>JBBBDQ010001362.1:2340000-2977500 GCA_037127315.1 Ascarosepion bandense | reverse complement strand
ACACCCTGATTGAGCACTCTGGAAGAATGGTAGACTTTGAAAAAAAGTACTTCTCTGGCATCTACGCATCCTTCATTCAGCAATGAATTAGAACACTCTCAGCTATTGGGCATGTATAATGATAATATACACGCTAGAATGTCTGTCTACTTCTACCGAGTGCCCATAGCTCAGAGTGAGAATCGCGGACTGAAGCCAATGCGGTCTGGTTTCAATCCTGGCTAAAGGCAATCAGCTGTCTAACCGTACTGATGAGCTGTAATACAGTGAAACAGATCTGTCTGAAAAAACTATATATATATATATATATAGACGATATTGTCAAAAATGACGAAAATATATATATATAATAATATATAATACCATATATATTCATGTTGCCTAATATGGTGTATTTTACCTTAAGACACACAAATTACATCTCTTCCTTCAGTGTAGGAGGAGGGATATATATATATATATATATGCACTAGCAATATAGTCCGTTGCTCGAGTGTAATGAAAACTTTTATATATATATTATCAATTTTCTGCACTATTGTAAGAACTGCAACCTTGAAACTTCTGAATATCGTTTCTTATGTATGAGTGTATCAAATTTGATTAAAATCGGACCACTCCTTCTATAACCCGATTTTTTCGATTATCGATTTTCGATATTTATTGGGGGGTAACTCGACACAAAACCTTGCTATGAACACTCGCAGACGCTTATAGTCCAACTGTGTAAATTTTCAAGAAAATTGGTTCAGCCGTTTCGGAGTCTATAGGTAACGGACACACACACACAAACACACACACATACACACAAAAACAAAGTTCCATTTATAAATAAGTTTAGATATTTATATAAATATACACATATAAATACACAACGGACTTTATTAAAATAGAGAGTATATATAAAACTTTTTTGCTACTCGACGAGATAATAACTGCAATAAGTAAATAATAATATAATAATAGTAATTAAAATAATAATATGCACTGTTAATGAGAAAAAACACGGCAAGGAATTTCATAGCTGTTAGTAAATTTAAAGAACATGCAGAAAAGAGAATTAACTGAGTCGGCGATACCTCGCTATTGTCTCTCAAATGAACATAGCCGACGCTGCTTCTGTATTCTTTCTCTTTCTCTCTCTCTCTATGAGGCTAACAGGATGTATATATATATATATATATATATATATATATATATATATATATATATGTGTGTGTGTGCGTGTGTGTGTGTGTGTGTGTGTAAACTTATCACTATACTCATTTCGAAAAATCCACTCCGTATATATGAGAAGGAAAAAAATAGTTGTAAAAAAAAGAAAGAGCGAAGCACATGAACATCAGCCAAACCTATTTAGAACGAGCCAGTACGTAGCCCAAATAAAAACGCGAGGCGAGTAATCAATAACAAAACAGCGCTCTATACGCAAGCAGAGAAGAATAAGTAAATTAACCTAGTAAGCCCACAAACCTACCAAGGTTTTCATCTGAAGGGATCTTCAGGGAAGATCCGTTTAGGTGAGACCTTGGTAGGTTTGTTGGCTCACTAGGTTAATTTACTTATATATATATATATATAAACCCTGTTTCGCATATAATGTATATGTGTTTATTCCTATCTAAAATGTAGAGTTTTCAAAACATGTTCTCCAAAATTTCCTATTCTTTGTAGCTATAATCAACACTTTATCACTACTCTGGCATCTATCGTTTATTCGTTCTATGTCATTGAGGATCTCTGCAACATAGCAGTTGAGCACTCCTTTTTTTTTTTTTGCTTTTGTTTTTTGATTCTGATGAAGCATTAACATTCTTGCCAGATTCTGAATGCCATCTTTAACTATTTTGACACTCCTTCGGATATCGACTTCTGTTTGAAACAACAACTGAACCATTTAATGCTGTTGCTTCTCCATCAATACGCATGCGTACAATCTGTTTCCTCGTTTTCTCGTCCTTCGCTTCATCGTGTACTTAAAAAAATGTTGTTGTTATTCATTTTCATTATTTTGTTTTCTAATCTTACTGTTTGAACTAATTTCTCTTATCTTTATTTCCTTTATCTATTTTTTTATCTTAAGGATCTTTTTTTTTTCAGGAAAAATAACGCTAAATTTCTCTTCTGGTTTCTCACGCATTTTTTCCACTTTCTATCGATTTTAAAGACCATTATCAGATGTTTCCCATTTTGGGGCCCCACTGATTCAGTTACTCTTCAAAATATTATGAAAAGGAAGCAAGATTCCAGATAAATTATTATTACCAGCTTTCTTTGCCGGTTATATTACGGGCAGGATTTATTAAACAAAGTCGCCAAAAGTTTCATTTTTTTTTTAGGTTCTTTGCAAAAACTAGGGAGAATTGTACGATATTTATTTATCTGTACATCTCTTATCATACAAATAGCTCCTCGCTGGATCACATCTCTCGAAATCCTACCCTTTGAAAGTAAATTACATTACGTATGGAATTTTGAAATGATCACCTAAAATTAGCTTTACAAATTCGTTAATAAGCTAATATATTGTACGGAGAAAAGTATGAACAGAAAAATTGTATATTTGCTCGAATTACGACCAGGCTTGACTGAAAGAATAAGGTTATAGTAACGTTACTCATGATTTCACGATAACATATTATAGTTAATAATGCTTACGATTTTACAATAGTGTAACAGAAGAAAATATCGTAGAAAGATTTATTGTCCAATTCTTATTTCCCCCATTACAGAAATTATTATATCCGTTATATAAAAACATCGTAGTTCACGGACAGAACTGAAAAATATCAAACATATTTTCTTCTCAGAGAGACTTTTATACTACTGAAACTTACAAAATATTCTCATAAATATATGCACATGTCCTACGTGGAGAATAATATATCACATCAATATAAGGGGTAAGATGAAACAAAAAGGAAGGGTGTTACATATAATATTGGGTTATTCCTGTCTCCCGATTCAAACGAGTTGGATCCCTGTATGTCCTTGGCGAAGAGATATTCCATGAACAGGAAACACCGTGTCTTGGTTAAGTAATGAATATGCATACACCATGATTCCCCCTTAATATTATTGTCTGGTGTCAGCCATAAATACAGATTAACGCTGTGACGCCAATGAACTACGCCTATTGGAACGCCTATTGAATACGTCTATTGCATAATCCTACGCTTAAGCGTACTGCATAGGACTACGACGAGTACCGGTTCATAACGACTACTTGCTAGATTGTCCTACATTGTTAAATTTGCCAAAACCACTTAGCTACTTCGAATAATGTATATATCCCTTTTCGGGACATATCACTTGGCTTTTCTCAAATTGAAGATTGCGAGCTGGAGTTTCATTCTGTATCTTGGATGGAGGAGGCAGTCATATTTAACCACAGCCGAGACCTCTTGTACAAAGGTAAAGAAAAACCACCTCATGTGGTGGCTGCCGAAACAAACACGAACTGAATTTTTTGCTGCCTTCGTCACTTTATGAAGTAACATTACTAAGCGGCTATCTTGTGCTCCACATGACTTATCTGCACTAAAGGGAGATAAGCGATGTCTTTATCCTTAAAACAGTTACATTTTTTTCAATGTTTCTATAGAAATTCATTACAAAACATTTTGTTATAGTATAAGTTTTTTAAATTTGTCTAAAATATATTACGAACGATTTTTGTTAAGTATAGCCTGTTGCTTCTAGGTACATACATTATTGGGGATTTTACTATAATATATACTTTTAAATAATGTTTTAAGAGATACACATTACTAAAGACTTCCATATAATAAAATTTAAATGTTCTAAACAATACTAATGTGTTTCTAAATTTGTTTTTTACAGTGAAGTACAAAGTCCGGGGGCCATCAGAGGAAGAGGTTTAAAAAAGTTAAAGGCCCATTTTGTGCAGATAGGAGGGGAAGATAACGGTTAACCTTAGTCTTTAACAGGTGAAGTAATCGATGAAACATCTTCTTGATATTCAGTTCAACAGAGCAGTTGTTCGGAAGAAGAAGCCTTTTCCTATGGAACTTATGACTTATCAGCTTACATAAAAAGATGGGTTTAAACTGAACATTTTGTTGTAACTACCACTTATAAAACTAAAAACTAATTCAGATTTATGTCTTAATTTATGTGCAGATGATGCCCATAAAATGTGAGACGAGTGAGACAAATCTAAAAATGGTCACACCATAAGTTCAAGTATTAATATAGTATCTGCAAAAAATGTATGACACGCAAGAAAATCTATGAGGACATTGTAAAGACACTTGCTGAGGACACTCTTTCTATGCGACAATTAAGAAGCGGGCTGAGGAATTCAAGCGGGCCAGGGAATTGTGTCAGGTCGTCCAATAAGATCAACCATTGCTGAACAAGTTGATGGCATTCACAGTATCGTTTTTAATGAGAGACGTCTTACTACCCAGCATTGATAGGCATTAATTATGTTTTGGTCAATACTTTTTTAACTGAAATCTTGAAAATTCTGGCTGTATGTAAGCTGTGTCACCAGAATTCTGACCCAGGAGAAACAGTTGAAATCGTTGACATTTCCAGGGCACCTTTGATTCTCTTCCAGGCTGAACCTGATTTATCACTTCGACCTGGATTCATTGATTTAAAGCAAACTGTGGAAATACTCTGTTTCCCAGAGCCTGAAAAATTCAAGCAATCATTATCTGTTGACAGGATGATGGTTTCTGTTCTAGGGGCTTCTGAATGCGTAATCATGAGAGACTACCTTGAAAATGGGGAAAATATTAATAGACAGGAATAAGATAACTGAAGGAAGCAAGCGCTGAGGTCTATGTAGTATATCATTTCAAAGCTTCTTTCTAGCCTAATAGTAATGTATCTACATAAATGATTTATTTATGTTTATCCTATACCAATTTCTTTCATGTAATACACGTTTACTGCGTTGGATATGCGCTATGGGGTAATGGATATCGTCACTGAATTAGATATCAGAGAGCCGTGTTCGAATTCTAATCGAATTCGTTGCTTTCACTTATGCGCAAATACACCCGAGAAAGGTATTAATCCATCTCTCAACCCTTCAGCTATGGGTTGAATAGCAAGATTATTAGGTTCTACAACCTTCCTTGACAACCAGTCTACCACAGAAAGAAATAGCAACCTATTGTCGGAAAGAGTTTCTGCCTAGTCAATGATGGATCGAAAGAGACATGATCGCCCAAGTGTGAACCCCGTATCGCACATAGCTGTTTGATATTTACTGCCGAAGCTACTTGAAACGCAAAGAAAGTGTGTACTTATCATCGTAGTAAGTTAACACAAAGCCGTAGAGTTATGTTCAATCAGTTACGCACGACTTTTGATAATTTCAATAAAAAAATAAAAAAATAAAAATATTTGCCCTTATTTGAATAACTTGCCTCGAAGGAACAGAGCAGTCTTTGAAAGCATTAACTGATATTATTATCCCTTCCAATGATAAGCATTTTATCTACGTCATAAAGAATAATATAGACACTCTTATCTGTTCAAAATACTCCGGCTACGCGAACTAGTCCCAAGTCTGTGGATCAAATATCATTAATGCCCTGAGAACATGTGCAATACAGCGACTTAAGGAAAACTATTAGAAATGAATGATAAATGATACGTTCACTAAAAATGTATGATTTTACACGCAGACTCCGACACACGGTATATATATATATTATGGCGTTAAAGGCGAGACATTTTTTATTACTAAAGGCCATGTAAATTTTAAAAACAAAATAAAAAAAAAACGCCAGTCGACCGGTTTCAGTCCTTCACATCAGAACTGTAAACGGAGAAACAAATTATGAAAAGAAAGTCTGTCGCAGAGGACGAGAATGAATGGACAGGGAAAAATAAAAATTATAACATCTAAAGATATTAGTGTCTCAGCAAAGCAAGCACCCGCCTAAAAAAAACAAACAATCTCTTTGTTTATAAAGACCTGATGAACAGCATCTCTAACACCTTCAGATGGAACAACGAGTGTGCTCTGGCCAAAACGCAGATCCAGTACACACTGAAATGCATAGAACAGGTAGAACTATTTATTAAGTGATCCGCTATAGAAGACCGGTATGTATCTCGAATGGTATCACTAGACGAAAAATTGTTAGTAGATACATGCGGTGTAATACTTTTTATTTTTCTCTTGTCTATTCATTTGCCTCATCTGCGACGGACTTTCTTTTCATAATTTGTTTCCCCGTTTACAGTTCTTACGAGAGGGAACGAAACCGGTCGACTGGTGTTTTTTATTTTAAAATTTATCATGGCTTTTAGCAATTAAAAATTTATCGCCTTTAACGCCATAATACGTATTTGTACCGTCAAAAACATATTTAAATTATATATATATATATATTCGGCAGGATTCGAACCTGCGACCCCTATCTATATAGGGGAAGCAACCATTATAGCTTCCCCTATATAGATAGGGGTCGCAGGTTCGAATTCTGCCGAATGGCACAAATTTTCGTAATAATATATATATATATATATATATATATATATATATATATATATATTATTAATAACTTGAAGAATGCGTTAAAGTATGACAGAGATTGCTAGCACTCGGTGCTGACACCAGTTTTAACTCTTATTAAGCTTCTGAGAAATTCTATTCATAAATAGAGCAAACATTGGAACTACGTTTTTAAATAATTATTGCTCTGTATATCTGTTTAGCATGCGTCTTCACAAAATTCTGTCCAGTTTAACACACCTTTGATTACCACATTTTACGTATATCAATAGGTTCTAATATTATGCAAGTTGCGATCGATAAATTGTCGTTCAATAAAGATAACACTGACATAATGACAGATATATGTACCAAAATGTAACAGATATATTTACCGAAATTACGATGGATAAATTGTCGTTAAATGAAGTTAATACTGACCTTTTAACATACATATTTACCAAAGTTAAACAAAAAATTATCTTGAAATAGTAAAGAGTAAATTTGTTCAATAAAGTCGCCACTGGACTCAAGCTCGGGTTCCAGAATCCCCTGCGTCTCTTCTATAAATACTTTCACGGCTTCTGCTCCGATGAACTTAGATCACTAGTGCCCCCTAAATACGAATTTGAACGAGATACTAGATTAGCAACTAGATCCCACCCTTTTGCAGTGAAACTGATAAAATGCAGCCGTAACTTCTACTCCAACAGTTTCTTTCCTCGCACTTCCCGACTGTGGAATTCTCTTCCAAACGATTGCTTCCCCGACGGCCACAATCTCCAGGAGTTTAAATGTAATGTCAATAGACACCTCCTAACACACTAACCTGCTCCCATTCTATCAAACACTCTTCCCATCTGCCCAACCCTCATCCTCGCTATCCTTCCTCATCTGTCACCTTCCTCCTAACATTCTCTATGTCTAACCACTCCTTCTCTTTACCTTCCCCTATGTAGCCCCATGCGCAATAGTGGCAGTGGAATGCCTTGCTTGGGATGAGATGATTAAAAAAAAAGCCATGATACCATTTACTGAAAGGACTTATTTAGCCTTCAAAATTCAGTTTACGACAAAAAAAAACTTATTTGATATCGATACCAGGAAATCAAAATTTGACTTACTTCTATTCACTTTTCTTTCAGTCTACGGTTTCGCTTCAACTGGAAACAACTATTGCTTTTTAGTCTTTTGTGCCAACGACCAAAGAGTCTGAGCTTCAGGACCATGGATTAGTTTTAAAGCTTTCATTACACCCGAGCAACGCCGGGCTATACTGCTAGTTAATAATATAAAAAGGCAGAACTTTACCCATAGCATCGTGTATATATACTAGTTTTAACCCGTGAAAAATCACAGTTTTCGCATAAGGATTTTCTGATGAATCTTAATTCTGAAGTTAAGGATTGAGTAATTTCATAAAGTGAAAAGTTCCCTCATCATATCGTTAAAAATTTGAGATTAACAAGTTGAACAGAATAATGCAACAACAAACATGAATAGAAATGGTGGTCGTTATTTTAAGAAATGGGTGCAATGTTTTTTAAATTAACATCTTTTTACATTTCACTGAAACACCTTTCTTCTTACTTTAATTTGTACGTCCTTCGTTTTTCTACGCAGTCAGAATATTTGTCTATATTTCTAAGATGAGGTAGTATTTATGTTATTTACATTATTAATTATTATTACATCATTAATTCAGAAAAATGTTCATTAGACTGGAATTTATAAAGAAAGAAATTGAAAACAGAAATATTTACAGTTTCTTCCTTATATAGCATAAATAATAGAATATTCTGAGTGCGCTATTTACATTATTCGGACTATTGTCCTTATCTTGGTTGCCATTTGTACGACGTTTAGGCCGTTGTACACTCCGACCTTCCTAAGGAGCTAAGAATTTCAAAAAAATGTGTCTGTTAGAAATTTTTTTGTCAGTTTCTTCCTTCAAACGCACCAATAATGCTATATAATATTCTCTATTGATGGTTCTTCCTTTCTCAAGGTTTATTAATTTTTAATACAATTTTGCCAGTATTCTTACATGTTTACTTTTGGCGGAAGATGAGAAATGTAAAATGTTCCATAATTTTTGAATTTCTATACACTTTCAGCTTCTTCACAGGTCATTTTCAAGGATATTGTTTTCCCGTGCTGTTATGTTCTTATATTTAACTGTAATGTCATTTTCGGTTGTAGTGATATTTTTTTAAAGAGAGCTATTTAAAGCTGTCACGTGTGTGTTTGTCTATTAAAAAAACGATCAAAACTCCATTTCCACTCTGAAACACTGTAAGGTTGATGGTAGGAGAAAATTGTTTGATATAGAGCGCCTCTCTTATAGCGAGGTGCCTTTGATATTGTGATTTATATATATATATATATATATATATATATATATATATATATATATATATATATATATCCCAGTGAATAAGGAACGAAGTTAAATATTAACAACTTTCAAAACATTAATTTAAAACAGTGCTCAATATATAATAGAGCTATGAATATTTATTATAAATTATAATTTGGAACATGTACAAATTATCATCTACTACAAAGTGTACATTTTCTTTCGACATTGAAAGGACAATGTCTCATCAGGGAGTGTGAAGGGAGATGCAACATTCTTTGCCTTATAATGGCGAATTATTTGTGAGAGGTTGGTGGTGTGGAAAATTGGAAATCAGAGTTGAAAGTTGTAAGTTAGAATTTGAACGAAAAGAAGGAATGAGGAAGAGGAAAGTGGTGATTAATGGACTTGTTGAAAATTTTAGAGGCAGGTTTAACATTAGAACATAAGGTATGGTGTTTTACAGCTCTTATGGCCAGTCCTTTGAGTTTAACAAAGAGAAAGATTTAAGGAAATATATAGCCTATCCTCTCCTAATCACTCCCACCAATATACATTCTATTATTCTCCATCTCCGTATATATATATATATATATATATATATATATATATATATATATATATATTACAAATAAATGTTAACAGTCCATAGATTGTAGTATTTAATTTATTTGAAGAGTGCTTTATACTTAGTAGAGCAATATTTATAGTCATTTTTTGTAATAAATGTTTATAATAAGAGCATAGTTTACTGAAACACAAGGGCTGCCGTGTTTTGGCAGTATTTGTTAGAATCTCAACAGTAAGTGAATTATTTTATTTTTAAGAACGGTTATATATACAAATAGAATTTAAAATTTAAGAAATTTAGAAATAACACATTTGTTACTATGTCCAGTCAATTAAGTGGCGGGGTTGTGTAATTAAAACGGTTGAACTAGGTTAACCAATAGAAACTAAGCCAATGATGGATACAAGTATGGTTTAAGAGGTGGGAGAGAGATTTAAGATGTCGTGTAAAGCTAGACTAATTGACTATATATATATATATATATATATATATATATATATATAAAATTTAAACATTTAGAAAAAGCATATTTGCTAAACTTTTATTATGAACACTTATATTACAATTTTTAATATATGTGTGTATATATGTGTATGTATATATATATATATGTATATATATGTATATGTATATATATGTGTATATAGATATATGTGTATATATATGTGTATATATATGTATATATATATATATATGTGTGTACATATATAAATGTATATATATGTGTACATATATCGATATATATTTATATTTATATATGTATATGTGTATATATGTATATATATGTGTGTATTTATATGTGTATATATATGCGTGTATATATGTATATATATATGTGTATATAAATATATATAGATATATATATGTACACATATATATACATTTATATATGTACACACATATATATATACACATATATATACACATATATCTATATACACATATATATACGTATATATGTGTATATATACATGTGTGTATATATATATATATATCTGTGAATATATATATATGTGTGTATGTGTGTGTGTGTGTGTGTGTGTGTGTGCCACAAATGAAAAAGAAAAAGTGATATTTACCAAGACAATATACCGTGTCACAAGTCGATCGCAATGATGGCAAAACTAAATGAATTACCTTTTGAATCGCTTCCGCATCTACCGTATTCTCCAGATCTGATACCCAGCGCCTACTCTCCGTGTGCAGAGCGCAAAAGAATGCTCCAAAGAAAAAGGTTTACCTCCAATGAAGAAGTGATATCGGAAACTTTGGCGTATTTTGAGGCCATAGACAAATCTTTCTACCAAAAATGCATCGAATTGTTAGAGAAGCGTTGGAATCAGTGTATCACATTAGTAGGTGATCATGTTTATGCATAAATTTGAATGTTGCCTAAATTCTTTTTTTTTTCTTACTTAGGCCAGACACTTATTGAGTGATGTGTTATATATATATATATATATATATATATATATATATATATATATATATACAATCATCAGTAGACAGATTTGTGAATTGACCTCAGTCAGTCGGCGATTCTACCACAGAGTTACGGGTGCTCGGTAGAGGAAGGCGGACGTTAGCATGTTATATACAATGTAAACACACGCCAGTAGCCGAGAGTGTTCACATTCCTCACTGAATATATATATATATATATATATATATATATATATATATATATATATATATAATCCTGTATATGTTTTTTCATAACTTTAAACCTTATCATCTTAGTGAATGTTCATAGTTGATCAGACGTTATATTTTATTTCTTACATTGGCACGATTATTCGACTAACCGTGTTAAAATGCCGGTGTGAGTACGTTTGTTCAGGTAGGTAAAGTAAATTAAATGCCGTTGAAAATAAACGGAGCCTGTACTCTCATGGAAAATGAGAATAGTATTTTTTATTTTTATTTTTTTATCATATCACCCCAAGCAAGGCGGTAACGCTACTGATGCGCAGGGGGCTACTTAAGAGTAAGAAGATTAGAAAAGAGAAAACCAGAAACCACATTCTAACCAGGGAACAAGGGATGAGCCTCTTCACCTGTTCAATAGACGTGGGTGGATTGTGAACTAGTGTTACTTTTCTTAATTGTACTCTCAACTTAGAGTTTATGAATTAAATTTATTACTTTAAAACCGAGAATAATAAAAGACGCTTGAATCATGTTACCTTAAAAAACCCGTTCTGTCACGTCTTCTTTCAGCATTATGTTTTTTATTCTCTCAGCTCTAGCGCAAAACGAAATAAACACGCGCACATTTGCGTCTAAATATTGTCTGACTGCTCGCTCGTAATTCTGCCATCGATGCTTCACGCATGCGCAATGAAGCCAGAAATCATTATTCGATTTTCATATCGACCACTCGGCTGAAAAGCTAATATTTCACAATCACATCGGTGCTGATTATTAACGGGTCTCTCGGGTTATCGCAAATGTGGCTTTGCGAAATTTAGTTTAGATAGCTCCGAGGAATCCCTTGGGTGCTCGTTTCTATCGTCTGCGTGGATCAGACTGTTATCATGTGGCCATATTAAGAAATTATGAGGTTACTCCGCGGGCCCTAACAAATTACGTTGCACGCTCGTTATCAACCATTTGGAAAAATTGTACCACGATCTTTTTCCAATTTATTATCATTATTGCTATTTCAATCTTCACACTCTACAGATCTGATATCCATCTTTGGGAATCCCGTGGCAGTAAATCTCCTCAAACATCCAGCATATTTTTCTATAATCTTTCTGACATCAACAGCGTTCTAGCCTGAACATTACTGTTGTGTAATTTAGTAATCAACCCTGTAATTGTCACTTGGTTTTTTTGCAGGAGATAATTTGATAGGAGATACCTCAATATTCCTTCAACAATTTCCTAAACCAGTGTTTTCCAAACTATTTGATATGGCGTACGACAGGATTTCTTTTCACTGTGACTGGCGAGCGAAGCTTTCCAATTCAGCTTGGGGGTTGTTGGTATTTTTAACCCCATTATATTTTTTTGTCTTTTGTATTTTTTCTTTTTTTTTTAGACAACTTTTATTTTAGGATGTCTTATTCATACTAAGGACAGTCATCATTGACGTAGCAAATCTTTCCATTTTTTTTTTAATCGTATCACCACGAGCAAGGCGGTAACGCCACTGATGTGCAGGGGGCTACGTAATAGTGAAAAGATTGGAAAAGAGAAAGCCGGAAACCACATCCTAAACAGGGATGAGCCTCTTAACCTGTTCAATAGACGTGGGTGGAGTGTGAACCGGGCGATGGAGAGATCTATCTACTCCAATTGAAAAAAAAAGTGAGAAGATTGAAAAAGATAAAGCCGGAAACCACATCCTAAACAGGGAAAAATGGATGAGCCTCTTAACCTGTTCAATAGACGTGGGTGGCGTGTGAACCGGGCGATAGATTGATCTATCTACTCCAATTGAATAAAAAAAAAACAAAGTGAAAAGATTGGAAAAGATAAAGCCGGAAACTACATCCTAAACAGGGAACAAAAGATGAGCCTCTTAACCTGTTCAATAGACGTGGGTGGAGTGTGAACCGGGCGATAGATAGATTTATCTACTATTTGTACAATATAATTATGCAATAATGATCCGAGTAAATATTATTTTAACATTCATAGTATTATTTATTTCCACCAGATAGATTATGAATCTAATAAATTAACTTATAATTTTAAAAATTTAGCCAAAATCCACATGTCCATTCCTTTTTTTTTTTCCACATTCAGGAGAATATTCTAAAGACCAAGTTAGAAATACAAGTAATTCCATTTGACTCAGAAAGATTGTACGTATTGAAATGCACAATACGTATGACCTCTGCCCAACCTGCTTTTATTAATTTAAATATTAATTTAACATTTGAGATTTTACTTTAAAATATCATCTTTAATTTTTAGTCTAAATTAAATTAAATTATGCAATTAAAAAATTAAAAATAGCGTCCCGAATTATAACATAATATTACCGCTTGACTCGTGTGATGAACAGACACAGCTCTTATAGTATAGACAGAAAATTATAACAGACGGACGCTTCTCTTATTATACTATAGATATGTCCATAAAAGTGACCGTTTGGTATTCCGAGGATTGACTCCCACAAAGTCATACGCCACATCATCATAAAGGTGTTGTCATATGTTATTCAGTTCACTGTTTTGCTGTTTAATGTATATCATTAATGTTGTAAAGTAATAATTTTTACCACTTGAGAGGAATTGAAAAACCTAACTATAATAAACATAGAACTAAAATTAAAATGTTAAAAAGATAAACGAGTCAGATATCCCGTAATTTTCTCGTGGCGTGAAAAATTTCCATGTACCTGGCAGAGAATGGCTCGCGTACCGACTTCGGTACGTGTACCACACTTTGAGTCGCACTGGTCCAAACAATTTGCGCAATGCTTTCCGTTAATTTCATTTCCATGATTTTAAAATGAAAAGGACATTAAACCACCTCCGACTAAACACCGCCGAAGCAACACCAGGCAATTCGTGATTTATTAGTTGCAACATCCTATTTAGCTGACTAGTGTTTAATTTTCAAGATCGGATAAATAAGCATGCTGTGGCAGCAAATAGAAAACTGCACATAGATAAGCAGACCCCACAATATGAAGATTCCTTACAGGAGCTGCAAATGGTACAAAGAAACCGAGATGCATTTTTCGATCAACTGACTGAAGGTCATTCCGCTTCCCCTAATTTGAAAAAAAGTCTATGAGGGCAGATGAAAGATTTACATATTGTTTCTTCTTTTTCATGACAATTTCTAACAAAATATTTCAGGGGAATCGTATACGTTTTACAATAAATTCTAAATAAAAAATAAATTAATGTTTTAAAAAACGTTCTTAAAAATTACATTAACAATAAGCATAAATACAAATGAGATTTGTTTTTTAATCGTATCACCCCAAGCAAGGCGGTAACGCCACTGATGCGCATGGGGCTACGTAAGAGTAAGAAGATTAGAAAAGAGAAAACCAGAAACCACATTCTAACCAGGGAAAAATAAATTAATGTTTTAAAAAACGTTCCTTAAAAATTACATTTATTTGTGATATGTTCCGGAAAGGGATATATATGTCATTCGTGGTAACGAAGTGGTTTAGGCAAATGTAACCAGGTACAACAATCTAGTATGTAGACCTAATAGACGGTACTCGTCGTACACAGTATACCAAGTCGTAGGCGTAGTCAATAGCCGTAGACCTCTAGTGGTAGATAAATTAGACCTCTGGATCTCTAGACGTCCTCGCCTTACTCTATATTTATGGCTGACAACAGCCAATCACTTTCCAGTGAGGTAGAACTAAGGTGTATACATATTCATTACCTATTCATTACATTTATTTGTTTTTATGAAAAAATATTATAATTTGCATGTCGTTAAGTTGTCCTTGCTCTGAGAAGGTTGGTCGTGAGTTGCCCACTGTTGTGTCGGCGGTGATTAGTCGTCCTGTATCCCAGAGCACCGCTGTAATATATAATGCAAATATACTGAGCGGATATTAAATACAGTTTCTTGTTGAGAGTGCATTATCCGGCCGGATGAAAAATTTGACTGAACACAACCATCGAAGGCTTGCAAATAGTTCGGTCCACACAATTTCATTCATAATTTTTGCGTCAACCCACGATATGGATTCCCGGCGTATCTAAATCAACACATTCTGACAAAATTAACCAGGAATTCAAGCTTGGAAACCGAACAGTCTTACCAACTGCCTCATGTCCAGTAAATTCAGTATATATAGACTTTGCAAGTTAAGCTTATTACAAAGGAAACCTAGCGCGAACGGCAGTACTAAGAAAGGAAAAATACAATAAATATTCGATTTTATCTTTAATATGATTTTCGATATTAAAGCCAGTGGATATTTTTTAAATTAAGGATTCAGAGATTTCCACGAATTTCATATCTACGGATATCTCTCTTGTACTTTTTAGTACGACTCATTTATTTCCTGTTTTATTTCCACTGAGTTACACTATATCAGTGTAATCCGGAATACGGACTGAACACAAAACTCTACGCAACAAGCATTCATAAATCACCTCTTTAACCAATCAAGCTCTTTGCTCAGTGAAAAAAGGTCGAGCAGTGATTGAGTCATTAATGAATAGGAAATATAGCTATAGACATCGCCTCATCTCATAAACTGAGAATTGGTTATTTTTTGTCGTGCAGTGGATATCGGCTTGCAAAAAGAAATGGGAGAGTCGAGTTCAAATTTCAGGTGAATTCATTGCATTAACTTATGCCCAAATACCTTTGTGAAAGGTATTAATTCATCTCTTCTCTCTCCAGCTGTGGGTTAAGTAGCAGAACAGATTGGGTTCTATAGCCTTGGTTGGCTACCAGTCTACCGCAGAAAGTAACGGCAAGCTACTTCGGGAAAATCTGTCCAGTCAATCATGTCTCGAAATGTATCATGTATGATATTTAACTGACTGACTGATATCTGTGTGCGTCTGTGTGTGACGGACTTGAAACACAAGCCCTTAACAGTACCAAACGGGGCGTCTAATCGTATAAGAGTGTCTATCAACATCAGAACCAAAAGTTTCGAAGCCACCAGAAAAGAAATGGAAGAAGTTAAAAGAGAAAGGTGCAACAAAATCAATATCGTCTATCACCCAAATTAACTTGCAGTCAATGCCATCGTCTCGTCATGCAAGAATTGGTCTATTTAGTAACCAATAACATCATCCTAAAGAAAGCAATCAGCAAATAAGAATTTATATTCTTGGATACGAAATGAAGCAGACTGTATGTATATAGGCTGCGATAGATAAATTGTCACCTTTTTATATTTTAATTTTTGCACGGACGCGTTGTTTGATTTTTATTCTGTCCACAGCAAACTAGAGTAGGGTCAGTTGGGCACCGTCCGTGAGAAAAAGATCACCATGACGCAATTCACTCCAACAGAAATTTGAAAACGGCATGCTTTACTGCCAAACTCATTTTGGCCGGTCTTAAATTGAAGTTGCGTGATATAGCAGAGGAAATGAACATTTCAGAAGACAGTGTATTCACTTTTTTGCATAAACAGTTATCAATGAGAAAACTGTGTTCAAAGTTTGTGACGCGTTTGCTCACAGTCGGTCAAAAACAACAACGCGTCGACGAGTCAGAGCATTGTCTGCAACAGTTTCAACGCAACAAAAAGGAGTTTTGCATAAATATGTAACGATGGATGAAACATGGATCAACCACTTCACTTCAGAGTCAACTTGTTAGTCAGTTAAGTGGACAGCAGCAGGTGAAAACCGTTCAAAGCAACCAAAGACCCAAGCATCAGCAGGCAAAATTTTCTCCCCCGTATTTTGGTATTTTCTTCATCGATTACCTTGAGAAATGAAGAACAATCAATAGCGAATATTATATAGCATTATTAGTGCATTTGAAGATAGACATCGCCAAAAAACCGCAACAAATGAAGAAAAAAGTTATCTTTCAGTGAGACAATGCAACGTGTCACAGGTCGCTGGCAACAATGGCAAAACTGCATGAATTGCACTTCGAATTGCTTCCGTATCCATTCTCTAGATCTTGCCCCAACAGAAGACTGGCTGTTTGTAGACTACAAATGAGTAATCCAAGAAAAGAAATTTGCCTCTAATGAAGAAGTGATGTCGGAAACTGAGGCGGATTTTGAGGCCAAAAATAAATCGTTCTACAAATAAAAAATCATTAAATTGTTAGAGAAGCGGTGGAATCAGAATCTATCACTCTAGAAGAAGATTATGTTGATGAATAAAGTCAAATTTTGTCTAAAAGTTTTTATTTTATTAGTTAGACCCGGGATTTATTGAGTGATGTGTTATACATACCTCTTTAGTTGATGTTTCAAGTTTTCTTTTATATATATATATATATATATATATATATATATATATATATATATATATATGCTTCCTAAGCTTCTGTGTGCTTAGGAAGCAAATGTTTTTAAAGCACAATTACTACGAAATAGACAGACATTTTGTGTCGATTAATTTTATTGATCGATTTTTTTCTGATTACGAATAATCCTTATCGGTCATGAAGGAAATTCCGCCAAGATTATCCGAAGTTTACTTACGAATACTAGAACTATGGTCTAAGCTTTTGACTTTCATAAGTTATCACCAGGGTAGTTAGAGACTATTAGTGAGATTCGTATAACAATGTGTGTTGTAACGTAGACAAAGAACATTGTGAAGGGTGTGTGTGTGTGTGTGTGTGTGTGTGTGTGTGTGTGTGTGTGTGTTTTATATATACGTTTGAGGATTCAGTGTCTTAAATTATAATTGTTTTTATTTATTGATGCAAACTTTTGTTGTGTAAATGTTGCTTCATATATAACTTTCTTATACTATGATGCCCCTATAAATAATTTATTTGTTTTTTCTTTTAACGTTCAAACCCCAATACTTTTTATCTATATCTATAAAAAAAAAGGGTCTCGAAACTATGGATTTCTTCCCTCATGCGCCTAATGCAACGTAATCGGTTTCCTTAATTTATGTCTTAATTTCTGCGATTAGGAGTTTCCATTCTTTATACGGTTATCTAGTCAGTCTCCATCGATATATCCTATGGGTTAATTCTTCAGTTATTGCTGGTCATGTTACGACCGAGTCAACAGTGTGAATGAATAAAAGCAGTGATTTATGAATGTTTGTTGTATAGTAACTTTGAATTCAATCCCTGCGATTGGTAACACGAAGATTCTCTGCATCAGTAAAACTAGGACAGGGAAGAAAAATTGAATTTCTAAGTGACACTTGGATGTAGCACAAGACCGAAAGTATGGGGTACCCAGTGAGTATCGAAATTACTACTCATTTGTTAAACCTTCTAGCGATACATGCTTCCTAACCATTACATCACATCGGGAGCCCCAAATTTGATTTTCTAAACGCAACTTAGAGATTTTTTAATCGTTTCACCCCAAACAAGGTGGCCATACCACTGATGGGCAGCGGGCAACATAAGAGTAAATGATTAGATAGGAGGAGAGTAAAGAGAAAGACGAACCAGTTACAGGGGGTGTCAGAGAAAGGGCAAGAGAAGTATTGGAATACAGGTGTGATGACAGTTGCGAAGGTAAAGAGAAAGGAAAAGATATATAGGATTATGTAGAAAGAACTGGAGTCAAGTGAATAAGAGGTGGGTATTGACATTGCATTTAAATTCCTGGAAGTTGCAGCCGTCAGGAAATCAAGAATATGGAAGAGAGTTCCACAGGCGGGAAGTGCGAGAAAAGAAGCTGATGGAGTAGAATTGTCATCTGCATTTGGTTGATCTAACTGTGAATGGGTGGAACCCAGTTACTAGTCTGGTTGCACGAGTAAACGTCTGTGGTAGGGGCACCAGTGACTTAAGTCCGTCCGAGCAGAAGCCATGAAAATATTTAAAGAGCAGATAGAGGGAAGCCACATTGAGAAAGTGGCTGGTGTCGAGCAGCCAATTATGGCACGAGGTCGAAAGTATGTGGTACTCAGTGAGGATTGAACTCACTTCTCAGTTGTGACAAATTCTCGGAGGACAAGAGGACAGGGAATAAATAAACCGCACGAAAATTACAAGAGCAGATATCCGTAAATATGATGTGTAGGGCGACAAAAATAAAATTAATAAATGGTTCAATTCGAAGTTATATAAAGATTACCGGTTTCGACAGACGTTTTGAAAACGTGATAATAACAACAAAGATGATGTCATTAGTCCAGCAATAAATAATTTTTTTTTTTTTATAAGCGCTTCACCCCGAGCATGTCACTGCCACTACTGCGCAGGCGCTACATAGAGTGGAGAAAGAATGATTAAATATAGGAAATGTCAGAGGGTGGGTGATAGGCGGGTAGGGATACCGAGAATGGTTAAATATAGGAAATGTCCAAGGGTGGGTGACAGGCGGGTAAGGATACCGAGAATGAGGGTTGGGTAGATGAGAGTGTTCTGAGAATAAATGGGAGTTAGGGTGATAGGAGGTGTCTATTGACCCTACATTTAAACACCTGGAGATTGTAGCTGTCGGGAAAGCAGACTTGTGGAAGGGAGTTCCACAGGCGGGAAGCGCGAGAAAAGAAGATGTTGGAGTAGAATTCACGGTTACATCTTATCTGTTTAACTGTAAAAGGGTGGGACCTAGTTGCTAATCTAATATCTCGTGTAAATTTGTGCTTAGACAGCACCAATGATCTAATTTCATCGGAGTAGAAGCCATGAAAGTACTTGTAGAAGAGGCACAGGGAAGACACCACACGCCGGTGAGAGAGTGGTTGGAGCCGGTCTGCCAAGTCAGTATCAACCACGTTACAGATCCTCCTTTGTATTTTGTCAAGAAGCCCAAAGGAGAGCAGCAGGGGCACCCTACCAGATATGGCAGCAATATATTAATAACAATTTAGTTATACTTTATCAACGGTCATTTCGATTTATGCAAACTCTTGGTGGTGAGCTGGAAACATAGCAACAAGAAATGAAACACTAATGTAGGATAATAGCCTTTGCTTTCTGATCAATGGTTGACAAATAGTGTATGATTAGTCCAGACAAACACTTGTTTCTCGGCATTTAGTGAGTCAATATCTCAAAAAAATAAAAAGATAAGAAAAGAGTAAACATAACTCGCGTTCTCTTTAATCGAAATTTTGTAAACAGATTAAAGTCTTTCGAGATAAAATAACGGATGACTGGTTGCGTTTAGTACACAACCATTCAGTCCTCCTGCGCGTACATAACCTTCCTCTTCACTATGCAAATACATTGTAAACTCGACATTTAATAAACTTATTGGAAAAGTTGTTTGAAAACGGCCATAGTTTCTACCTACGCGAAAAAGAATTCATTGGGTGTCATGAGGTAGAATACGCCGTGGAAAAAGCACTTAGTTTCATAAATCATCAATCATTTTCTCTACATCTAAGTTAACTGTTGTGTGGGAGTATATGGCGGATAATTTGTTTTTTTTCGGGAAACTAGGTTAAATCACTATATCAAATATACGTATATCTGGTTGATATATTTATGATATGGAGATGTAACTTGAGTTTTTCCACACTATGCATCGCTGATTTCATTAGATCAGCAAAATAAAAAAAATGGAAAGAACGTCTTTCTTCAATAATAAAGACAATTGAGACAAGGAAAAAATATTAAATTGATTCCACAATTCATAGTTCTATCTTTTTCAATATGTTAGAGAAATCTGAGAAGTGTCTTTCCTCATAGATTTTTTGTTAATAATCACTTCACCCCAAGCAAGCAAGCAAAAATGCTACTAGTAAGCAGGGGTTAACAGTGAGAGAATTAAAAGGTACAAGGGATGTCGAGGAAAAGTTAAGAGATGCATTGAAATCAAGTAGATAAAAGATGTCAAATGACGTTGGATATAAAATTTTGAGATAGCTGTCAGGGATGCAAATATACGAAAGAGCGTTCTACAAACGCGACGTGCAAGAAAAGAAACTCTTAGAATAGAAGAGAGGATTCCATTTAAATATTTCTGCGGTAGAATGGTTAGGTCTTGATGCCAATCTAGTAGCACGAATAAGTACAAGTTGTCGGCGTATCAGGGAAAAAATCTCGTCAGGGAAGTTTTCATGAAAATATTTGTAAAAATGACCGAATGATAAAAAAAATGGCGGGCTACCAAGTCAGGATTAGATTTCAGATCCTTCATCGGATTTTGTTGAGAACCTCGAGATGAATTGCAGGAGCACCCGGCCAGATATTCAATGGACGGGCGAATGGTGGATTTATAAATGTGCAAAATGGATTCTGACGTTAGATATATGCGTGTATAGAGATAATAAGGCGAAGTGAAATGATTTTTACAGACAACGCATTACGATTTCATGTTGTGGGCGTATTTATGTAGGAATAGAAGCTGTGCAAGGAAAGTGCGTTGTAAGTTTTAGAGAATCTTTAGCGGTTGTTGAATAAGCACAATTTTCTCCTTCAAGCTTCTGCAACAAGGGTATCGTTACCTACCCTAGTAAAATGGAAACGTTAGAAACGATTAACCAGACATTATTATAACTACAACATGTCTGGTGAGGATTGAGTGACTTGAAGCCAGTTCAAATTTTTGGTGGCGTGTTTGATCAGCACTTTAGTGATAACTGATTTCCTAGTGACGTAGAAAAAGTAAATATTGGTAAAATATTTTTCGATCGATAACTACTGAGTAGAACATTGTAACCTTTTCATGTACTTTCAACATACTTCGTGTTATGGTACCCTCCTACGAGGAATGAACTCTTCCTCTTGCTATATACATGCGTGAATTCTAAAGAGCAGTGAAGATGAGTTAAAGAGTAGCAGTCAACAGTAGCAGTTTTTTTTTACATAAAGACAGAATACAGCAGTCTCTTCATTTTGTGGGATTGACGGTTCCTACTAATATTAATTGATTTATTTTTTATTTTAAGTAAAAATTTTGTTTGGGATTTTTTTTTCATGTACTCCCTCCCTTTACATTTCATGTATAATTTTTTAAATATTTTATATATATATATATATATATATATATATATATATATATCTTAAAAATAATTTTTTATTTTCGTATGGATCCTATTGTAGGTTCCCTGAGCGGATGTGGCATTTTGGTACATGGAGGATTGAGTGATGATGGATGGGTCTTTATGGTGAATGAGAAATTGTGGACCATAATTGAGCAATAATTGTATTTTTCGATACAATAAATATTGTTAACGACAGCTACTAGTCAAGCGGCGTAATAATACCTTCTTATTTCTATATTGCTTATTATTAACACTTCTGTTGAACATCTTGTTTCTTTTTTATACTAATATACTGTTTTGAACCTACCTTTTTGTTCCGTGTGATACTTCCGGCACAAACCAGTCACTACAACTTTGCAACAAAGTTTCGCCACAACTGCACAAAAAATTGGCGACGAAGATCCATAGCAATTAGTCAATGTTATTAATTAAAACGATGCAAGTTTATCTAGAGACAAGTGTTATTATTAATATATAAATATCAGAATTATTTAATGACCTTCATCATGACTAAATAAATCTTAGTGACTGCCAATGTGATGAGTTCTAAGGGACATATGTACTGCTAATATCTAGTGAGTAAGAGTCAGATTTAGATTTACACAATTTACATTGTTCATACTATTGTCTTCATTTTTATTGCCATTATTAAGAACGTTCTGCCGTTGTACGCTCTGGCCTTCTTCAGCTGCTAAGAATTTCAAACCGAAAGAAGAAAACCGGAGCGTACAAAGGCCGAAAAATTGTAATAAGGTAATAAAGATGAGGAGAATAGTCCGAACAATGTAAATAGTGTAAACCCTACCTCCTCTCAGAAGTGTAGGCAAACAGATTTACATTTAATAAATAATTATTGGACGACTTCTATTCAAAACAAGACCCTAGTGATTTTTTGCACGGAAAACAGTTCTAAATAACAAAATATCTTCCGATAAAAAAAAAAAAAATTAGTGTGTTATACAAAAACCTGTTTTATCGTTATTTAAGATTAGTTATCTTCTCCGGTTCATGCCTGTTTCCATCAAGATTGTTATATCTGAGCCCCTACACTCGGCTTGAAAATGCAGCACTCTCCTCAACGCATGAGGTGTTCTATGCATAGTTACTTCTTGAGAATTCTAAATAAAATAGATATCCTCACCCTATTTTGTCAGATTAAGTGATTCTTGCAAATAACCCCTAGTATTAACAACAATAGAAATAACATTCTGTGTATGTGTGTCAATTTTCTGCACGTTTGCTGAATGTTTCCTTATAAAGAAACAATTAATATTACCAATATTAATTGTTTCCCCGACGGCTACAATCTCTAGGAGTTTAAATGTAAGGTCAATAGACACCTCCTAACACACTAACCTGCTCCCATTCAATCAAGCACTCTTCCAATCTGCCCAACCCTCACCCTCGCTATCCTTACACATCTGTCACCTTCCTCTACAATCTCCAGGAGTTTAAATGTAAGGTCAATAGACACCTCCTAACACACTAACCTGTTCCCATTCAATCAAGCACTCTTCCAATCTGCCCAACCCTCACCCTCGCTATCCTTACACATCTGTCACCTTCCTCTACAATCTCCAGGAGTTTAAATGTAAGGTCAATAGACACCTCCTAACACACTAACCTGTTCCCATTCAATCAAGCACTCTTCCAATCTGCCCAACCCTCACCCTCGCTATCCTTACACATCAGTCACCTTCCTCTACAATCTCCAGGAGTTTAAATGTAAGGTCAATAGACACCTCCTAACACACTAACCTGCTCCCATTCTATCAAGCACTCTTCCCATCTGCCCAACCCTCATCCTCGCTATCCTTACTCATCTGTCACCTTCCTCCTGACATTCCCTATGTCTAACCACTCCTTCTCTTTACCTTCCCCTATGTAGCCCCATGCGCAATAGTGGCAGTGGAATGCCTTGCTTGGGGTGAGATGATTAAAGAAAAATATTCTAAAGAATGAAGATGGTGCACATAGCGTAGTGCTTATCGGTGCGGAAAGAGGAATTGACGTGTCGGGTTCAAATTCAAATTCCATCTGAGGCCGTCGTGTTCACTTTGACACGAAAGCCCTCGGAAACCTGTCGAGAAGGAACAATTTGAATCCTAAAAAAAATCGGTAAAGAATGGAGATATTAACTTCACCCGGTTACTGAAACTAAACATCATTGGCAGTTCATAGGGCTAACATACACTACCGGCCATAATTATTAGGCCACCCTGGTTATTTAAATGAAATGCTATATTTCATACTATTTTTAGTATTTATTTCCAAGTGGATAATTCTAAATGAAAATAGAATGGTGCTTTTATTATTAGTTGCAAAGATTTACAAGGGTGCCAGGAAGCTTTTACTTCGGCCAGCCAATAAGAAGAAGAGACTAGCATGGGGAAGAGAGCACAAAAACTGGACACCAGAACAGTTCATTTGATGTATATGTTATCGTGCAGTATTAACAAAAGAACCATTTTATTGTTTTAGAATTATCAACTTGGCAATAAATACTAAAAATAGTATGAAATAAAACATTTTTTTTTTTTACTGGGGTTGCCTAATAATTATGGCCGGTAGTGTACTTAGAGAATGAAATCGACTTATATGAAGTGATTAAAGACATAGCCAAAAATGTGGCATTTACGAAGCAAACTATCTCCTATATTGATGGCCGTTTATTTAAAATCAGTCAAGACTAATAAGAAATATGAGAATATCGTATTAACCTCTAAGCATCGGTCACGGATGATACAGTTCCATTACTTGTAGATAGAAGCTTAGCTAATCCAGGAAATTATCTGTGAGTTGTGATGAAGAAGACTAACAATAATCCTTACAACATTATTCTGAAAATTATTTTTATATCATTTAATTCAATTCGTTTAATTTTTCTCTGTATTAACTTGCTCGACCCCCCTCCCGAATTTTTATTTTATCACAAACAACTATAACGTCTGTTAGGCTCTATTAATTAGTTCTCATTTACAGAAGTTTGAAGACGGAGCAGATACTATCCAAACGCTCGTCACTCAAGATTATCTTGATTATTCTCGGATACGGAAGGTTGTAAAAGTTACCATAATATAAGGTCTAAGATTCACTCAAGATACAGGATTTCTGAATAAGTCATGTGATAATATGAAAAGCAAAAAAAGAATGTAGGAATTGGTGAAGCCGAGAACGTGACAGATTGTCATTAAATAGTTCGGTGTTCTGACTAGAAACTTTGCGAAGTTGAAATTTAACTGCAAAAGCAGCGTGAATAGACTGATGAATAGACTGACAGAAAATTTGCTAATTCACAAACTAATCACCCTCCCCCAGGAGAACCTTCTTGTAATTTGATTCCTATATGGTTAGCCGGTCGAGTGTTTACAGATTGAACTTTTCCAAAAATGTAAACTCAATCGAAAGATTCTCTGGCCAAGATTGTCTGCTCATAATAGATTCCTAACGAGGGAATGTTGCCAGCAAACTAATGTGTATGAACGGTTCAATTCCAAACACGCGCCTCGTCTAATACATATTTCACTTGGACACTCAATCAGTTCTTAGTAAACATGAATTTCCTTTCTAATTTTCTAATACAAGACAAACTATTGGTCGTAATTTAGATTTGTTCTGTATTAAAATGGATGCGTCTACAGAGTAACTTTATTCTCTCAGGTGAATAAGAATATATTAGATTGTTCAGAAAGTAATATCACATCTTTTTATGGAGAGGCAACAAAAATCCAATTCAATGTATGAACTGTAAAATAGATTTATCAAGAAGATTATCAGAATTATTTATACCGATAAAGACAACTATAAAACTAATCCCCTTATTTCTTATGCAAACAGCCTGCGTTACTGCATTAAAGAAACGAATATATGATTTAAATGTAAAGGCATTTGTAAGCTGCCTGTGGAATATTTTAACTGATGCTAACCGAATATAAGACTCAAGAACTACACAAGGTAGATCATCACTGAATGTGATATTACATGTTTTTAATCCAATTCACTCGAATCACGTCACTAACATGTAAGAGGCTAATGGATGTAAAAAAGAATCAGTAAGCATTAGAAGAAACATGAAACCGGAAAATAGCGACTTGACAAAAATATTCCCAAGGTTGTTACGAGGGTCATTCAATAAATAAGGTGAATCTTTCGGTATAAAGACTTCTAATACAGATAGAAGCTTTCCTTTAAGTATTTTTTTTTACTTATTTTTCAAAGGGGATTTTTTTTTTTTTTTTTTTTTGCAGATTAAAAAAAAAAATTAAGAATTTTGGAGATTAACAAAGATGGCCGACCAAGAAGCTTCCTCCAGGATTGAACAGAGGTCAGTTATCAAGTTTATGGTTGCTGAAGGGTGCAAACCAGTTGAAATTCATAGGAAAATGTCAACTATGTATGATGCCACATGTTTTAGCCAAAAACATTTCTACAAGTAGGTTAAATTGTTTAAAATTTTGAAAGTGACGATGAAGTTAAAAGTGCTGTGAGCAATTGACTGAGACATCAGTCTAAAGATTTTCACACTGAAGGAATACGGAAGCTTGTGCGCAGATGTGGAAAGTGTGTGACACTGCTGGGAGACTACGTTGAAAAATAAAAATTTAAAAAAAAGTAAGCTTCTCTCTGTATTAGAAACATTCACCTTAATTATTGACTGACCCTCGTACATGTATATGAAATGCTGTACATTAAATGTTTTTTGGTGTATGTTAATTTAGAAATTTAATTATTTTGCGTTATTATCATTCTTCTTTAAGATGAATTAGGTTGAAAATATGTCTGATTATCTTAATGCCTAATGTGGTCTCGGTGTATAAAGAAAACAAGGATATTTATTCTTTATTTCTAAGAAATCCTTTCAAAGCAATTGCATGGGCATATGCTTTTTTTTTGTATGTAGTATATGTGTTTGAAAATATGTGAGAAGTCGTAGTCATCCTTTATAGGAAATCTTTTTATAGCAACAGATTTCACCAAAAGAAACTCTACAGTAGAGAGAGAGAGTGAGTGAGAGAGAGTGAGCGAGAGAGAGAGTGAGCGAGAGAGTGCGAGAGAGAGAGAGAGAGATAGAGAGACAGAGATAAGCCAGCGCGTTATTAAAGACACTAATTTCAAGAAATCTCCCGAGGAAGATTTAGCAGCAGGTTGTGGTAATTGAAAAATTGAAAGAAACTCGTCAAGGCGCGTTAAAGAAAAAAAAGTAACTAACATTTGAAAAGGAAAGAATAAGTGGTCTCTATATAACTATTTCCAGATTATAATGGTAGGAAAAAGATAATACGTAATATGAGGTGGTCTACGGTCGTGAGACAGCTGTAGGAACGTTAATGTTATCTTAAAAGAAAGATCGCTTTTATTTTAAATTTGATACATATCGACCAGCACTATGTTGCAAGATGTGCAAGAGGGACTTTATATTACTTCGATCCTGGGAGCTGAGAACAACTAGTAAATGACCATAGCAACTGGCACAATACTGCTTAAAAAAGACTGATTAACAGTGAGAAAAGTTGAAAACAGTAGAATGAGAAGAGAACGCGGAAAACATTGGGAACTTTTTTGGTCGATATTCCAGTTTCGTTTTCCACACCTGCAAATGAGGTCTACCATGGAAACTTCGGAATGCTAAGTAACGCCAGACGTTGCTCAGAAGAGGAAGGCATTACGACCAAACTGCGCTATACAATAATCTGGAAAAATAAAAGGGTAATCCTACAAAATGTTAACTCAGTATTATCTAAAAGAATTATAAATGCAGCAATTTTTTTCATTCAAATAAAAATTGTTTATAATTTTATTTTGAAAACGGCAAAAATTCAATTCAAGGGAAGATATATTTGTTAATTTTATGGATAACGTATTGTAAACGGACGTTCGTTGTGGAGAAGTGGATATCGGCTCGGAACGAGAAATCGGGGAGCCAAGTTCGAATTCCAGGTGATTGCCTTGCATTCACTTACGCGCAAATACCATTGGGAAAGGTATTTACCAATAACGGGATAGTTTTGGTTCTATAGCCTTGGAGGGCAACCAGTCTACCGCAGAAAGTAATGGCAAACTACTGCAGGATAATCTTCTGTCTCATTTGAGATATCATCGCCCAAACGTGTATCACGAATGGCATTTAACTAACTGATTGTAAATGGTGTAGTGGATATCGGCTCAAAACGAGAAATTAGAGAGCCAAGTTCGAAATCCAGCTGAATTCGTTTCATTCACTTACGCACAAATACCCTTGGGAAAGGTATTAATCCGTCTCTTCTGCCTCCAGCTATGGGTTAAATAACAGCACAGATTGGGTTCTATAGAATTGGTTGTCACAAAAGGAATGGCAACATATCGAGGGAAAATCTTATGTTTATTAAGTAATGTCTCTTTCGAGACATGATCGCCCAAGCGTGCATCTCGTAAGGTAATTAACTGACTGTAAATAACTGAACGTTTTAAATGTGGTTTGCAAAATTGTCGGAAATAAATGGTGCTGAAACTGACAGTGACAAAATTTGAGAAAAACGATGCAAGTACAACGCAGAAAGTAGGAAAATATTTCAGCTATTCAACTCAAGCTCTGATAACCATTTGAACCTTCATGGTCGTTAATTGTTTTAACGTGTAGCTTCAACGTAAGCCTACTGGAACCTATTTGAAGCTGCAATAAATGCTTAACTGTAAGAAAATGTTAACCTTCTTGACTGGCGAGAAAATGTGCATAATTTAACACAACGTGCAACTGAAGAATTTGTCGGAAATGCGAAATTAACAAATTCAAAGAATATCAATTTTCAGGTTTCCCTCTAAAAAATGATGCATTTTATATAGTAAAATGGGAAGATATTATTTTATTATGAACTTTTTTTCAAGAAATCAAAACCTTGGAGACAGCAATCAAAGAGATGCATGAAGTCGAAATTATTTTAGAGATATGGTATATTTTACCAAACAAACGAAAGACTGCAAATTTAATAGCGTAAAGTAAAAATGTTCTTAGTTTAGGAGCGTTTTCAGTTATCTACATATACTCCGAATATTCCGTTTATTTTAATTTTATTATATAAAATCAAAAACATATTCATCCACATTTAATATTTCCTTGTGAAAAATATTACAATAAATATATAAGGACCTTGAATGAATTATCGCTAATTTTTCATGAAACTGTTTTATTTCTTCAAATTAATAAGAAGCATCTATTTGAATGTATTGTCCATCACTAGCTACTATTTTCCCCTCTTTCTGGTAGAATTTGAATTCCATGTCAGAAAAACGACTCGTTATTTGAGGCTAAACACGAGAGTATCCATCCATTTTTGACTTCTTCATGAGAATAAAAGTGCTGCTCAACCAGGCCATGTACAATCGATTGGAACACTTGATAAGCGAACAGGGGATTGTCTGGTGAATACGGCGGGTGGGTAGAACTTCCCATTTAAGCGTTTCCAAATTGGTATTCACCCGTTTTGCAACATATAACCAGCCTAGCGTTGTAATGTGGCAAAATAACTTTCTCGTAGAGCGGCCGTTTTTTCTTTAATGCTCGTCTCAGAAAAATCATTTGCAGTGGATAGCAATTTCTCGTGGTGGTTTTGGTCGGTTTGATCAGCACATAATAAACTACACCCAGCTGATCCCATCAAATACAGAGCAGAATTTTGGAAACATGAATATTCTACTTTGTCGCCGATGTTGATTCAGGGCCGGGATTAACCCATGGTCTTCTATGTTAATGGTTATCGTAGTGTATCCTCTTTTCGTTGCTGGTCACGATACGATGGAAAAAAAGTTTTCCTTTTATGCCTTCGAATCAGATGTTCTCACGTGACAAGACGCCGTTCGACGTCTCTTGGCTACAACTCGTTCGGCATTTAATATCCTTGTTTTCAAATCATTTCTAATGCTTTAAAGATGTTTCTTGCAAAACTCTTGTGGGTTCATCTTCTAATGATACAGCAATTTTACCTTGCTCCTGACAAGAGTTTTCAATGACTCCAATTTATCGTCTTCAAATATTTTCGATGAGCCAAAGCGTTCTTTATTCATTACTAGCAGTATCGCCCGGCGATGTTCGGGTGTAATGAAAGCTTTAAAACTAATCCATGGTCCTAGAGCTCAGACTCTTTGGACGTTGGCACGAAAGACTAAAAAGCAATAGTTGTTTCCAGTTAAAGCGAAACCATAGACTGAACGAAAAATGAATGGGTGTAAATCAAATTTTGGTTTCCTGGTATCGATATCAAATTTTCTACACTATTCTAAGAACTGCAACCTTGAAACTTCTGAATATCATTTCTTATGTCTTTGTCTATGAGTGCATCAAATTTGATTAAAATCGGACCACTCCTTCTATAACCCGATTTTTTCGATTATCGATTTTCGATATTTATCGGGAGTACCTCGACACAAAACCTAGCTAAGAACATTCGCAAACGTTTATAGTCCAACTGTGTAAATTTTCAAGAAAATTGGTTCAGCTGTTTCGGAATCTATAGGTAACGGATACACACACACACACACACACACACACACACAGAGACAAAGTTCCATTTTAAAATAAGTTAAGTTAGATTTTTGAAGCGTCTAAACGAATCTTTGCATGATTCCAACAGAGAATGGGCGCCGTAAGTTCCAACAAAAATTTTGGTTACTTCAACTGCTGATTTCTTTTAAATGAAATAGAGCAGTAAAATTCCTAACAAATACACTTTTTGGCTAGAAACTGACATGGTTAACGCTATGAATAACAAAGTTATTTAAAAATCAGCGAAATGACCTACAATGAATTGCAATTTTGCTTATATTACTTCCTTATAGATCAGTTATTAATAAAATTACACGCACGCAGTTCCGGTCGTTGACTTCAGTCTAAGAAGTCATCTGCTCAGTGATACTCTGTTATCCAGTCGTTGACTTCAATGTAGGAAGCCATCCACCCAGTGATACTGTGTTATCCGGTCGTTGACTTCAGTCTAAGAAGTCATCTGCTCAGTTATACTCTGTTATCCGGTCGTTGGCTTCAATGTAGGAAGCCCTCCACCCAGTGATACTGTGTTATCCGGTCGTTGGCTTCAATGTAGGAAATCATCCACCCAGTGATACTGTGTTATCCGGTCGTTGGCTTCAATGTAGGAAGCCATCCACCCAGTGATACTGTGTTATCCGGTCGTTGGCTTCAATGTAGGAAGCCATCCACCCAGTGATACTGTGTTATCCGGTCGTTGGCTTCAATGTAGGAAGCCATCCACCCAGTGATACTGTGTTATCCGGTCGTTGACTTCAATGTAGGAAGTCCTCCACCCAGTGATACTATGTTATCCGGTCGTTGACTTCAATCTAGGGGATCATTTGCCCAGTGATACTATGTTATCCGGTCGTTGACTTCAATGTAGGAAGGCATCTGCCCAGTGATACCGTGTTATCCGGTCGTTGACTTCAATCTAGGAAGCCATCCGTCTAGTGATACTGTGATTTTCAGTCGTTGACTTCAATGTAAGAAGCCATCTGCCGAGTGATACTATGTTATCCGGTCGTTGACTTCAGTCTAGGAAGCCGTCCGTCCAGTAATACTGTGTTTTCCGTCGTTGACTGCAATGTATGAATCCATCTGCCTAATGATACTGTGTTATCCGGTTGACTTCAATCTAGGAGATCATTTGCCCAGTGATACTATGTTATCCGGTCGTTGACTTCAATGTAGGAAGGCATCTGCCCAGTGATACTGTGTTATCCGGTCGTTGACTTCAATGTAGGAAGTCCTCCACCCAGTTACTATGTTATCCGGTCGTTGACTTCAGTCTAGGAAGCCGTCCGCCCAGTAATACTGTGTTTTCCGTCGTTGACTGCAATGTATGAATCCATCTGCCTAATGATACTATGTTATCCGGTTGACTTCAATCTAGGAGATCATTTGCCCAGTGATACTATGTTATCCGGTCGTTGACTTCAATGTAGGAAGGCATCTGCCCAGTGATACAGTGTTATCCGGTCGTTGACTTCAATGTAGGAAGTCCTCCACCCAGTGATACTATGTTATCCGGTCGTTGACTTCAATCTAGGAGATCATTTGCCCAGTGATACTATGTTATCCGGTCGTTGACTTCAATGTAGGAAGGCATCTGCCCAGTGATACCGTGTTATCCGGTCGTTGACTTCAATCTAGGAAGCCATCCGTCTAGTGATACTGTGATTTTCAGTCGTTGACTTCAATGTAAGAAGCCATCTGCCTAGTGATACTATGTTATCCGGTCGTTGACTTCAGTCTAGGAAGCCGTCCGCCCAGTAATACTGTGTTTTCCGTCGTTGACTGCAATGTATGAATCCATCTGCCTAATGATACTGTGTTATCCGGTTGTTGACTTCAATCTAGGAAGCCCTCCGCGCAATTATACAGTGTTCTCCGGCCGTTGACTTCAATTTAGGAATCCCTCCGTGCAGTAAAGCAGTGTTATTCGGCGGTTGACTTCAGTCTAGGAAGCCCTCTGCGCAATCATACTCTCTTATAACTGTACAGGTTGCCTGATTATCTATGGATCCTAATTCTTTCAGTTGTTTATCCACCCTTTGACAAGTTTTGCGTTTAATCCGGCTGAGTATCAAATTATTCTTCTTACGAGAAAAGCCTGTTTAGGGAACTGGTTTAGTCGCTGATGCCCAGAACATGAGGCAGGTCGTAATAGCTTATCAAGCTTTGTGCAGGTTATTTGAAGTCAGTAAATATTTCTAGATTGTAAAAAAATTTTAGAAATAATAAGGATTTACATATACAATTGTTATTAATAAAATTATAGCTGGACCGGGTAAACTATATACCCTTATATTTCTCGAGGATATTTGCCCCTAATATATTATAACGAACCCGACATTAACTGGAAATCGGCATTTCCGATTTCCAATTTCAAGTAATTATCCAGTACACAAACATACAATTCTAGTATTTCCAAGTAGTCACCTATTAGATACTGACCAGGCTCGACGTTGCTTAATTTCACTGATCGTACAAGAACCAACGTTTTAATATAATCCTCCATTTTATGAATGCAGGCAAAGAATCTAAAAACAGAATCTAATGTGTACTTATGATCCTGCTTACAGAGAACAAGGGTGTCTATAGGGTGTCTCAAGTGTATTAGAGAGTTGTTGTTGTTGTTGTTGTTGTTGTTGTTGTTGTTGTTGTTGTTGTTGTTGTTGTTGTTGTTAGAACAGTTGAACCGCCGCTCGTTGGTTAGTAAGAATATAGACTTATTACCCGGACGTACTTCTTTGTATATATTTGACTCCTACTAACAAGTATTCCTGAATCTATTAACCGTGTATATCTTTTGTTCAATATACATATATTCTTTTCAATATACATACATTTTTTATTAACCGTTGTATATCTTTTGTTCAATATACATATATTTTTTCTTTCATATCTGTTTTTTGTTATATTTATATTGTGTGATTTTCTAAACAAGAATCCACAACATATCCATTTTCGAAAATCAATGTTAGTTTAATATTTCCAACATTCTGTCATTAGTCATTCATTTGGTAAGCTAAGATTAGACATGACCGGCCAAATTAGGATTCATCTAGCATTAGACCTACTAAATAACGGTTTATTTTTTTGGCGAACCTACATTGTTAAACATGGCAGTACTTATTTTTATTTGATAAATAAGACGATAAGTGGCGGCGATCAGGTGATCTAAACGCACTCATTTTGAAAACCGTCTGAGATATCACGAAAAATCTTGAGTCTATTGAAGAATCCTGACTCTATCGAAAAATGTCTCTCGCTACTTCTCCAACTCTCACGACTGAATTCTGATTCTTAATAAATTTCTGTTGTTATTCTAGCAAGGACGAAGTTCCCAATCTCATTGAAATAGGCGCCATTAAATCTGAAGCTATGACTTGTGCCTTCGAGGCAAAAGCAATATAAAGCCTTGTTTGCCGTTCAAATTAAGATCGACGTGCGCTGGCGTGTTCGATTCTCATAAATCAAACACTTAAAACTGTGACAATATGACGGAGGCAAACAATAGTGAACAATTCCCTAAGAATTCTTAAGCTCGTTCTCTCATAACTTCCTCTGTACCTAGTGGAACTTCGAAGATATCTGAAATGGCTTTGGTAAAACGGAACTCGACTGCGTTTTAATTCGGATGCAATATTGTTTCTCAAGCTACTCGTCTCGTGTTCTACGGATTACACACATATTTGGTCTTTTAAATAAAGCAGAAATGATGTTGATAATTTGTTTTCTTTTACGGTTCTTTAGAATGAAAACGCCTTTTAAAAAACTGAATTAAATTAAGTCTTTACGTTTTCAGTTAAGAATAACAAATATAATAACTTATTTCAACTAATAAAAGAAGCCCAGAAAAGATGTTTGCATCTTTCTAATTATACGATATAACAACCGATGTACCGGTAGAATAATGGATAAATTTTGCAATAATTTCAAGGCGATATGGTCGCTCAGACGCAAGTAGATACTCGAATTGAAAGAAAAGGAAGTGGAAGTCTAATTCTAAATAGGAAAATAGGAGGTAAACCTCTTCTTTGCTCAACAGACGGGAAAGGAGGATGAACAAGATAATAGGTGAACCTTTCAATTCTTACATTACTGTAGAACAAAATAATATGAATAAACCGAAAATAACATTTTAGAAATTAGGCAGTTATTTTAGAAATATAGAGTTGAGGTAGAATTTAGAACGAACTGAAAGCACAATCCTAAAGGGTAAAAACTAACCGAGGAGAAATCTTTAATCCGCCCAGTCTATCCATATACTTTTATTTTTATTTCTGTCTGTGTCATCATCATCATCATTTACCCATAACACCCAATGGTGCATAGAGCAGCAACTTTTTGTTGTTGTTTCTGTAAAAAAAAACTATTTTTTACGGGACAGGATTGTTAGGCCAGCACCCAACCCCCAAATCCAGGAGAGCCGGTGGACCATTCTTGGTCCTTACGTTTACAGCAGCTGGTATTCCCAAATGGTCGCTCATTTAAGTATTGACCAGGTAAGAGGTTGCATAACTTCGGTGATCCGGATGGGAACCGGTGCATTCAACACGATATAGCCGTAAACTCGTAATTATCCGATTTATCCCTCACTATACACACGACTTCTAAGTAAAAACCATCGTTTGCATGATGAACGCTACTGGAACATCCTAAGTGAGAAATATGCAAATTCACTCTTCAGTCCTAACTGGTCAATCCTCTGAATTATAACAAAGATCGTTATGTCCACGGACAGACACACACACACATACATACATATACATTGATGGATGTGCGTTGCAATTGATTTCTCGGAATGAGAAGTCGGGGAGCCGAATTCAAATTCCGGTCGAATGCCCTGCAGTCACGCGCATATTCCCTTGGGAAAGGTACTAATCCGTCCCTTACCTCCAGTTACGTGTTAAATAACAGGACAGATTGGGTTCTGTAGTCTTGACTAACAAACAGTATACCAAACCAGGTAGTGAGGAAGTGTAGGGAGCTGGTCAAAATGTCTTTTGTTCGGACTTAATCGAACTCCCTACAGCTTACAAGTTTTACGTTGAATTATATTCATCAGAAGGGTTTTTTTTTATCAGAGGCTCGGTTGTCGGCAGTTGGAATGTGTAGAATTAGTGCAGAAGAGTGGAATAATAAAATATACATTTTGAATGTAAAATAGAAATTTATTAAAAGAAGGAATAACAAGAGTTGTAGAAATTAATGTTCAATTATAAACCTTTATGAGTAGAGTTCGTATTCCTTGATAAGTTTGGGGAATTAAGAGTTCGTACAAAATGTTTGTAGCAGTAATTGTTGAGATAAGGAGAAAGGGAGAGAGAGAGAACTATGTACAGGTCATTTGAAGTTGAGAGTTACATTTTCGATATGTGTTAGCAACTGCCTACTCTGAAATGACCGTGGCCAGTTAGTGACCATTCTTAAATATTGAATAGTTACGTGGGGGGATCAGAAACGGGTTTTCCATAGCTAATAGCTAAAAACTATTAGCTATGGAAAACCCGTTTCTCTGACGTATTTTGAATTTTGCGATTTGATGACCAATCAGGATCCAGAGTTCCACTACAGGTCCGTAAAAGGAATTTGATATTTATTTATTTTTGGTTTAAATCCGGAACTTCTGCGTGGAGCCCAGATGCGCAAAGACCAGTTTTGGTCATTTGCTTTCTAGACCTCTGAGGACAAGCATCCGGTCCCTAGCTTCATCGGTATCACCACAGTGACAACCTGTTGCAAGATAATTAAAAAATGCCTACCTACGTGCTGCGAAGCGCATTCAGGTCACTATAAAAAGAAGAATATTACTGTAGGCCATCTACTGCATCCCTGAATGTCTCCGGCAAGTCTCGCCTATGTAGGGCTACCGGATCCAGATGGAATGAGAAGAGAGAGTAAGGTTGACAAGCATGCGCAACTCTCCCTCACTTAAATCCAATTAAAGCGCAATTCATGACTTCTACCATCATTTCAAATCCCTACAGCGATGGACAAGTGGCAAAATGCAACAGGTGTAGACCCACTGGTGGTCGCAGCCACAACTCTACTGAAACAGGCTCTTCTGTGCATCAGCCACCTCCGCACCCCACAAAAAATACATAGCAACTAGAAGTCGTGGTCTTCCTCGACAGCGAGAGAGGAACAAAAGTTATATATATATATATATATATATATATATATATATATATATATTAATTATTCATAATTAAATTAGACCAGTTGCTTGGTAGAGTTCTGAGTTCAATAGCACGTTACAGCAGTGCTCAACAACTAACTTGCAGGGTTAGAGGAAGATAACTCATGACTTCCAATCGAGCCTTACGCAAGGAATGAGGATAAAATTTCTAGCACCTGAAGAAGCCAGAGAATACTAAGGAGTCAGCTTTCAGTGGAAGACTACCAAGTTCCTATTATTTTCGATGCGTTACGTTGATTAGCAACCGACATGAGAACGATTATAACCTTCAGTGCGAAAACTACTCCGCAACAATTACTGAAAGTGTTCCTGTAGAAAAAACGGGGAATGCTAATGATGTATTCGATATATCGTAGTGTTAGTATCAGTTAAGGATCCGTGGGTATTAATTGCAAATTTAGCTATGATTTAGATTTCTTTCTTTTGTAATTTTTAAAATCTTTTTTTTTTCTGAGTTACAATAAAGAATCTTATTCATAAAAAAAAACAACGACATAGAATGACAAAATTAGAATTAGAATAAAAAAAGCTTATTGGATTAAAGTAATGGTAGATTGCTTTTACTTCTCTATATATTTTGTTTGTTTGTTTGTTTCGAGGTTTAATGACCTATCAATCCTTATGGGATCATTTTAAGGTCATAACCAATGATTTTTGGGGTAAGGTTATTTTTATTTTTACAACATTTTTCTTTTCGAATATCAAGATTCATTGGGATTTGTTTTAAGAGCAGGGTCCCCAAGTCCTACCCTTGTTATTTAACCCATAACTGGAGGGACGGGACGGATTAATACCTTTCCTAAGGGTACCTGGAAGTTTTTCCCGTCTGAATGTATCCTGTACATTTATAAATCTACCATCCGCCCGTGTATTGAATACTGCTGCCACATCTGGTCAGGTGTCCCTGTTATTCTCCTCGGGGTTCTTGACAAAATACAACGGAGAATCTGTAATGTGATCGATGACGACTTGGCAGACGGGCTGCAGTCACTCTCTCACCGACATGATGTAGCTTCCCTGTGCCTCTACTATAAATACTTTCACGGCTTCTTCTCCGATGAACTTAGATCTCTGGTGCCCCCTAGGTATGAATTTGCACGAGATACTAGATTAGCAAATAGGTCCCACCCTTTTACAGTGAAACAGATAAGATGTAATGGCAATTTCTACTCCAACAGCTTCTTTTCTCGCACTTCCCGCCTGTGGAATTCCCTTCCGTATACTTGCTTTTCCGACAGCTACAATCTCCAGGAGTTTAAATGTAAGGCCAATAGACACCTCCTAACACACTAACTCGCACCCATTCTCTCAAACAACTCTTCCAATTTACGCAACGAACATCCTCGGTATCCTTACCCGTCTATCACCCTCCTTCTGACATTTCCTATATCTAACCACTCTTTCTCATCACTTTCCCCTATGTAACCCTCTAACCACTCTTTCTCATCACTTTCCCCTAAGTAACCCCCTGCGCAACAGTGGCAGTGAAATGCCTTGCTTGGAGTGAAATGATTAAAAAAGAAAAAAGATCGATTCAAAGATACATCTGTGAGGTTTCGAGTATCGGCAAAGGAATAAGCTAACCAACGCCTGTACAGATATATATTTTTAGAATTTGATACAGAGCGAATCTATCCTAGTTGCTAGAAAGTTGTAATAATAAAATCCTGAACTATGAACCCAATGATACAAAAAACAAACAAAAAACATTAGTCTAAAATATTTGTCGGGTAATAAATCAGGCTGCCTTCTATAATAATAAGTGATAAAAATATCGGTTCAAACACAGACGCGCGCGAACATTAACAATGTTACTTGATAATATCTTACAGGTAAAGGTTTGCTATCAGAAGAAGGTTTTTATATGACAATGTTTTGATAGCCTTAAAGGGTATGGGAAAGAACAACATAGATAGACTGATAAGAAACGGCCAGATGTATAAAAAACACATATTTTGTACCGAAAAATAGCGCTTTTCAAGTGAAAGTTTATGAATGTATTAAATGAACTTGCCCGTGGGTAAATACGTAAACGCAATCAGTGCGGTTAGTCAGTTAAGTGCCATACGTGATATACGCTTTAGGTGATAATATCTCGAAAGAGACATGACTGACTGGGTAGAAGATTATACCGCAGTAAGTCGCTATTACTTTCTGCGGCAGACTGGTTGCCAGCCAAGGCTTTAGAACCCAATTTGTCCTATTATTTAACCCGTGACTGGAGGGAAGAGATTAATACCTTTTCCAAGGGCATTGGTGTGTAAGTGAATGCCAGGCATAAGAGTATATATAATAGATTGCAAAGAAAAGAATGATATTTAATCTTTTTTTAGTTAAATTATTGTCCCGTTTTCTTAAATTTCTCAATATTTTTTCAATATATATATATATATATATATATATATATATATATATATATATAAGTGAACACTGAAATCAACACTCAGAGGCGACAGACTGTTTCATTCCAAGCGCAGTCATCAGGCCATAACGCCTAGCATGAAACAGTCTGTCGCCTCTGAAAGTTGACTTCATTTTTCACTTTTATATTTACATACGCTATGTTTCTGATATTGAGTACTTTATCCTATGAAAATAGCACAACTTGAAACTATATTGCTTTGTATATATATATATATATATGTGTGTGTGTGTGTGTTTGTGTGTGTGTGCATCTATAGTGCATTTACACGCAAGAATTGATACAAACGCGTTTCGCAAATTCAGTCGATAAGATCTGTTTGTATATTTTGTTATATTTTCCTTATATCTCTATAAGATACCGTACAATGTGATCGATATTATGTATAATCGAAAAAGTGAAAAGTTGTTTTTTTTTCTGTTGGTTTAATGAACTTTCGATGTTTGCCAAACAAAACAAAAAAAAAACGCATGAAATTTGAACCTGTTTTTCAGAAATAGCAGAAGTATAATAAAAACATAAATAGAAAGCTCTTGTCAATTGAATTTTATGTAATTGTTTGTATGTATCTATTTCTACATGTATGTATTTTGTCTTTCTTCTAAAATGTATTCTTACAAATCTCACCGACAAATATACACTAAAAGGGAAACACACGCATTAGTATTAACAATATTAAAAAATTACAGCATCCAAAGCTATTATAGATATAATCGGACCTGAAAATAATTCTGATGCAAAAATAGATGAAATAAACAGTCATTACTGCTTCTAAACATGCATTGATGAAACTTGTAGGAAAAAAAAATATATATATATATAAAGACAGAAAATCTAAGCAAGAGTGTTTAACTTTTTGTTCATGTACTTCGTTTGTTTCTTTTTTTGCTTCCCCTTATTTTCCCTCCGAGTTTGTTCTCGGTGGGTTATACAAGATGATTTAAATTATAGCTTGATTAATACTAGTTTTACTATTTGTATTGTTGTTGCTATAGTTAATATTATATATATATATATATATATATATATTGCTATAGTTAATATTATATATATATATATATATATATATATAGTTAATATTATATATATATATATATATATATATATATATATATAACTAACTATATATATATATATATATATATATATATATATATATATATAATAATTAACTATAGCAACATATATATATATATATAGCAACAACAATAAAAAAATTCTTAGGGTCAAAGAACAGGACGGGTTCCCTAATCACATAAAAAAATTCCGCACACGCACGCACAACTGACCAAGTAATCAGCCTTTTAACTACGCACACCACTTTCTTCGAAATTCTAACCAAAATGTATACCCGAGCAATAAAAACGTACATTTCAACAGCTAATGTCATTAATCAATAATTTAACTTCGCGCCCCACTTTCTTCAAAATTCTAACGGTAAACACAGAAGACATATTCCCTTTATTATCAATAACCCCAACCAACCTCGCACTAACAATGAACCGAATATAGATAATTAGGATTTCCATTCTTTTTCATTCCTCCTGAAGAGGCTTTGGAAACCCAATGTCGCAACAACCATATGATTGTAGAGCACACATATAAAAAAAATTATGTACATGTTCTAAAATTTAATTTATAATAAATATTCACAGCTCTATATATTATATATCGAGCACTGTTTTAAATTAATGCTTTGGACGTTGAAAAAAATTCTTTCTTTGTTCTGTACTCACTCGGATATATATATATATATATCTGCAAATAATCTCATACACCACCTTTTGACAAATGAACTAGTCATGCATTGAAATAAATTCAAAAACAGTTTACAGATAAAGAATGCCACATTTATTAAACGAAAATCTAATTTACTTAGACGGAAAATTCTTGAGAATGCCACAATCGAATATTACTAAAATATAAATCTGTATAATACATAAATTATACATAAATTAATCCCAAATTAAAAGAATATGAATATTAATTATATTACTTAAAGAATCATCAATATTTACTCTGCTTTGGGTTTAAGATATCAAATTACATCCTTCACAATTTACCTTGACTTAGCCTGATATATATACATGAGCGTTCTTAAATTAAAAAATTGTGAAAAACACATTTTTTTTTGTATAAATATTGTTTGCAAAGCAACATCCTTTGATAAATTCCCTCACAAATAGAAACGCGTCAGCTAATATAAGTTTTAATTTTGTATTTATTCATCAACTAATATATATATAAACCCACTACATATATTGGTTTTATTAAAACCACGGTCTCTCGTAGACTTACCTGTCAAATTTCTGATCAGAGTTCAATTAAACAACATATTTTAGAAAAACATAGCCATGTAAGTAATATCAGAGAGATTTTAGTCAATAATACATTAATACTCACAGTTATACACAGTAAAAAGAACCTTTAGATATTGGAGGCCATCTACATTAAATCGAAGCAACCAACACTTGATAAAATCACGTTTAAATCTGGTCATAACACATTACATTGCATTTAAATGTATGGTTCTTTTATCATTTTGAGCTCTCACGCGGTGTGACGTCATTGAACCGTATTACAAATTTACGAACTGCGTTTGCTATTTGGTAACTGTTATCGTTGCTTAGCAAAGTTTTATGTTAACACAACATAAATTTATCGTTGAAGGTGGATGTTTTTAGGTTAACGTCCCTGTAACCTCTCTGAAAATGGCTCAATATGAGCCGAAAGCTTAGAATTAACTAAATAAAAAATAACCAAATTTTGGAGGCTTATAGCCATATCACGTTGAATACACCGATTCACGGAAGTTAAGTAACGTTGAGCCTGGTCATTAGTTAGATGGGTGACCGCTTGGGAATACCAGCTGCTGTAAGCGTTTAGTGACGGATGTGCGTTGTGGTGCAGTGGATATCGGCTCGGAAAGAGAAATCGGTGAGCAGAGTTCGAATTCTAGTTGAATACTCTGCATTCACTTAAGCACTGATAATCTTGGGAAAGGTAATAATCCGTCCCTTTACTCCAGTTATGTGTTAAATAACAAGGTTGGACTTGGGTGCCCTGCACTTAAAAACAAATCCTAATGAATTTTGATACTCGAAAAGAAAAAAGTATTACTAGACACAAAAACTTATATAAAAGCAACAATAAATTGTTGAAAGAAAAAGGTATTACCAGCTATAAATAAATAAAATTTAGTTGGCAATAAATGACCCGCCGAGGTTGATATGCCATAAAAACAAAACAACCAACCAACCAACTTTTGTCTTTATTGTCACCTGAAATTAAATACATAATACGATGTCTAGAACGGCTCATGATTAAAATAATAGACATTCATTGTCTCTTATATTTAACAATATATATATATATATATATATATATATATAGTTACGTTGTATTACCCACTTTTCTTCAATTATAGCCTATTTGACATGCCGTTTTACAATCGTATACTGTCGTTAATTCTTCAGCGCTATGTTGTTTTCGATCCACAGAAGTTTTCATTAACCGAGGTTTATTTCAAAACCAACGAAGTTTCATTGTCTTTTTATTTTACGTTTCGGAGCATGTTTCTGGTTTTTGACGAGCGTTTGAATTTAAATTGGTCATTGTCTTCTGATTATTTTCAGTTTTCAAAAGCCAGTGCCATAGAGCTTTATTTTTGTTTATTAGATTGTTTCTAGGGATTATGGTATATATCGATTTCAAATGTTCGGCAAACTAACATTTTCTGTGAATTAGCCTGTTGACATTGAAAACCTCATGACAACAAATCAAGCAGCACATTCATTGCCTACACTATGCTTATTTTTTATCGCGCCTGCTAACTTACCATTTACTCCATATAATCAACTCAATTAAATTCGTCATCGACAAACAACACCACAACGCAACACAGGAAATCCGAAAAGACTTCTTTATTAACACAAAAATTCCGCCCTAAACAAACTGTAAAAATACAAAAAAAAATATTATAAGCATTAAACTATAAAATCAAAGACATTCACTTTCCCACAAAATAAAGAAACTAAAACGACACCACTGTCAGAATATGACAGTCGAAGACGTAATAATAACAAACATGTACACGAAACTGACATGTACGGAATATGTTATCAAAGAAAAACTCAATGAATAGATACTACGAATTTTCATGTCCGTTAAAGAACTGCGTTCTTTATCAATCTAGCTTTGTAAATAATTATATTAGACATACTAATACTTATTTAACAAGAAAACGCTCACTTTCTATGTATCAACATATGAAAAAGCGTTATTAATAAAGAAGAAAAATTCAGCGTTCAACGATATAAACCATGAGCACGGCCACAATGTGCTCATCCTGTTTGTTAAATAAAACATTCCTATGACTGTACATACATAAATTAAACAATGTATATATTCAGTTAAACTAAAATAAAATTTATCCTTGATAATCGCTATAATATAGACTGAAAGTACTTGGAAATTTAAAAGATTAGGAAAAATTTATATAATTTATGTTTTGAAAATAAAAAAATATACATGATCACATGAAAAATTATATAAAAAATTATAACACCTTGTCTGACACTTTTAATGAAAATTGCATATGAGATAAAAATAACTTATATATTTCTTTATTTCAAGAACAATTTCATAAGTATGAGACAGTGAAAAAACGCGTTTGGTCCTTTAGAATTTCACCTGATTTAAGCCATACAATTACGCTGGGCATTTTTAATTTGAAAGTCATAATTTTGAATTTGTTTAAATTCAGTTACACGTAAAATAAAATAAAATCCATCATCGAAAATGACGAAAAGAGTAACTGAAAACACTCGAAAACAGAAAATATTTGAACAATTTATAAAAATTATGTCCTGAAAAAATCTTAATATCACATGAAAAATTATATAAAAAGCTTAAACATAATAGGTCGTCTGACATTTTTAATGAAACTTGCATATATATATATATATATATATATATATATATATATATATATATGCAAGTTTCATTAAAACTATGTAGATAGGGGTCGCAGGTTCAAATCCTGCCGAATGACACACATATTCGTAATAAACATTTATCGTAAATAATCAGGCCAATAGATATAAATATATATTACTGTTTAATTAAAAACAGAATATCTACTTAAATACGAGTATCGATAAAAAAATAATGTTCAAACAATTCATTTCAAATTTTCATATATATATATATATTTTCATATACTTATATATATATATATATATATATATATATATGAGTATATGAAAATTTCACAGCGTCCTTCATTCGTGCGCATGTGCAACTGTATCAACATAACTTAGTTTAATGATTTGACTTTTCATTTTTTTTATGTTGTTTGATATTATCTTCATATTCGAAAAAGTTTGATTTGCTTTTGTTTTTTTTTAAGACAATATTATACAGAAGAATTTAGTCACGGAAATGTCTCCTATTAGTTTGGGTTTTATTGCCGGTGGGCATATATTTGATGTGATGGGTGCTGATTATATTCTGACTGGTAAAGTGATAAGGTGACCTATGGGATGGACTGTTTTCTTTTATGTATTTGAAATTCGTGCGTCGTAAAATATTTAGGAGAGAAAAAATAGCTTACAAAGAAATTATAAAGGCTATGCTTAATGACGGCTCGAACCTCTACCATTATAAAGCCATCTTAAATTATTTCTTAATCTTTTATCAATAAAAAATAAAATGATTTTTTTTACATTAGATTACCGCTGGACATTACAAACAAAACTGGGATTCTTTATGGATAAAGAATAAACATTATGTACATAAGAGTAGAACTCTGAAAAAACGTATATATGAGCACAGAAAAGGCATCACTAATAGCAATCTAATGAGTGCTTTCGTGATTCACAGAAATCATTTTGACGACAAATCCGATTTAAAAAATGCCACACTAATAAAAACAGCAATTTATTCAGAAGGAAATTTCTCGAGAGCGCCATCCTTTCTACCACAATATCAATTTGCGCTCCGGTTTTTTCCCAATCTCATCCTTTCTAATGGAAATGATACTCAAACAGATTAATATGCATACTAAAAATTCCAAAGAAAACGGTTGAATTCCTTTCATTTTAACATCTTGTGACGTTGCACTACACATGAAGGAATGCTGAAACTAAAAATTTTCTGTTAATGATTTCTGAGTGTTTTATTATAGTTGCAAATACTGTTTGTTTATAGATACGTAATTTGGAATAAAGCTCATTTTGTCTTTTTGCCTTGATAAAGTCCATCACAGGACGTAACGCGTAGGTAAGTTAAATACAGTTTTCCTCTTGTGGGGTGCTAGAGGGAGTGAAACTGAAAGAGAATAAAGGGGTGTTTGGATGATTGAGGAAAAGCAAAGGATGAATGAGATTAAAAGAGAAAGAAGATGGCGATTGAGACTGCATTTTAATTTTTGAAGATGCTGTTGTTAGGAAAGCAAGTAAACTAACGCAGGCGGGAAGTGCGGGAAAAGAAACTCTTAGAGTAGAAGCATTTAACTATTTCAAAAGTAAGCCGGTGGAACCTAGATGACAATCTAATAGTGCCTTTAAATTTATGTAGTTAGGACACCATTAAAAAAGCTCATCAGAGCAGGCAGTTTAAACTGTATCAAAAAATGATCTTGCCACAATAAATTATTTTATCCAAGGAATTAACAATAAGCATAAATACAAATGAGATTTTTTTTAATCGTATCACCCCGAGCAAGGAGGTAACGCCACTGATGTGCAGGGGGCTACGAAAGAGTGAAAAGATTGGAAAAGATTGGAAAAGATAAACCCGGAAACCACATCCTAAGCAGGGAACAAGGGATGAGCCTCTTAGCCTGTTCAATAGACGTGGGTGGAGTGTGAACCGGACGAGAGATAGATCTATCTACTCCGATTGAAAAAAAAACAAAACAAAGTGAGAAGATTGGTAAAGAGAAAGCCGGAAACCACATCCTAAACAAGTTAACTAGATTTATAACATTAACTATTAAAACAGAATAACATCCTCATTCTTCTTCTTCTTCTTCTTCTTCTTATTATTATTATTATTATTATTATTATTCTATATGCCGTGTCGCTTCAGGACGTAGGTCATCATGGCATTCCACATCTTCCTATCCCCAGTAGCCCTTAATGCGCGTTCTTCTGTTATCCCACCCACTCGATCTTGTATCAGTTTGATCAAGTCGATCAAGTACGTTACACGTTGCTTTCATCTGTCTCTCTTGCCCTCTATATGACCTGTGAGTATCAGATTGTCTAAGCCCTCTTTCCTCATTACGTGTCGCAGGAATTTCAGCTGTGTTTTCCTGTTGTTAATTACTAGTACTTTTTTCGTTTCCATCATCCAGCCATATTTCGCTTGCTTCAAGTCTCTCTCTCACCTTCCATGTTGAAGTACTGACATCACAGAACAATTCAGTACTCTCTTTCCAGCGAAATCTCTATTCAACTTCAACTTCTAGAATGCCTCATTAGCCATGCCATTTCGCCTTCGGATCTCGGTGCCGTAATTTCCGTTCTTTGCTAGAACATTTCCCAGGTATTCAAACTTCTGTACCTGCTTGATTTTAGTATTCCCAACCTGTAGTTGGCATTTTGGGTTCCTCTTTTTACTGATGACCATGCATTCAGTTTTCTTTTAGTTTATATGTAGTTCTTTCCACTTTCTCCAGCTACCTTCTGTTTGAGTTTCTGTGTCTGCTACCAGCATTGGAACATCTGCCTATGTTATGTGGTTCAGATTGTGGCCGCCAATGACGAATTCTGGCATGAATTCTTGTGCTCACAGAATTGTCTTGCTGTTTAAGATGAATAGATATGGTAAGAAGACACTTCCTTGTCTTTTACGCTTTTTATCTTTTATATATCTGCTAACCTCGTTTCCTATCTGTATGCAGGCGATTAGATGCCAGTAGATGTTCTTGATTACTCTAATGTCTTTTCGGATATGTGCAGCCTGCCGAGTATCTCTATCAAGCCTTTGTCAAATGTCTTTGCGTAATCTTTGAAACACAGGTAATCGTCCATCTGCATTTGTATTGTCCTTTCTAATAACATTCTAAGCATAAATATTGCGTTTCTTGTTCCAGTATCCTTGACAAAACTGCGATGTTCTAGTCTTCTCTCTCTGACCTGATTCTGCTGCGCACTCAGTATTTGGAGGTAAGTTTGTTTGTTTTTTTTATGTGAAATTTTGAGCTGAATGTTCAGTGAATCTTACATTTATTATCTCTACTAATCACTCTATTTTCGTGTAAAAACGTCTAAACGAGTTGTTCTCAATTTTTTATTCTGAGTCGCATATCTGGAATGAACATTTCCTGGCACCTCACGAATTTTAAATGATAAAATTACATAAAAAAAAAACAGGGAGATTGTTAAAGAGAGACAGCTGCTTATTTGAAAACATTATTATTGACAACTCACTCCTCGAATTTGTGAACCCTATTTAATATACTCTTAATACTTGATAAAATATATATATATATATATAACACTGATAAAATCAGTTGATAAATTTAATAATAAATTATATTAGAACTCCTGCATGCAATTACAAGTAATCTATAATAATATTTGGATTATTGAAATCATATTTATTTTTGGCATTAGTATTTCCTGAAACTGTTTCTGAATCTTTGATTTTCTTTCTATGATTCCGCCTCACCTTTCTACCGCCGCACTTATGAGAGGCGTCGCACTTTTTAAAACCACAGGCTTAAACTTACTAAATCTTGTAAATAAAGCAGAGACATATTAGCTTCTCTCGACGATAAAAATAAATTTACTACTGTCCTGTTATTCAACTCGTTTTTTAAGTGCGTGCATAAACACGGTTCACTTTTGCCGAGTAAGATCAAAACCTCTACACAGTCAGTGAAATGCCATACATGATATACGCTTGGGCTATCGAGAGAGACATGACTGACCGGGCAGAAGATTATCATGCAGTACGTTGCCATTACTTTCTGCGGTAGACTGGTTGCCAAGCCAAGGTTATAGAACTCAATATGTTCTGTTATTTAACCCATAACTGAAGGAAAGAGACGGATTAATAGCTTACAGATCCGAATTAGCAGCAAGAATAAGCTTGCCATTTCTTACTATATTTAAATAAAATTTAATCAACTGTCTCATCCATAAAACGTGGGTGAACGTATACCACGGCAACGTAAAAGGGTAGGTGACAGAATTACCAAAAACATATATTTGGTAAATTGTATGACAAGATGAATTTCTACAGGTAAATTTATATCTTACGTTAGTATTTTTACCCAGACGTATTTTATAAATTTTAAGGGAAATCTGTAAATACCAACTGAACTATAGTATTCGGATTCCAAGTAATTAAATATAATATGCAATAAGCATAACTCTCTTAAATCCTACGTAAAATAAATGAAGAATCAGTAGTGAATCAGAGAATTAAGGAAAAAATTGAAATTGACCCAGTGCCTTTGAAGGAAAAAGAGAATTACCAAGATTTGCTCAGTTATTCCCTATTATAGAAAATCGTTGAAATTCTAGAAACAAAGAAACGCTTCCAAACCTTGCAGGTCAATATATTTATATGATAATATTCACAAAGAGCCACTCAAGGTAGTGAAGTATTGTGCAGTATTGTATGAACATAAGAAAGTCAAGACATGAAGTTTATGGAGTTATGCAGAAAAGATAACTGCTAACTTGAAAGTAGTGATTGGGAAAACATCGTTCAGAGGGTCTGTTCCACAAAGCAACACTTCCCAGAACAAACAGTTCGAGTGAAAATTACTTCTTACTAATGGAATACGATGATTTACTTTTGTGTACATAGCATGGTGGGACGAATGTAGTTCGTCAGAACGCATGCGTTGGAAATAGCGATACAGCGGATAATGTCACAGATCGTTTCATCTTTTCAGGTCGGAAACAATACATTAGGCCGCGTAGATACATTTGAAAGTTAGAAAGTGAGAACTTGGCAGCCGAAATCATATATGACAATACTCCATTCTTACTCGGATATCTGGTCTACTTCCCAGTCGCAGATCGTTTGAAAGCTATTACATTAAACAATATTTCATGGCAGCTGCTCTGACGAGATTTTTTGCCTGGTGCCCTGACCATATGATTTTAAATGTGATACTTAATTGGCATCTCAATCTCACCGCTTTACCGTTGAAATAGTTAAATTTAACTAACTTTTCTACTCAACTATCAACTATCAGCTCTATATTCCTCTAGGTGAATGAAATACTAATCAAATACCCGCAATTTACAGACCAATAATTGGTCTGTCAAATTTAATTTGACATATAATTTATTAGAAAGAGAGGTGACAGTCACACAATTATTTTAGAATAGTTTCAATCAACCCACAGGTTGCTCTCATATCTTGCCCACAATGCGTGGAGAATTCAAGATGGTCAAGTGATAGCATTATATTTTGCTGACCAGACAACAAAGTAAGGAAGTTTTATATTTCATGAGCCACTGATGCTGAGAACATGAAATATTGCAAGTATATAAGTGTTGTAAATGGAGACGAATTAACAGTGTAAATTTATTTTCACTTTGTCTTCTTCTTTTTAGCAGTCTTGACATTAAAATATAGGGCCTAGTCCAAGAAAACTTGATGGTCTTTTTTTTTAATCATCTCACCCCATGTAAGGCATTCTACTGACACTGCTGCGCAGGTAGTTATATAGGGGAAAGTGATGAGAAAGAGGGGTTAGTTATAGGAAATGTCAGGAGGAGGGTAATAGACGGATAAGAATATCGAGAATGGCGGGGGTAGTAGATGAAATACCGAGGATGGGGGTGGGTAGATAAAAAAAGATCCAGAGAGAATGGATGCGAGTTAGTGAGATAGGAGATGTCTGTTGACCTTACATTTAAATGCATGGAAATTGTAGCTCTCGAGGAAGCAAGTATATGGAAAAGAATTCTATAGGCGGGAGGTGCGATAAAAGAAGCTGTTAGAGTAGAAATTTGTGTTACATTTTATCGGTTTCACTCTAAAAGTATGGGGCCTAGTTGCTAATCTCGTAGCTCGTGTAAATTCATACCTAGGAGGCACCAGTGATCTAAGTTCATTGGAGCAGAAGCCGTGAGAGTATTTATAGAAGAGGTACAGGGAAGCCACGTCACGCCGTCGAGATAGCGACTGCAGCCGAGTTGCCAAGTCGGTATCTATAACATTACAGATTCTACGTCGGATTCTGTCAAGAATCTTGTGTTAAAATAGAAGCATCACAAGAGAATAAAGAAAACAAATGCATAGAAATAGCTCATTACATCAATCAAACCACTAAGCAACTTGAGGCCGGAAAGAATTGTTTTGCTTAGCAAACTGATGGCTCACCTTGACATGGAGGTGATTATTAAAATAATGTGTGTATTTTTTTCATATATTTTTGAAGTCTGTCATAAATATGATACGAAAGAATTTGAAATCTTTGATTGAAACACAAATACGCGTAAATACTAAGCTAAGAAATAGCCCTCCATCAAAAATGGTTATAAGATACCACAAACGAGTATTGAAATGCTCCCATTCCACCACCAAAAATATGAAACAAAACAACGCAAATGGCTTAATATAACTCAAAATAATTATTAAAATAAATTAGCATTGTCTTTGCATTCTTTCTCTTCTTGTAAAGCCAGACTAATATTGTTGCCATCGGCGTCTCTGCTGTATGCTGTTATATACAGATGAATGTACTGCAAATACTGTTGGACAAAAACTTGCACGTACAAACCACAAAAATCAGTAGTTCCTCGCGAGCAGGATCTAAATTAGTAAGAATTGGAGAGAAAAGCCCATTTCTCATTTGCCAACCCCAACTGCAAGGATCAATTTGGCAATGACCTAAAGTCTTTTTAGTCATAGATTGAAGACAGACACGAAGACCGTCAAACAAAGCTGGCCGTTTAGTTGGAAACAGTTCTTCAGGATGTAACTTTTTTGTCGATGCTGCGGCATTCTTTATACATGATGTGCCTGAGAGAGTCCAATGTATAGCTTGGTTTTTCTTCATACAAGTTGACTAAAATCTTCGACCTCACAGATGATCTCCTTTGATTCTTGAATAAGCCTGATTATCTAATATTTTCCATGCCCAAATACAGCTTACATTGAATTACATCCACCACATGCGTTTTTCTTTTTAATCATATCACCCCGAGCAAGGCGGTAACGTCACTGATGTGCAGGGGGCTACATAACAGTAAAAAGATCAGAGGAGAGTGACGAGAAGGACGAACCAGTTAGAAATAGCAAGAGAAGGTGAGATGACAGTTGCAAATGTGGAGTGAAAGAAAAGGATATACAGGGCGGTGTAGAAAGAACTAGGGTCAAGTGGTCAAGAGATGAGTATTTGACCTTGCATTTAAATTCCTGGAGGTTGTAGCCGTCACAAGAATATAGAATACAGAAGCGAGTTCCACAGGCGGGAAGAGCAAGAAAAGAACCTTCAGGAGTAGAATTGTCGGCTGTATTTGGTTGATCTAACTGTGAATGGGTGAGACCCAGTTGCCAGTCTGGTTGCACGGGTAAACACCTGTTGCAGGTGCTCCAGTGACTTAAGTTCGTTGGGGCAGAGGCCATGGAAGTATTTATAGAACAGACAAAGGGAGGCTATATCCCGCCGGTGGGAAAGTGGCTGTAGTCGAGTCGTCAAGTCGGTACCTATCACATTAATGCGTGAATGTAACTGACAAGTTTTGTCTTTGCAATTTCATGGATGCTGTGCCGCTTCTTCCTTTTTCCCCGAGATATATCTCCATCGAAATATAGACATCAGTCATGTCAGGGGAAAATTAGATAAATGTAAGAACAAAAATATCTGTGTCATTAGTTGTTACAGTCACTAAATTTCTTTCATTTGCCAGTTTGAGTGTTTCAGAAACATTTTTGCGGGCTCTTCTTCACTTAGAAAAACATGATGGCCGATTCTTTTCAAGCGACGATATAACCTATTGATAAACTGATCTTAATAAACAACTTGCAATACAGCTTCCATTTGTATATTAAGAGAATGTCGAGTTTCTCTATTCGGATGATCATGGTCTTTTATTAATCGTCCTGCATTGTAAATATCAAAAATGATTTTTGATGTCCTGTAGTTAGCCTTCACGTAACTCAGATACACTGGATGTTACCCTAGGCAATCACTTCATTCGGTGGAGAGGAACACTTTCATCTTATATCACTTGATGGCTGAGATTGAAGTACGTCAGTGGTTAGAAGATGTTTCATATCTGCTTTGATTGTTGTTAGTCAGTTAAGTTCCATACGTAACACACGCTTTAGGCGTTCATCTCTCAAAAGAGATATGACTGACTAGGCAGAAGATTATCCTGCGGTAGGTTGCTTTCTGAGGTAGACTGGTTGCCAGCCAAGGCTATAGAACCCAGTCTGTCTTATTATTTAATCCATAACTGGAGAGAAGAAACAGATTAATACCTTTCCTGAGGATATTTGTGCGTAAATGAATGCAAGGAATTTGAACTCGGTTCCACGAATTGTCGTTCCAAGTCGATATCCACTGCACTACAACGCACATCCTTGAATCACAACGCACATCTGGAATGTCTTACAATTGTATGTAGAAATAGAGTCAGTTCAAACTTGAAGAACGGGGTCATCAGTACAACCGGTCTTGAAAACAGAGCATTAGGTCCAACACGAGCACTCAAAAACGTTCTTGTTGTCAAGTTTCTACTGGATAGAATGACCAGTCGCCTCGACAATATCACAATTGACTCCAGCACCGTCATATTCTGTCAACCCAGATGATAGTGATCGTAGTTCTGTCTTTCTTATGTCAAAGGGTTTAAGCTGAGAGATTCAACTGAAGACTTTGGTCATAACAATATCTCTATTCCGACATGCGCTAGTCAGCTGTACGTGTTACTCGCTGGTTATGTAGGCGAGATCTGTCAAAATTGTCATGCACTTGAACTTATTTCATAAACAGATGTCCTCTGGTTAGCCCACCTCTGCTGTTTTTGGATCTAATCATCATTTGTTCAATAATTAGTAAAGTTGACCTAGTAACGTTCATTGCGTCACACAGAATGAAACCCGTTCTCTGAGAACTGTTGATGCTGAAAAGGACACTTTTTAATCAATCGAACATCCATTGTAAGTACAATCGCGCACGCGTTGCATACTTAAAATGTCCGGTTGCTGCAGAAAAGTTTACTCTCTGCCCAACCGTAACAAGATACAAATTCCAATCCTCTGCTCTCTTAGCACAAACAAACAGCTTAAACATGTCGATGTATTCAATGGAGGCCAGACATAACCGTGCTGTTCTCGATTTGCTTCCGAATTCCTGCACCAGAGTTCGAGCAAACGCTACAATTCACGACGGCTGAAGGTTTTCCAGTTTCATCATGACTCATTTCATGTCTGTTGTGGATCCCTGGAAAGGGGCAAGCACAAGTAAATGAACAACGACCAGTAATTGAGATAGAAAATAAGTGTATTAACGTAAAGATACAGACTTGAATGAAGATTAGTAGTCCAGGAATGCGGGTTAGTAAAAGTATATGTACAATCTCTGGAAGTGAATCCTTAATATATTGAGTATGTCCGCGTCGGAAGCTGACGGGTACGGCGTAATAATCTTCTCAGTGAGTGTAACAGAATTACTATGAATTACTAACGGTATACTCTCGTCTCGCTTCTATAGCAGTAGTATAAGTATACTCTGGACGAGTTCATCTTTATGAAAAGGGAGAACCGCAGAACAATGTCCTTGCAGTTTATTATACAAATCATTTATTTCATCCACATCAGACTATCTAGTTTCCCAGGCATAATCTTGCACAACATAGCGGAAATTATCTTGAAACACACCAGGAGTACTGTTCTCAACTGTTCCTTTAATATCTAGAAACACGGCTTTATTCTCCATAGAGTTAACCTCTTCTTCAATGCAATGAAATTAATGCGATAAAATTAATTTCTCTCTCATCTGCCGAGTCCTATAGGCTTAAGAATCAGTCAGTCAAAATCAATAAGATTGCTCATCAAGGTTGCATGCACAAAGACTTGTGCTTGTAAACTTTTGAGATGGCCTTTCCGGGTATAATATAGGACATCGAACTTTGCGCTTAGATTGTGGTCAGTAACACAGATAACCCTGCAGCGTTTATAGGACTTTTTTCCTTAACAGAAGAAGAAGTCTTGTTATGACGAACTCAGTGAAACAAGCCTGAACCTAATTTATTATCGTAGAAAAGATTGTGCAAACATATTATCCTAGAAAAGATTGTGAAAACATTTATATATAAAATGTAAATATATGAATGTGAATTGCTTACAGATAACACAAGAATTAATTTCTTTCGATAGGTATAAAGTACATATATACTACTAAACGTCTTGTAGCGTCCTTCGACATCATCGCAAGGACCAAATGATTATGGATACAAGATCAATATGGATATGTAGATTTCTTAAACTTGTATTGCAGAAAAGCATCCATTTTAAAATTACACCTTTTCAACTTCAAAACGAAAATAATCAACTTCAAAATGGACTTATTTTCAGGTAAAAAAAATTAATCAACTCCAAAAATTAATCTGGAATACAGAGATTACTTCTCTCTCTAATTAGCTTAGATATAATTTTTGAACTAAATTTCTTAAGAACGTTTTACATTTTGTTATATCCCTTTTATGCAAAAATAAAAGAATAAATATTAAATTTATTGCTATAATATTAACTCTTAATTTGAAGTTGATTAATCCAATTTGAAGTTGATTATTTTTCATTTTGAAGTTTTTTTTTCCAATTTGAAGTTGATTAATCTATTTTTAAGTTGATTAATCCATTTTTAAGTTGATTGATCCATTTGAAGTTGGTTAATCCATTTTGGAGTTGATTATTTTTTTTACCTGAAAATAAGTCCATTTTGAAGTTGATTAGTATCATTTTGAATTTGAAAAGTTATAGAACACAAAACGCATATATCGGTAGCATAAATTATACAACAGGAAGGATTTTCATCAGCAGAATTCGAGAAAAAAAGTTAATATGTTGGTCTTAAACAAAATTTTCCTATTTCTTACCATTCACTATGTGCTGTTCAGGCTTGATTTGTTGTTCACTTCTCTGAGGCAGAATAGTTCAAATAAATGTCTGCCTCTTGAATCTATTAACTGATACTGTCAGATCTACAAAAATATGAAGCAGCTAAAGATTATATTACACAATTGAGAAACATAGCCCCAACCACTAAATATTAGAAATTGACATTGTTATGTTCGAATAACTCGTAAGACACATCATAAATGAACTGTGCATGAAAACGAATTACGAGTGAAAACTAAACAAGTAGCTAAATACTATGTTCCACCTAATAGCATTTGTTTCTAGTAAAGAAAGCGATGCTTAGTAAGAACGGCCTTAATAATTCCCCAAAATGGATGCCAGAGGATATGCAGGATATAAAATTCCTCTTCCAAACACACAAACATATTTTGGTAATATTTTTTAGGGTACAGGTTATACTCACATTAACTCAAGCAGACTAATACAAAATGTGCTATAACTGATTCATAAGTCAAATGCATACTTAGATGCATACAAACACACACACACACACATACATACATACATACATACATACATATCTATCTATCTATCTATCTATCTATCTATCTATCTATCTATCTTACGGCCATATCACATTGAATACACCGGTTCTCGCTCGATCACCGAAGTTAAGGAACATTGAGCCTGGTCAGTACTTAGATGGGTGATCGCTTGAGAATACCAGTTGCTGTAAGCGTTTAGTGACGGATGTGCGTTGTGGTGTAGTGGATATCGGCTCGGAAGCCGAGTTCGAATTCCATGCATTCACTTAAGCACTGGTACCCTTGGGAAAGGTATTAATCCGTCCCTTCCCTCCAGTTATGGGTTAAATAACAGGGTAGGACTTGGGGACCCTGCCCTCAAAAACAAATCTCAATGAATCTTTATACTCGAAAAGAAAGAAGTATTACTAGACACAAAAAATTATATATATAAAAACAATAAATTGTTGAAAAGAAATAGGTATTACCAGCAAAAATTAAATAAAATTTAGTTGGCAATATATGACCCGCCGAAGTTTATTTGCCATAAAACAAAATAACCATCTATCTATCTATCTATCTATCTATCTATCTATCTATCTATCTATCTGTTGTGGCCTGTTAGGGCCAGGAAGAAAAATTCGAAAAGAAAAAAGTATGTTGAACCAGTGTATTGGAATAAGAAACGTATATACAAAATAAGAGTGTTATTAGTCGGCGGATAGAGGTATCCGTTTGAACTGTCAAATTACACTGCGTCTCGACTGCACCCTTTAGGAAGTCACGCAGGTTAGTATTTACGAAGGGGGAGAAGTTCATTCCAATGTAGATAGGGTAACATAACACTATCTATCTATCTATCTATCTCCTTAGTTTTACAATTTTTTATTTTCACGGGTACGACCTGCCAAGCTACATACATTATAGCGAACTATACTCATTCAGTTCTTATTCGATTCGTGAGATGTAAGTTTTTCTCGGGCACTTTCTTCTCACGAATAACTGCTTTACAGGATCGATTCCCAAGAGGATGCTTCCCGATCCGTACAATCTTAACCTGTTCTAGTCTAGGGTAAAACCGTTATATTCCTACAAACTGTGTCTCTTATTTTGTCCTGACTACCTCGAGTGGCTCAGTGGATAAAAGCTTTGGCTGAAAACATCCAATGACTTGGCCCAGTTGTGGTTTCAATACAGGGCTACAGCAGAAGTGAAGAAAAACTTGGAAAGTTGAGTTACTAAATATAAATAACTGAGACTGATAAATCCTGAAGAAGCATGGAACGTGGAATTAGAACAATCTACCCCAGTGGGCGAAATATAGTCTTCGCTTCGAAGTTTTAATCACCTGAAGAATGTCAGAGTTTACAACTACCGAAACGTCGTGAATATGATAACCAAGATTGGAACAACTGTCGAAACAATATAAACAGTATCAATAATTCAATTTTTGTATGGCGTCTTATTGGTGAGGAAACATTTTAACTAGGTCTAGACAAATATTGCTTGAAAGATTTCACCTCTATCTTTAATTAAAAAAAAAAGAATCAATATTTGATTTCCTGCCAGAATAATAAAAAAAATTGAAGAAAGAAATTTCAAGTGAGAATGGCGCCAACAGCCTGTCCAGAAAATAAATTTCTCGCGGAATATCGCACCAGGCGATTTACAAAATGTCTTTCTATCCGAATTAGATTGTCGACTCGTGTAAGATGATCCAGGAAAAGGAAATCATTAACGAGATATCTTGTAAGCAGCCTCAGGATAATAATCTCTGTACCTGCATTTCTCCTTATCTTCAGTTGCCGGTCTAAAGAGACCCAAACAAAGAAATTATTCGAAAATTATCACCACTTGCTCCGTGTAAATTATTGCTTTCACTGACTCCATTACCATCTTCGCATTGTTTAAAATCACTGTCGAATTCGGTGCTAGAATATTAAGTCGCAGTTTCAAGGGCATCTCTTGCAGATTATCTCATTAACTGTTTCTCATTATATATTATTTTCTCACAACAGACCTCAAGTAAAATGACTATATAGAATCCATAGCTAAATCCGCTGCTAAGAAGATCGGTTCTCTGTGTAGAGCCAGGAAGTTTTTTCTTTCTGAAACCATCCTGCACATATATAAATCTACCATCCGTCCGTGCATTGAATACTGATGTCATATCTGGTCGGGTGCTGCTGGTCGGGTGTTCTAAATTATAATTTAGAATAAATATTCTCAGCTCGATATAATATATCGAGCACTGTTTTCAATTAATGTTTTGGACGTTGTAAATATTTCCTCGTTTCTTATTTACTAGGATATATATATATATATATATATATATATATATATATATGGGGGTGCGCATGGCCGGACAATTAAACTGTGAAGAAATGTTGTCTTTCTTATTAAAATGAAGTATACGGTGTGCGATGGGTAAAATGTCGACATTTTATGTTTTTTAATTTTGCGCATGCGCGTTGTTTGTTTTGATTATAATGATTGCACTGTATAGTAGGATCAGTTGAGCGTAGTTTGTGTGGAAAAATACCACGATAATGTAATTCTTTCCGCCAAAAATTTGGAAAATACATGCTGTACTGGATGGCATTTGTGCCAGAAGCTCCAATACGAAAAGTTCAGAGTATCTGTTTAACGATATGAACGAAGTGCAGTTGGATGAGTCTAACGGTAATTGGTAAAGCCTTTGGGGTGATCTATAGTGATGGAAATGTTATGCCTACATTCATCTACCCACAGGGCCTCAGACCCAACACGGAAACCTATATCAAGGAGGAGGTAGTGCTCTTATAGATGAAGAGGATGACTGCTGGAAACCTTATGTCTGCCACCAGAATATTCCATGGCATCGCACAAACAGAACAACCTAGTTATGGCTGTTAGACAAATAATTACCCCTCACCTCTCACTACCCCAAACATCTGTCCACCTAACTCTCTAGACTGCAATCCACTTGGTCATTATGTGTGCGGTTCAATTTAGCGAGAGATTAACAAAATTATTTGTAACACCAAAGTTGAACTAATGTAAACACTATAGTAGCATTCATCAAATTAATAAAGGAGACTGTCTCGATGAGTTGCAGGAGATTTAGAAGTCATCCGGATGCGGTGGTTAAAGCCAATAGCGATTTTATTGAATAGATTTTACACTTTAGTATGTCAAGATATCTTTGTGACATTTGGGTAAATATATCTGTTAAAATGAAATGTCAGTGTTTAATTACAGCTCAATTTAAGCGACAGTTCACCCATCGAAACCTATATGAATATATTTGTGTGTGTTTGTGTGTTTATGTACGTGCCCAGAGTCGCTTAATTTAACTTGGAGGTGATCGCTTATGAAAAAAATGTGTCAGTACATATATATATATATATATATATATATATAAGAAAATGTGCGAGAGGACGTGAACGTTTTATTTAAAGTGTAGATTAAGTGATGTTATTATTATTAATATTACTTGCTTTTTGTATGATATATTAAGTGTCCATAATGGTATTTGTGACGCTAGACGTGTTTCGAGACTAAATTTAACTCTCTTCAGGCGAATCAACTTCTGACTTCACATGTCGAGTTCCGTTTGCTTTTCTGGTGGCCAAGGTATCATGTATAAATAGATAAGTAAATAGTAAGCAGGTCAGAAAGTTCATGTGCGTGCGTGCGTGCGTGCGTGCGTGCATGCATGCGTGCGTGCGTGTTGGAATTTTTTCACACAACACATTAAATTTCTCCTGTCACCTTCATTGGCTATATATTTTTTTTCAATTGTGAATTATAATGACGAAATCAAATTTAGCCATTATAATTCAAAATTGTTTTCAGCAATTTTTATTCAATTCCACTCTAAGGGTAATCTAGTTCTTTTTATTGTTTTGTAATATTATTTGTATTTAGTGTGTGTGCGTGCGTGTGTGTTATATTTTGTTTTATTGCGTTTGAATTTCGTGTGTCTATGCGTGTGTGTGTTAGACTTTTCATGTTGATTTGTTGAGATAAGGCTTGTATTTTTATAAATACTTCTTCCTTCATCGTTAGTGTATTATAATCTGCATGTTGGTAGATATTATGTAAATGTTTGGAAACATGCAATTTCTTGTTTTTGGCTAGTTTTATGTTACTTCTGTGCAGGGCTACTCTTTTGTTGCGCATTTTGTCGCCTCCACGTATATATTTGTGCGTATTCATCGCATTTTAGAGCATAAATTATGTTTTTAGAGTTGCAGCTCAGATCTGATTTTATTTTTATGTAGATGTGTTTTCGAACTTGAAGTGTTTTCTTTCTATTATCATGTTGCATAGACCACACCGTTTTTGTATGGTGGAATGTTTTCTTCTTTTTCGTGTTTTTTTTAATATTCCGGAGATATTCTAATGGTATTTCTTCTGTCAGTTGGAAACACTTGTTTATTAGTGGAGTGGGGTATCCTCTTATTTGTAATGTCTTTCCTAGTTCTTCCAGGCGTATTTTATGGAGGGCTTCGTCAGCTACTATTGTGCGAATTCGTCGTGCTAGGTAGTAGGGGATAGATTTTAGACAACATTTATGGTGGTGACTCCTGAAATGGAAGTATTGCTGGCTGCCTGTAGGTTTATGGTAAATGTCTGTGATGATGTAGTTGTTTTTGTTTTTTTATGAGTGTGGTAATTCATTTTAGCTATATTCTAGCGTGAAAATAATTTTGGGGTGCATAATTTTTTGTAGATTTTGTAGTTAATTTATGTCTCTCCGTGCTGATCTCCAAAAGATAAAGCAATCATCTTGATATCTCTTCCATGATATAGTGAATTATGTTTTTATCTCTTTCCTATTTGGTTGAATAGCTTTTCTTCTAGATATTCTAGTGTGAGTGTTGGATATATTAGTGGCATTTGACCCTATTGCGTTACCTTTTGTCTGAATATAATTTTTGTTGTTAAATTGGAATGAATTGTTGTTTAAAGTTAGTTCTACATTTTGTATAATAATTTCATTTGTGAAGCGTGTGGAAAGTATTTCTAGGTGTTTCTCCCCACAAAATGTAATGGCTAGTTTACCGATTTCATAAGGTATGTTGTACAGGCAGTTCACTTCAATTGTTATTATGGGTGTACTTGGATCTACTTTTTGTGGTATGAAGCTTAGGAAATGTGTGCTGCATGGTTGTAATATTTATCTATTAAGTTGCTCAGTCTGCTTCTTGTGCAGGCTGGCCCTGCTACAATTGGTCTGAACATATATATATATATATATATATATATATATATATATATAAATCGCTCATTCAGTAATGAATTAGGGCACTCTGGTCACTGGAGTATGATACATCTTACGCTAAAATCTACCTCCTTCTACCGAGCGCCCATAGCTCAGAGGCAGAATTTCAGTCCTGGGTTAAAAGTAATCGGATGTCTAACTGTGCTGATGAGCTGTGATACAGGGAAACAGATGTGTCTGCGGATGTCTATGTATATATACATATATATATATATATATATATATACATGTGAATATAGGTGTTATCTTTTAAGAACATTTACATCATTGGCGTTCGTCAGATGAACACAATATTCTTTTGACTTTCAAATCAAACATTCATTGTTTCAGAACAAGAAATTAAATAATTTCCCACGGTTTGTATGTAGATAATAAAGTAAATATAGATATTGCCATGTATCTTACCGCCGCAGACGAATTTGCCAATGTAGGATTTAAAAATCATTTACGATGTCAGTTTATCGTTTAAATCTCTATTTATGCTACGCTAAAAGGATTATGATGAAGAGAAGATAAAATATTTAAAAACGTCATGGAAATAATTTTTACGCATTTTACTCAAAGCAAAACGGCTGATGAAATTCAGTGATGTGAAAGAATTTTTATGTACGTATATAAATGTTTCTTCGAGGAAGATATATTTCTGAATTACAAACAGAAAGAATGAGAAAATTTAATGGAGCCGCAATTGACGTAATGGTAATACTCTCTGAAAATGGAATCGGTGTGAGTTTTCATCAGTGCTATTCAGGAAGGCATGAATCCATTCCTTCAGATTTAGACATTAAATATTAAGACGTGACTTTTAGTCTTGAGGAGATATCCAGTCTAGAACACTGACTTCAAAAACCAGCCTGAAACAGGCGTCTCTTCATCGATCGTTCCTAACTTTACTCTTAAACAAGTATTGCAGACTACAATTACTGCAGTTCCGATGATTTATATACCTTGTAATAAGCTTCTTTTGACTGCATGTATCGTGTCCTCTCAGCGCGTAAGCGATCATGGTTCTCCACATCTTCTAGTGTATTGTAGCTCTTAATAAATTTTATATTTCTTTTATTTGTATTAAACCTCGCTTCACTATCCATTTTCTCAAGCTCATTAAGTATGCCAAGCGTGGTTTTCGATTGTTCATCCTGTCTTCCATTTGTCTTGTATCAGATTTTCCTAACTTTATTTTCCCATTATCTGTCATAGAAACTTTAATTGTCTGTTCCTGGTTTTAAGTATAGTTTTTCTTTTTGTATTCTTTTTCTCTAAACTTCGTCGTTGTTCATGAAGTCTACGTAATTAAAAGCTCCTTCCAAATGCATGATCATCAGCAAAATGAGCAGCCCAAAATGATAAATACAGGTCGGGGATACTAAAATCAAGTAGGTACAAAAAGTTAAATACCTAGGAAGTGTTCTAACAGAAGACGGAAAGTGCGATACAGAAACCTAAAGGTGAATTGGCATGGCGAAGGACGTGTTCCAGAAGCTGAGTAAAGTATTAAGAGACAAGAAACTTTCACTAGAAACAAATGTTGCTATGTGATGTCAGTTATTCAATATAGCATTGAATGCTGGACAATATCATCAAAGATAAAGGAAAAACTGAAAGGAAGCAACTGAACTAGAGAAAGATGCTGGGGATATGGACAAAGCATATGAGCAATGATAAGGTTTTGGAGAGAATGGAAAAGAAAAAGAAATTAGTATTGAAGAGACAACTGAAGTTCTTTGGACTTGCAATGAGGAAGGAGGGCTTAGAGAACGTGATACTAACAGGCCAGATAGATAGGAAAAGAGACAAGGGAGAGCAGCAGATAACATATTCAAAGGACCTGATCAGGTGGATGACGGAAAGAGGATTGCGTGGAGTAACAGAAGAAAGCGAACTAAGAATAGGGAGACGTGTAAAGCCATGATCGCCTACGACATGAAAAGACAGGAGACATAGAAGAAGAAGAGGGGTTTTAAAAAAATTAACTTATTTAACGAATTTACGTAGAAGCGGATTTACGAAGATAACATTATACGGATATATAGTTATAACATTATACGGATATATAGTCATAATTAAATATAAATAATTGTAGCCCCCTAACACACACACACGCACACGCACACACACACACACACACACACACACACATATATATATATATATATATATATATATATATATATATATATATATAATGTACTCGTGAAATGAAGAAAAAGCTAGACATGGAAACAACAAAACGAATATTATAACCGGGGAGCCGAGTTCGAATTCCAGTTGAATTCATTGTATTCACTTACGCGCAAATACCCTTGGGAAAGGTATTAATCCGTCTCTTCCTTCCAGTTATAGGTTAAATAGCAGGACAGATTGGGTTCTATAGCCTTGGTCGGCAACCAGTCTACCGCAGAAAGCAATGGCAACCTACTGCGGGATAATCTTCTGCCCAGTCAGTCATGTCTCTTTCAAGACATGATCGCCCAAGCGTGTATCACGTATGGCACTTAACTGACTGAATGATTGTTGTCATGAAGAAGAGAGAGAGATAGATAGATAGATAGATAGATAGATAGAGAGAGAGAGAGAGAGAGAGAGAGAGAGATAGTGAAACTAAACGTTTGAGTTTAACGTCAAATGTAGTTCAAATATGGATCGGAATGATAAGAGAAAGAACAAGTGTAATATTATAGTAAATACTGTCTTTCTCGTATGTTTATTTTACAGTTGTATGTAATAAGTGTCCCGATAATTTAGTTATAACATAAAAGTGTCTGTTTCTTCTTTTTTTTACCTGGATTTTTCTTCTTTTTTTCTATTTTTTTTTCTACAAAATGAACGTTACTACTATGGACAGAAATAAAGATAAAATTTTTGTTGAGACATGTCCGTGTGAATTCCCTGTACGATAACAAGAATATCACGTGTTTGTGTGTGTCGAGGAGAAAAGAGGTGTCGATTCACACTTGTTTATAATGAATAATAAATGATAAATATATTTGTTATAGTTATTTTATTATAAGTACATTTTTGATACTGTAATTATTTTTCATTAATTTATTTATTTATTTATTTATATGAACACGACTGTAGGATTCATAACTGTTGATCTCGAACTAGTGATGTTATGATGTGTAATGATCAGTGAAACATACTCTCGGGTTTTTGCTCCACAAAGCATCTGTCGAAAGGAAACCTTCTACTAAACAATTGCATACGAGGAGAATTAAGGTTGATGTGATTGGTACTTGAGTCCATAACTTCGTTATTTTTTTAGCTCTACAAAAAACTGAAATAAAGGAACAAATGAGTGTAGCCGTTTGCCTTGAAAACCGGGACAGAGTAGCGAGAGGCTTGCGAAGTTTCATCTTTGGGACAAGATTTGTCGGGTGGAAAAAAACTCAACAGGTCCAGTACTGATATGTGAACAGTACTCTATTTTTCAAAATCATTTTTAGAATCATTCACTACAAATCAGCAAATGTTGAGCTGATCGCAAGATTCGAACTAACATAAGTCGAAAGAATCTAAGAAAACCAATTTCCAGCTTGGTAAGCATTAGCAATGTACATTGTTCAAAATGTGCGGCAAAACATCAAAGGTAGTAAAATCTTAGTAAAGCGTAAGGACAGGTTACATTATAAGGTGTGCGTCGGCCATACCTGGTACAAATCCACTTCCATCAGCATTTTTGTTTATTGTCGGTTGCTCTCTTATGTCGGTGAAGAGATATTTTATGAAAAGCCTTGTACTTGAGTGAAAGGGTTTCTATGAGAAACAGGCGGTAATATTTTAATTATTCAATAGTTAGTCAGACAGTTGAGTGCCATACGTGATACACGCTTATGCGATCATGTCTCTTTCGAGACATGACTGACTGGGTAGAAGATTATCCCACAGTATATTTTTGCGGTAGACTGGTTGCTGACCAAGGCTGTAGAAACAAATCTGTTCTGTTATTTAACCCATAACTGAAGAAAAGAGACGAATAAGTACCTTTCCAATTGTATTTGCGCTTAGGTGAATGCAAAGAATTCAAGTGGAATTTGAACTCGGTTCCCCGATTTCTCGTTCCAAGCCGATATTCACTGCACCACAACGCACATAAAGCTTCAATAGTAAAGGACTAAAAAGAGAAAATAAACCAATCATATCAGTTTTTTATCTTCTTGTAGTTGTTTACATTTTTTTATAATAGTTTTACCCCAAGCAAGGCAGCACTGCCACTGGTGCGAAGGGAGCAACATAAGAGGAGATTGAAAATTTACATAATTGAGGAGAGAAAAGAAAGAGGAACTGGTTACAGGGAATGTCAGAGAATAGTTAAGAGAAGGATGGGAATACTGGTAAGAAGAGAGTTGCGTGAGAGTAGAGAGAAAAAACGGGTGTGTTCACTAAAGAATAAGGGAAGGATGGAAGTCAAGGGGATAAGAGATAGCAATTGACGCTGCATTTAAACTCTTGGATTGTAGCGATCAGGGAAGCAAATATACGGAAGGGAGTTCCACAATGCGAGAAAAGAAGCTGTGGGAGTAGAAGTGGATGTGGCATTTGGTTGTTTTGACTCTAAAAGAGAGGGACATTATAAATTAATGTAGAAGAAGCACCAGGGAATTAAGCTCATTAGAGAAGAAGCTGTGAATATTTTTAGATGAGACAGAAAGAAGCTGCATCCGGTCAGTGAGAAAGTGACTGGAGTCGAGCTGCCAGGTCATGATCGATTACATTGCAGATTCTCTTCTGGGGCTTGTCGCAAATCCCGAGAAGAATAGCTGGGGCGCCCAGAATGGACATCAGTAAGAGCGGATGTTTGATTTGTATATGTATAAGATGGATTCATGCGAGAAAATACTTCTTGATCGGACAAAGTGACCCAAACTTCCGAGCACTAGATTTAGCTAATGATTCAATGTAGTCTTTCTATTTGAGGTTGGCTGAGAGCATGAGGCCAAGGAAGCGCAGTGTATTGCTTTCGGGAAGACTAGCTTGATCCATGTTGATGGTAGGTAGGAGGGGATTTCTGTGGTGGTTAACGGTTAGCAGCTTGATTTGGAAGCATTAAAATTTACGAGCCCTTACTTACCTCAGTCAACCGAAGATTGGATGCCATTTTCAAGATCAGCAGCAGGGTTATCATTGACAGATTTCTTACTGAGGCGGGAGTAAATGGTGGTGTCGTCAGCGTAAATACCTACTTGGGATTAGATCATGTAGATCGGTGAGGAAGTTTAGAAAGACGTCGGACCTGGAATAGAGTCATGGGAAACATCTGCATTCGTGAAGATAGGATCTAGAGGCATGCCCGTTTAAAACAATCTTCATTATGTGGTTTGATATGAACTATTGGATCAAATCAAAACAAAGCGTCCAGCGCCTTGTAGTTTTCGCAGAAAGCCAGTGTGTCAGACTCGACCATATGTATTAGAGATATTAAGGGCCACAGCTGGAGCTTCACCGTTCTTATCGAAAGCCCAGTATATGTACTTAGTGATGGTTTTTAGCATATCAGCAGTAGACTTCGCAAAGCGAAAGCCGTAGTTTATGTCGGAGAATAATTTATGGGTGGTGAAATGGTGAACTATTTCAGCATTGATGATATCCCCGAACACTTTGCCGAAGATTGGAAGGAGGCCGATAAGGTCATAATTACAGAGGTCCGAATGTTCTCCCGGATTCTTAAATACAGGTACTACAGAAGAGGATTTTCAGCAACCAGGAAAACAGGAAGCAGTGAGGCAGAAACTACAGAGTTTTGATAGAAAAGTGGAGAGTTCAGACGTACATTTTTTCAAAACAATAACTGAAATTACGTCATCTCTGCTCGCCTTATGAGGGCCAAGCTTTGAAATTATGTTAGAGACTAGAGAGGGTGTTATGTAAATTTCCCTCAGTTGAGCCTCAGTTCGAGGAAGAAAAGTCGGGTGGTGATACTCTAGACGAGTCAAATGCAGAGTTGGAGGACAGGCGTGTTTTAATATGTATGTAGTTATTTGTGACTGAAAAAGCTTCTCATTAAGATTATAATTAAATTAAACTTTGTTGAACATTTTGCATAGTTTATGTATTTTAATGGACACGATATATTGTTTTAATAGGTGATGATTAATATTGTAATAACATTAAAACATATGATGAAGTAGAATTTATACATATTTTATTCGCGAGAACTTACAACAAAAATGTTACATTATGTATTAGAATATTTACAAGAACGTTTTTATATTTACATCATTCTGCAAACAAATTAAAAATAATGCAATATTTTCTCATCAGTTTATAAGAAAATACATATGAAAACAATGTTTTATTTATAAATCTATAATAATTTTTTCAATTATTAAAATATATTAACCACTAGCAGTATAGCCCGGCTTTGCTCGAGTGTAATAAAAGCTTTAAAACTAATACATGGTCCTGGATTTCGGACTCTTTGGACGAAAGACTAAAAAGCAAAAGTTGTTTCCAGTCAAAGCGAAACCGTAGGCTGAAAGAAAAATGAATGAATGTAAGTCAAATGTTGATTTCCTGGTATCGATATCAAATAAGTTTTTTCGTTTTAAACTGAATTTTGAAGACTAAATAAGTCCTCTGAGTAAATAGCATCATGGCCGAGACTAAGAACTACAACTATACCTACGTAGTACAAAACCCGGGGCAAAAACCAAAATAAAAGGGCTACAAACCTGATTTTGATCAGACCTTATATGTATCGGGTTATCGATTTCCAATATCGGAGTCAAATAAGTCATCCAAGGATAAACTAACCTAAGTAAGTTAATGAAAACTTATCGTACTCATCAGGAGTAAAATTAGAGAAAATGAGCCATATTGATGGCTGAATATAGGTTTTTGATCAGCTTTGATAGAATATCGCGGGTATCGATTTCCGAAATCGAGGAAAATGAAACTTTACAAATGAAGATTTGCAAATGTTTGAAACTAAAAACTATAATTTTACCAAGTTAGAGCAAATTCTGCAGCAAGAACCACGATAAAAGGGCTGAAATCCTGATCTTGATCAGACCTGATATGATATCGGGGTATCTATTTCCTTTCTGAGGGAAATCGGAAAAAATAGGTAGATAAAAATTGTAGATTTGTATAAAGGACATACAGACAGACTCACAGACACACACACACAAACATCTTGCCTTATATAGATTTATAAAGAAATCCTTATTATTTACCATTTTTAGAGTTCAAATCAAAGGTTCATATCTGCCATACGTATTTTTCTTAATTGCAATTGTTTTATAGATTTAAAATCATTGGTTCAAACTTTTAACATCATTACAAAAACGGCCCAAATAAAATTTCTGATGGTGTAAGTTACTGGAAATTATTAATTATCTTAATTTGGGATCCGTTTTCTCTACTTTAATTACATTTCACTTCAGCTGTATTTCAGGTGTTAATTTTGAAATTATATGTTTCGCACGAGTCTGTAGATATAGTCCGGTAGCATAATATTCAACTTAATCTTTAGAATTCGTTTTGCAGTGTTATTATTGTTATTAATCGTATTAGGATTATCCGTAGTATTAGTAGCAATAGTTTTTCCTTGCTATATTACTTGTTTTTTAAAACGAAACCTGATGTAAACATGAGAGTTAAATCTTATTTTACACAAAAAAGTTCAAAATGGTATTTGCAGCTGCAAAAAGCGTTACTATATCTTTATTTTTATTATTAGTTTTTATGATATTTTTTCAAAGTAATATTCCGTTTTTATTTGGCCTAGGGGTTCAATGACACGTTTTAGTGATTGACTTGCATCAGATTTCGATCTTCAGACTCTGATTATAATCTGTATTTTCTTTTGATGACAGATTAGCATCGTCTGGGATCGCAGAGAATGTGAAATTTTACTTTCTTTCTATGGCTTTTTGCCAAGAGTCACTTGAGCAAAAGTGCAATATTATCATTTTTCTTTTTCTTCTTATTCTTCTTAATATTATTAATATTAACAGTATTATTATTATTATTATTAGTAGTAGTAGTACAACTGCTACTATTAATAATAATAATGATTTATACTGGTTCGGTTATCGCATCACTTTTTATTGTTATTGGTTGCGATCAGTTGAGAGCAATTTTTGTCAATCTCCTCAGCTTTTTTCTTTGTTTTGATTTTGTGGTTTGGCTGTTTTCAGTTTTTCGTAAGATATTTCAATTTTAATCAGATTTCCTATTCTAATATTTTCTTTTACATATTTTCACTGATTCCTTACACATTCGGATCTTCTGTCTTTCACTAAAGATCAAGTGTCAACAAGCCATCTTTTCTCTATCTTGTTTTTTTTTTTAAGAATTTTGCTTCAAGCATGTCAATAATGTTACTACACTTCAACGTGTTACTTAGTTTGAGAGAATATGACGAAAGGTGAACATTATTAAGCACAGCTAACAATAAATAGACAAGAAGTAAGAAGACGGAAAATCTTTGAAGACCAAAGTTCACTGGAAAACAAGAAAAGTGAAGTGTAACTTAAAACACTGTCAGCATCGAACTTACGGTTATATTCTTTAGCCATTTCGGCTTTACAAGGATGAAACTGTAGAGGTTCGTCAATAAAATGTAACGGGCGCACAAAATCTGCAGGTGTTAGCTATTACGTCGATGTTTATGATTAGAAAATACATAAGACTTGTGAAAATAATAAACAACGCCAATTTGTAATCAAAATAGACATATATTTTACATTCATTAGAGAAAAGCATGCATTTAAATGTGAACAATGTAGAAAGAAAAAGAGTTTTCTCCCATTGATTGTAATTTGAGAGAAAGTCAATTTATGAATAAATGTTCTTTGGAAAGGTTGATTCTAATAAAGTCTTGTTCAGAAGGAAGAAATCATGAATATAATGTTCTGCAAGATTGTTCTAAAGTGCTGAATTGAAATGTTTTCTATCAGCGTTTCTTAGAAGATGGGCTTGTGTGTGTATGCTTACATAAGTATGTGTGAGAAATGATTCCTGGAGTCGGGTATGGGTGTGTATGTGAGTGAGAATTATAATGTATGTCCCTCACCTGCTGCTTGCAGTCGGGGACTCACTGGAGATACAACACGTGGATGCACTACTTAAATAGTCTAGCTTGACTGCGCGGGAAAAACTGGTTTTCATGTGCAAACGACATGATCGGCTAATGATTAACCAATCACTGTTTGAAAAAGTGGTGTGATGTGCAAATTTATGTAAGTGTGTAGGTACAAATAATAGTGGAACACTATAAACAATGCCGCTAATGTATTCTACATAACTTTTTATGAGGATTGTTTCCTTCAGAACGAAGGCAGTCATAGCTCTCCACAATATTTTTATCTTTTGTTGGTTTTAATAAATTTTGTTCTTGTTATTACTCTTAAGCCCTGTTCTGCCATATATTTACTCAAGCACGTCAAGTATGTTATGTGTTATTTTCCTCTGTTCCTTTTACCTACAATCCTGCCTTTGAGTATAGGATGAACTTAGCTCACTAGTGCCCTCTCTATATAATTTTACCCGAACCACAAGATTAGCAAAAAGGTACTACATGTTACTGTGAAACCAATAAATTGTAAACGCAAATTCTACTCCACAGCTTCTTTTCTCGCACTTGGAATTTACTTGCTTTTATTTACTTGCTTTCCCTACAGTTATAATCTCCAAGAATTTAAATATAAAATCAATAGTCATCTCCTATCTCACTACCCTGCACCCTCTCTCATGCTTCTTACTCCGTCCACTCCACTCTCATCAGTATTTTCATCCTTCTCTTACCCACTCCTTGACAACCCCTATATCCTGTCACTCTTTCTCATAACTTTTGTATTATGTAACCCCCTGTAAAACAGTGACAATAAAATACCTTGCTTGGTGCGATATGATTATAAAAAAAGATTTATCAGATTCTTCTCTCCTATTATGTGTTTCGGGAATTTTAAGAGTCTAAGTCTGATGTTAAGTATAAATTTTGTCGTCGTTACCCACATGTTCGGTCAATGGTATTCTCAGCATCCCTCTATAGAACTACATTTTTGTTACTGGATGTCTCCTCTTTACCGTCAGCATTTACTGTTATATAAGAGGTCATATATCACGTAACAGTTCAGTACTGTTTTCATTGTTTCTAACGACGTTTTTGTGTCTCTGAATGTTTTGCTTAACTTTTGGAATGTATCATTGGCTATCATGTTATAAAATAAACTTCGGATTCTACTATCACAGATTCCGTCTTTTTCCAAAACTTTTTATTTTTTGTGTTTTTTTTATTTTCATATCTATGATTTGTAATTTTCTTTTTTTGGTTATCTTTTTACTAACAACCATACATTCTTTTTTTTTTCCAAGTTATGTTTAGTCCATTCTTCTCGCTTTCTTTTACTACCTTCTGTAGGCGCTTATGTAGTTTTCTTTACGTGTCAGCTATCAAAAAACTTCTGCATCTCTGATGTTGTTATGACTGCGCCCCCCCCCCCAATACTGAATCCTGGTAGGACATCTAATTCTTTAAGCATTGCTTCTCTATACCGGTTGAATAATTAAGGTGGCAAATCATTGTTGTACACCCATTTTTTTAATATCTGCTGAACTTATTTTATTTCTGTATGTGGGTAGTTTGATGCAAGTAAAGGTTCTTGCTTATTCTAATATCTTTCCAGAATATGTCAAGGTTACTAAGCAGCTCTAACAGATCTTTTCGTGTATTTTGTCAAAAGCCTTACACATTTTTTTTCTGTATTTGTATTGCTATTTCTGATAACTATGAGCATAATTACCGCATTCTTTGTTCCAGTGTCTTTGACGCACCAACACAGTTCACGTCCAATCGTTAGCCTGATTATTCTGAGCTGAGTTCTGATGATGGCGTTTTTATATGACTCATTATGCTGTTTGGCCGATGAAGATCATATTTGTTTGTACCTAGTTTCTTGGGCAGTGCTATGAAAATGGATCTACTTATGTCTTTCGGTACATTGCCACTGTTGTAGTTTTCATTTAGTGTTTCTATAATCTTGACTATGCCGAATTTATCTAAGACTGCCAGCATCTCTATTTTGATCGCGTCGTTGTTGTATTTTTTTCTGTTTAATTTGACCAGTGCTGCTTCAGCAGCGGTTTTTAATATTTTCCCATCCCTCGATATTCTGTGTTTTGTCAGTTAGTCATTTTGTCTCAGAAGAGTTCTCCGATATATTCATTCTATCTCGAAGTATTTTTCTTTCTTTAATATCATCGTTCCGTCTTTGGACTTTATCCTGTTGATGAGCATGCCCTTGTCCTGATGGTTCTTTTATTTTTTATGCATATTTACATCATCTGTCATAGTAGTTCTTGCTATTTATGCACATTTTTAAGTTGAGGCATGTGCATTGTGGTGCAGTGGATATCGGCTTCGAACGAGAAATCGGGCTAACCGAGTTCGAATTCAAATTAAATTCCTCGCATTCCCATAGGCGCTAATACACTTGAGAAAGGTTTTAATCCGTCCCTTCCCTCCAATTATAGATTAAATAACAGGACAGACTAGGTTCTTTAGCCTTGGCTAGCAACCAGTCTACCGCAGAAAGTAATGGCAACCTACTGCTGGATAATCTTCTACTCAGTCAGTCATGTGTTTTTCGATACAGGATCGCCCAAGACTGTATCACGTCTGGCACTTAAGTAATTCCTCTTTAATCTACCTGAATTTCTTTGTGTAGTGTTCTATAATCTGTTCAATGTCTTGACATCGTTTTTTGTCTTTTTTTATCATGACTTAAATCTCATTTGTCATTCATTCATTTTTTTGTTCTTCAGATGTTTTCCTTTGTTTGGTGATGTCAATAAAGTTTCACTTTATTTATCCCAATTCGGGTAGTCAGTAGTATTGTTAGTGCTGCCTTAGACGTCTTAAATTTTCGTAGGTTCATTTTAATTGGTCAGTGATCGCTTCCAATTTTGGCACTTTGCAATGTACAGCTGCATTACTGAATCTCTTTTTGATGGTTACGCAGTCGAATACTTTTTCATTTGCCCTCCTGATTTTTTGTACTCAGTGTCAGTATTCGTCGTGTAGGTTCTTTAAATCAGGTGTCAGCTACTACCTGGTCATTTGCCCTACGATATTAGACCAATTACAGTACCTAGTCTGTATTTGCCAACTATTTCTCTATCCTTTTCATTGTCTACTTTGGAATTCACATCTCCCATGGCAATCGTAATATATTGCAATGTACACAGAGTCTTGGAGTTGTCTAGCTTAGAGTAGAACTTATTGACTTCTGAAATTTGTGCTGGTGGAACATACACAACTATGATGGATATGTTGCAAAGCTTTACCTTCAGTTAAGCGACAACATTTTTTTTCTGGAAACTAACAGTATATCAGAACGCATTTCTTTATATCTTTGGTCTAGGATCAATCCTAATTTTCTTTCGTTTTTAATCGTCTGCATAAATGATCCTGTGTTTGTTGGTGACATAAAGCTCTATTGTTTGGCCACCTAGTTTCACATAGACTCAAAATGTTGACATTTTATGTTCTAACATGTCTACACTTAAATTTATACAGTCTACTAAAAATATGCCTCATTAGAAAAATGAAAAATATTCATTGAAAAGTCAAAGGGACGCTACGTTAAGGCGTTAAGAATGTGACTGAAGTTAATATGGCAGGTCAAGTTTATTAGCATGGAAGATTCGTTTTTTTTTGTATTTTATCAATAATGTCTGATTACGAATCAAAAGCATCAGTCTAGATGTGAGACCAATATTCAATGCATGGACGAATGGTAGAATGATAAATGTGTATGGTATTTTCTGGCGAGAAAAAATTGCTTACCACGACACAGTAAAACATATTATCTAGCATCGGACCTACCAACTGATTCATGTCAGCCGAAAACTTAAGAATGGGAAGGAGCAAGAATCATTCTCTTAAATTTAGCGTTAGCTATGATAATAAAAGGCTTATTTTATCAATATGTTTGTCTATGTAACTTCAGTTTCCTTTTCAGATGTTACAAACTATTTTTATTTTTGCTTTTTCGTACTCGAATATTGACAGGTACAATATACACGATGTGCGTTGTGGTGCTAGTGGATATCGGCTCGGAACGAGAAATCGGGGAGCCGAGTTCGAATTCTAGTTGAATTCATTGCATTCACTTACGCGCAAATACCCTTGGGAAAGGTATTAATCCGTCTCTTCCTTCCAGTTATGGGTTAAATAATAAGACAGATTGGGTTCTATAGCCTTGGTTGGCAACCAGTCTACCGCAGAAAGCAATGGCAACCTACTGCGGGATAATCTTCTGCCCAGTCAGTCATGTCTCTTTCGAGACATGATCGCCCAAGCGTGTTTCACGTATGGCACTTAACTGACTGACACTATACACTTGTATACGCTACAATTTCGGAAATATTATACTAAGTTTTCAGTCTAGAATTAGCAGCTTATTTTTGATCGATATAAAGAAAAATACTGAAAGTATCTGTGTAATACACGTTTTTTATAAAATAAGAAAACCTGATATTGGTCTAAGAAAATAGCGGACAAATATACATTACCGGCCACTTCAGTTTTTAAAAAAATATATATTTCATACTATTTTTACTATTTATTGCCAAGGGGATAATTCTAAAGGAAAATAGAATGGTTCTTTTGTTAATACTGCACAATAACATGTGAATCAAATGAACTGTTCTGGTGTCCAGTTTTTGTGCTCTCTTTATCTTATTGGTTGGCCGAAGCAAAGTCTTTCTGGCTGTCCTGTATTAATAACAAAAGAACCATTCTATTTTCATTTAGAATTATTCACTTGGTAATAAATACTAAAAATAATATGAAGTACATCACTTTTTTTAACTCAGGTGACCTAATAATTATGGCTGGTAATGTATATTCCGTGTAAAATACACACTGATTATTAAAAATTGCACTAACATTTCTTCAAACCTATTATTTGCTTTCACATCGATTAAATGTAGAATTTATATAATTTGCCTAATTTTAAAACGCTGAATATACACATTATCTAAATGAAAAACTTAGAGATATGACCAGACAAGAATGCAAAACGATTGCACTTGTATGTGTCATGTTGCTTCAGCACGTGGGTTACCATGACTCTGTATATTTTCTTAGCATTTGTAATGGTATTTACCCACCTTCCGACTTAAGGCGAGATGTGACACAAGTTCTTTTTAATGTGGTTCTTCCCGGCCATATAAACAGGCCAAAAATATCTGCCTATCTTTCTCCAGTTGTGATTCTACCCTTCGGCGGAACCACGACTGGGTTAGTACTCTCCACCCGAAAGCAGAGAGCTGACAGTGTCATAGTAGCAGAGGCAAATGCCAACTGCAACTCATCGTTTGTAACTGATAGTAAGGCTTGTCATTTCAACATGCCTCCGTTTTCAACATCGATTTATACAAGCTTGTTAGATAGTTTACACTTGCCTTCTATGTGTCTTTAAGGTTTTACTTCTCCAAGTTCTCTCCTCAACAGACGCTAAAAGAATCATTTCTGCTGTGTATTTGAGTATCTCATCAGTTCGATTCACGTTATCCGAGTTAGATATTCATTCAAGAAAAGCCGTTCTTGGGCAAATAGATCAGGTAGATACTATACGTCTCTGTATCAAGCTGCAAAAAAAAAAAATATCCTCCATCTTAAAGTTTTGCCTTGGTAATTGACCCGGTGACCGTTACTTTTATCGAGAATCTCGCCTATCTAGTTATTGATTTCCAAGGTTTTCTTCATAGATGAAGAAAACTGGATCTATAGGCATTGATCGACATAAATGTGATGCAAACGAAAAAAATCAGTTTTGTGTCAGAACCATGATTACAACTTGAGTATATGATCCCCTTAAATTTTGTAATAAAACAAAAAGATTTGAAAAAAAAAGTGATGTTTAATTAATAAAGGTAAAAAGTACTTTATGCTTACGCGGTAACGTCAGGATACACACTACAAAATTCAAGCAGGAAATATGTTTTGACCTAAGTGTCAAAATATTGAATTTTTGTTCCATAAAATCTATTCTTCTAACTAAAAAAACAAAAAAAAAACAACAACAAAAACAAAAAAAAATAACAAAAAAAACCAGACAGATTCTTCTCGAAAACAACTACTTTGTAGTTATTTATATTGATTCTATTGTTTAGACGGTTGTCTACGTCTTTATATCCAATTCACGACGTTTCGGCCGTTTTACGCTACTACCATCGTAAGGTGATTGGAATTTTGAACTGTATTTTTCCTGCTACATTGTAGAATAAACTGCTCCAGGGTGATGCTTTCCCGATCAGTAAAATCTCAACCACTTCAAATCGAGAATCAAAAGCTCTCTAGCCTACGTATTCTCAAAACTTACACTTTCCTCCTCATACGCCCATAGAAGAGGATTCTTCATTAACCCTCTACTTTGAGTAGACATTTTACAATGAGTTGCATAGACAAATTATACCCAAGGTAGAAATACGATGCGTACGAGATGAAATTCTGTTATAACGAACGAACGAAATTATTAAATCAATTTAATAATTGATCATTAAATATATGTAAGTTGTTTGCGCTACGTTGAAAGCAACAGAAGATGATTCCCAAATTAACATTTATTTCACTGTTCTATTAATTAGATTTAAAGGCAAAGACAAGCAAAGAAAGTAGACCAGAAAAACAGACAATAATAAAAGTAGTTTCTATTAAAAGATTAAAAGATATATATTATGAACAATATGTTTTTTGTGAAATATATCATGCTTAAGAAAAAAAAAACTGCCATTACTAAATCATCGTTATATGGTTTTAGGATAGATGGTCATATTTTTTTTGTTACATTTTTTTCTCACAGATATTACAAAAAACATAGCAGACAGTCTACAATTTACAACCATTCAACGTTCGCTCAGATTGATAGACATTATTTTTTTTATTATAATTTCCAAGGAACAGCTTTTGGTATAACCGTAGACAGAAAATAATGTCTGTTCGATTCCTAACTGTTTTCAGCTCTCCCCACGGTTATTTTTTTTTCGTTCCATTTTGTTATTGGTGGTACTTCCGTTTCATTTTTGTTTTTTCTTATTTCGACTCGCCTTCTTCCGTTTTTTATTCTTTCATCTCTCCCTGGTCTAATTCACTATTTTTCCACAATCCTCCTTTTCTCGCATTGTAGTGATTTTTTTTCCTTTTCTGTGCCAGTCCTTTATTTGAACCGACCTCTTCCACATACCCGTACGGATTTGGCCCGCTGATTCCATTATATATTCGCTGTATGTACTTTCTATATCAACTCTGCTTTTACATCAATTCTTATTATTATTCAATTCCCTGTGTTGTCTGATCACTTCTCAAACACCACCTACTGTATCATTCTTAATACTTCTCCACATCTCCCTAGGTCTAACTTTCTATTTTACCTCCGTGTTTTCAGGCTTCCATCACTTATTCTATGCATTCATATTACTCTCTTTATGCGTTAAATTCGAAATAATTAAATTTAGCTTTGTTCAGAAAAGGGTCAAATAAAAAAATATATTATATCTTGGCCTGCCGCTTGTATCCGAGTATGGCTGTCAATTAGTGCGGCCAGCCAATCCCAAATGTAGAAGCTTACTTCGGCACATTTGTCTTTTGTTTTTGTCTATATTTCTGTGATAAGGTATTATTAAAAATATTTACATTATTCAGACTATTTTCTTAATATTTTGCTGCTATTTGTGTGACGTTTCGGCCGTTGTATGATCCGGCCTTCTTCACGTGCTAAGAATTTCAAATCGAAACTTTTATTACAATCACTGGTATCTATCATTATCATTCCTTGCATAAAGCCTCGATTGGAAGTCATGACTTATCTCTCTCTAATCCTGCAAGCTACTCGTTCATCACTGCTGTAGCCTGGTATTGAAATCAAAACTCTTTAAGTCAAGTCACAGGAACTAACCAACTTTTTATATCCACTGGGCCATGTGTTATTAAGAACACATAGCCCAGTGGATATAGACGTTGACAAAATGCAGCTAAGATGAAGGCAATAGTCCAAATAATGTAAATACTGTAAACATTTATTTTTGTTCAACACTCTTGGGTGATCATGTCTCTTTCGAGATTTTTCCGAATTAGGTTACCATTATTTTCTGCGGTAGACTCGTTTTCAACTAAATCTACAGAACATAATCTGCCATGTTATTTAACCCATAGCTAGAGGGAGACGCAGCAGATCCATATCGTTCCCAAAGGTATTTACAAGTAAGTGAAAGCATCGAATTCAAATGGAACTCGAACTCGACATTCTTAATTCTCGTTCCAGGACGATATCTGCTGCATCACAACGCAGAACCAGCACTCGAATACACATCCTACCGCACCCATATAACCCAACTGTATATTAAACTGTAACTAGGCTGAGCGGAATTATTTAATGTTTCTCGGGTGCATTATCTGGTATGATGAACAGTTTGAACAAGGCTAAGTACGCTCAAACCTTTGGTCACGATGATTTGTGATTTCATGCTTGCACAACCATCGACTCCCAAATATAATATTATATATATATATATATACCTCTTCTGAAGATTCAACTAAAAAAAGCGTCGACATAGGTTGTTAACTTTAATGTACTCTTTCTCTCTCTCTCTCTCTAAACACACAAACCAATTACATATCTGTAACATATTTGTTGACAACACAAATATCTTATCATCATCCACATGCAAAAAAAAAAAGGTTAAAAATAATGGAGGTATTATTACTATAATGAAAAACCCAAAAGTCAATAATATCAAGTACGAACAGGCTAACCAGCTTACAGTTTTCGGAATATTAAACATTAAACATGTACACATGGATAACACTACGTACATTCTAAGAGGAGGTAGTATTTACACAATTTGCATTGTTCGGGCAATTGTCATCATCTTATTCGGACTATTGTCCTCATCTGACATGTTTACGACATTTTGGCAGTTGTACGCTCGAGCCTTCGTCAGGTGTTAAGAATTTTGAAACGAACCCTTTAATACAAACACTGGGGTATATTATTCACATTCTGTGTGCGAAGTTACATTTGGTAGCCAAGTAGTTATTTTCCTTTAACTTAAATCTTTAAGTTATTTGTTCACCACTGCCTGGTATTGAACTCACAATTCTTTGGGTCAAGTGACTAGAACTAAACAACGTCTATATCTACTGTATCCTTGAGATCATCATCATTTGGATTTTGGGTACTTACGAACCTAATGTCTCAGTCTTGTTCTTTTATGTACCTAGTCCTTTCAGAACGTAGCCGATCATGGCCTTCCACGTCTCCCTATCCCTAGTGGCTCTTAGAACGTTTTCTCCTGTAACGTCTCTCAGCCACCGTTCCGTCATCCACCTGCTCAGGCCATTTAAATATGTTATCCGCTGCTTCCTTTGTCTCTTTTTCCTCCATCTGGCCTGTTAGTATCAGGTTCTCCAAGCCCTCCTTCCTCATTGCATGTCCCAGGAATTTTATTTGTGTCTTCCTGATGCTCAATATTATTTTCCTTTTCGTTTCCATCATTTCCAAAACATCGGCATTGCTCACATGCTCGGTCCCCGATGTCCGCAGCATCCTTCTGTAGAACCACATTTCAGCTACTTCAACTTTACCCGTCATCTTTGTAGATATTGTCAAACATACACTGCCATATTGAAGAACTGACATCACATAGCAATCCAGTACTCAATTCTTTGTGTCTAGTGAAAGTTTCCTGTGTTCTAATACTTTACTCAGCTTCTGGAATGCGTCCTTCGCCATATCAATTCGCCCTTAGATCTCTGTGTCGCACTTTCCGTCTTCAGTTAAAACACTTCACAGAAAGCTCATATTGCAATTTTGACGCTAATGATTTCAGATTCTATTAATGTAAAATTTATATATGTAAAATATACATATACATATATCCAGTAATATACATGTACATACACTCTCTCTCTTTCTCTCTCTCTCACACACACACACACACACACACACACACATATATATATATATATATATATATATATATATATATATATTCTAAACATGTACTGTTAAATATAAGAGATAATTAATGTTTATGTTTAATCATGAGCCGTTCTAAACAACGTATTCTGCCTTAAATTTCAGGTGAAAATAAAGACAAAAATTCTCCAACACTTGGACAATTTTGTATTAATTTGGTTCTCATCTTTCGGCTCACATGAGCTATCTCCAGAGAGGTTACAAGGACGTTAACATAAAAACATCCACTATCAGCGACGATGTGTTGACATAAAACTTTGCTAAGCAACAAGTTACCAAAAATAGCAAACGCTGTTCGTAAATTTGTAATGCGGTTCTATGACGTCACACCGCACAAGAGCTCGAAATGATAACAGAACCATATATTTAAATGCAATGTAATGTGTTATGCCCAGATTTAAACGTGATTTTATTAAGTGTGGGTTGTTTGGATTTAATGTAGATGCCCTCCAATATCTATGTTTTTCTAAGAATTGTTGTTTAATTGTACTCTGATTAGAAAGGTGACAGGTAAGTCTACAGGAGAGCGTGGTTGTTAGGAAATCCATTATTTATAAGTGTTTGCTTAATGTTGTGTAATTCTTTATAAAATATGGATCTGGAAGAAGATATCATTTATTTAGAATATATATATATATCAGTCAGTTAAGTGCCATACGTGATAAACGCTTTGGGCAATCATGTCTCGAAAGAGACATGACTGACTGGGCAGAAGATTATCCCACAGTAGGTTGTCATTGCTTTCTGCAGTAGACTGGTTGCCAGCCAAGGCTATAGAACCCGATCTGTCCTGTTATTTAACCCATAACTGGAAGGAAGAGACGGATTAATACCTTTCCCAAGGGTATTTTCGCGTAAGTGAATGCATAGAATTCAACTGGAATTCGACCTCGGCTCCCCGATTTCTCGTTCCGAGTCGATATCCACTGCACCACAACGCACATATATATAACAAAATCCATTCCTTGATGTAGATATGGAAGTAAAAAGCAAAGAATTTTCAAACTTACTTGTAGAAAAAACTCACCAGTAAGAACACTTGTCTTCTAAACTACGAAAACCAATGCCAGAAAAGAGAGAAAAGCTGTGATAACAACCTTCTTAAATAGACTACACTAAAATTTCTCTTCCGAGAATCTTTTTTGAGCGAACTAAAACACAGAAAGCAATCATTAGTCAATAATGATTTTCCAAATTACATCATTGATAAACAAACCGCATTACTAATTTACAAACTGCGTTAGTTATTCGACGACTTTTATAGTCGCATAGAAATGTTTTATGTCAACACATAAAAATATTATATTTGATGATGAATGTCTTTATGGTAACAGCTTCATAACTACTCTGCAGATTGCACATCTGAGCCGAAAGCTTAATAACATCATAATAAAAAAAAACATCATAATAAAAAATATATAAAGGTTAGACAACTTTTCTCATTATTTCCACCAGAAATTAAAACGCAAATATGATTTTTTTAACGATTTTTTGCATCCTCCCCAACACGTCATCGTCACTCCCTTGCACAGTCCTTGGTATCCTCAACATCCTTCTGTAAAACCACATTTCTCTTGTCTCAAGCCTCTTTTTCATCCTTGATTAGATCGTCTAACATTCACTTCCATATAGAAGAACAACTATCCCATAGGAAGCCAGCACTCTACTGCACCACAACGCACATCCTGCTGTACGAATCGAGATTGTAGACAAAATCCAAAGAAAGATCTTGTAATCGTTCCTGACCACGCATCTTGATTTTAGTTACATTCTCACCAATGTGAAGTAGCTTTCCTCTGTCTTTTCTACAAATATTTCCATGGCAACTGCTCTGACGAACTTTCATTAATGCTACCCCGACTATATGTATGTAAGCGTGGTACTAGACTGGCATTTCGGTCCCAGACTTTTGCTGTTGAAATTGATATATTCAGCAGCCAATGCTACTCCAACTGTTTGTTTTTTCGCACTTACCAACTGTGGAACTCTACTCCATTTATTTGCTTCCCTGAAAACTATAATCTTCAAAATCTTTTATCTTCTTAAATCCTGTCAATATTTCGTTCTTTTCCCAATATTTCCTATTTTCAGTCCCTGAACTGAAATAAATAGAAATTGTTTGTTGAGTTGAGTAGTTGGACCGCCGCTAGTTGGTCAGTAAGAATATAGACTCATTATCAAGATATACTTCTTCACTACATGATTGTATATATTGATTCCTACTAACAGTATTCCTGGTATTCCTGAATTGACTAACCCGTGTTCCAGTTTGTAAATTTTTGTTCAATATAACTTACATTTTTTAATCTCCATATCTGATTTTCTTATTTATTATTTTGTGTGATTTCTCAACAAGAATCCACAACACTCTGTACATTCACAAATGCCTTCACACCTGTGTTGCCATTACTTTTATTGCCCTTTCTCTGACAGCTGTAACTGGTTAGTCTTTCTCTTCACTTTCCTCCTGTCTAAACTTTTACTCTTATGTAGCCCCCCTGCGCATTAGTGGCGGTATTGCCTTGCTTGGCGTAAAACAACAACAAAAAAAAATTGAGAGACGGCGAATGTCTCTATAAAGAAGTAAGCCTGTGTGACTAGCCTGCTCCCCATTCCACCTCGGCAGTGTAGCTTCGTTCATTTTTACATTATCGTCATTCTTTATCATTTTTCCGTCTCTATTTTTTTCATCATTCTTCTGGTACGTGTTACTTCATTTTTGGTCTTTTCATTTACATTATTCTGGTACATGCTACTTCTTTTAACTGTCTCTCTCTTTTTTATTCTTCAATTACGTACTACTTCTTTCTCTGTCTCTCACTCTTTTATTCTTCAGGTACGTGGTACTTCTTTTTCTGTCTCTCTCTTTTTTATTCTTCAGGGACGTCCTACTTCTTTTTCTGTCTGTCTGTCTGTCTGTCTGTCTGTCTCTCTGTCTCTCTCTCTCTCTCTTTCTTCTTCTTCTTCAGGTACGTTTTTCGTTCTTTCCATTTGATTTTTCTGGTACGTGCTATTCATTTATCTGCGCTGCTGAAATGATAGGTTTACGCTTTTACAGGTTCCAATTCTTGTATCTTTTTCCTCTATCGTCTACATATATCTTTTACGTTAAATGTTATCTCAAGCTTCTTGTTTCCTTTATTTATTTTCTTTGTTCCTTTTTGCCTTTCTCATTCTCATGATCTCCTTCCGTGCATTCGCTACCGTTTCAATCAACCAAAGTCAAAAGCGAGTACAAAGCAGACGTTGACTATATATAATAGAATATTTCTTTTAGCAGGGGGTCAGTGGCCTAGTGTGGGGCGCAGAGATGTAAATGTCTTCGGCTCTAGATTCATGCCGCTTGAAACCATTTTGTCATTTGGCCGTGAATGCCTGTATTTACACCAAGACCAACGCGAACAAAATAGGATTGAATCAAACAACTCCCCCCCATATCCCGACTCAGTTTCATTCTGCGTCTTATCCTCTGTGACTTGATGAATAAATATGACCGCTTTCATTAGTTCGGACACCGAAGTGCAGATAACCAATTTTTAATTTATATTTACCCGTATTGTCGGGCGTCTATGAAAAGTCGGAATTTGGTTTGTGGCGATCATAAGAATATTTTAGTCAGGCTGTAAAGATACATTATTATTATTATTATTATTATTATTATTATTAATTATAATGTTAGAGAGAGAAAAAGAAGTAAGAATGAAGAAAAGGTATTGAGTAAATAAAAGATAAAATAAGAATGAAGAGGAACAAAGAAAGAAAGAAAGAAATGGCGAGAGAAAGAAAAAGTATTAAAGATAGAAAAAATGACAAATTCCCTCGGAAATAAAAAAAAGAAAGAATGAAAAAAGTAGCACATACCAGAAGAATAGAAAAGGTAGAGAGAAAAAGAAGTATCAAGTACCAGGAAAAAAATGTATGAACAAAAAACAAGTAGAATGTACCAGAAAAATAAAAAAAATGGAGACAGAAAAAGAAGTAAAATGTACCAGAAAAAAAAAGAATAAAAAAGTAGCATGTACAAGAAGAATGTAAACGAAAGAACAAAATATAAAATAACATGTACAATCAGAATAAAAAACGAAGAACGAAAAAGATGTAGCATGTACCAGAAGAATAAAAAAAGAGACGCAATTAAGAAGTAGCACGTACCTTTAGAACAGAAAAGAATGAACGAAAAACGAGTAGCATGTACCACAAAAATACAAAAGGGAGACAGAAAAAGTGGTAGCACTTAACAAAAGAATAAAAAAGAACGAAAAAGAAGTACCACGTACAAGAAGAACAAAAACATGGAGACAGAAAAAGAAACATCACGTACCAGAAAAATTAAAATAAAGAACAGAAAAGAAGTAGCGCGTACCTGAAGAATTAAAAAAAGAAGAACAAAAAAGAAGTTGCATGTACCAGAAGAATAAAAAAGTTAGACAGAAAAATAAATAGTACGTACCAGAAGAATGTAAATGAAAGAACGAAAAATGAAGTAACACGTACCAGAAGAATAAAAAAGAAAGAACGAAAAAGAAGTAGCATCTACCAGAATAATAAAAAGGGGAAACGGAATTAATAAGTTGCATGTACCAGAAAAATAAAATAAAATGCAAGATCATGAAGTAAGACATACCATAGGAATTAAAAAAGTACACAGAAAAAGAAGTAGCACGTACCTGAAAAACAGAAAAGAAGGAACGAAGAAAATAGAGTAGCGTGTACCACAAAAATAGAAAAAAATGAATAAAAATAGAAAAGAACGAAAAAGATGTAGTATGTACCAGAAGAATAAAAAAGAAACGGAATTAAGAAGTAGCACGTACCTTTAGAACAGAAAAGAATGAACTAAAATCAAGTAGCATGTACCACAAAAATAAAAAAGAGAGACAGAAAAAGAAGTAGTACTTATCTGAAGAAAAAGAAAGAAAAAAGAAGTACCACGTACCAGAGAAATAAAAAAGAAGACAGAAAATGAGTAGCACTTACCAGAAAAATAAAAGAGAGAAAAATGAAAAAATGTAGCACGTACCAGAAGAATAAAAAGAGAGCTTACCAAAGAAGTAGCACGTACCATAGAAATATAAAAAAAGAACGAAAAAGAATTAGCATGTACCAGAATAATAAACAAGAGAGACAGAAAAAGAAGTCGTACGTACCTGAAGAATAAAAAAGAAAGAAGGAAAAAGAATTAACATGTACCAGAAAAATCAAAAAGGGTGACATAAAAAGAAGTAGTACGTACCTGAAGAATAAAAAAGCAAGAAGGAAAAAGAAGTAGCACTTACCAGAAGAATAAAATGAAAGAACTAAATATAATTAATCATGTACTCAGAATAAAAAAGAAATAACGCCTAACCGAATAAAGAAAGGGTTGAAATGTTTCTGCCGACAAAATGAAAGGAACGTATTAAAAGAACAAGGAAGAGCAGATCACGGCGGAAAGGGAAGTAGGAATGTAAAAGCATACAAATAAAAATGGCAAAGAACATTTCAAAAAGACGAACTAAGTAGAAATTTTGAAAGCAAGAAAGAAAGGAACGCAAAAACCAAACGAAGAAAAAAAAAAATTTCTGGGAGAGAAAGAAAATTATAGAACCATGCAAACGAAAAAGAAAAAACAAATTTCATCTAGTAGTTTTGTTTTTGTTTTTTGTTTTTTTAATCCTTACACCCTAAGCAAGGCATTCCACTGCCACTGTTGCGCAGGGGGTTACATCGGGGAAAGTGATAAGAAAGAGTGGTTAGTTATAGAAAATGTCGGATAGAGGATGGTGGACGGATGAGTTTACCGTGGATGGGGGTTGGGTAGATGGGAAGAGTGTTTGAGGGAATAGATGCGAGTTAGTGCGATAGAAGTCTATAGACCTTACATTTAAATTCCAAAAGAATAATTTAAGCAGAAAGAAAGGAAAGGAAATATGAAAAAAATGAAAAAGTTGTTTTTTCCGAACAAGAAATAAAGAAAACAAGACAGCTATAAAAAGAAAGATGATAATTTATGTCAAAGACAAAAGAAAGGCAGAGAGTAATATCTTGAAGGAAATAAAGAGCTTAAATATAAAAGATGAAAAAACACAGAAAGACAGAAAGACGTTGATTTGTGTATTTGAATATTTCCATAGTAAAGTTCCGGATTCCATTTTTGTAACGGGCCGTTTGGTTTCCTACTCTAACAAAAGCTGACCCGATTTCCATATATATTTTTTGCTGATTGGTTTTGTCACCAGGCCATTCATGTCGTTGTCCGGAAAGATATTTGTCTTCATGAAAAGCAACTCCGAAAAGAATGGAATTGAATCAGTCAACGAAAGCAGGAAATACGAATGGATTAGACGTCGTTTTGTGGCGCATAAAACTAGTAGCCACAGAGAAGAAGAGGGAGAGAGGGTGAGAGAGAGAGAGAGAGAGAGAGGAAAGAGAAGCGATGGATACAGAGAAATTATTTTGTCTATACACGACTAAAGGTTTACAAAATTCTCTTTTATTGTGATACACAGGTATCTATTTACTTCATAGCCGTTTGAAGAAAAATCTAAGAATATCGTGTCTCTAATTGAAAAATGACCTTTCGGACGGCACCAGCATCGAGTTATGGTGCACAAGGTTTAAGGCAAAAGTTTCACATGATAATCAGGAAAAAATACAGCTCTCTCCGATTCGTATCGCTATAGATTCTTAGTTAAAAAATATTGGGAACATACACACGCATATGGACGGACATCAATTTTAGTATATAGAAATGAAAAAGTTTATATATATACACATTGACCACGTACACACGCACATACAAAGTATAGGTATAAACACAGACACACACACAAACACACACACACAAACACACACACACACACACACACACGCACACACACACACATATATATATATATATATATATGGTGGAACGAAAAATTGCAAAATAATTATTAAATCAGAAAAAATAATTAAATAAATAAGGAATATAGAAGAAAAATATATAGATTTAAAATATAGAAATATGACAAATTTATAAACGTTTTTCCAATTTGTTTCTTATATATATATATATATATATATATATAGTGACACGCATAAGTATTGGACACATGTTATTTTTTGTTATAACTCTAGTTTATGTTCGCCATTTTGCCTGATTTTTGGGAAGTAATATCTCGTAAAGTTTTTTTTTAGTTGTATGTTGAAGGAATATTAAAAACTCATGGATGAATCAATTTTTTTATATCAAATTTCAAAATTACCCTATGCGTATTAGATACTACTAGATACACATCACTCAATAAATCCCTGGCCTAAGAATTAAAACAACAATTTTTAGACAACATCCGATTTTATTTATCAACATAGTCTCCTTCTAGAGCGATACACTGATTCCGACGCTTCTCTAACAATTCTTTAAACGATTTGTCTTTGGTCTCAAAATACGCCATAGTTTCTGATATCACTTCTTCATTGGAGCTAAATTTCTTTCCCTGGAGCATTCATTTTAGGTCTGTAAATAGACAGTTGTCACTAGGTGGGGACAAATCTGGAGAAAAGGTTTAATGCGGAAGCAAATTCGAAGTGCAATCATGTAGTTTTGCCATCGTTGCGATCGACTTGTGACACCATGCGTTGTCTTGGTGAAAGATCAATTTATCTTCTTCATTTTCGATTTATTTCTTCAAATGCACAAATAATGCTATATAATATTTGCTATTGGTGGTTCTTTCTTTCCCAAAATACGGAGGCCAAAACCTTGCCTGTGGATGTCTCCATCTTTAGTCGCTTTGCACTGATTACACCTGCTGCTATCCACTTAGCTGACTGCCGATTTGACTCTGGATTGAAGTGGTGAATCCATGTTTCACCCATTGTAACATACTTACGCAAAAACTTCTTGTTGCGTTGAAACAGTTGCAAACAACGCTTTGAATCCTCGGCGCACTGTTGTTTTTGATTTACTGTGATCGAACGCGGCACCCACTTTAAACACAGCTTTCTCATTGGAAAATGTTTATGCAAAATACTGAATACACCGTCTTTAACTCCTCTGCTATTTCACGCAACTTCAATTTATGATCGGCCAAAAAAAAAAAAAAAATTTTGCGGAATATTTTCGCGTTTTTCGCGTTTTACGCAACAACTACCGATGTTGGCCGACCTGAGCATTTAGCATCATTTGTGTTTGTAAGACCACATTTAAAATCAGCATACCACTGCTTAACCGTTTTTTCCGACGGATCAGAGTCCGAATAAAACTTATCACGCCCTTATTTTGCTTTAACAGTATTTTCCAGATCAGAAAGCAATACTTTATAAACACACGAAATTCAGATTTTTTCATTGTTTTGAACATTTGCAACAGTAGCTTCATTTAAATAACTGTAATTTGTAGAATAATAATCCAATTTGGCCCAAATTTTGTCACGTGCCATTTGAAGATTAGTACTTTATAAATATCACGGAGATTTTTATTAGTAGCATTATCTATAAGTCAGGCCAGAGACTTATTGAACGATTTGTTAATATCTGTATACCTTCAGTACAGCCTCCTAAACACACACACACACACACACACACACACACACACACACACACACACACACACACACACACACACAGAGAGAGAGAGAGACAAGCACACACACACGCAAGCACATACACACACAAATATATATATATATATATATATATATATATATATATTATTTTCCGTCTAAAGCACGAATTGGAGCTACATGCTCAACGAAATCATGAATCATGAGGTGCATATTATGAACTTAACGTTTCTAGATTTGAATTTTTTTTGCTAATAGCGTTGCTTGAGATCGTTATAAATTAGAAATCTGGGATGTCATTTTTTCATTTATTAAATGTATATTTCTAATTTGTTTTATACCTTAAAAACGAATATAAAATCGTAGGAGTTGAGAAAACTTTGTGGGAATCTTTAAAGTACGTTAGAAGGGGGAATTTCGTTTATTAATTTATATTATTTTCAATTATTTTCTGTTGCAGAAAGTGTCGAAAAAAGGGAAAAAGAAAAATATATATATATATATCACCAGTGCGCAAGTGAATGCAGAGTGTTCGACTGAAATTGGTACTCGGCTATCCGATCTCCCTTTTCCAAGCCGACATCCACCGCACCACAATGCACTTCCGTCCATAAACGCTTACAGCACCTGGTATTCTCAATCAATCACCCATCTAAATACTGCCCAGGTTCAACGTTGCCTAACCTCGATGATCGAGCGGGAACCGGTGTATTCAATGTGATATGACCGTGCTTCACTTGCGCACGGTTACCCTTGGGAAAGGTATTAATCCGTCCATTCCCTCATGTTGTGGGTTAAATAACTGAGATCTGCTGTTCATGCCATCTGTGGCCAACTTCTGCACCGAATGTTTGTTATCAGCAGTTCCAAAAAGTGTGGATGGTGCTACACAAGCCTTAGCCACTCTAAAAAATTCTTTGTGGCAGTCTAACTGAGTTAGACACTTATCCGTCGAAATCGACGGGGGGGGGGGGGGGGGTCCATAATAATAAAAATGATAAAAATAATATATATATATATATATATATTATAAATTATATTTTAGAACATGTACAAAATTTTATATATATCCACTACAAATCGTATATTTGTTTCGACATTGAAACTACAATGTCTCCTCAGGTGGTGTGGGCAGGAATGGAAAGCGTCTTTTCTTATATTTGGTGAGTTGTGTGTGGGATGTTGATGGGGGTTAGTGATAAGAGAATAAGTCTTGTGGATTGTTCGTTTGACTTTTGAAGAAATTGTACATTTTGTCGAAACAAATGTAAGATTTGTAGTAGATATATATAAAATTTTGTACATGTTCCAAAATATAATTCATGATAAATATTCACAGCCCTATATATATAATATCGAGCACTGTTTCAAATTAATGTTTTGAACGTTATAAAAAGATTTTTTTCTTCGTTCTTTATTCACTCGGATATATATATATATATATATATATATTAAAAGAAACTGAAAGAAAGACAATAAGTAAATAAAAAATAAAAGTAAATAATTGATTAGATAAATAAGTAACTAGAAAAATTAAAAAGAAAAGTTAAGAAGTGTTCAGGTTAGTTTCTAATTATTTAAAATCTTAATTTCAGTTCTTGCGTGTGATCAATTTTCTTTTTTAATTAATTAGGGCTATTCAGGTTTTTGAGTCTATGGCTATATTGTTTCGAATACACCGGTTCCCGTCCGATCAACGAACTTAAGCATCATCGAACCTGGTCAGTACTTAAATGGGTAACCATTTGGGAATACCAGGTGCTGTAAACGTAAGGACCGAGAATGGTCCACCCCTCCACCAGGTTTGGGGGTTGGGTACAGGGCTAACAACTTTACCTCGTAAAAAACAGTTTGTTACAGGAACAAAAAAGTTACTGCTCTATGCACCATCTGGGTGTGATGGATAAATGATGATGGTTCAGGTTTTTGAGATGACAAGCTTTTCTAAAATGCCTAGCCTATTCCATGATAAGATTTTGTTTTCGCGATGATACCCCATGTAACACTTTGTGTTTTGTTTTACTTTGTATTTTAGAGAAGCGATTACTATTCTTGCATTTATCATTAGTTAAAATTACTTTATGGTTATATAATCAATATTTTCATTTGTTATCTCTTGAACCAAAATAAGATTTAACAGTGCATTTTATGTACCCTCTCCCCTCAAGATATAGGAGATCATAGTTCTCTACTTCTTTCTTTCTTCTTTAGCTATTAATAATTTTGTCTTTTTGCTATTTCTCATAAACCCTGTAGTATCATCCATTTGCTGAAGCCCATCAAGTATGTTACATGATGCTTTCCTCTGATCCTCAGTTTGTTGCGGGAATTCCTATTGTTGTGAAGAAAAAGAAATAATTTCGTCCCCTTTAGTTGGTTAAATAACATACAAGATTAGACGCTCTATCGTTTTGCGGAAACTACTCTATGAAAAGTAAATTTGTAAATTCTAAACTATGGTATGAGCAGTAGCATGCAGAAGCGTGGCGCCGATTGCGACGGAACTAGGTATCCATATCGGGAGGGTATCGAGTCAAATAGTGAAGTAAAGACTTAGCTTTTGAGATTTGGAATTGTCTCTTTTGCCTTCGTTGTACAAGCGACTTGTAGTACCAAAAGTTGATATGAATGTGGATCCGTATTTTGATAAGTAGGACCAGAGTATCGTCAACATCAACTTGAATCTCAGGAACATGAATGTGATGTTCTTGGGCATCCCTAAAAGTTTCGTCACTGGGAGAAGGCAACAGGAGATCACTACAAAGTATTTATCATGAATGCATAACATTTCTCAGACAATAAAAATAAATATCTTTGAAGAAAAATAATAACCTAATGTCCTGATTTTTCATTAAAAATTACTCATACTGGATTTTCCGATAAGGAATAATGGATTAGTCATGTCTTTAGCGCTGGAATTGATAGAACAGAATATAGAAAATGGAAGAAGAAATTATTGAGAAATGATTTTATTCAAATATATCCAGCTGATATTTTATTGTTTCTTTTGACGTCACACAAAGTATGAAATATCGACTGGCTATGTGTCAGTGTCTCAGTTAAAATAAATAGTTTATTACTTGTTTCAATTCTCGCACTGTGTCACTGTTATCTAGGTATATATGTGTCAGTCGTCACGACTAATCGCAAAATATTTCGGAATGGAAAAGCAATACAAGTAAACATGAAATCAATCTTAGTTTTTTGACTTTTAATAGTTATTGGTTTCATCAAACACATGACTCTATAAGAACACATCACCAATAAGAACTTAAACATTCAATTATCATGATAATATCACGAGGAAGCTTATTGCATTGAACTCCAGCTGAGCCTCAAGTAGAACTCATATATACGAACCATCGCTAAAGATGCTAAAGAAAGACCATTTCTTTATACTGTTGACCAGGTTCGCCATAGTTTATGAATATAGAGCATAGCGCAGTACGTAATATGTTCAATGAAACAACGTCGAAGATTAACACTCTCGAATCAGACACTCTACTGAACCGGACTAGATCGGCAATACTCGGAAAAATATGGCCACCTTTTATACACGTTATTACTCTTCTTACTATGTTCTCTCTTTCCAAGATCAAACCAAAAATGAATAGTTGCAGTCATGCCTTAGTTGAATCTTCTTCGTACTCACTCGCCAGTATTGACAAAGTTCAAAAACCTCTATGTGGTGGTATTGTAGATGAGAAACTATTTTCAGCTTAGCATCTCTTATCCCAAAGATGAAGCTCTCACAAACCTCTCACTACTCTATTGATATTTCCAAGGAAACTGTTCTGACGAGCTACATACCCTAGTGTTACCAGCCCCGACGTTCACGAGTAAGGAATATTAGAAGGAATTATCCCTATCCCCTTCATATTCCGTAACTAAAAAGGTTGTCCAATTCGTTCAGTTTGCCCCCTAAGAGGCGTTGCTTTCTGGAACAGACGCCCGAGAGGACGTATTCCAAATCACTATAAAGGGTGTCCCAGAATTAACTATTTCAATGAACCTGGGCTAACTTTAAAAATATGACAATTTTCCGTTCATGACTTAACTGTAAAACAAATATATTTATACATCTTGCGACAAACTTTACTGAACATTATCAATATGTGCTTCGGCTATATCCCCGCAAATTTCAATTGTATCCATTTGCGGTTGCAAAACATTTTGAAGCATTCCTGGTGCTATCTTCTAAACCTGCTTACTGAATGCTTTCTTTAAACTCAGGAAAAATGTTGATGATAAAGCTTTGGTTTTATGAAACACCATACAAATATGCACGGTAGGGAAGTCATCAAAGATGCGTTCTTGTGTATTCATTATTAGTAGGCTTCTAAAAGGGGATGAAAATAAAATTAGAAAATATATTTAAAAAATCTTAAGTTATAAACAGTATTAGAAACTAATACACTAATATTACATATTAAACATTATGAATAGAGTTAAAAGTGAGTTTCTAAAATTGTCCGATTTCACTGAAATAGATTAAGACACCGAGCATATTTAAATATTCATTGTTTAATTAAGTAGTTTCTGGTCATAATAAAATTAAACCAGAGCACATTTGTATTAAAAAGTGTTCAATGCAATTATATTATAAAACTTTTGAATATTTTCTATTTGTAAAGGAGTAAAGCGTAATAACTCGTTTACAAATACAATATATATTTGGAAGATCACTCTATTACCCTACTAGGGTCTTAATCTTTCAGTATCGTCAGGTGTTTTAATTATTAAATTAATTCTATTAGTTCTTGTATTTAGTTTACCCAGGGTTCTTACATATTCAAGATTCTACGGCAAAACACCTGCTTGCCAATATAATATTGTTTAATTTGTAAACTACTGAAAAACAAGTGTTTCGGCACTAAGCATTAGTATATATATATATATATATATATATATATATGTGTGTGTGTGTGTGTCTGTGTATATATATATATATATATATAGAGAGAGAGAGAGAGATAGATACAAATGAATAAGGAATGAAGAATAATTTTTTGTAAAGTTCAAAACATTAATTTGAAACAGGGTGTTAAATAAATACAGCAACAAATATTTATTATAAATTATACTTTAGAACATGCACAAAGTAAAATCTACAAAAGAAATATGGTACCATCGTTATTACCTATCTGATGAGTCATTGTTTTTTCAATGTCGAAACAAAATGTACAATTTTGTAGTAAATTGTAGTTTGTACATTTTCGAAAACATAATTTATAATATATACATATGTAATTATATATATATATATATATGTGTGTGTGTGTGTGTGTGTGTGTGTGTGTGTGTGTGTGTGTGTGTGTGTGTGTGTGTGTGTGTGTGTGTGTGCGAACAGAATAATAATACAGTCAGTAGTCTAATTTCTATGCGTAGGTGTTTTCTTATCCGATGACCCATCAATATTGCTTTGTGTCAGAGTAAATTAAGCTCGATAAATTTTACCGTCATCATTTTCGTATGGTTACCCGGTCTGCGGGCCGCTACAACTGGAGATAGTTCCCGCCTCATTCGAGTAATTCACTTTAGACCAATAACAATATCCATGCCTCTCCGTGAAGTTATAGTTATTAAATAGCGTAAGCCATTATTCCTGAAATTAATTTGATGCTATTCTTTCCTTTTCTGGACAGGACCAATATTACTAATACTATCTTGTTGGAAAATATATGATTTCACTGATAGAGGCAATTGAGAATGGATTCTACAAAAGGATGTTGAGAATACGAAGGACCCATCATGTACGCGACAAGAAAATGCTAAGAAAAATTAACTCAAATGGACAATTGTTCATAGAATTATAAACTTTTGGATGAAAGAAGGCCTCAGAAATTTGAGTCGCACAGAATATATTGAAGGTCAAGGTTGTTAACGATTCCAGCATAAGTGACAAAATTTTCGTCTTTTTAATTTGTCAGACTCATACATTTCCAACAAGCATGGAATAAAGGCTATTTGGTTCTAAAATGTTATGTCAGAATACTTACTGTTCCTTTAAAGAAAATTTTTCCTGTTTTTTTTTAATATTTGTCAGTAAAAATTACAATAATTTTCAAGTTTCTCTGATATTAACTTTCTCAATAAAAGTTTTGTTTTCAATCGTCTTCCCAGTCGCTGCGTTGTTTTATGAAAATTTGACGGTATCTTTGAAAATAAGCAGAAAAAGTAATTCCATCATCTGGATTTTATTTAAATTCAGATATGGGATTTGGCCGCTTGTCGGAAATAAAATAACTTGGAAAATAACTGTTTTCCTTCGTGTTATTTCCATTAAATTCTGTTGTTTCTGGAGTTACAGTTGCTGCTGTTACTGCTGTTACTGTTTTGTTAAGCTTTTACAACAGAACGTAATATTTAAATAATATTTTTTCTTCTTTTTCTTTTTATACACACTAGATTTAAAATTAAATTGACATGTTTCAAAAGTCTCCTGTGAGCCGAAGCAAGAAGTATTTTCCTACTTGCTATAACTCAGCATGAATATAATCGTCGCTCCTGGAATAATTCTTATCAACTCACTTTCTAACGATTATAATATAAATTGTTGCTTAGGCGATGTGCTGCAACGTCTGTCGGAAATACATTAGATACACTCTGACTTTTTTAAAATCTTACTGGACTTCTTTATTTAATCGTCTAGACTAGATCATCTGGTTATATTATTTACTCCAGGACATATAAATAGAAATAGATTCTAATTTTGACGACAATACTGTGATAAGTAAATATCTTGTCGTCCAAACTGGGTATAGGCAGAACATTTAAGTTGTCGGCCTGGATATGACGATAAACTATTTCTGGCAGCAAGGCTTCTGATCGGAAGGTTTTTGAGGAGCGTGTAACAACCTGTAAGTTTTCTGTTGTTCCCACATCCACCCTGATTTATGGGTGGTGGCGCTTGTTAGGCTCCTAGTTATGGGCAAATAGTTAACTTCTAAACATTATGAAAGTATAAAAATAGATATTATAATAAAAATACCCGCAAAAATTGTAAAAGAAAATTACCAGGCGTGTTTCTTTTTAATATTAAACAGAATACATTAAAAAAAAATTTACCAGCAATATAATTTTGGAAAAATATTAATTCCCCCTATGAAATTTCTATTTCGGCATGAAATCTAAATCTATCTAAACTTATTAATAAATGGAACTTTGTCTGTGTGTGTGTGTGTGTGTGTGTCTGTTAGCTATAGACTCCGAAACGCCTGAACCGATTTTCTTGAAAATTTACACATTTGTACTATAAGCGTATAAGTGTTTTTAGCTAGGTTTGTGTCGAGGTACCTCCGATAAATATCGAAAATCGATAATCGAAAAAATCGGGTCATAGAAGGAGCCGTCCGAATCAAATTGGATACACTCACAGACAAAGACATAAGAAACGATATTCCGAAGTTTCAAGGTTTCAGTACTTACAATAGTGCAGAAAATCTGATATCGATAACAGGAAATCAAAATTTGACTTACATCCATTCATTTTTCTTTCAGTCTACGGTTTCGCTTTAACTGGAAACAACTATTGATTTTAGTCTTTCGTGCCAACGTCCAAAGAGTCTGAGCTCCAAACTGGATTAGTTTTAAAGCTGTCATTACTCCCGAGCAACGCCGGGCTATACTGCTAGTGACACATAAGTAGTTGATATGCTGTTAAACAAAGAAACTTTTAAGTTGCAAAAGTAGGGTCTTTTTTTTTGTGGGGGGTTGTCAAGATATATAGCCCAATTCATTACCGCGTTGGTTTAACCTATAATAATGCCTAACGGCGATACACTAATCTCAGAGTCATCCTCTGTATCCCATTAGAATTTGTGTGATCATGGCTCTTCACAATTTCTTTTGTAGTTCTTAGTGAATGTTGTATTTTCGCTATCACTCCTGATCCCTATTATTCCAAGAATTTGCATAAGCTCGTATAGTATGTAATTTTCTGTGTTCCTCTGTCCCTCTTGACTTCAATATGTTCGATGTGTGCAACATTTTCCAAGCCTTCTTTCCTCATTATGCACACAAAAGTTCATCAGTTTCTCTTTGATTTTAACTATAAGTCTTTATTGTGTTTTCATTTTCTCTAAACCTTCATCTTTGCTCATGTGTTTGGTCTGTAGATTTGTAGCATCACATTTCTGCTGCTTCAAGTGCCTTCTTCATCGGTGAGATTCACAGACGTACGAGAGGACTGACATTACATAAAAGTTCAGTACCGTTTTCTTTGTCTCTAACGAATTTCCTTGATTTTTTCTTAATAGTTTTCTTAATTTTTGGAAGGCGTCCTTTGTTATTTGTTGTGGATACCGAGAATGGGAACTGTACAAAATAAATGAACAACCACCAAAATTTGAGATAGAAAAATAAGTATATTAACGTAAAGAATACAAACTTAAGCGCAGGTTAGTAATCCAAGAATACGGTTAGTAGGAAGTATATATAAAAGTCTCTGAAGTGAAGCCGTAGTGAGTTTAGTAAGTCCACGTCGGAAGCTGACGGGTGCTGTGTCATAATCTTCTGGCTGCGTAGAGCCCATAGCTACTTTGAACTACTGACGCTGTATTCACCGTGAAATCTCGGTATCGTTCGGTATCTGATGGATCTCTCTATGGCAGAAGTATATGTATTCTTTAGAAGAGTCCATTATCATGGAAAAAGAGGAGACCCCACAACACTATTATAACGTAATCTCACACTTTAGCGTTGCACGTTCCTCTGTTAAAACACTTCCAAGATTTCTGGATTATTTTACTTGTTTTATATTAGTATCTCTTGTGGACCGATACAAGACTGATCTTAATCTAAATCTAAACTTATTTATAAATGGAACTTTGTCTGTGTGTATATGGATGTGTGTGCCCGTTACCTATCGACTCCGAAACGGCTGAACTGATTTTCTTGAAAATTTACACAGTTGTACTATAAGCGTCTGCGAGTGTTCTTAGCTAGATTTTGTGTAGATGTACCCCCGATAAATATCGAAAATCGATAATCGAAAAAATCTGGTTATAGAAGGAGTGGTCCTTTTTTAATCAAATTTGATACACTCATAGACAAAGACATAAGAAACGATATTCAGAAGTTTCAAGGTGGCAGTTACTACAATAGTGCAGAAAATCGATAATATATATATATATATATATATATATATAGAAAAGGCAAGATGTTTATCTGCCTGTATGTTTGTATGTTTTCAGCCTTTTAGTTTAGTTTTTGCTCGGGATTTGGCTCTAAGTAGGCATAATTGTAGTTCTTAGTCTCAGCCATGATACCATTTACTCAGATGACTTATTTAGCCTTCAAAATTCAGTTTACGACAAAAAATAATTATTTGATATCGATACCAGGAAATCAAAATTTGACTTACATCCATTCATTTTTCATTCAGTCTACGGTTTCGCTTTGACTGGAAACATCTATTGTTTTTAATCATTCGTGCCAACGTCCAAAGAGTCTGAGCTCCAGGCCCAAAGATTAGTTTTGAAGCTTTCATTACGCCCGAGCAACGCCGAGCTATACTGTTAGTATTGCATAACTGTAAAGTACTCTTAGCTTAAATAGAAAAAGTAATATGTATTCGTATCAGTTGAAAAAGATTGTTCGCTTTTGATACTGCTTTATGTAATAAACATTGCTCTTTGCATGTAAAATTATTTTCACTTTTTTTTCTACTTCTCTAGGCACGTGGAATTATTTGAAACAGATCTTTATCAGAGTTAAAGTTCACTGTATTGTAGATTGAGAGGATTACTCAACCCGCTGGGCAATCTCGACTGTTCTGAGAATGTGGTGAATCACGGATGCATCTATTTGATGATATGTCAGTTTCTGGTACCGTGCTCAAAGCATTGCACTTTCCACTGATAGACCTAGAGGTCCCTGATGAAAAAGCAAACATGGTTCTCCTAATAACGTTTTCCCAATATGCATCGATACTTTCAATCTTGTTTTCCCTGAGCTTACAAGTTTCAATTTCGATTGAACTCTGAGCGTGATTCCCAAGTTGGTGCAAGGGGTATTCGTTGTCGTGAGGAATAAGTGACTTACAATTGAAGCTCATTGCTGAGCAGGACGAAGCCAAGTTTTATCGGATTAAACAAACTTTTAGAGAAAATACTTAGATTTTTGTAGAACATGATCTGCATAGAAACAACTTTATGGCATTTATTTTCTAGCCCTCATAAAGATGTTGTTTCACTATAAAAGGATTGGGCATAGAACGTAATTTTATTTTTTAATAGTAGAAATTAATGGTTCGGAGAATAAACGGCATTACTAGTAAATTCAAAAGAAACTGATTTTAAATAAAAAAGGTCATTCCGCCATAGAAATATGGCAAAATAAAAGCAGTCAGGCTCTTGCAAAAACTTGTATCAAATTGCGCGGAAACAGTTTGCTCATTCAAGAGTTTTTGATTTTTCTAGGAGATCATGTAATAGAATAGAGCCATTTATTCAGTATTTGGACTCCTTCACATGATCAGTAAAATACTTGAATATGTCGCGGAATTGTTTACTTCAACTGTAGAAGTTGTTTTTTTTTAATAAACCACTAAGTCAGAACCGGACAAACTTTCGCAGACAACATTTTCATTTGTCTTCGTATTCGTTCAGTTAAATTTTACTTCGTATTCGTTCATTTTTATTATGTTTCGTATTCGTTCATTTTTATTATGATTCGTATTCGTCCATTTTTATTCTGCTTCATATTCGTTCATTTTTATTATGATTCGGATTCGTCCATTTATATTATGTTTAATATTCGTCCAATTTTATTATGCTTCGTATTCGTTTATTTTTATTGGTTCGTATTCGTTCATTTTTATTATGTTTCGTTTTCATCCATTTTTATTATGTGCTGTATTCGTCTAATTTTATTATGTTTCGTATTCGTCCATTTATTACTATGTTTCCTATACGTCCATTTTTATTATGCTTCATTTTCGTCCAATTTTATTATGCTTTGTATTCGTTGATGAAGATGAAGAAAAGATTCGTCGCGAAGGAAATGCGAAGGATGATGCTGAAGATACAATGGACCAAACATGTGAGCAACGAAAAGGTTTTGAAAAAAATGGAAACAAAAAACGCAAATACTTAACATTAAGTAGAGACAGCTAAAGTTTCTTGTACATGTACTGAGAAAGAAATGCTTGGAGAATCTAATACTCGCAGGACAGATAGAAGGAAACAAAGACAGGGAAAAGCAACGCGTCACATATTTGATAGGCTTAAGCAAATGGATATCAGAGCATGGTTTTTTGCTTGTTTTTAACTTTCTAACACATCTTCTAATGTTTTTTCTTTTTTTTTTGTCGGATACAATGTTAGTGATACTTCTACCGAGCGCCCGTAGCTCATAGGTAGAATCGCCGACTGACGCCAATTCTGTCGGGTTTCAATCCTGGGTAAAAAGGAATCGGCTGTCTAACCTTACTGATGAGCTGTGATACAGCGAAACAGATCTGTCTACAAATGGCTATATATATATATATATATATATATATAGCATAATGATAATCCACGTATACTGTCTTAATATGTATAGGAAAAACTACTAAATGTTGTAAGTTAAAAATGAATTTTTTGTCAGTATTTATTTATTTCTATTATTATATATATATATAATAATAGAAATAAATATAATAATAAAATATATATAATAAATATTTATAATAATAGAAATAAATAAATATATATAATAAATATATATAATAATAGAAATATATACTGTCAAAAAATACATTTTTAACTTACAACTTTTTAATAGGTTTTCCTACACACACACACACACACACACACAAATATATATATATATATATATATATATATATATATATATAACAGGTAGAAATGCAAATAAAGTATAGTGGAACAGATTGCTGGAACATTGCAGAGAAAGTGAACAGTTTACATCTATGTGCATATGAATATTGCCCAGATTAGAAAAAAAAACAAAGAATTTAATTGATTCTTGCAGCCTTTTTAATGAACCTTCATATTCTGTTTTCTTTTAGTATAAACTAAAAGAGAATAAGTTCCTTACAACATCTTTTAACACTTCCGCATTTTACGCCCCCAAAGCAGCCAAGCGATATATAAAATAACACACACAAACATATTCTTGTCTCTTCTAAGTATCAACATCAGAGTCCAATATTTACATAGAATCTTTTGAAAACATCTTCAGAAGATATTGGTTTCTTGATAGGAAGCCATTTAGAATGAAGTACACAGCTGACACGTCATATTGCGCGGGCCCCAATCCGATATTATTCTTTATGAGTCGTATGAATAATAAAGAAGAGAAGAAGAAAAAGAACAAGACAATAAAAAAAAAATGAAAAGAATGAAAGATAGAAAAAGAAGATAGAAAAAGAAAGAGAAAGAAAATAAGAAGAAGAACTAAGTAGTAAAAAAAGAAACAAAGGAAAAGTAAATCAAGGTAGAAAATATATAAAAATATGAAGAAAAAACGCAAAGACTGAAGAAATATTAAAAAAAAAATATTTATGTATTAATGATGACCCAACAAAAAAATTGTAAGAAACCATGCGAAGAAATACTATAAATATGGAATCTAAAAATATAACAATAAAAAATATGAACAATAAAAGATTTAAAATACAGACTGAGACCTTAAAAATGTGAAGGCCAAATATTTAGATAATCCTTTAGGATAAAGCATGAAAAGAGAACAATGCAGAAGACCCTTTTGCGGAAAGACGATTTCGACAATCTGTGTACACTTAAAAATTAAAAAAAGATACGTTAGTATTGAGGATTGTCTTTATTCTGCGTTGAAGGATTCGAAAAGAAGACGAGAAAGAGAAAAGAATGACTAAAAACCAACAGTCGAAAACTGTACAACAGCGAACAAAAGGATCAACAAAAGCCAAAACAGTAAAATACAAAATTAAAAACTCAGATTAATAGAAAACACTTAAGGAAAGTAAAAAGAAATGGCAGATAATCAAATATAGACATGGTTCTATAGAGAAGCATGTAAGAGTATAATTGAGTTGATATTAATAGCGCTGTAAGAATTAATTATACAAATATTTTTAAAAACAGTCAAAATAATCAGATCTAAACTGCCGCAAAAGAAAAGAATAGTTTATATAAAGGAAGTAGAAGCAGATTATAACTGAATATAGCTTATTGGCAGATGATGAATAAACAGAAGGTGTCCTGCGCATGACGATAAACTACATCCGGTAGCAAAACTTTTGGTCGAGGGATTAGTGGTTTTGCGGAGCATGGAATAACCTGTTAATTTCTGTTCTTCGCATATTAACCCTGACTCGGGGTGTTAGCACCTGTTAGGTGCTTTGGGAAAATAATGAACACCTAAACGAAAATGAAAACATTATGAATGCATCAACATAATTTTACAGTAAAAAATATTAGCGATACATTTTAATACAACTATTACCAATAAAACATATTTATGTCAAAATTACCAGCAATACATATTAATGCAAAAAGATCAACATTAGATTTTATCGTCGGATGACCAATAATAAGTGTCCTGAGTGACGATAGACAAAATCCAATAGTAAGGCCTCTGATCAAAGGTCGTTTTTTTTTTATGTGCGTGGAGCCATCTCTTAATGTAGTCGTTCTCAGATCTTCCCCGATCCGAAGTAATGATCTCCCCGACGCCATTAGATCCCAAGTAGGCATGTACGCCGATGACACAACAATCTACTCACGCATCGATCAAAAACCAGGGGCGGGCGACACAGCGAACCACGCTGCCGAGCTTGAAAAGGACCTTCAATTCGTAGTGGCCTGGGTAGGAAATGGCTAGTAAATTTCAATGCTTCTAAAACGAAGCTGTTATCAACTAACCGCCATAGACAATAGCATCTACGTCCCATTAGCATGGACAGACTTGCCTCCCAGAGAATAAAACACTACGCCTCCTTGGCCTTACACTTAAAATAGAATGACTATATGGAATCCATTGCCAAATCTGTCGCTATGAAAGTCGGCTCCCTGTGCAGGGCCCGGAAGTTTTTCCCACCTGAATCTATACTGCACATATACAAATCTACCATCCACCCGTGTACTGAATATTGCTACCATATCTGGTCGGGTGCCCCTGCTGCTCTCCTTGGGCTTCTTGACAAAATACAAAGGAGGATCTGTAACGTGGTTGATACTGACTTGGCAAACCGGCTGCAATCACTCTCTTACCGGCGTAATGTGGCTTCCCTGTGCCTCTTCTACAAGTATTTTCATGGCTTCTGCTCCGATGAACTTAGATCACTGGTGCCGCCTAAGCAGGAATTTACACGAGATACTAAATTAGCAACTAGGTCCCACCCTTTTACAGTTAAAAAGAAAAAGATGTAACCGTAAATTCTACTCCAACAGCTTCTTTTCTCGCGCTTCCTGCCTGTGGAACTCCCTTTCACAAGTCTGCTTTCCCGACAGCTACAATCTCCAGGTGTTTAAATGTAGGGTCAATAGACACCTCCTATCACACAAACTCTCAATTATTCTCAGAACACTCTCATCTATTCAAACCTCATCCTCGGTAACCCTACTCGCCTATCACCCACCCTCTGACATTTCCTATATTTAACCATCCTTTCTCCACTCTATGTCACGCAGTAGTGGCAGTGACATGCCTTGCTCGGGGTGAAGCGCTTATAAAAAAAAAAGTGGGAGCACCTGTTAGGATCCTACCTATGCGTAAATAATGAACCAAAAATCGATAGTACACTTTTATAATAAAGAGACAAACAATACATTTTTATAATAAAAGAGCGACAATACATTTTTATGATAAAAAGACCCACAATATATTTTTATCGCTAAATGACAACCAATGCAACACCAAATATACAAAAATACATTTTATAGTAATATTGCTAACAATATATTCTATGATCTACAAACTGTATATGTAAAACATAAATTTACCCTGGAAGTATAAGACTATGCACAAAATATCTGAAATTACGGAGAAAAAAGGTAGATTGCAGCATTTAATAATCCATAGAGGTTGATATGCTGCTAAACAAAATTAACCAAGAGTAGGTATGAGAGAGTGTGTCAGCTAGTCTACGGAGAACTGTGCAATTGACCGCAGTTTGTTGAAATAAAACATATTTTCTTTAACACTTTTTGAAAGATTCCTTTCAAACACATCAATGCTTAATACTTCACCTACAACAAAATTACCCGATTAGAACATAGTGAAGGTAACTGAACTTCAAATTAATGTTTGTAAAAAGTTTTATTATTTTACTACTAAAGAAAACGGAGAAATGACCAAATTATGGAAAAGAGGCATTTCTATTTTTCTTCTCAATAATGTTCTCTCAGTACAAGGTGTAATAGTTAGACAAGGAAAAAGAACGGAGTGTGCGGGATGGATGCATTAAGGTTTATCTCCTGTTTCCTGCTTCGGATGTGGTTTCCGGTTCCTAGAACGACTTTTTCACTTCATATATCTAAAATATCCGCCTAAAACTCTGAAAAATTATTACTATTATTAAATCACTTTTTTTAATAGGAGGGGATAGTTTTGTTTTTCGCGTGGTTCACACTGCTCCCCGGTCTTTTTAAAAAGATCAGATGTTTTTTTCCCTTGTTTCTGTGTACGATTGAATTTCTTCTTGTGTCTTGGTGGCATCATCTCTTTGCTATGGGTGGTGCCTCTTAATCTGTAATCATCTACCACGAGTGGCTTTTTGGCAAGGGTAAATAATCATTACCAATAAAGTAAGTGAAATTGATTGGTATTATAGAAATAATTATATATAATATAATTATATGTAGAACAAAGCTGGCTCTAGATTAAGTGAGGTAAAATTGTGGTTTTCGGAGAAGTTGCAGTTTTGGGAAAGAAACTGTCCCAATGAAATTTCTTTTTTAAAAAATTTATTGAAATGTTTGGGACACATAATGAAAACAGATGGTTTGGAGAATTTAACACTGATAAAATATATTGAAGCAAAAAGGGGGTAGAAGAAAGCAGCGTGTAACTTACATAGCATGTCTATATCGACAAGTAGCAGAACAGATGCAATGCTTGATGGTAAAGAGTTAAGCATTGTTTACATATACAGAGGACAGAAGTATGTGGAGAGCCATGATCGCCAACGCTCTTAACGAGGAGAGCAATAAAAATTACACAATTTGTGCTTTGATCTTTTTGAATGTTTCAAAAAGTGTTTAAGAAAATATGTTTTATTTCAACAAACTGCGGTCGATTGCACAGTTCTCCGTAGACTAGCTGGCACACTCTCTCATACCTACTCTTGGTTAATTTTGTTTAGCAGCATATCAACCTCTATGGATTATTTAATGCTGCAATCTACCTTTTTTTCCGTAATTTCTTCCTTTCAACTACAGATATTTTGGGTATCGTCTTATACTTCTCACAGTGTAAAATGTCAAATATCCTCCTATGATACAGTACTCCACGCATTATTATCAATCTGTTAAGTCTCATACGTGAACACATCGTTGGGTGATCCTGTCTCAAATGAGACATGACTGACTGAGAATTTTCCTGCAGTAGATTTCCATTAATTTATGCAGTAGACTAGTGGCCAACCAAGGCTACAAAAACCGATCTGCCTTGCTATTTAATCCATAACTTGACGGAGAAGAGATGGATTAATACGTTTTTCAAAGATATTATCGCATAACTAAATTCAAGAAACCCATCTCAAATTTTGAACTCGGCTTTCCGATTTCTCGTTCCGAGTAGATATCTAATACACCACAACGCATATCCAACGCATTCTAAACTTGATTAAAACACAGCAAATGTTATAGGTGCTCAATTTGAATGAGTCATGGATTGTCCCATCATGTCCTATATATATATATATATATATATATATATATATATATATATATATATCATTGTGGTACAAATGGGGCAATTGTTTGTCCATGAAAGCTATTGAATATATATGATAGTTTGTTGAGAAACACAGGATTTATGGGGCAAATTTATGCATCGAAAACAGAAAATCGAATAGCAACTGAATATACTGAACATCGTTCTGCATATATATATTAACTATACAAAAAAAGTCCCCAATAAAATGAAACAAAGATTGTGTCATCTGCAAGTATGTCACAAAAAACTACGATCCTCCGTATGAAGATAGAATCTTCTTTCATCACTTCATAGCGCCGTTTGTTCCCCTGAAATCAATAAAGGCATCCACAAGATGATCCCGTATTTATAAGGAAAGTAGATGATTCACAACAGTTCGTTTTGTTAGTTGTAAAGCTTCATTTGTTCTGATGTGAAGGAAAATGCAACACCGAGATAGTGTTGGCAAATTTATCAACATCATCACCATAAAGAAGAGATTAGCAAAGAAAAAAAATTAATTTTTGAATAAGAAATAAAGCCTATGACTACACGCTAAGCATGCAGAATAAACGCATTATTGGGTGTATTGTTTAGCTTTTTAGTATGATTCTTCCTTGTTTGTATATTATAATAATAACTTGCCGAGCCTAATCTTAGATTATGAAAGAAAAACTGCCTCACTGAGATCGAACTTGGCATCATCGTTTAGAGCACAGTAGTTTCTTTTTCACTCTATTCATATAGAAACATTATGCGCCATAGAACGACAGAGAGGAAACATACCACCGGTATTTTGTAATGAATTTTGATCAACAAGATTAAGTTAATCTGCGAGAATATTCATACCAACTCTCAAATAATCTGTCCAACGAGTATAACGTATGAGAAAGATCAGGCTTTCAATTGAACGTGATAATGTTTCGGCGTTCTTATTCCGGAACAGCAATGAATTAAACAATGGAAAGTAAATGAAATGATTTAGTAGCCGATTGATATCATTTAATATTAATGAACTTGTCAAATTGGAACAAGGGATATTAAGAGCTAGACAGTTATTGTCTCACAATATTAATGATTACACGCACAAATGATCGATTAATCATATATATATATATATATATATATATATTCTAAACATATACTGTGAAATATAAGAGACAATGAATGTCTATTATGTTTAATTATGAGCCGTTCTAAACATCGTATTTTGGCTTTAATTTCAGGTGAATATAAAGAAAGAAATTCTCCAAGTTTTGAAAATGTTTTTATTAAGTTGGTTTTAAGCTTTCGGCGCACATGAGCCATCTTCAGAGAGATTGCAAGAACATTACCATAAAAACATTCACCATCAGCGACTATTGTATCTTGTGTTGAAATAAAACTTTGCCTTTAATCTGAAAAAACAAAAAACTGACGAAACGAGAAATCTATTACAAATACTGACTTAGAGCATTTTACGATAAAAAAAACTGCTTGCCAAAATATCTTTTATCAGTAAAACCACCTAAAAATAACAATCCTGACTCTAAACATTATCACAAATCAACAATATATATATATATATATATATATATATATATATATATATATATATATACTACCGGCCATAATTATTATGCCACCCCAATTTTTAAAAAAAATTATGTATTTCGTAATATTTTTAGAATTTATTGCCAAGTCGATAATTCTAAATGAAAAAAGAATGGTTCTTTTGTTAATAGTGCACACTAACATGTGCATCAAATGAACTGTTCTGGTGTCCAGTTTTTGTGCTCTCTCTTTTCCATGCTAGTGTCTTCTTTTTATTGGCTAGCCGAAGTAAAGGTTTCTTAGCTCCTTTGTAAAATTTTTGCAAAGTAATAATAACAAAAGGACCATTATATTTTAATTTAAAATTATCCATTTGAAAATAAATACTAAAAATAGTATGAAATACATCATTTTTTTAAACCTGGGGTGGCCTAATAATTATGGCACGTAATCTGAATTCTTACAACTGTTTCCTAGTTAATCACGTTCAGGTTTACAATATCGTTCTGTTGATATTTTGTTGAAATTTTACCATGTGCTAAACCAGAGAAATTACCCAGTCTTAGAGAACACAACATCTTTATGCGAGGAAATGCTTCAGGATGTAATCGATCATGCCCCTACACAATTTCCTACTCCTTGGCTCTCTAAACAATATATGTCCCCTTATCACTTCCAATCTTCTTTCTACCATTTCTCGAAGCACTTAAACGTGGCTACTCTCTTTTTGCCAGTCTCTCTTGACTTCATTATGACCTGACAATGTCAAATTTCCAAGTCTACTTATTACGTGTTACATGTTCTAAATATTTTGTTGTTTTACTTTCTGGTATTTCTTAAATTATATTTGTTGTTAACATGTTCTGTTCATGGTATTCTCAGCGCCCCTATGTAGAAATCATATCTTGTATTTTATAATCGTTTTGTCGCAAGCAAGGCAAAAATGCCACTGATACGCAGGTGTTTACAGTGGGCGAATGAAAGAGGTACAAAGGGATGTCGAAGAAAAGATAAGAGATGGGTAAGAATTAAGAAAATAAAAGATGACAATTTAATTTGCATTCATTCTCTTTGAGATTATAGCTACTAGGTTGTTGGGGATCACCCCTTTTTGGATACAAGAATGGACTCATCTAATTTGTACCTATAATCCTGCCTATACAGATAGCATTTTTTATTAGTAGTTGTAAAGGACAGTTGAGTATTTGTACAGCCGCTTAGTTGGTCAGTAAGTTGATGCTTATTAAGTTGGAGTTGTTTTGGCTATAGATTCATTACCCGGACATAATTCTCCACTTCAAGACTGTATATATTGATTCATACTAATAGTATTCCTAGTATTCCTGAATTGACTAACCCGTGTCCCAGTTTGTATATCTTTGTTCAGTATAACTTAAATTTTCTATCTCTATCTCTACTTTTGTTATTTATTATTGTGTGTGGATTCTCAACCAGCATCCACAACATAGGTAAGCAAGAATATGGAAGTGAGTTCCACAAACCTTAAGTTCGAGAAAATAATATTTTAGAGTAGAAGAGGCGTTTACATTTAACTATTTCGATGGTAAATGGGTAAGACATTGACGCTAATCTAATGGCAAGGGTAAAGAGGGAAAAACTCGTCATAGCAATTGCCATGAAAATACTTGCAGTAAAGACAGTGGGAAGCCACATCACGTCGGTGAGAAAGTGACTGAAGGTGAGCTGCAAAGTCAATATTGATTATATTGCAGATTCTCCTTTGGATTTTGTTGAGATCCTCAAAATGAATAGCAGGGGCACCCGACCAGAGAAAGTGAATGGAGTCGAGCTACCAGGTCGGGATTGATTATATTGCAGATCCTCCTTTGGATGTTGTCGAGAATCTCGAGATGAATAGCAGGGGCACCCGACCAGAGAAAGTGAATGGAATCGAGATACCAGGTCGGGATTGATTACATTGCAGATCCTCCTTTGGATTTCGTCGAGAACCTCAAGATGAATAGCAGGGGCACCCAACCAAATAAAGTGACTGGAGACGAGCTACCAGGTCGGGATTGATTACATTGCAGATCCTCCTTTGTATTTCGTCAAGAACCTCAAGATGAATAGCAGGGGCACCTGACCAGAGAAAATGACTGGAGTCGAGCTACCAGGTCGGGATTGATTACAGTGCAGAAACCTTTGGGTTTTCTCGAGAACCTCAAGATGGATAGCAGGATTATATGGCCAGATATGGCAACAGTATGCAATGTTAAGAACAAATGGTAGATTTATAAATGTGAAAAATGGATTCTGACAAGAAAAATTATCGGTAAAGCAATCGACGTGCATTCACTGCCATAAAGAAGTATTTATATTACACAGTGTTTCAGTATTTACTTAAGTGACTTAACGAAATAATGATATGTAGATAAGTATATGGCATGATTACTTAATCTTCCACCTCACCCTCAACCAGTGTTACACGCATCTTCAATCGTATGTCAAACGTAGGGTGACATTTCTTGTAGAAAATCACCGGTTGCAATTGCGGCTAGCATTTCACCTCATTAATCAATGTACAGTCATTGAAATTGTCTGCTTTCCGAAATGCAGATGTCGAATGGTGGTAAGTCTTTAGAATAGAATAATCGAAAACATTTCGGGAAGCGTGCTTCCATTGCTGTAAACCAATTCTATGGGTTTTGAAGAATAACAACAATTTTAGGCAAGACAGACTTTTACTTAAAATGTATTAGTGAAAATACATTAGTTTTGGCGCAACCCGATGGTGAAGTGGGTTGAAGCGGGTCGTTAATTTCTATCTTACACCAAGTTAACTGGATTCACAACTCATTACAATTTGCTCATTCAACACAAGAAAACGTCCATCATCTTTCAATCCTACACCCACGACAATACCACATTTTCACTGAGGAACTTAAAAACGGGGGAAGACGCCCATGAACATTTTTTTTGTATTATGCACAAATTTTTGGCAAAACTGCATTTAAAAATATGATGATATGAAAATGTGTGAATGATGGGGATATAACAAAACATCAAACTAAAAATATCAAATGTTATCTTGACAAAATACAAAGGAGGATCAGTAACGTGGTTGATACTGACTTGGCAGACCGGCTGCAACCACGCTTTCACCGGCGTGATGTGGCTTCCCTGTGCCTCTTCTACAAGTACTTTCATGGCTTATGCTCCAATGAACTTAGATCACTGGTGCCGCCTAAGCAGGAATTTGCACGAGATACTAGATTAGCAACTAGGTCCCACCCTTTTACAGTTAAAAAGATAAGATGTAACCGTAAATTCTACTCCAACAGATTCTTTTCTCGCGCTTCCCGCCTGTGGAACTCCCTTCCACAAGTCTGCTTTCCCGACAGCTACAATCTCCAGGTGCTTAAATGTCGGGTCAATAGACACCTCCTATCACTCTAACTCCTAATTATTCTCAGAACACTCGCATCTACCCAACCCTCCTTCTCGGTATCCTTACCCGACTATCACCTACCCTCTGACAGTTCCTATATTTAATCATCCTTTCTCCACTCTATGTAGCCCCCTCCGCAGTAGTGGCAGTGACATGCCTTGCTCGGGGTGAAACGCTTATAAAAAAAAAGCCCCGTTTATCACACAAAACTAAGAGTGGTTCTAATATTCTGTCAATAGGCCCTCTCACTAACGGAGTAGGAAATGATAAAATAAATAAGAAAATAAGAAAATCAAAGACTGACCCAATCAAGATAAAAAAAGGTGGCTAAAACAAACTGGGGAGGGACTTTTATTTAAACGGTATAAATGTCATTATGTTAATGCGTTGGTGTTTGCTTGATTCCGTTTTAGTGTAATTTTGATCTGAATAGACTCTGCTACTTTTATGGTTTTTGATCTGCATTTTCATAATCAATAAGGTATAATATGCCCTAATGACTATGCGTAGAAAATCCGTAAAACCGATGCCACCTTAATTCTAGATAACAATGAGCATCATTTTGCAAGGAAAATGTTTCTTTATAATTTTCTCTATTTATAAGCAGAAGAAGGCCTAATATATAGCAGTGAGATTGTTTCTAGATATAAACAGTACCGTCATAGAAACCATTACTGTATAATATCTAATATTAACATATCTAATGAAATCAAAAGTACAGATATATTCTTCTATGTAAGAGTTTTATATTTTTTTTAAAAATCCTCTTATCTTCGACAGAGATAGGTCGGGGTCTATCTTAAAAATAGAGTAGACGCATATAATCCCAGAAACACAGTGGGGTTGCGAAGAAAGATATCGTACAAGGCCCAATTTAAGAATGTCATTTTCTAAGCGCAGATTAGATGTGACACAAAGCCTAGTATGGGGCACCTAGTGAGAATTGAACTCACAATTCAATTCTAATGATTCTTGATAGACAAGCTTGCTAACCATTACAAAACGTCGAGGTGCCCAGGCCAGATATGGGGAAGGGAAAATGCTGGTCTTCATCAGTCTTATTTTAAAAACTTAGCCACACTCACTGACCCAAACTATACAATATTCCTTGCAACAAAATATCATATTCTTACTTATCATTCTTACTACAAACAGTACAATTGTAATATAACAATCTGGCCCCACCCGAGGAAGGCTGATGCAAGCGGGGGTGTTTCCGGTCGTTGAAAGGAACGGATGTTTGTTTGACCTTATTTCCGGCAGTAGCGGAAATGGCTACAGAGGCAAACAGAACAGGTGTCTCTGAGAATTACGTGGGCGTGCGTGGGCGAGGCAAAACCGGAAGAAAAAGTCCCGGTTCTGGAAGATTATATAAAGACCTCGTCACACAGATTCGCCAGAGTAGCAGTAGAGAGGAGCAACAGAGATCGGCCGGTGAAGGGAGACACAACAGATACGACGACACTCCCGTCAACCCATTAGAGGCGCGATCTCTTAATTCTCTGTCCCCTATGCTACACGGTTCATCGTCATTAATAAAAATATAACTTATATTTTTATATATATGCGTGTTTGTTGTTTGTCGATATACAACACAATACTTCAAAGACTCTATAAAGTCTTCAGTGTGCCATATGTACAATATGTTTATGAAGAACGGGGAATAAATTAAGAACTTTAAAAATGAAAAACTCGATGAATAGTGCATAATAATATTTACAAAACACGATGAATAGTGCATAATAATATTTACAAAAAAATTAAAGAAAATGGTGTTAGTAAGTATTCTCCAAAATTCTTAATTGTGACAGAAATATCAGTTGACTGGACGTAATTTATTCAGAAGTTGGAGAAATTAAAATAAAAAAAATGCAGTCAATTAACCAACCTTTGTATATAATTACACCGTCGCAAATTATATATGAAAAAACACTATCAAAAAACGACGAGTTCTCTGCATCCACCAAGGAAATAACATCTCTGGACACCTAACGGGTTAGGCAAAGGAAACTTAAACTGAATAAAATGCGGACAGAATAAAAGGGACCAATGAACATACATAACCTAGCCAAGTTAACATGAATCTTGACAATGGTAGCTTCATCGATTAACAAGGCTTCTTATAAACCCAAATCACAAACACACTTTAACCAGCAACATTTCTTCCACCCCTAATAGCAAAGTTCCCCGCTGGTAACTTTATTTTCCACAATATACACACCCTTGTGCAATTTAATTGAAGCAAAACGTATATCTTCCTGTGATTTTATTTTCTTTCTTTGATCACTTTTCTTGGTGTTGTTTTTTTTTCTTTTCCGACCGCATATTCCTTTACGTTTTGGACTGATGGATCCAGTTTGTTTCTTTGTCTTGATAAAAGAATGACAGTTGAAAAACTGACACCAACAATATCCGCGATCTCTCTGTAAGGCTTGCCAGAATGTTCGTGCAGCGTTACAATTTTCGTACGGTTCCTTAGAATAATGTCCATCGCAGACAACAGCCTGTAGGACAACTAATCGACTCTTGAGAAAATAGAATCTGGGCGTGATAAAAATATGTTTCAATCACGGACGATGCAATACTTTTCAAGACCAAACAAATTATACCATGCAACTCGAAAATAGATCCATATTACTGTAAACCACTGCAAATGACATAATATGAGGAAAAAAATAAAAAATATAAAATAATATGAGGAAAAAAATAAAAATTAACCTGTTACTCCAGTGGATCAAAAACTGACCATATCTTGAAAGAAAAGAAACTAAAGCAGTTCATTCATTTTTTTTTAATCGTATCACCCCGATTTGTAATTTATTTATAATTCTGGCCTGAAATTCCATTTTTTTAAAGCTTAATCTTATTTTTCTTATGTTTATTTTGTTAATTTAACATATTTATTAATATTATATATTTTCTTTGGTTATAAATTATGTTATCTGAAATAGAAATGTATCGTTCTTATGATATAGAAATTAGATATTTACACTATTTACACAGGGACAATTTTTCTCATCTTTATTATTATTATCACCAAGTTTCGGAGATTATTTCTTCCTCGTGTGTTTATCGATATGAGTAAACTACAGAAAATTATGAACTGATTCCTTTATTTAATCTCCAGGGGTAGACTGTTCTCGTCTCACTGCTCTGAGCAATTGGCTGCTTATTCTTATGGAATATAAATGTACTTAGCTTAGTATTTATTTTTTCATGTCTGATGTTAGAAATCATAGCACTTTTTGTTTGAAAGTTTATATTATTTTGGAGAGGTAGTTATCAATACTTTCCCTTTAGATAGCGTCTAAATAGCTTTAAGATTTTATTGTAAATATTTTTTTCGACATTGAATTTTTATATTTTTTAAATTTCTTTGCTGGCTTGATATCTGGTTAATTAAAAGAGAAATGTTGATGTTGTTCGAAGAATTTTCGATAAAAAAATCGTTTGAATTCTGCTGGTAATAAAATTAACGATATATATATACTATAGTCATCCGCAGATGGATCTGTTTCGCTGTATCACAGCTCATCAGTACGGTTAGACTCCGATCGCTTTCTAAAACTGGATTGAAACCCGACCGATGTGTTGTCAGTCGGCGATTCTACCCCTACACGAGCATATATAAACTCATACAATAAATGGAAATTTGTCTGTGCATATGTCTGTGTGTGTCTGTGTCCGTTACCGATAGACTCTGAAACGGCTGAATCGATTTTCTTGAAAATTTACACAATTGTACAATAAGTGTCCGCGAGTATTCTTAGCTTGGTGTTGTGTCGAGGTACCTCGAATAAATATCGAAAATCGAAAAAATCGGGCTATAGAAGGAGTGGTCCGATTTTAAACAAATTTGATACACTCATAGACAAACACATAAGAAACGATATTCAGAAGTTTCAAGGTTGCAGTTCTTACAATAGTGCAGAAAATCGATAATATATATACATAAAAGGAAAGATGTTTGTGTGTGTATCTGTTTCTCTGCCTGTATGTCTGTATTTTTTTCAGCCCTTTTATTTTAGTTTTTACTTCGGGTTTGGCTCTAAGTAGGTATAATTGTAGTTCTTTGTCTCAGCCATAATACCATTTAGTCAGAGGACTTATTTAGCCTTCAAAATTCAGTTTACGACGAAAAAAACTTATTTGATATCGATACCAGGAAATCAAAATTTCACTACATCCATTCATTTTTCTTTCGGTCTAACATTTCGCTTTAATTGGAAACAACTATTGCTTTTTAGTCTTTCGTGCCAACGTCCAAAGAGTCTGAGCTCCAGGACCATAGATTAGTTTTAAAGCTTTCATTACACCCGAGCAACACCGGGCTATACTGCTAGTATATATATATATATATATATATATATGAGTTTTTTATTGTTGTGAAAAAGTCCTAGGTATGAAAATAAACTACATCTTGCAGCAAGGCCTCTGATCAGGAGATTAGAGGTTTTGAGGAGCATGGAACCCCAATTTAATTGATGTTGTTTCCAGTAACCCCACCTGATCCGGAGTGGTAGTACTTGTCAGGGTCCCAACTATATGAAAATAATAAATCCCAAGCCAAAAAAACAAAAAAAAAAACACACAATATGAAAATATAATGATACATTTTCATAGTACAAAATACGATAATTACGTATTTACAAACCAAATAACCAAGAATACATATAATAATATTGCCTACAATTAATATTTATAGTAAAATTACCAACGATAGGTATTTATAATAAAATGACCAAAGGAATTATTAATAGTAAAATTATCAACAATATATTCTAAAATATCTATAAAACTGTTTTCAAAATATCTAGATTTAGGCATTAAATAATCCAAATAGGTAGATATGCTATTTAAAATCATCAAACAAAAATCAAAACTGCATAAATAAATAGAGCCTATAAATAAATAATTGAAAAATAAACAAACAGTGGACGAATTAAGACATAGCAATATGACGATTAGAAATTTAAAATTCTGACATAATTATATATATATATTCGTCATCCATATATAAGCCTGTATCATAGATCATCATTGTAGTTAGACATCCACTTGACTCTGGCTGGCATCGAAACTCGACTGATTTGGTGTCAGTCGGAATCGCTACACCTAAGCCATAGGGATAGTTTAATGCAATCCAAGAGCCATAGTGATTCGAAACTATCTTATTAACATCTTGTCAGATAGTAAAATATTATTCTATTAGAAATCATTACATGTAGAAATATAAAACAACAAAAATTTCTCCCGTATCCAGATAATTAAGTGAGGAGAGGCATTTTTGGAGGGTTTGTCTCAATAATCCAATCTTCTTCTATGCGCCTTGTTCTTTCAGGACGTAAGCGATCATGGCTTTTAACGTCTCCCTATCCTTGGTGGCTCTTAGCATGCTTTCGGCTGTAACATCTCGCAAACCCCGTTCTGTCCTCCACCTGCTCAGGCCGTTCAAACATGTTATCCGCTGCTTTCCTCTGTCTCGTTTTCCCTCTATCTGTCCTGATATTACCAGGTTCTCCAGGAAGTCCTCCTTCCTCAGTGCAAGACCTGGGAACTTCAGCTGTCTCTTCTTAATGCTCAGTATTAATTTCCTTTTCGTTTCCATTCTTTCCAACATCTCATCATTACTCACATGCTCGGTCCATTGTACCCGCAGCATCATTAATAAACCAATACAAAGCTGAATCCTAGTGGATTGAAGAAAGTTAATTGTACGGGTAAAATTGGACAGAGAATTTGCATAAGCCTTTCCATTTTCGATTTGTAAATATAGTCCTCACTTTATAATTTAATAACCTAATCCAACAGTACTTTTGAAAAAGTTTTTGGAACTTTATAAATTCTTATAAGTAAGAAATAAAAATGAAAACATTTCTTGTAAAAATTTCTTATTCATCGAAATCTTTTCAGACTATGATATATTGTATTTATATTTTATTTATAAAAGAAAATCTTATCTAAATAAAAAATAGCATAGTTTTATTAAATTTTCTATTTGATTGTTTGAAAAAGATTTTTGGAAAACATTTTTGGCAACCTTTTGATAAACTTAGGTGATTTTTATTTCAAAAAGAATCCTGCATCTAAATAATTAAATAAATTTGCAAACAGTAATCAATTTCTATAAATTTCATAAAAGTAATTGTATTGATTAACAGATTTACAAAAAATTTTATCAAAATAATAATTCTATGATAATAATAATTTCCAAAATAATTTAACTCATTTCTTAATAACTACTAAAATTTAATTAAATTCAGACAATTATTTGATTTTTGCAATAATTTCAGCTTAATGTATACTAGTCCGAAAAAAATGACTTTCGTAGTTTTACATTTAACATAATAAACTGTGGAAATAAGCAAATCACATGGTGACAAAAAAAAAACAATATTTTAACCAAAAGCCCGAATGTGTTAGAAAAGATTAAAAAATACTTTTATCTTTCCTCTTAAACACTACATACATTTTGACGACAAAACTTAGTTATGTATTAAGCATGACGCATTTTCATCATGTTATACTGTTTTGAGCGAATTAGTTGGTACTAGTTATATACATATAAATATATATGTATAAACATATATATATATATATATATATATATATTAATACATCTATATATAAACACATGAACATGAACACACACACATAGACATATATATATATATATTCATGCATAAAGATATTACATGGAAATATAATATAGCATATGAAGCAATATTTTTAAGATTACATTAAACCTGGTAAACAACAGGCCAAGTTATTAAACCTGGAAAAGTAAAGGACAAGATATTTTAGTGAAGTAAAAAATATATTTCTTACTTACAATGTTGCATTAAAATTTTATTTTTAATTTTAATATTTTTCATCTAATCCATATTTTTTCCAGGCATTGCTATTAATTTAATATGAATTTAATACTGTAAACCGCATTCAAAAATATTGAAAAGAGAAAAAAATTTGTTTAATCGTGTCACCCCAAGCAAGGTGGTACTGCTTGGTACTGGTGCGCAGGGGCTACATAAGAGAAGATTGAAAGTTTAAGCAGGAGAAGAACGAAGTCAAAGTAGAACCGGTTTTAGAGAGTATCAGAGAAAGGGCAAGAAAAGGATTGGAAAACAGGTGTGAAGACAGTTTGAGAGTCGAGTGAGAAAAAAATGAGTAAGTATAGAGTGAGAAAGGAAAAGAACAAGATACACGGGTGATGGGTAAAGAACTGTCTGTGGTGTTTGACAAATAGCATCTTCCTTTTAGAAGCATTAAAATTTCTTACCCCAGTCTACCATAGATGGGAGGTCCTACTCGAGATCAGCAGCGAGTTTATCTTTGGCTGCCTCACCAAATTTCTTACTGAGGCGGGAGTAAATGGTGATATCATCAGCGTAGATGTCTACTTGAGATTTGATCATTTCAGGAAAATGATTTATGAAGATCAGAAAGAGCGTCGGGCCTAGGACAGAGCCCTGGTAGAGACCAGCGTTCGTGTGGTAGGATGTGGAGGCATGCACGTCCAAGACAACCTTCATTATGCGGTTTTATAAGAAAGACTGGACAAAACCGAGTAAGCTACCCGTGATACTATAACCCTGTACATTTTCCGAAGGCCAGTGTACCAGACCCTATTAAGTACGACCCTGAAGCGTACTATAGATGTAGGATATTATATCATCAGGTACATACTATCAATTTATTATTATTATTGATATACATAAAAATATATTTATATAAGAAATACTTTGCATTTAACCTATCAAAGTTCTATCTTCACCCTAATATCAAACACTTTACATAAAAAACTACTTGCCAAAATACCTTTTATCAGGAAAACTAATAATGCCGCTAAACAATATCACAACACAATACTATATATATATATATATATATAAACAGATACTTATAGATATATTCAATAGCATATATACAAACATATAAATGGCAATATATATATATATATATATATATATATATATATATATATATATATATATATATAAACATGCAGTGTAAACATAGAAGAATCCAAAGGAGTATCATGTACATAAAGTGGCTGGATAACTCTCTAAGAGAGCTCTAAATATATATGTATATAAATACATATAGAGCAAATATATATAAAAATTAAAACACACACGTAAGAACGGGTGTCAACTCAAAGATTCTCAACGAAAATCAATCAGACTGCTGACACGTCGATTTGAAAAGTAAAAAAGGGGTTGTGGGAGAGAGAGATACCGTTAAAGAAAAAGGGTAAGTGTTTTTATGAGTGGAAGCGAAAGAGGAAAGAAGAAAGAAGAGAGGAATAGATTTAAATTTGAAAGAAAAAAATGACAGAAGAAAAAATATTATATATTAAAGGTGAAAAGATAAGAAATTTGAATCTAAAAAATTAAGAAAATTAAAAATATTTAAGATATGTGTGAATCAATCCATTGTTATCACAATTACCACCACACGACTATATAATGAAAATTATACTAATTATTCAGTCAACAATACAATTATAATACAATATAAGGTTAATAATGTAAAAAAGCTTATATACCTACACACACATACACACACATGTAAATGAGTACACACACATACACACACAAATATATATGTACACACACATGCACACACATAGATACAAACAAACACGTATACACACGCACCCATCCGTAAAAACAAATGCATATAAATATATATATATATATATATATATATATATATACAGATAATATATTTTTAAAGGAGAAAAGACAAAAAACCTAGTAGTCAATAGAATAAACTACGAATAAAAAATAATATCTATTTATATATATATATATATATGTATGTGTGCATATATACATATACATACATACACATATATATATATATATATATATATTAAATGATAATAATAACATATATGTATATATAAAAATATATAAGCACCAATTTATTAACTACATATTCGAACGCAACGAGATAATATCAGAAAGAATATCTAAAAAGGGCCAGATATTAAGAAATAAATAAATGAATAAAATAGAACTCTATAAGGATAGGATTTGAACATGAAAGCAATACCTCAGTCATATATAAACCCGTGTATGTATAATCATCGACACATATAACAATAGGGTACAAATAAATAATAAATATTCCGTAAGATAGTGTTCGACGAAAGATATAGGGATGTTTGGGAAGGTCTCAGAGGAAAGAATGAGGGGCTAAAATTTTAACATAATTTAAAGCGGTTTCTATGTCGCCATTTAAAAATTAGTTTCTTCCTTAGATTCAGTTATACACTCACGGGTGTTTACAACACGCATACATACACACACACACACATATATATATATATATATATATATATATATATGTGTGTGTGTGTGTGTGTGTGTGTGTGTGTACGTAACACACAGGCACACATACATATGTATAATTATAACTTATTGTATACAATTTTCTTTCTTCCATCATATGGAGTAAATGGGTGTAATCGATTTCCGTTTTTTCTCAGATTAGGTCATTTGCAGCGGTGTACAGTAATACAAATCTATTTTCTGGATGTATCATGTAATTTGTTTAGTATTTAAACATATTGCTTCATCCTGATTGCATCAAATTCTTATCATGACTTGACACTCTTGACACGGCTGTCGATTACATGCCATACAATCATTGCTTTCGATGGACGCTATTCCCAGGAAGCGTGCAAAAATTGTAACACACCATGGACACACTGCTAAGCCTTACAGAGAGATCACGTATGTTGTTGGTGTCAGTCTTTCAACTGCCATTCTTGACATCAAGGCAATGGAATAAAGTAGATCCATCAGTCCAAAACGTCAACGAAAATTAGGTCGGAAGAGAAAAGCAATACCAAGAGACGTTGAACATCGAGGGTATGAAAATATTTTGTTTCAATTACTTTGCACAAGGATATATATATATATATATAATTGTATCGAACACTTTTTAATACAAATGTGTACTAGTCTAACCCCATTATGACCAAAAACTAAGTATTAAACAATCAGTATATATATATATATATATATATATATATATATATATATATGATTGATTGATTGATTGTTTAATACTTAGTTTTTGGTCATCATATGGCTAGACCAGAACGCATCTGTATTAAAAAGTGTACGATACAATTATATTGTAGAACTTTAAAATATATTTTACTTTTTAAACGAGTTACTTCGCTACCCAGGTTTCTACTATTCAAAGAACTAGATTTTGTTATTACAGTGGACACAAATAATAAAGTGTTACAATATTTAGATGTAGAACCTAATTTACAAACTGGAAATGTCTCGCCATACATGAAAACGAACACTAAGTTGTCATACATAAATATAAAGTCCAATCATCCAAATAATAAAATTAAACACATTTATAAACAAATAGATCACAGAGTATCTAATGATTCGACAAATTAACCAATATTTGATGAAAAGAAAAATATCTATGAGGAATTCACTATAAAATTCTGGCCATAAAAACATTTTACAATATAATTATCAACCGAACAGACAAATAAAAAACAACAATACAAAACGAAAAATTATCTAGTTCAACCCACCATTTAATTTCGAAGTAAAGAGCAAAATAGGCCAAATATTTTTTAAACTAATAGATAGACACTTTCCAAAAAAATCAGAACTAAAAATTTTCAACAGAAACACAATCAAACTAAGTTATAGTCGCATTAATAATTTAGATAGTTTCATAAAAAAACAAAACGCCTAAAACTTAGCATTTTACAAAACAAAACCACTAACAAAGAATGTAACTGTAGGGAGAAAAATAAGTGTCCACTTCAAGGTCTCTCCAACGCAAAAAAAAATAATTTACAAAGAAACACATGACCCAGAATGCCAAAACAAAATTCATTTGGGCTCAACCAAAGACACATTTAGGACCAATTGGTTTAATCACAGATTTACATTTAAAATTGAAAAATTAAAAACAATAAAGAAATTGGCTATCCACGTGTGGAAATTGAATTCAAAATATGAAAAAAACCCAGACATAATGTGGAGCATTGTAAAAACAGCCAATTCTTACGACAGTAGAAAAATATGTAGACTGTGCCAAGAAGAAAAATTAGAAATTATGATATTTCCAAATAAAGACGAACTTTTAAATGAACGAAGAGAAATTATGACTAAATGCTTCTACACTAAAAAATGTCTCTTATGTTCATACAACCATGGATGGAAACGCCATGATCCGTTTCAATTTAAAAATTGCGCGTTCATAAATTCCCTGCCACGTGAACGTTCAAATAAAACACCGTACAAGAGAATTCTTAAAAAGAAAAACGGCAAACAATAAAATCAGTTATTAAGAATCGCCTGAAATCACCACTCATAGTAAAAACCTCGGTAGCAAAATAACACGTTTAAAAATGGGATATATATACATATATATATATATACACACACACACACATATATGTATCAGAATCATAATAGAAAGCATCCATATTAAACATAAATGTAAATTACTTGTTCTCTTCTATAAAAAATTATATCTTATATTATCAAATAAAAATGAAAATAATAATGTATTACTTACTAATTATCAATGATCAATTGTTATTAAGCAAACTGTACTTAATCTGTGTGAACGTATTTAATTTGAAATGTATTTTATGCCTATATGTAACAATTAATTCATTTCTTTATTTTAATAAGCTAGGTTTATTTAAGTGTTTCAAGATTATAAATTTATCTGCAAGACATAAATTGCATCTATTTTCTTTCCAGTTGTAAAATATACCTCTGTCTATACCAGTAGATACCAGGCAAAATACCACCAGATAACACCTGAAGATTGCGCTCTGTATCAATCACAGTCTTGGTATCTTCAAGGTATTATATATATATATATATATATATATATATATATATATATATATATTCCCATGTTAAAAATTTATATTGTCTATCTGGATCTAAAAATACGCCTTCCTTACTTTACGACATCAGTAAAATACTCTAGACACATTGACGTTATCATCTATACAATCATGTATAGATAATTATCTAAAACTCTCTACACGTATACATATATGTATAGACCTTAATATGTCAGCAGAATTACCCACTTACACTCAACTATATGCACACGCACACACGCACACCAACGCACACATACACACACACACACACAAACACCTAAGCACATGCATATATATATATATGTGTGTGTGTGTGTGTGTGTGTGTGTGTGTGTGTGTGTGTGCGTGCGTGCGTGTGTGTGTGTGTGTGTGAGCATGTGTGTGTGTGGTAGGCCTAAAGTTACTTTATAATAATTTAATAAATATAATCTTCAGTATTTAATTATTAAAAATCTTCAGGAAGTGACATGTAATTTCCTAGTTAAATCTCGTGATTAAATTTCTGTTTTGAAGAAAACTTTTAAGTCAAATTAAATCAGAAAGTAACTTTCCCAACATTTTCCAGTAGACATTCATTTCATCATTTCATTATTTTACAGAACGAAACTAAAAGAAAAAGAAATGGAAAAGATAGAAAAGAAAACCCAAGAGAATCTAATGGAATATAAATCTGTTGACCGTACTCATCATTATCAGCACATTCTAGAATCCTTCCCTAAGATTAGATGAATTACTAAGTGCTCTTCCTGCCCCCTATCAGCATGACTGATGCAAAACTCTCGGAGTTAAATTCTCAGCTGACCTAAAATAAAAAGTTTATATCGAATCAATTATTAAGTCTACAGCTAAGAAAGTTGGTTCACTATGTCGTTCTACGAAATTTTCTCTCCTAAATATATCATATATTTTAAATTCTACTGTTGTTCTGTGTTTTGAATATCGCCGAAAAATATCGCCGAAAAATATCGCCGAAAAATATCACCGAAAAATATATTCCGATGCCCCTGTAATATATTTACAGATACTTGATAGAAACAGCAATATTATTGGTCCTGTCCTGGCGTCTCAAATTCCCTCAATTACCTTCCCACCACTCTACTGTCGCTCAACTTTGCCCTTTTTTTAAATAATTATTTATATGAGTTTTGGGGTCTCCCCTTTTTCCATGATAATAGACTCGGCTAGAGTATATATATACTCCTGACATAAAAGCAATAAGAGAGATCCGTGAGATACCGAGCAAAACCGAACTGAAAGATACAGAGGTTTCACGGAGAATACAGCGTAAGCCGTTCAGAGTTGCTCTTAACTCCACTAGAAGATTAGTACACAGCACTCGTCAGCTAGAAGATTAGTACACAGCACCCGTCAGCTAGAAGATTAGTACACAGCACCCGTCAGCTAGAAGATTAGTACACAGCACTCGTCAGCTTCCGACGTTGTCTTACTAAAGATACTACGGCTTCAATTCAGAGACTTGTACATGCACTTCGTACTAACTTGTATTCCTGGATTACTAACCTATCCAATTCTGATTGTTGTTCATTTATTTTGTGCGGTTCCCATTCCCATAATGCACAACAATATGGTAATAGATCAGATGAACTCATCACTCTGGTACCTATACTTGATGGACTTAAGCACAGTACTAGTTTAATAACAAGATCTCATCAACTCATTTTGAATTGTCTATATGGAAGCGTAAATTCTATGCTAACTTCTCGTATTTTCTGCTTGTGGAACTCCCTTCTGGCTCTAGCAAACCTTGATCGTCAAATATTTTAAAACAACCTCACCCGTTATTTACAGTCTTCTTGATTACTCTTCTATAGTTCTCTTTCTTTAATAATGTTTCTCTTTTTTTTTATTCTTTCACGCTCAGTAACCCCCGTGTGTCTTAGTGGCTTTACTGCCTTGCATTGGGTGATATGATTAAAAAAATGTATCGAACACTTACAGACATCATCATGCTACGTTGCATGCGATAACAGTCATCCGCAGCTTAAAATTATATTTACAAATGTAATATATCAATGACTGTAAAAAGAGATAAGATATCTCCGAAAGTTAGTTAAGTAACGTATATTATACACGCTTGGACGATATGAATGGCTGGGCAGAAGGTTTTTCCCGCAGTAGTTTGCCATTCCTGTTTGCGATAGAATGGCTGCCAACCAAGGCTTAAGAACCCAATATGTCCAATAGCTGAAGGGAGAAGAGACGGATTAATACGTTTCCCAAAGCTATTTACGCGTAAATAGATGCAACGAATTCAACTGGAAATTGAAGTCGGCCCTCTTATTTCTCGTTCCAAGCTGATATTCCCTGTACCACAACACACATGTAATTATCTAAATCTACATATACTTTCCCCGTATCAAGCATGGACATTTATTTTCCCCCGTCTCAAGCAAGGACATTTACAGACATTCTTAGAGTAGACTTTTCACTGCTCTTTCGATTTATTGGGTAAATTCCAATAACCTACTGAAATGCTTGTGGCTCTTCACCTGTGTGTCTCAGTATTCTTTTTATATGTATTGGCATAAACCCAGCATGTTTTGGTTTATTTTCCGATTTGAAAAGCTCACATAAGCAAAATTTTCAGAATTAGGGTTCTTCATTTAAACGCTATGTTCGTTCAGGACTCGGGCATCATGCCTCCCCACAATGTATGTAGCCATATTTTTCTTTTTTTTAGCTTTATCATCTAGTTACCTAACTTACCTAATTTAACACGTTGTTACTTCCCGCTTCGTTTTTTTATATAAGTCCTGTAAATTACGGACCTATCACGTTGAAACACCTCTTCTAGTAAAATCACCAAAGTTAAGCAACGTCGAACCTGGTCAGTACCTAGATGGATGACCTCTTAGAAATACTAGGTGTTGTAAGAATGGATGCATGTGTGATGTAATGGATAATGACTCGGTATTGTCAATTAGATAAGATCACCAAAGTTAAGCAACGTCAAACCTGGTCAGTACCTAGATGGATGACCTCTTAGAAATACTAGGTGTCGTAAGCTTGGATGCATGTGTGATGTAATGGATAATAGCTCGGTATTGTCAATTAGATAAGATCACCAAAGTTAAGCAACGTCGAACCTGGTCAGTACCTAGATGGATGACCTTTTAGAAATACTAGGTGTCGTAAGCTTGGATGCATGTGTGATGTAATGGATAATAGCTCGGTATTGTCAATTAGATAAGATCACCAAAGTTAAGCAACGTCGATCCTGGTCAGTACCTAGCTGGATGACCTCTTAGAAATACTAGGCGTTGTAAAAATGGATGCATGTGTGATGTAATGGATAATAGCTCGGTATTGTCAATTAGATAAGATCACCAAAGTTAAGCAACGTCGAACCTGGTCAGTACCTAGATGGATGACCTCTTAGAAATACTAGGTGTTGTAAGAATTGATGCATGTGTGATGTAATGGATAATAGCTCGGTATTGTCAATTAGATAAGATCACCAAAGTTAAGCAACGTCGAACCTGGTCAGTACCTAGATGGATGTCCTCTTAGAAATACTAGGCGTTGTAAGAATTGATGCATGTGTGATGTAATGGATAATAGCTCGGTATTGTCAACTGGATAAGATCACCAAAGTTAAGCAACGTCGAACCTGGTCAGTACCTAGATGGATGACCTCTTAGAAATACTAGGTGTTGTAAGAATGGATGCATGTGTGATGTAATGGATGATAGCTCGGTATTGTCAATTAGATAAGATCACCAAAGTTAAGTAACGTCGAACCTGGTCAGTACCTAGATGGATGACCTCTTAGAAATACTAGGCGTTGTAAGAATGGATGCATGTGTGATGTAATGGATAATAGCTCGGTATTGTCAATTAGATAAGATCACCAAAGTTAAGCAACGTCGAACCTGGTCAGTACCTAGATGGATGACCTCTTAGAAATACTAGGTGTTGTAAGAATTGATGCATGTGTGATGTAATGGATAATAGCTCGGTATTGTCAGTTAGATAAGATCGCCAAAGTTAAGCAACGTCGAACCTGGTCAGTACCTAGATGGATGTCCTCTTAGAAATACTAGGCGTTGTAAGAATGGATGCATGTGTGATGTAATGGATAATAGCTCGGTATTGTCAACTGGATAAGATCACCAAAGTTAAGCAACGTCGAACCTGGTCAGTACCTAGATGGATGACCTCTTAGAAATTCTAGGCGTTGTAAGAATGGATGCATGTGTGATGTAATGGATAATAGCTCGGTATTGTCAACTGGATAAGATCACCAAAGTTAAGCAACGTCGAACCTGGTCAGTACCTAGATGGATGACCTCTTAGAAATACTAGGTATCGTAAGCTTGGATGTATGTGTGATGTAATGGATAATAGCTCGGTATTGTCAATTAGATAAGATCACCAAAGTTAAGCAACGTCGAACCTGGTCAGTACCTAGATGGATGACCTCTTAGAAATACTAGGTGTTGTAAGAATGGATGCATGTGTGATGTAATAGATAATAGCTCGGCATTGTCAATTAGAGAGCCGAGATCCAATTTTAGTTTGGTTAGAGATGTTTGTTTTGGTGCAGCGGTTATCGACTCAGGACGAGAAATCAGGGAGCCGAACTCGAATTCTAGTTGAATTCCTTGCATTCACTTACGTGCAAATACATTTGGAAAAGGTATTAATCCGTCTCTTCCCTACATTTATAGGTTAAATAACAGGACATACGAATTCTATATCCTTGGCTGCCAACCAGTCTACCGCAGAAATTAATGGCAATAAATGCGGGAAAATCTTCTGCCCAGTCAGTCATGTCTCTTTCAAGACATGATCGCCCAATCGTGTTTCACGTATGGCACTTAACTGACTGACTTATATTCATTTACTCGCAAATAAACTTGGGAATGGTATAAATCCAGCTTTCCCCACTCAGTTATGGTTTAGTTAGCTAGACTTTCATCCCAAATCTCAAACAAATAATCTTACAATTTAAAAATATATTTTCTGGCTTTGAATAAAAATCAAAGGTTTCATAAGCCGTAGCAAATGAATCAACCAATCAATAGATAAAGCCTTTGATTGTGAAATTTTCCGAACATTCTTTCGTTACTATGTGTCCCGAAATTTCAGCTGTGTTTTTTCTAAATATAAGGAGCTTGGGCATGACGGTAAACTGCATCTGGCAGCAGACCCCTGATTGGGAGATTGGGAGGAGCATAGAACCACCTGTTAATTTCTGTTGTTCTCAGGTCCATCCTGACCCGGAGTGGTAACACCTGTTAGGGTCCCAGCTATGGTCGAATAGTTAACCCCCAAACTGGGTTCAAAACACTATGAAACTATAGAAATACACTTTTATAGAAATATATGCATAAACTTGTATAGAAAAATATACATTTTTGAAAGAAAAATATTAGCAACAATAGATTTTTGAAGAAAAAATATTATTATAACACATTTTTGAAGGAAAAAGTTATTTTCAGCAAAACTTTTTTGAATTCAAAACTAGAAGACATTTTCAGTTTTCTAAAATAAAAAAGAATAAAAACAAACAAATTTCATTAAAATCTGACTAAATCAACCTTCTCACTATAACCTATATCGGCCTTTTAGTTTTAGAACAAGATGAAATGTATTTATTGTTTTTGCTTTAGTTTAAACGAAGACGGTCTAGGTCATGAATGAATGGCTAACCGGAGATACAGATTAAGATGGACAAATTTTTGTCAATGTTAATTTTTACTTTTGAGCATGCTCGTTTTTTTTTTATTTCTTGTCGACTGCACAGTGTAGTAGAAGCAGTTGGTTACAATCTGTGAGAAAAAGAGCACCATGACGAAATTCACTCCGATAGAAATTAGGAAATGGCATGTTGCTCTAGTGCAAACATTTCAGGTGCGTTTATCTGTCAGTTTGATTACAATGCAGAGGATTCGGAAAGATTTTGGCGAAACTATCGCACGGTTCATACTCCACCCACGTCTATTGAACAGGTGAAGAGACTCATCCCTTGTTCCCTGTTTAGGATATGGTTTCCGGTTTTCTCTTTTCCAAACTTTTCACTCTTTTTTTTCATTTTTTTCAATTGGAGTAGATAGACTAAACTATCGCTCGGTTCACAATCCACCCACGTCTATTGAACAGGCGAAGAGGCTCATCCCTTGTTCCCTGTTTAGGATGTGGTTTCCGGCTTTCTCTTTTTCTATCTTTTCTCTCTTATGTAACCCCCTGCACATCAGTGGCTTTACCGTCTTACTCGGGATGATATGATTAAAAAAAATTCCTGTTTAGAGTGGTCACTAGTGATGACGACATTTCTCACAGAGAAGTCTACACAGAAACCGTCATCAAGAGGCTTGAGGAGGTAGTTGACTTGAGTCAAGAGAGTGCCTGCTGAAAGATCTTATGTCTAGCCACAAGACTCTTCCCCATGCCACAGAACGATGAGAACCTAGTTATGACAGTCAGAAAATTACTGCGATTACATCAGCCCCATTACTCTTATGATTATTATGTGTTGGGTACCTTTGAACGAGTTCTAACAAAACTCATCGTAACACTAAAGATGAACGCAAAAATTATGGCAGCATTCAAAAATTTAAACAAAGAGACCATCCAGAGTAGATGCAGGAGATTCCGAAGACGTCTGAAGGCCGTGTTTAAGCCAACGGCTCTGATATTGAATAAATTTACTCTTTAACTTTTTAAAATATGTTTCTGTAATCTTGGTAAATAGCTTTGTTCAAATGAGTATGTCAGTGTTATTTTATTGTTGTGTAATTTAGACGACAATTTATCCATCGCAAGTCTATATTTCTGATCGTCGAGTGAATCAGACATGTCTTTTTAGTTTTGTGTAAATTAGATTAATATATTTTTCTAAGGTAATTCGGACATGTTGATCAACTAAAAATCGGAGATGTATCTCCCTTTTTATTAATTCACTGTGACTTTTATCTTCAAAGGTATATATTCGACAGGAATGGAGTTTGATATGTGAAATTACTCAAACATAATAGGAAACTAATCTCATTTAAAGTATATTCTAAACATTTTCAAACGTTCGAAAATTTCAAAGCACCACCCACTTTCCAATTTTATAAAAAATCAGTTTACGGTCAAGATCGATATATTTGTAGACATTTTCCTCTTTTTATATAAGACTTTTTCCAGCTTCAACAGTGACACATGATTTCTGATGAATTTAACTTTTATACACAACTAACAGTATATTCCGGCATTGTTCGGGTGTAATGAAAGCTTTAAAACTAATCCAGACTCTTTGGACGTTGGCACGAAAGACTAAAAAGCAATAGTTTCCAGTTAAAGCGAAACCGTAGACTGAAAGAAAAATAAATGAATGTAAGTCAAATTTTGATTTCCTGGTATCGATATCAAATTAGTTTTTTTCGTCGTAAACTGAATTTTGAAGGCTAAATAAGTCCTCTGTGTAAATGGTATCATGGCTGAGACTAAGAACTACAATTATACCTACCTAGAGCCAAACTCGAAACAAAAACTAAAATAAAAGGGGCTGACAAAAATACAGACATACAGGCAGATAACCAGACACACACAAACATCTTTGCTTTTGTATGTATATATATATATATATATATATATATATATATATATATATATATATATATATTATCGATTTTCTGCACTATTGTAAGAATTGCAACCTTGAAACTTCTGAATATTATTTCTTATGTCTTTGTCTATGAGTGTATCAAATTTGATTAAAATCGGACTACTCTTTCCAAAACCCTATTTTTTCGATTATCGATTTTCGATATTTATATGCGGTAACTCGACACAAAACCTAGCTAAGAACATTTGCAGATGTTTATAGTACAACTGTGTAAATTTTCAAGAAAATCGGTTCAGCCATTTTGGAGTCTATAGATAACGGACACACACACAGACACGCACACACACACACACACACACACACAAAGTTGCATTTATAAATAAGTTTAGATGTCTATATCTGGTCTACTAGTCTGAGTCTGGATTTCAAATTACCAGGGGATTCCCTTTTTTATTTTTTCATTCTTATAGACAGTTTTATTTCTCTATCATTTGTATGCATGAACACATCTAAGTCGTTTTCTCAATTCCCAGTGGAACATTTTTTTTCTTTTTAATCCGGCCGCGTATTAAGATGATTTGCTACATTAGCTTATTCGAAAAATTACATTTATTTCATTCTCTGGAGAGTAATACGTTTACTCTTTAGCTGTGTCCAGATTATCTTGGAATTGTCTTTATACTATTTGTCTAAAGACATCAGTAACACATTAATTATCATCATTCTTAGATTTCATGATTTCTTGTCTTCATGGAACCAATCATTTCATTTCATAGTAGCATAGGAAATCCAGTTTCCCATCCATTAGAAATTGTGTTCCAAGCTCCGACTCTACGGAATGTCTAAATCTGATAGAGAAATTATATCAGCCAACAAAGCCGTACCTGATTGGTCAAAATCCTACTTCCGAATCTTTTCAAACTTAATAAGTACGACAGGAAAGAAATGGAGGTAAAATATCTTCATCATCATCATCATCTTCTTCTTCTATGTACCGTGTCTCTTCATGACGTAGACGATCATGGACTTCGATATCTCCTTAGCTCTTATAGTACTTAATACACTTTCTCTTGTTACCTATTTTAAAACCTTGCTCTACCATCAAACATGTAACGCGTTACCTTCCCCAATCTCTTTTTCCCTCTATCTTTTCTGTGAATATCAGATTCTCCAAGCCGTCAATCCTCATTACAAGTTTTAGAAACTACATATGTTTTTTCCTGATGTTAAATACCAGTTTTCTTTTCGATTCCTTCCTCTCCAAAACCTCGTTGTTGCTCACATGTTCGGTCTATCGTATCCTCAGCATCCTTCTGTAAAACAAAATTTCGATTGTTTCAAAACTTTTGTTCATCTCTGATGAGATTGTTCATCTTTCTCTGTCATATTGAAGGACTGACATCACATAACAATCCACTATTTTTTCTTTGTTTCCAGAGAATTCTATTTTGTCTCTCTATATTCTATTCAGCTTCTGAAATGCACCCTTGCCTATGCCAATAGGACTTCGGATCTCAGTGTCTCACTTTCCGTATTCCCATAAGAAATTATGGCCCCAAAATAGTAAATCTATTTTCTAAACTATCCCCTGCGTATATTCAAAGACGCATACAAAGAGAATGGCATTAACCCTTTTAACAGTGCATAACACATTCAAAACGAATCTACTGAGAGAAAATATAATTCCTGTATTCCCTAAAGAGGCCCTCGTAATTATGTTGAAGATAGATATTCATAGTTTGGATATAAATGTCCTTGACCAAGCAAAAAACTCAACACCTTCAAACAAATATTCCAAGAAGTATAACATCAGAAGTGTTTTTTATTTAGAAAGAAAACTATAATCTGGATTAAGACCGCGCAAGATTGCGGAAAGGAAACAAAAAAACAGGTACAATAGGTAGATAGGACCTGTAAAGATTTTGTGTACCTTTACAATACACAGAAACAGAACAATAAAATCTAATATCACAGACATCGTGATCAAAGATTAGTAGAACAAAATGCATTTTCTTCTTAACACGGTCGTTACTGAAGTTTGTAATTGACTTTTTGAAAATCTTAAAAAATAAATTCTTTTTCTCATTGAAATCAAACATCCTCTCGAATATGTATTTTCTGTTTTTATGCCTAATCACAATAGAATAGTCAATAATTTATGTGGTATTAGCAAAGCGTAACGTTAGTGCTAATTAAATAACTAGGGAAGAGGCACGTAGGACAACTATGACAACAACAACAACAACAACAATAATAATAATAATAATAATCCATCAGATATAAAACTCGGCATAACTGAGTGGGTCAATATGTGTACTAGGAAATCTGCAATTTTTACGGAAAGGAGACTGCAAGAAACTAGTATGAACACAACCGAGACCTACTTATAGAGATAGGATTTCTAACAATTTTACACTTTACAATACACGCAAATAGAATAAACAAAGCTAATCGTAATCAGAGACCAAAAAAGTGCCTTTTTTGACATGGTAGTTCCTGAAAACTGTAATGTATCTCAGAAGATCTTTGAAAGGCTATCTAAATACAAGTACCTTAAAGAAAAAATCTTAACATTTGACACATGAAGACATCAATAATCCATTTGTAATTGAAGCCGTTGGTTTACATAGATATTGTTTTGATAGATTCATTGAAAACTTTCCTCGGTGCCAATGCTTTAAGTAGATTAAAAAAAAGTCTGAAATCTGAATATTTATGAAGGCCATTATCTATGTAAAATATGCGTGATATATATATTTTTTTTATTTTACAAATATTTTTAATTAATTTCTGTTTTTAAATATCTGGATGGGACTCGGACGAAAATAAATATATAACTGAATTACAAGCAAATAGTAATAATTTTTAATATTATAATGAATTCGAGCAACGTAGGAGTTTCAAAGAAACATTAAACCCTATTTTAGTTACTGGTAGTTAGTGGTGGATAAAAAAATTAGCCTACGTTGGACCTCAAGTTTGTATATTAAATCCAAAGCGACATTTATTTGGCAATTTTAATGGAAACATGGGCATTTTATATACGGTCAAATATATATACACAAATACACACATACACACACACACATAAAGGCTGCGACGGATAGTGTCGTCCGAATAACACAAAAAGAACTAGGGAAGAGACAAGCAGAACAACAATAACAACAGCAACAATAATAATAACAAAAAAAATGTAGATCCAAAATGCAGGTTCTGGGATAAACACCAGGAAACAATAGACCATCTAATCTCAGGACGTACTGTACTTGCCCCAAATGAATATAAAAATCGTTACCATAGAGTGGGGCAAAATTTACATTGGACAATGTGCAAACACTATGGAAAATCTGTAAACAAACACTGGTATGAACAACACCCAGCACCGGTTATAGAAATAGATGTCACCATTCTATGGAATTACACCATCTAAAAAGGCAGAAAAATTTGAATCAATTAGGCCGGATATTATTGTTAAATAGCAGAAAGAAAGAAAAAAACTTGCCTATTAATTGATATGGCTTGTCCAGCGGATTGTAACATAGTAACCAAGGAATTCAAAAAATGTCAAAACCTGGAAATTGAAATATAAAAAAAGTGGAAATTGAAAACAAGAATCGTGCCAGTGATAGTAGGTGCACCTGGAATGATAAAAAAGAAACAAAAGAACACATTGAAAGAATCCATGGAAACCCCAGTTTAAGAGATATACAAAAAATGTCTTGCTAAGTACGGCCCACAAACTAAGGAGAAGATTGTCTATGTGACGCTAGGGATGATGGGGGAGATAGAAAAAACATGAAATGGAGCCATAACGACACATCACAACCTGCCTTAGGTCTTCCCGTAGAATAAGTAGGTAGTGCGACCATAGCAGAAATGAAAATATGATGAAAAATGACAACATAGTAATAATAATAATCTACTGTATATAAACTCGACATGACAGAGTGGGTCATTATATGCACTAGGAAATCTGCTATTTTTACGGAAAAAAGACTGCAGGAGACTGGTATGAACAATACCTAGACTTAGTTACAGATATAGGAACTCTAACAATTTTTAAACTTTACAATACTCACAAATAGAATAATCAAAGCTGATCGTAATCAAAGACTACAAAAAGGAAGAGGCCTTCTTCTAGATATGGCAATTCTTCTCTAAGATGATATCCAAAAGTAGCAAAATAAAATGATCTGGAAGTGAAAGTCTCAAAAACGTAAAACATGACGACGTCAATACTTCTAGTTGTAGTTGAAGTATTCAGTTTGATTGGTAACTTTTCCGATAAATTAATTAAAAAGATTCCTGGTCGCCTGTGCCTTAAAAAAATTCAAAATATTTTACTCACAAGTACAACCAACACCTAATGAATGGCTTATATAAAATTAAAATGTCTGTGGTTTTATGTTGCCTTTTTTCTTTTGATGCATTCTTACAAAAAATACTCAGTTGAAAATGTTATAATATCATGATCACTAATCTTATTTCTCTGGTTGGGACCCGAAAGAAAATGTGTCTATAGCAAAAATCAAAGAAATCAACAACAACAATAAAAAATTATTTTTATATTATCGTTGTTGTTTTACTATTGCACTTTGAACCATTCTTTCATTTTCTGGGGAAAAAATTAGTTATTCTGAAAATACCATTGAAGTCATTGTTTGAAAACACATTTTTTAAGTATCTGAGAAGTTCTCGTTAGCACAATCTCATGTCTTTTACATAAACGAGGATTTGCCATGATTTTTAAATGTGTGTATCAATATACTTTCTAATCAGTTTTAGCTCTCACAATATAACTGGAATAATTATTTTCCTTGATAGTCACATTCTTGCAATTTCTATTTCAGCATACTTATATTTGTAGTTTATATCTTACTATCGTTAAAATTATTATTATTGTCATTATCATCATATTTCGAATTCTGTTATGGTCACATTACATACAAAGTCTCAGGGAAGATAGCTGTACGTTGTTTTGACTACATTTCATGTTTTGTTTTTCTAACTTACATAACATCACTACCGTTATATGATGCAATTCTACTTAGTGTGTGGACTGTAATTATCAACACAATTATTTGTATTTCTCGTAATCTGGGATTTCCAGGGATTTTTTCAAAAAAATTTTTTTATCATTTCAAACGCACCTAATATTATTGGCATTAGTCCTGTTTTCAATTTCCCCTTTATTTTTCTATTCCAATTTCCAGGTTTTTAACCTTCGACAGTATTTCAGATTTCTTGGTTGCTATGTTCAATAGCCAAACTATATCAAATAGTCGCAAGATTTTTTTAATTTTTAACAATTATGTCCGGCCTATTTACTTTAGTGTTCAATGTAAAAATGATGTAATCTAATTGAATCGTGATGTCTTCTTTTTCTGTAACGGGTGCTGGTTGATGATTATACCAGCGTTTATTAACATTTTTTCCAAGGCATATTGTATAGTGCAGATATTGTACTGCTCTATCGTAACAAGTTTTATGTTCATTTGACGCGAGTACAAAGCATGCTATGATTAGATTGTTTTTGCTTTCCTGATATTCGTTCTATAACATGCATTTTGGATCCGAACTATTATGTATAATATTTGTTTGAAAGTTCCTAGTGAAATGACTGTGGCCTTGCGTTGCAAGAATAAAGATTTCAGTTTTAGCCTTTGATCCAGATGGTTGTAAAAATAATGGAGGTGTCTTTTCAACGGATTTGTTCAACCTGTACAGCGAAAAAATTTTGATGACCCTAGATGATACGCCAGAATTTGTTATTGGAGGCCACAACTTGAACAACATAAGGTAATCAGACGGTACAGTGCTGATTGTGGACACGGAAAGGAAACTACAAGACCTCATACAGAAACTAGCGGTGGAGAGTGAAAAAGGGACTACAAATAAACTTTAAGAAAAGTGAGTGCATGGTCATCAGCAAAAGGTACAACCCAAAATGCCAAATACAGGTGAAGGATACCAGAGTCAAGCAAGTACAAAAATTTAAATACCTAGGAAGTGTTCTAACAAGATATGGAAAGTGCGACACGGAGATCCGAAGGCGAATTGGCATGGCAAAGGACGAGTTCCAGAAGATGAGCAAAATACTAACACACAGGAAAATCTCACTAGAAACAAAGAAAAGAGTGCTGAACTGCTACGTGATGTCAGTTCTTCAATACGGCAGTGAATGCTGGACAATATCATCGAAAATGAGGACAAAACTGGAAGCAGCGGAAATGTGGTTCTATAGAAGGATGCTGCGGATATCGTGGACTGAGCATACAAGCAATGATGAGGTGTTAGAAAGAATAGCAACAAAAAGGAAATTGATACTGAGCATCAGGAATAGACAACTGAAGTTCCTAGGACATGCAATGAGGAAGGAGAGCTTGGAGAACCTTGATACTGACTGGCCAGATGGAAGGAAAGAGAGACAGAGGAAGACAGTGGATAACATATTTGCAGGGCCTGATCAGGTGGTTGACGGAACGGGGATTAACAGGAGTAACAGGAACAAACATACTAAGAGCCACAAGGGATAGGGAGGCGTGGAGAACCATGATCGCCTACGTCCTGAAGGGACAAAGCGCATAGAAGAAGAACTATATTGGTCATGCAGAGGTTAGTCTTGCCTGCGTCGTTGTTTTATCTGTTCAAGAGATTTATCCTTGGCTTTATTTTTCATATTTTTCTGCTACAGTTATTTGATTTTGTTTTACATTTTTACAGAATCTACGAAATGTAATTTTGTATTTACAGCCTTATTTCATGACTAAATATTTTTTCTTTCTCTTTTTATTTTTTTCTAAATTATTCGATCCTTTAGTTCTTCGTTGTTCCCATATAATTTTGTAAGCCAAAAGTTCTTGTCTTTCATTAAGCTTAATAAGACCTGTTCCACCTTCTTTACGGGGTATGTATAAACGGTCTACATCAGTCTTTATATGATGCGTCTTATATTTTTTAATCATCTCACCCCAAATAAGTCATTCTACTGTCACTATTGCGTAAGGGGTTACATTGGGGAAAGTGATGAGAAAGAGAGGTTAGTTAAAGGAAATGTCAGGAGGAGGGAAATAGACGGATAAGAATACCGAGGATGGGGGTGGAGTAGATGAAAAAAGAGCTTGAGAGAATGGATGCGAGTTAGTGAGAAAGGAGATGTCTCTTGACCTTGCATTTAAATTCCTGGAGACTGTAGCTGTCGGGGAAGCAAGTATATGGAAGGAAAGGAAGTGCGTGAAAAGAAGCTGTTGGAGTAGAAATTACGGTTACACTTTTTAGGTTTCTAATATAGTAGCTCGTGTAAATTCATACCTAGGGGGCACCAGTGATATACGTTTATCGGAGCAGTAGCTGTGAAAGTATTTATAGAAGAGGCACAGAGAAGCCACGTCACGCCGGTGAGAGAGCGACTGCAGCCGAGTTGCTAAATCGGTATCGATTACATTACAGATTCTCTGTTGGATTTTATCAAGAACCCCGAGTGAACAGCAAGGGCACCTGACCAAATGTGTTAGCAGTATTCAATACACGATCGGATGGTAAATTTATATATGTGCAGGATGGATTCAGACAGGAAAAACTTCCTGGCTCTGCACAGTGAACCGGCTTTCTTAGCAGCGGATTTAGCAATGGATTCGATGTAGTCATTCCACTTGAGATCCGCTGAGAGGGTGAGGCCAAGGAAGCGTAGTGTTTTACTATCAAGGAAGCTAGCATGTTCCATGCTAATGGGGGGGTTGGAGCAATTGTCGATGATGGTTAATAGCAGCTTCGTTTTGGAAGCATTAAAATTTACGAGTGATTTCTTACCCCAGTCCACCACGGATTGGAAGTCCTTCTCGAGCTCGGCAGCGAGGTTTGCTTTGTCAGCCTCAGCAGACTTTTTATCGTGGCGAGAGTAGACGGTGATGTCGTCAGCTTATATGGCTACTTCGGATCTTATGACGTCGGGCAGATCGTTAATGTAGATAAGGAAAAGCGTAGGACCTAAAATAGAGCCTTGAGGGACACCCGCGTTCGTATGGTAGTTTTGAGAGGCATGTCCGTTTAATACTACCTTCATGATTAGAAAAAAGCTTTTTAGACTTAGAATCAATTCATCTGATGTCATTTATAGTCCAGTTCAAGACTTTGAAATTACTGAAGCACTGGATGGCTGAGGCTATTAATGGCTTTAATACTCTTCTGAGAATTCGTTTCGGTTTTAATATCAACCACTATTTTTTATAGCAATCTTTCGCAGTATTTTTTCATTTTTTATAAATTCCTTCCCACCTCATTTACACCGAGGTGTTCATAAAATTTTTCTTGATCTAAATTTTTCATTGTTACCCCAGGACGATTGTTGAAGTGAACCTCCTAAAATTGTGGCTTTAGAACATTTATCTAAACCGAATTTCATTCCAATGTAATCACTGAAACATTTTCCTCTTTTTTTCGGTTTTCAGAAGACCTTCTAGGTCACTGCCATTACGAGCAAACAACTTTAAGTCATCCATGCAAAAAAGATTACATTTTTTTTTACGTAACTTATAGCCAAACTCCGTGTTTTTAAGTTCCCTGATTAATGCTATGAGGGATAAACAAAAATAGTAAAAAAGCGAAAAAGTCACCTTTAAATATTTCACTTTTGATGTTTATTCCACCAGATGTATAGATTCTATGTATATTATTGAGGTGAAGCGTTTTTTTTCCATATTAACATACTTTATTTGATGAAATTGATGACGCAGGGTGATACTTTGTATATATTTAATGACATTAAGATTTAGGAACGAGGTACACTATTGAATTCCTTAAGATAATCTATTCAGGTAATACTAAAATTTTTCTTTATTATTATTATTATTATTATTATTATTATTATTATTATTATTATATTTTATTTTCTTTGATTTCTGGCGTACAAACATTTCTTTCCAGCTCTCAAAAAGAAATCTAATGTTAGAAATGGCATGATGATATTTATTTCCTTTGATTTCTAGTGTACACAAATTGCTTTCCAGCTCTCAAACAGAGATCTAATGTTAGAAATATTTTACACTAAGCATTTTTTGAAAGAATTAATAATAATAATAATAATAATAATAATAATAATAATAATAGTAATTATTATTATTATTATTATTATTATTAACGCTGTCGAAGTAATGTGTTTCGGAAGAGATATTTTTTCTTTTAAAATTTCATATTCAAGACTTGTATATTTCTGTTATGCGGAGGTTAATTACGACGAAGTCCAATTTACGTGTAGACCAACGACGAAGGGGCAGTATTTAATTCTATCAATTAGATGCATTTTGTATAATGTTTATTATTATTATTATTAGTAGTAGTAGTAGTTGTAGTAGTATTTAATGATGTTCATCAGCCAGAAGCCTGATTCTTTTTTATTTCAGTCGATAAAATTCTACTCGAATGATTAGATAAAATAGGAAGAGAAAAAAGAAGTTAAAAGAATGAAAAAAAAAACAGTGCTAAAAAGAAATGAACTTGCCAAATATAGGTAAAACTAACTATTTTTATTATAATCTCTGCTTCTTCTTATACTTCTAATGCTTCTGATAATATTTATAAAACTAAAAAAAAACAATTAGCCATATGAAACAGACGCACACACACATATCTCTCTGTGTCAGTCTCTGTCTCTGTCTATCTCTGTCCCTCTTTGTCTCTCTGTCTCTGTCTCTCTCTCTCTATATATATAAATTTGTCACTTAACTATGGGTGAATCTACTCAGTTTAAGTGGCAAATTATTTGCACTAAACCTATCAATACTCTATTTCCACCCTGATATCGAACACTTTACGATAAAAACCTGCTTGCTAAAATACCTTTTGCTTGTAAAAACTACTGAAAAAACAACAATCTTGGCGCGAGACATTAGCACGACTCAGCTCTTTCTCTGTCTCTGCCTGTCTCTCTCTCACTGTCTCTCTCTTAATGTCTCTCTCTCTCTTTCTCTGTATATATATATATATATATATTCAGCAAGATTTCTCGAATAATCAAGGCGATACCTGTAAATAAAAAAATATACTTTTTAATAATAAAAAATGACCATCAACTCAAATAGGAGTATCAATTAAAGATAATATTAAACAAATAATTCATATATATATGTGTGTGTGTGCGTGTGTGTGTGTGTGTGTGTAGTGCGATTTATAAATTGTTGTCTAAAAAAGGCTAGAATAAAAAGCTGACATCATCTTTTAACAAATATGTTAAGCAAAATTATACAAAATAACTTGGAATAGTATAGAGTAAATTTATTCAATTCTTTTTGCTTTTGACTTCAACCACAACATCCAAACAACTACGGAAACTCCTGCCTCTCTTCTGGACTCTTCTGTGAATAAGATGTTGAATGCTAACATAATCCATGTCTTCAGATCATTTTTAGTTTTTCAAGGAGTTTTGTTGGTCTCTTGCTCAACTGCGTCCGATGCATAATAACCAAGGGCGTTGCAGTCCGGAAAGTTAATTAGCCAGATGTAAGGCTTTGTGTGGTCTCAGTCTTTGTCTGATTGCAATAACTGGGTTATTTTGCTTGTGTAGCATGGCACAGAATCATGTTACCAGACATATAGTGCCTTCCAGTGGCCAGCCTCTCTAAACAGGGCAGCGCATTCTCTTCAATGGACTTGATTAGTTTGGTAAGATGAATAAACTGTAGACTTGACGTAGGATGCCGTGTTGAATCTAAGCCACTTCCCCACAAAATCGGGAGTTCTTTTCCCATCAGAATAATCAGAATGAGTTTTTCGTGCTGCCGTGTCTTCGTAATCATCATTTTCAGTGTCCTCAGATTGACATACAAACTCTCTGAAATATTCGTATTTTAACTTTCTGTGCAAATGTCAACAATACAGCTTGTTGTTTCAAAATTTCTGGCGGAGTAAATCGGGTTTTTTCTTACAGACGGTGCCCAACAGAATCTACTGTACTGAGCTGTCGTCAAAATGAAACACAAGCAAAGCGCATGCGTCAAATTAAAAATATAAATGGCCATAGTTTACGCATCAAACTCTCTCTCTCGCTCTCTCTCTCTCTCTCTCTCTCTCTCTCTCTGTGCACTGATTCCAGTGTTTCAAATAATTCTGTGATTGTGGTTAGATCGCATTATTATTTCCAGATAATATATCTATAAAGACATATGGTAAGAACTCAGATAAAAATACTGTATTATTTTCAGACAACATAATTATTATGACTGTTCGATAGGTTTAACTGTTCCCTTGTACCTGATAAGCGTTGTCAGTCTGCTATGATATATGAGATAAGTCACTTGAACATATATTGATTTACTGAATATATACACTACAAGCCATAATTACTAGGAAACCCCAATCTTAAAAAAAAATTATATATTTCATACTATTTTTGGAGAATAATTGTGAATGAAAATAGAATTGTTCTTTTGTTAATATTGCACAATAACATGTGCATCAAATGAACTGTTCTGGTGTCCACGTTTTGCGCTCTCTTCCGCATGCTAGTCTCTTCTTATTGGCTGGCCGAAACAAAGGCTTCCTGGTTGCCTTGTAAAATTTTGCAAACTAATAATAACATAACCATACTATTTTCATACAGAATTATCCACTTGGCAATAAATACTAAAAATAATATTAAATACACCATTCATTTTTGTAAAAACCTGGGGCGTCCTAATAATTTTGGCCGGTAGTATATATATATATATATATATATATATATATATATATATAACGGAATTCAAAAATAAATCAATGGATATAATAAAATTAAACACAATGTTAGTTTTTGAATAACTGTATAGTTTTAGTCCAAAATATTAAATGGCCTACCTCCCTATAACATTTCACCAAAGTTTTTATATAAAGAACACACAAAAACTATTAAGCAATGGTCAGATCTAGTGAAATTGATATTCATTAGGCAGTGTTGATTTCTATATTCACAATATATATATATATATATATATATATATATATATATATATATAATGACAGGAAAGGTGTGATGGTTAAATTGTATGTAATTTTTCGTGTCATCTTATGATTTCCTTCATTTGAGGACATAAATTACATAAATATCGTGGAAATGCTTTGTTTATCCGAGTTCTTTCGCTTATACATTTAGCCATTTTCGAGTATGAATGTTATTTTATGTGTAACAGAATCCATCTTGTGTCATGTATTATGTAGAGTAGTGGTACGAGTCTATAATTCATAAATCTAATTTTTTAATTAATTTTTAATTAATCAGAGTATTTTCTGGTTTTAAATAATAGGCCGTAGAAAACGATGAAATAAAAACAAATATCGTTTCACACAAAGATGATTGCGTGATGCTATCTTGAGATGATGAAGAAAAATGGACTTCTTTGCTAAAGATGCTATTAAAACGGATGACGCTTGAAAATATCTAACGTTCCCTACTGTGTTTTATGTTTACAAGAGTCAAATCGAAGATGAAGCTGTACTATCCCCAATTTCCTGTCTTGATAAGATTCAAAGTAGTACACGCCTTCTTCTACAGATTATTCCTTTCCACTCCACAAGCTACAAACCTTCTGCAAATTAATTGAAACAATTGCTTTGGTTTCTTTTCTTTCAACATACGGTCAGTTTTAGAGCTACTGGAGTGAGAGGGTGGAATCGAGTTCTGTTTTTCCTCAGATTAGGTCATTTGCAGTGTCATGCAGCAATATAAATCTATTTTCTGGGGCCATGATTAAATTTATTGGGCTTTGAAAAACATTCCTTCATCAGTGACTGAATCAAGTTTTTATCACGCCCAGACATTATTGTCTCGACTGTCGATTACTTGTCTTACGGCTATTGTCTGCGATGGACGTTATTTCAAGAAAGCGTAAACATTTCAACGCATCACGAACACACTGGTAAGTCTTACAAAGAGATCACAGATATTGTTGGTGGCAGCCATTCAATCGTCATGTCGTGTCTTCAAGCCCAAGAAAAAAAATGGATCCATCAGTCAAAAACATAAAGGAAAATGCCGTCGGAAGAGAAAACAACGCCAAGAGACAATGTATATGTGATCAGAGAAATTCTGAAAAGTCCTAGGAGGACATTGTTTATTTTATTTCAATACATTTGCACAAGGGTGGATTTCCTACCGATCCAAAGTTACAATCCTAATTTATCGCTATTTGCAAGGTAACATTTCTGACCTTTAGACACTGTGCTACTTCTTCTTCTTCTTCTTCTTCTTCTTCTTCTTCTTCTTCTTCTTCTATGTGCCCTGTCCCTTCAGGACGTAGGCGATCATGGCTCTCCACGTCTCCCTATCCCTTGTGGCTCTTAGTATATTTGCTCCTGTTGCTCCTGGCAACCCCACTTCCGTCATCCACCAGATCAGTCCCTGCAAATATGTTATCCGCTGCCTTCCTCTGTCTCTCCTTCCTTCTATCTGTCCAGTCAGTATCAGGTTCTCCAGGCTCTCCTTCCTCATTGCATGTCCCAGGAACTTCAGTTGTCTCTGCCTGATGCTCAGCATCAATTTCCTTTTTGTTGCCATTCTTTCTAACACCTCGTCGTTGCTTGTATGCTCAGTCCACGATATCCGTAGCATCCTTCTGTAGAACCACATTTTGGCCGCTTCCAGTTTTGTCCTCATTTTCGATGATATTGTCCAGCATTCACAGCCGTATTCAAGGACTGACATCACGTAGCAGTCTAGAACTCTTTTCTTCGTTTCTATTGAGTACCAATGAGTTAAATCATCCTTGTTTCCTCAAAGTTTCAAATGTAAAGAGAAGGTTCTACGTATATTTTTCACAAAAAAATGCTACTTTCTGATGTAGATAACCGTGGGGGTATTTATCTCAAAAGAATAATCTTAAAATCTTCAAGCCAAGAGCTAATCGTTGTCTATCCAACTTATCCTGATAATCTTCCCTTGCTCTCACCTGATCTTTCTTTCATATAGCGCATATCCTTCGTCGTGAGCATTTTAGCAGTAACATGTTATCTTTAGTATATTTCAGGCCTTCTTGTGGTGCAGTGGCTATTCATTCGGAACCACAAATCGGTGAACCGAGTTAGAATTCCAGTTGAATTCCTTGCATTCACTTGCGCACGAATACCCTTGGGAAAGGTATTAGTTCCTCTCTTTTCTCCAGTTATGGGTTAAATAATAGGACAGATTGGTTTCTATAACTTTGGCTTGCAACCAGTCTACCGCAGAAAGCAATGGCAAACTATTGTGGGATAATCTTCTGACCCAGTCAGTTATGTCTCTTTCGAGACATGACCGTCCAAAATGTGTATCACGTATAGCACGTAACTGAATGAGCAAACTTAAAGAAATAGATTTGAATCGACGGAAATGTGTTTCTATCTATAAATGTTACTAATTCCATAGACAGAAAGTACGATTTTCAAGGGTGTCTTAACAAAGTCAGAAAGAACATATTTGCAACCAGAAGATAGTTGAATTTACTTGAACAGATGGATGGATGGATGGATGGATGGATGGCCACTCGTATCCGACGATGCCCCTCATATAAGGGAGGCTTAGTAATCCCTGTATAAGGAGCCAGCTCAGAGATGTTTGTCTTTGTTCAACACCCAAAGAGATCACCTGGGGTTTGTACTGTTTCTATGCTGATCGGACCTTAGTTATATTTTCAGGGAGGGAGCTCGTTATCTAGCGTGATCAACATTCTGAACAAGGCCAGCACGCGCAAACACTCGGTCACGATGACTTACTTGCATAGCCATAAAAGAGTTATGTCTACCTAATTTCACTCACATGACTTTGGTCAAACAATCGTATTGTTTTCGGGCACTTTTCAAATGTGCCGCATGCTGAGGACGCCTCTTCCAGACCGATAACACCAAGAAATCACCTCCCTGACAAATTTTGAGATTCCAACCTGTGTCTTATGGTCGGAAAGTCAACGTTCTAACCACCCGACCGAGTGTCTATTACTTGTCCCGGTAATTAGTGTCTAAAAACATATTGAAGGCAGTGTCTTTGAAACACCGAACAAAAAACATGACTATTTTATGTGAAAGGATGGCAAGGCAAGGAAAATATGTTAACAATCAAAATTTACTTAAAGCTATAAAAGGGAGAGTAATCAGTTTAAGCCATGAACGTCCACATCAGGAACGAAGACAGCACATAACGGAAGAACATTCTCTAGAACGTCTTTATCTACTGCGGGGAATTTCCGATATCACTTCGTGACACTTCGATGACACTTCGATAAACTTCGTGACACTTCGATAAACAAAATATTTTAGGCGTTGTTTTTTTTTTTATATATATTTTACGGAGTTAAGTACTTGTATGATTTTGTTATTTAAAATTCCTTTCTCATTCTTGTATGTGTCGTAGTTTTTTTATAATCAAATCGCCCTAAGTAAGACAGTTTACTGCCACTGGTGCGCAGGGGTTTAGATAGAAGGAAATTTATGAGAAACAGTGGCAGGTTATATAGGGTGTCAGAAAGATGAGAATACTGATAAGAGTGGAGTGGACAGAGAAAGGAGCATGAGAGAGAGAGAGAGAGAGAGAGAGAGAGAGAGAGAGAATGCAAGTTAGTGAGTTAGGAATTGACTATTAACTTTACATTTAAATTCTTGGAGGTTGTAGCTGTCAGGGAAGCAACATCGTTGATCTTGGTTGTCACTACTTCTTAACATTTTTAACTGAAAGTAATATCTGTCCCCTTTGCTATCCTTCCGTCCGTTCTGTCATCCATTTATACAAATTCCTTAGATATGTTATTTGCTGTTTCCTTCTTGCATTCAGGATTCTTGTGAGTGTCAACTATTACTAGTCGACTTTCCTTATTATTTTTCCCGAATTTTCAAATTTATTTGTTATTATGATCGACAGTGAAGAAGTACCATATTTTGTCAATAGCATTTTTTCGAAGCTTCTTATTCAAGTGTTTCTCCAGAGGACAGAAAGTAGGACCCTATGTTGATGACGTAAGTACCGATATTTGAGATAAGTATAATCTTGAAAATAATTTAAGTGAATGTATATTTTTACCTCGATAAACCTGTCGAAAACTATGATATAGATTTAGTATAATTTCTACTGCAACGGTTCCTTTACTTGCATTTTCCGCCTGTATAACTTCCTACCGTTTACTAGCATCCATGATAAGTACAATTTTCAAAAATTTAAAATTTTATTTTTAATCATCTCACCCCAAGCAAGGCATTCCACTGCCACTATTGCGCATGGGGCTACATAGGGGAAGGTTTATGAGAAGGAGTGGATAGACATAGGGAATGTCAGGAGAAAGGTGACAGATGAGTAAGGATAGCGAGGATGAGGGTCGGGCAGATGGGAAGAGTGCTTGATAGAATGGGAGCAGGTTAGTGTGTTAGGAGGTGTGTATTGACCTTACATTTAAACTCCTGGAGATTGTAGCCGTCGGGGAAGCAATCGTTTGGAAGAGAATTCCACAGTCGGGAAGTGCGAGGAAAGAAACTGTTGGAGTAGAAGTTACGACTGCATTTTATCGGTTTCACTGTAAAAGGGTGGGGTCTAGTTGCTAATCTAGTATCTCGTGCAAATTCGTATTTAGGGGGCACCAGTGATCTAAGTTCATCGGAGCAGAAGCCGTGAAAGTATTTATAGAAGAGACACAGGGAAGCCACGTCGCGCCGGTGGGAGAGAGACTGCAGGCGGTCTGCCAAGTCGGTATCGATCACATTACAGACCCTCCTCTGAACCTTATCGAGAAGCCCGAGGAGAACAGCAGGGGCACCCGACCAGATATGGCAGCAGTATTCAATGCACGGGCGGATGGTAGATTTGGATTTAGCAATGGATTCGATATAGTCATTCCATTTGAGGTCCGCTGAAAGTGTGAGACCAAGGAGGCGTAGTGTTTTACTCTCTGGGAGGCAAGCCTGGTCCATGCTAATGGGAGGTAGGTGAGATTGTCGATGATGGTTAATTGACAGTAGCTTCGTTTTAGAAGCATTGAAATTTACTAGCCATTTCTTACCCCAGTCCAAGAAATGGCTAGTAAATTTAAATGCAACATCTTTTGTCAACTTGAATCTCGTTCATCTTTTCTCCTTTCTTCAATCGTCCTAATAATCTGACTTTTCTTTGAATTTTAGTCAGAGTGAAAACAGATGAAATAAAAGATGCTACATTCTGAATATATATGATGGTTTTCTTAGTTCATCATATAAATTCAAAATATGGAATTACTAAACACCAAACGAGCCGTCTTACCATTTTGTCTCATGGAAATTTCTTTGTATATTACGCTAGTTCTAAAACGAGGAATAAGTTATATAAAAATATAGTCTTATATTTTTTTTCTTCGACGGTGATGGTTGTGTGGAGCAATTAAGTCAGACACACGAAAGAGCCGTCTGAAGACGGTAGCTAGCGGGAAATCTCACTCTCTTTACATCTCTCTCTTTCTCTTTCTCTCTCTCTCTCTCTCTCTCTCTCCCTATTATTAGCGAAAAATTCTAGATTGTTACTTTGTTGACGTTATTTACGGCTGGATGTATCTGTCAACCACCCATATCCTTTCCTGACTTTACCTACAGATATAGCTGTCAAGTACCTCCGCCGTTCAAGATAATATTTTACACTTGCAACTTTATGTCTCTAATTCTCAGTATAAGAATCCTTTATGCTTTCATTTTACTTAAAACTTCATCGGTATACTCATGCTTCGTCCGTAGTATTCTCTGCATCCTTTTGTAAAATAATATCTCTGTTACTTCAAATCTTCCCTACAATAGTGACGAAACTGTCCCACATTTACCACCATACAAGAGAATTGATATATCGGAGAGGTTCAGCTGTCTTTTTTTTTCTTGTTTTGATTAAATTTTCTTGTTTTTTACTATTTTGTTTCGCATTTTGATGAAAATATCATGTGCTCTAGGCTTGGATGTGCGGGTAGTTTAATGGTTAACATCTCAGAATTGCAATCGGAGAACCGAATTCCAATTATTGTTGAATTAAGTATATTCCCTTACAGGCAAATAACCTTGAGAAAAGCACGATTTCTTCTCTTCTTCCCCACATATGGATTAATTCTTAACACTTATGTAATTAAAACAACATGATTATTTATAAAGAAATTCCCGTGAACAAATTTTTTTCTGATTTTAAATTATCTAAAAGTGTTGATGAACCGTAAAACAAATAAAATCAATTAACCTTTGGAAGGCATCTTTTGCAATTCAAACGAAGTTTCGGATTTTGATGTCCCATTAATTGTTACAACAATTTTCCTGACAGTTAAATTCCTGTACTAATTTCATTTTCGCCTCTCCAAATTTTAGCTGTACATTTTGCTTGTCAACACGCGTAAGAGTAGTTATTATAATGAATTTGAGATTTCATTTCTTTGTTTGCAATGACTTTTCTTGTTTCCTAATACTTTGCTTAGCTTTGGAAAGCCATTATAAGAAGTAAATGAAACAAAATATGAATGTCAAAATCAAGTAAATAGGATAATTTGGGCAGGGCTTTAACAGACGATGGAAATTGTGACACTGAGGTCCTTAGTTGCAATTGTAATATCAAAATATACAATCCCAAATCTAAGAAAAAAAAATTCACCCCATTAGGGATTAATAATTCTGTTCATTCTTTGTAATGGTTTCCATATGCGATTAATGTTGAGAGATCACCGACTGCAAAAGAGATAAAATAACCCCGTAATCTGGCATCTGTTCCCAGTAGCAAACATTGAGATTTACAGACATCGGCAAATTCTTAGATTTGAATGTTCGTTGCTCTTTCACTTGATTGGGTAAATTCCAATATCCCTCAAATGTTGTTGGCTCTTAACCTATGTGTCTCCGGCATTTTTTTAATGTGTTGGCAGACATCCAACCTGTTTTCTGGTTGTCGAATAAAACTTTTGCTAATACACTAGATAGACAAATTCTTGATTTGGAAAACTTACTAAAGATAAATTTTATGAATTAGGATTCTACTTCCTTTACATGCCATGTTCATTTAGAACATTCAGGAAAATGACTCTCTGTAACGTCCTATTTCTTGTTGTTCTTAGTAAATTCACAAGAACCGGTTAAGTAAGTTACTCGCTTTTTCTTACTGCCTCTCTCACTTTCACTAGTCCTGTGCCGAATTTTCATGATTCTTTCCTTATTATAGGTCCTTCAAATTTAAAGGTACTCTTATAGTAAGCATGTGTTTTTTTTGTAATTCTCTGTAATATAACCTCTATTAGATAGATCTATGCATCGATAAAATACAAGGCTTAGATAGATAGATAGACAGAAAGAAAGAAAGAAAGAAAGAAAGAAAGAAAGAAAAAAGGAAGAAAGAAAGAAAGAAAGAAAGAAGAAAAAAGAAAGAAAGAAAGAAGGATATGGAGACACTGAGATAGAGAGAGAAAAATATATTGAGAGTGATGTCATATTGATAGTGATGTTATCTTTTGTTTACTCTTATTAGTAAAAGATGTGAGTTGATTGATATCACTGTAAATAGAATAAAACACCTAAATTTAAATGGAACATTCTCTAATAACTAAACTATCTCGATCGGTGAATGAACCATGTTTCCTTTGTCGACAATAAAAAATGGAAATTATTAGGTTGTCCCAAAAGGTAATAAACACTTGCAAAAAATTGAAATTTTGCTCGCCAAGCAATTAAGGTTACCAGAAAACACTTGCAAACAATTGAAATTTTACTCGCAAAAACAACAAAGATTATTGCACAAAATAAAGACCATCATTTTCCAAGACTTTTCGCCATTAATCTGCAAGCTTTCGGATCTGGTGAAAGTACCATTCGTCCGGCTTCGAATCAAAGAATTATTGACACGCTTCCTAGATTTCATCAAACGAGTCGAATTTAGAAAGTGTTGCATTAAGCGGAAAAGGCCGTAATCTGACGGAGCACAGTCATGACTGTAGGCTGGATGTGGCAGAACCTCAACGCCGTCCAGCTATTCAAACTTATATTTTGTCTTCCTGGCGGTGTGTGGCTTGGCATTGTCCTGCTGCATCAAAGCGCTCTTTCGATTGATCAGAGCCGGGTACTTTTGCTTTCTTTTCGTAGACCCGCTCATGTTGCTGACAGTAAAGGCTGGCACTGATGGCACGACCATTCGGAACCAACTCAAAATGCACGATTCCTTCAAAGTTCCACCAAATGCACAACATGACTTTCTTGCTGAATCGATCTTGTTTTGGAACCAACGGTGTCTCTTGCCCTTTCTGAACCCATCGTTTGTCTCGATTGTGCTGGACCAGATAGACCCATTTCGTAAATTGTTTACGAACTTTTGGGACAACCTAATATTAAGTACATGAAAAGTGACATATTACTAAATCAAAGGTATGAAACTACAGTAAATTGTAAACATATGAAATAATTAACCTTACAATCCTGCTAGATTTATAAAATTTAAGTTATGAAACTTTAGCAACTGTCAACCTTTTACAATATTAATCTTAGTGTCTTGATAATTTACTTTAACTGTATGATCTCTTTTATGTTATTTGATCTTTATTTTCTGTTACCAATTTGATCCATTTGCTGATTTCAATTTCAATTTCAATTTTATTTTTATTTTTCATTATTAGTTTTAATTTATTTTCTTTTAATTTTAATTTAATTTAATTTTGGAATTTTATTTTTCAATTTAAATTTTAATTTCTTTTATTTTATTTCCCTAATTTATTATCTTAGCGCTATTGAATTTATACCTTCGTGTTATGTTTTTGAATATCCTCCAGTTTGCGTTTTATGAATAATTTCTCTGTTTGTGTATGTGATTTCATCATTAAAAAAGACAAAGATTTAGTTTGAAACAATGTAACCAATGTCTGTATCTGTCTGCAATTCACTTCCGCCCAAAGTTCGAAATTTCTATTTCTTAGCCGTTTCTGTTGCCTCTCACCTTTCTTCCCTCTGTACATTTCTGACTTTTTCGTCTTTCTGCTTCTTTTTTCTATATGCAAAAAAATTTGAACCCAGACACCATGCAACCAATATCTACTCCTGTATGCACTTTACTTCCTGTGTAATATTAAAATTTCTCTTTCTTAGCCGTTTCCATTGGTTCTTTCCTCTCAGTGCTTCCACTTTTGTTTTCCTCTTTGCTTTTTGTTTCCTCTGTGTCTTTCCCTTTCCATCTTTCTTTTCTCTTTCTTGATTTCTTATTTTGTTTTCTCATCTTTTCTGCCTTCTTTTTCCGCCTTTTTTAAATATATTCTTAACGCGTACAAAAATATTTCCAAAAATAAAAAGAACTGTTGTTTTTTTTATTTTTTCAATAAAACATTTATTACCATCATTGCTACCTAGCTGACGAGACATTGTTCTTTTAATGTTGAAACAAAATGTACAAGTTTGTGTTCGTTTTTAGTTTGTACATGTATAAAGCAATATTAATAATAAATATACATTGTTCTATTTTTTATATTGAACACTTTCTAAATTAATGTTTTGAACGATGCCGTTATTTTCTTCGTTAATAATTCATTTGTATATATATATATATATATATATATATATATATATATATATAGAGAGAGAGAGAGAGAGAGAGAGAGACGAAATCGTAAATCTAAAATTAAACTCCGAAAAGAAATTCTCGAAGAAATTTACTTATGAACTCATGGACAATAACAAAATCCATTTTCTTGACGTCAATATAGAGATAAAAATTAGCATATTTATCACTTATCTGTATAAAAGCCCACCAATAATAGGTCTTGTCTTCTTAACTATAAAACCCAATGCCCTGAAAGATTTAAAGTAGAGGTAATAATGAACTTCTTAAGCAGAACACATCAAACTTCCTCCCACTAAAGAATATTTTTGAGAAAACTAAAACATATAAAACAAACATTAGTCAACATTAATTTTCCCAACTAAATAACTGCTAAAGAAATTAATTAATTCTTACCAAAAATACATGATTCTAGCAATCAAAATAAGACACACTAAAACATCAACATATATTATTGCCACCAAATGGACATTAATTATAAACAGTACGAATTTTCTATACGCAAAATTGTTAAACACTATATTTATGCTGTAATTCCTCAAACGCATCTAAAATTTATAATATATTATAGAGAATGGAAGACAGCAAACCTTGTTGCGTCTAATAATAATAACCTAGCGATGACTAATACAGTGTATGATTTTCAATGCTCTGTTTCTTGTCATAAATCATTTACCTGTATTAGCCATACTACCACTTTTCTTAGTAGGTGTATTACATGCCAGATATATCTAGTAATAATGGTGCAATAAAAAACATTTATTAATCCATAACTTACAAGAACTCTAAGAAAAATGTTGGTTAAAAGTACAAAAATACTATTTAAATCAAAATATCAAAGGCACCTATCAGAGGTACTGTATATCAATCAATTTTCTCCTACCATCAACCTTACATTATTTAACAGTGGAAATGGCGTTTTGAAATTATAAAAGAAAAAGCCAGATGCTCACAAGATGCCAAGCTTCGTGCATTACAGGATAGATTCAAGGAACTTTCTTTTAAAAAAATACATTAAAACACAAAAAATTACAGTCAAACATAAAGACATAACAACACATGAAAAATAACATCCTTCAAAAATAGAGTGTGAAGAGGCTGAAAGCACTTCGAAAGTCGAACATTATTGAAAATTTTTACATTCCTTAAATCAAGTTCCACACGTGAAACACGCTTGGGCGATCATGATTCGAAAGAAACATGATTGACTGGGAAGAAGAATATCCCGCAGTAGGTTGCCATTACTTTTGCCAGCCAAAGCTATAGAACGCAATCTGTCCGGTTATTTAACCTATAACTGCAGGAAAGAGACGGATTAATACCTTTCACAATGGTACTTGCGCGTGAGTAAATGCAAGGGATTCAACTGGAATTCGAACTCAGCTCCCCAGTCTCACATTCCGAGCCGATCTCCACTACATCACAACGCACACCGCACTTACATTCCTTAACTTCAGCAAAAAGGAGCCATAAAAATACTGGAAAATTAAATTGAAAAAATCATAATATCTTCCTTGTCGGTCATTTTTAACGAAACATATTTAAATGAAACAGTGATGCTGAAATATGCATTAATATATATATATATATATATATATATATATATATATAATTTTCACTATTATCTAAACTCGTTTATACATTTAATAAATATAAAAATATTTTTACATAACAATTTAGCCATAACAAACTTTAAGAAAAAATGTTTTTAATAATTCAAATAAGAAATAACCCAGTATGCCAAGTTAATTCCATGAAGATTGCTGTATTGCATGAAACTCAGAGTCGTGAGTAAATTATAATATATATATATATATATATATATATATATATATATATATATATAGATATATATATATATATAATCGTATTACCCGAGCAAGGCGGTAACGCCACTGAAGCGCAGGGTGCTACGTAAGAGTGAAAAGTTTGGAAAAGAGAAAGCCGGAAACCACATCCTAAACAGGGAACAAGCCTCAGGGATAAGCCTCTGTACGTGTTGAATAGACGTGGGTGGAGTGTGAACCGGGCGGTAGATGAGTCTATCTTCTCCAATTGAAAAAGAAAATAAATAAAAGAGTGAAAAGATTGGAAAAGAGAAAGCCGAAAACCACATCCTAAACAGGGAACAAGGGATGAGCCTCTTCACCTGTTCAATAGACGTGGGTGGAGTGTGAACCGGGCAATAGATTAGTCTATCTACTCCAATTGAATTGAAAAATAAATAAATAAAGGAGTGAAAAGATTGGAAAAGAGAAAGACGGAAACCACACTTAAGTTTAGAATCGGAAGAATAAAAACTGAAGTTTCAAAGGTCCATTATGAAAAAAGTGGGCCGTTAGACATATAAAATATATTGTTTATTTCAGAAAAGAGTATCCACTAAAATACGAGTATTTATTAAAATAATACTTAAACAAATAAATTAATATATATATATATATATATATATATATATATATATGTATATAAAGAGAGGGCGATGGAGAGAGAATGAGGGAGAAAGACAAAATGAGGGATGAAATGACGGATTGCGATAAAGAATTTTATGTTTTACGCAGGCGATTCTGGAATTTGGATCCTAATCTGTGAAGCAAAGATGATGTACTAGTAAACAACATTAAAATCAAAACATTGTGAAGATCAGCGGCGCGCAGACAAAAAGTCTGCTTCGAAATTTTAGAGCATAAAATCCACAAAATCTTACGAGACAAGTGGATTAGTTTACTGAATTTTATGTTCCCTACAGTGAAAACAAAAATTAATAATACATTTGAAAGCGATGATGAAAACAGTTTTTTTTTTGTTTGCTTGTTTTTTTTTTTATTCTATACAATACATTGTCATTAAATCTTCTATCACGACATTAAAATATATCAGAAGTTAAGATTCTTTTTTTTGTGAGTGAAAGGATTAGATATTTCTGGCAGCTGTATGTGCTGTGGTTCAAAAATTACGAAAATTGATGATTTTCACGGCTTAATTTCTTCCCTCACTGGCCGGCTACAGATAGTTTTTAAGCAAACCAAATTGTTAGGGCGGCTCTCACATCTTTTTTTACAGACAACTGATAAAACAACTTAGTCCATCTGTAGTAAATGCTGAAACCAAATTTTACGGACACGTAGCAACCCAAAATGCCAAATACAAGTGGAGGATAATAGAATCAAGCAAGTACCAGAATTGAAATACGTAGGAAGTGTTCTAACAGGAATTCGAAAGTGCGACACAGAGAATTGAGGGCGAATTGGCATGGTGAAGAACGCGTTCCAGAAGCTGAGTAAAGTAATAAGACACATGAAAATTTCCCTAGAAACAAAGAAGAAAGTACTAGATTGCTATGTGATGTCAGTTCTTCAATACGGCAGTGAATGTTGGACAATATCATAGAAGATAAAGAAATAACTTGAAGCAGCAGAAATGTGGTTCTACAGAAGGATGCTGAGGATATCATGGACCGAGCATGTGAGCAACAATGGGGTGTTGGAAAGAATTGCAACAAAAGAAAATTAATAGGGAACATCAGAAAGAGACAACTGAAGTTTCTGGGACATGCAATGAGGAAGGTGGGCTTAGAGGACCTTATATTGACAGGCCAGATAGAGGGGAAAAACACACAGAAAAGCAGCGGATAACATATTTGAAAGGCCTGAGTAAGTGGATGACAGAACTATGGTTGCGTGGTGTATCAGAAGAAAGCGTGCTAAGAGCCACCAGGCATAGAGTGACGTGGAAAGCTATTATCGCTTACGTCCTGAAGAGACAGGGCACATAGAAAAAGAAGAAGACTTACAGTTTATGGGAGAGAGATCGAATAAACTGGGATAATCAATGGCTAAGAGGATTAAACATTCATAATTACACAGCATTGAGGGCTTCGGAACGATTCTTTCTACCGAAACCAATTTAAAATGCTTGAGTAACTCGTTGTATGGTTTTCAGAAATTTACCTACATTGTGGGATACTGGAAATAAAAATCCACGCCAATATTATAATATGACTGACAAATCGGTCATGTTGATGTACATATAGCCAGTTAGTGAACATTTATAACCACCTGGCCAGGCACCGATTCTATCAAAACATTGTCTTGGTGGTTAGGCAAGGAAGTCTCTAGCCGACTGGCATGCACTCCGTAGAACACCGAAACTAAATAGTTCCTGAAAACAATAGGACAAAATTCAAGATTGATAGGCACCGCCACATTCTTGATAAACGTAACCCGATAGGTGAAGTTGTTGCCAGCTTTACCTCTGACACTAAGTAAACACTTTAGTAACAGCAGGTTTCAGAAAATGGTGATTGCCTCTGGTGGTATATCCCGCAAATGATAGAGACGGAGGCCATCAGTAGTTGAAGAGTTTGTGGTAGCAATGACATCAGCGATTTTGATAGGTATAGAGAGTTCATTCAACGGCGAGCCGGAATAGTCTAAAGTTAGTTTCACGAAGAAGGCACGTTCAAACACTGTTTTACAGTTGCGCAAAAAGTCCTCTTCGCTGAAAGCTCACTAGGTCACTAACCACTTTTAGGAGAGGGCATTCCAGGCTGTGCTCATAGAGATTCTGGAGTAAATTGTAAACCTGGGCACGGCGCATCCTCAGGAGAACGGCCTTCCCCCAGATCCACCAGGATCCGTTGATATGTGTTCCTGTCTGACCAGGGAAAGCGGAGGTTTCAAATGAGTTCAGAATGACTTTATAGTCCTCCCTTTTTCGCCTAGAGCTAATAGCGTCAGTGGAGCGTATTAACCTTATTTATTGCCTCGCGTTCTAATGCAGCCATACACTGGAATTCTCGAGTAATACACCGAGCCTAGGTGCTTGTGTTCGTGCGATATGAAGGGTCACGCCCTTTCTTCATTTCTATTTCACTGATCAGGGTGATTTTGATACATATGGCATTAAAGAACAGCCGGCTGATCGAAAGCATACTCACAAAGGCGGCAATTAACATGGAAGGATTGAGTTGTATTCTGGCTTCCATTTTTGCATGAAAACTTTCGAGGCAATTTCAAGAATAAAAACCAAATGAATAAAATCAAAAGGATATGTGAAGGATATATAAGGATTAACCCCCAAATAGAATTGAAGAGGTTAAGACTAATGTTAGTGGAAGCATCTAAAGCATCTACGAGAGAGTCTGTTCCACAATATAGTTGTACTTGGGAAGAGGCTTTTTGAGGGGAACATCGTTCTTACGAATAGCTTTCGTAAGAAATAAAGATTTACTAAAATGGTGACGGATTAATTTCAATTAATAATTACTATAAATATGAATAAACAAATTTATACCACGTAGTGATAAGTAACTACAGACGGACAAACAAAACTCATAATCAGAATTCATATGGTTTTAAAATAGAAACTGATGCTTAACATCAGGAAAACACAGATGAGGTTACTGAGAAACGTAATGAGGAAGGAAGGACTGGAGAATGTAATACCCACAGGACGGATAAAAGGAAAGGGAGACAGAAGAATGCAGTGCGAAACCTTCTTGATAGGCCTGAATAAATGCATATCGGTGCGGGGTTTGGGAGAGACACCAAGAGGAAAAATATTGAGAGACAAGAAACAGAGCCAGTCGATCGCCTACGTAGTGAAGGAACACAACACATGAAAAAGAAGTTTTAGTTTTGTAAAAGCCTGTTAGTTGGGAAATTTTAAAAACAGAGACACACCCAAAAGAGTTTTCTTTTAGAGATTCCCGCTGGCCAAGATGATATCAGATGGAGCTCATTATGATTATTTCATTTAAATTTCTCTTCAGACTCTCTAGCGATAAACGTCTTCCGCTTAATCCATTTTTTTTTGCACTGTTTGAAAATTAGTTTGTAATATTTTATTTGAGATATAAAATAATGAATAAATTGCTCTGGTTTTCTTCTTCTTATATCGTAAACCAAAATTGGATTTTCTGCCAGGTAAGAGTAAAAGGCGAAAATTAACATTTAATTATGATTTTCATCCGAAAATCTCTTCTTAAATTTGCTTTCGTTTTAAAATAACTAATTACAATTTCAATCTTTTGGTAATATGAGACGAATACTTGATTATAGCCCACATACACAAAAACAGTAAAAGAGGTCTATATATCTATAGCAAAGATGTACGCACGCATAAAGAAAATTAACGTGTATAGAGAAATCAGCAGTTCATGGTGATGTCCGTTTCACGCCGCAGCGATCATCAGATCTTAAACAGATTGCTCTACTATGACATTTATTATGCTGGTTCTAAGCTTTCGGCTCACATGAGCCATCTTCAGAGAGGTCATAGGGACGTTAGCATACTTTCCAGGTATTTGAATTCTTTTTTACTTGTTTTATTTTAGTTTCTCCAACGTGTAGTTTGCATATTGGGCTCCTCTTTTTGCTGATGACAATACACTCAGTTTTCTTGAAATTTATGCTCAGTCCTTTCTTTTCTCTTTCAAGTATCCAATACTCAAACCGCATACCTAAGTTTACACCACCACGTATTTCCACGGGGTCAATCATCTGGATACTGATCAGCGTTATATGACCATATTCGCAATATTTATATTATTTGGATTATTGTTCTCATCTTTTTTTGCCATTTGGCCTTTTTACGGTTCTGTCTTCTTCAGGTGCTAGAAATTTTTAACCGAAGCATTTATTACAATCACTGGGGTATATCATCCTCAATCGAGGCTTTACGCAAGAAATGAGTATGATATGCCACAGTGATTGTAATAAAGGGTTCGGTCTGAAAACCCTAGCACCTGAAAAAGGCCGGACGAAAACATCGAAAACATCGTAAAACTGACAACAATGGTGAGGATAATAGTCCGAATAATGTAAATATTGTAAATACTACCTCATCACAGAAATATAGACAAAAGACAATATTCGGTTGAAACATATATATATATATATATATATATATATATATATATATATATAAGAAAAATTAAGACAGGCACGTTATTTCATGGTAATTCGGAACACTTCCGAATTAGCATGAAATAATGCGTCTGTCTTAATTCTTCTTATATTTGCTCTATATGTATTTATATGCATATATGTTTAGAGCTCTCGTAGAGAGTTATCCTACCATTATATGTAAAGGATACTCCTTTGGATTCTTCTATGTCCACAGGGCATGTTAATATATATATATATATATATATATATATATATATATATATGTGTGTGTGTGTGTGTGTGTGTGTGTGTGTGTGTGCGGAGAAGGGTTTATCCTAAAATTGTAGTTTTTAAGGTTTTCTTTCTTTTTAAGGTTTTCTTTGTTTTTAAGGTTTTTCTTTCTTTCTTTTTCTGAAGCAGTTAATTTTAAATCTTGTCAAGCCGAAATAGGCAAAAGTTATTTTGAGTCAGAAATTATTTCTGTTGGAATATTTTAACTGATGTTAACTCAAAACAAGGGCCAAAAGACAATCAATTTAGAAAGACACTCTAGGGAATTATATTAGCATAAGAAAGAATCAAATAAGCGATTTCATAATGTTTTAATTCAGAAATGACTTCTCTTTATCGCTTCTATCATGTTTTTAACCATTCGTAACATCTCATTTTTCTTCACTTTTTATATTAACTGCATATAAATGACCTTAAAATGAAGAGTGACTGAATCTAAAATTTACTCTGTTATGAGTGCACTGTACGCTTTGAGCAGCAGAGAAACTTAAATAAAAATGAACTGCGCCACTTTTCGGTATCATGTGACGTACTCGCTAATCATTTCATGTTAAATGCCTGACATCATGACCTGTGTTTCTCCCGTTAAAATTATTTGATAATAGATGTGACAGATTTCATATTAGCCAGATAAAAGCCGTTTTATAATCACAATAAAATCTCACTTATTGTTTTCTGTTAATAATAGAAACTGACACAGGGATACACATGCACACATGATCACTTTTTATACTCGACCCTCAGTCGGATTTCAAAATTTGAAGTCATAGAAATTCAGATTTCAAGCTGAACCACGAGTCTCGTAATAAAAATAAACTCTCACCCGGTTCACACTCCACCCACGTCTATTGAACAGGTGTAGAGGCTCATCCCTTGTTCCCTGTTTAGGATGTGGTTTCCGGTTTTCACTTTTCCAATCTTTTCATTTTCTTTTCTTTTCTTTTCATATTTTTTCTTCAATTGGAGTAGATAGACTAAACTATCACCCGGTTCACACTCCACCCACGTCTATTGAACAGGTGTAGAGGCTCATCCCTTGTTCCCTGTTTAGGATGTGGTTTCCGGTTTTCTCTTTTCTAATCTTTTCACTTTTTTTTTCAATTGGAGTAGATAGACTAAACTATCACCCGGTTCACACTCCACCCACCTCTATTGAACAGGTGTAGAGGCTCATCCCTTGTTCCCTGTTTAGGATGTGGTTTCCGGCTTTCTCTCTTCTAATCGTTTCACTCTTACGCAGCCCCCGGCACATCAGTGGCGTTACCACCTTGCCCGGGGTGATATGATAAAAAAAAATAATTTGATTTACGTGAGCAACGACGATGTGTTGGAGAAGATGAAAACGAGGAGAATACTCATACTTAACATCAGGAAGAGACAGCTAAGGTTCCTGGGATACGTAATGAGGAAGAAGGGCCTGGATAATCTTATACACAGTGAACTGATAAAATTGTTAAGAGAGACATGGGAAAGCAGCGCGAGACATATTTGATAGGCTTGAGCAAATGGATGACGGAGCAGGGTTTGCGAGGGAAAGTATTAAGAGCGTCGAGAGACATGAGAAAGTGGAAGCCCATGATCGCCTACGTCCTGACGGGACATGCCACATAAAGAAAAAATTGAGTGGAGACCTGTGTAAACAGAAAAAACACTTTCACAATCCGTGTACACACACACACACACAGACACACACACACACAAATACACACATTTTGTTTTTACATGAAGGACTCGGATTGTGACAAGACTATCATATCAAACCATTGTAAATCTATACTGATCATTACAATAATCGTTGAGAACGGTTTTACAATTTTTTTCCTCGAGAATGCTTATTAACTTAATCTTGTTCATTAATTTAATCTTGTTCATTAACTTAATCTTGTTCATTAACTTAATCTTGTTCATTAATTTAATCCTGTTCATTAACTTAATCTTGTTCATTAATTTAACCTTGTTCATTAACTTAATCTTGTTCATTAACTTAATCTTGTTCATTAACTTAATCTTGTTCATTAACTTAATCTTGTTCATTAATTTAACCTTGTTCATTAACTTAATCTTGTTCATTAACTTAATCTTGTTCATTAACTTAATCTTGTTCATTAATTTAATCTTGTTCATTAATTTAATCCTGTTCATTCACTTAATCTTGTTCATTAATTTAATCTTGTTCATTAACTTAATCTTGTTCATTAACTTAATCTTGTTCATTAATTTAACCTTGTTCATTAACTTAATCTTGTTCATTAATTTAACCTTGTTCATTAACTTAATCTTGTTCATTAACTTAATCTTGTTCATTAATTTAATCTTGTTCATTAACTTAATCTTGTTCATTAATTTAATCTTGTTCATTAACTTAATCTTGTTCATTAATTTAACCTTGTTCATTAATTTAATCTTGTTTATTAAATTAAACTTGTGCTTTGTGGATTTTTTTATCCTCAAATTTTTATACACAAATAGCGATACGATTATATTTTGAAACTTTATCCATGTGAGTATTTTCAAGCCGAGGTGAGTTTAGTGAGGTAATTATGGGTATTCACCAGTAAATCCCATTATAAGAACTAGAAATAGTCAAGGGTATATAAATGTTTTTTTTTCAAACAACAAGCAATGGGAACGTCAGGACGTTGGGGAACATGGCTTTTTACATCTTCTTGTCCCTTGTAGCTCTTAACATATCCTGTTATCCCGCTCAAGCCCCGCTCCGCAATCTATCTGCTAAAGCCCATCGAGTAGCCTACGCGTGGCTTTTTATTGTCTCTCCTTCCATCTATCCGTCCCGTGAGCATCAGATTCTTCAAGCTCTCCTTCTTCACTACATGTCCGAGAAACTTCAATTGTCTTTTCCTGATGTAAAGTATCAGTTTTCTTTTTCATGTCCATTCTCTCTCAAACTTCCTCGTTGCTCATATGTCCATGTTATCCTCAGCATCCTTCTGTAGAACAACATTTCAGTTGTTTCAGGTCTTTCCTTAATTTTGCATGAGATTTTCCAATATTTGCTGCAATATTGAAGAACAGATATCACATAGCAATCCAGGTTATTACGATAATATATATATATATATATATATATATATATATATATATATATATATATATTCAGAAAGTATAACATGGATATTTTATAATATCAATACAAAAGTAGCTATTTTGTTTTGACACTTCTTGTGTCTTGTCAAGTGATGTGGTTTATTTCTAATTGAACGGTTTTAAAAGGTTAAAAACAAGCAAAACCCCTTTAATCAGAGAGACATTGTTGTATGCACAATGTGGACCAATCAGAGTAAAGCAACTTCTAATTTGGAGAATATGTGAGCAGACTTAAAAACAATTTTGTGGGGCGTTAGTATTAATATATGATTACTCGTATATATATATATATTCTAACAAATGTCACGGTCAGAACCATCAGGAAGACTTAACATTAGAACTGTTAGTTATTATAGCAGTAGCCACGAGATATTGAAATTGTTAGGAATTATAATAGGAGTCACGAACAATCGAAACTTATACAATTTATAACACAATTTATAACAGGAGTTATCCAAGCTCATACTCAGTAGAATAAATACTTGTTGCTTCGGTGTACAGTATATTGAAAAAAGTTGATTGATTTTTTTTTATCTTTGGTGTGTGTACAAAGAAAGGGAAAAACAGATATTCTTCAAATATGGAGAAAATAATTGCTTATGTTCTAAATAGATATATGACCTTAAAACAAACGAAATCTTCGCCAGAGTTTCAAAAATTTTCAAAGAACTGCTCAAATAGAATTAAAAACAACTTTTAAATCCCTTAATCTAGAATAGAACGACAAGATAATATTGTGAATTTGATTGTATGTCATGAGAATGTCACACATGGGGTTACATACGTCAGTCAGTCAGTTAAGTGCCATACGTGATACACACTTGGGCGATCATGTCTCGAAAGAGACATGACTGACTGGGCAGAAGATTATCCTGCAGTAGGTTACCATTGCTTTCTGCGATAGACTGGTTGCCGACCAAGGCTATAGAACCCAATCTGTCCTGTTATTTAACCCATAACTTAAGGGAATGGACGGATTAATACTTTTCCCAAGGGTATTTGCGCTTAAGTGAATGCAATGAATTCGGCTGGAATTCGAACTCGGCTCCCAGATTTCTCGCTCCGAACCGAAATGTTAAAAGCCTCTCACTAATGCTATTTTCATAGAAAATGTTAAGACACGCTATATTATTTAGTTCCATCAGTTCAGAGCTTTGCAGGATACGTCACTTATCGTATTTGCAATATTCTGTAGGAAATACGCAATGTTATTGGTCATTACCTAGCATTTCGGCTGCAATAACTATTCTGCCGACGTAAAGTGGCTTTCCTGGGGTTTGTATTATACATATATATATTAGTCATCCACATACAAGCCCATATATACTATAGTCATCCGCAGACAGATCCGTTTCGCCGTATCACAGCTCATCAGTACAGTTAGACTCCGATTGCTTTTTAACCAAGGATTGAAACCCGACCGAATTGGCGTCAGTCGGCGATTCTACCTCTGGGCCACGAGTGTTCGGTAGAAGAAGGCAGACTTTTTAGCGCGTATATTACTATACATGCCCAATAGCCATAGGGATCTAATTCATTATTGAATGAGCGTTGCGTATATGCCGGAGTGGCTACTGTTTTCAAAGTCTCCCATTCTTCCAGAATGATCAATCAGGGTGTGAGAGCGTAAATACTATAGTCATCCGCAGACAGATCTGTTTCGCTGTATCACAGCTCATCAGTACGGTTAGACTCCGATTGCTTTTTAACCCAGGATTGAAACCCGACCGAATTGGCGTCAGTCGGCGATTCTACCTCTGTGCCACGATATATACGAACTGAATCTAAAAGTGAGCCAAAAGTCGACCGCGGTTTCACTCGCCGGGTCGTGTTTTTGCTTTACTTTCGTACTTTCGTATTGAGCTCTTTCTTGTTAAGGTTTTCGTCTTGGGTTTTTTTTTCTTTCGAACACAGCTTATGCTTTGTTCGTTTCTTTTTTTTATTTCCCTTTACTCATTTGGTATTACCTTTTTGGCTTGACGACTTAGTTTACCGATTTGTTAGCAGTCGGTTTTTCTGATTTCGGTCGTGATTAGTGCTACTGTTCTGTTGGTACGTTTTATATATATATATATATATATATATATATAATTTCATGGTAAGTATTCTGATGGACTTTCAGCTATGGTAAACTTTATGAATTTAAGCGCAGTACTACATTAGCAACAAGTTCTCGTCGATTTACAGTTGAATTGACGAGATACAACCGTAAGTTTTATGCTAGGAGTTTCTCCTCTACACTTCTCTCTTCTAGCTTCATGCATTTCAGCCAACTTTGATCTTCAAAAATTAATTGCTAATTCTGTCTTCTTGATTACTTTTTTATTTCTTTCGTTCTTTAATAATTTCGTTTTACTTATTCACTCACAACCAGTGACCCCTTGTGTTTTAGTGATTCTACTGAATTACTTTAGTTAAAATAATTAAGAAAAATTGCTTCCGACAACTCTATTATCCTCTGTAATGATAAAATGGTTGCACTCTCAGAGAGGATATTACCTTTGAGCGTCCACTGGGAGTCGGGTTCACGCCAGACTTGAAGTGGAACGAATACTTACGTTCTATTGGTATAGACGCTGAAAAAGTGGTCTTCTTGAACAGATTTAGAGATTACCTGGCTCTACCTGCCACGATCTAATTTGGCAAGAGTCCAATCAAGCCGAAAGTGGAGTATTGCTGATATATCTAAGCTGGGACTCCCCAATTGCTCATAATGTTCAAAAACCTGTATATGCTATTGTAAGTTATTAATTATTTTCCACCATTCAAATCCCTTTCCCAGCGATACATCCCCGCAAGTCCATTGCTATTGCAATGAAAAATTCACTAAAGTAATACTTTATTTGTACTAGTTCAGACATTTCGAGTAATGGCCATTTATATCATGTACAGAACACCGAATCCAACCCTTTTCTATTCCATTGGAAATAGATAACATTCGAACAAGTTCTTCCCAAGATCTGCTTCTTTGCGAAACATACTCCAAAGCCACCGCAAATCGAACATTCTCAAGTCGACTGTTTGTCTATCTAAAACGCCTCATGATCTATAATGTAAAACAACTTCATTTATTACCTTGGTTGGCAATTGGTCTTTTTATTGATGTAGCACTATCACAAAAAAAAACCTGATGATAAAATTATATATATGAATCGGGTGTTCACATATTGGTTATGATTTTCTAAGAATTAAAAGGATTTGTCGAATATAATTGTATTAGATTAAACTACATTTGTCGACACGGCTTAATTCAAATATTAAGATTTTATGAACTGAATTTTTAAATAAATTTCTAATAATTTTCATAGCATATTCAATAAGAAATGTTTATGATGCAGACGGTTTACAATAAAAAATTCTTAGACATTTGTTTTTCATCATTACCCTTGCCTCCGGTCAAATCATGCTGAAGGCAACATTTCTGGTTTGATCATCAAAGTCAATGCTGCGTCGAGCCCGGACACTACTTAGATAGAGGTTTACCTGTAAAATCGAGTAGTGTCATCAAATTTTTACATACCGAAATATATTTCGGTTTTAAATAAGCCACAAAGGGTTGATAAGCCGTAAAAATTGGGAACAAATGTAATCAATATCATTACTGTTTAAAAGCCATTATTCCTATGGGAAGCTGTTATCTACTGACCAGTAAGTTCTAATCGTACGCGAATAAAAAAAGGTAAATGAAAATATTGTCTGAATCTTATAATCTAATAGTAAAAAGCGAAATCTATTAACAAAGGTTATCAGCTAGACAAAAAATTGATTTTCGGGTACTTCACTAGTTTATTGAAGGTCGTTCTGAATAAGTTTCAGCACTGCCTCCTGTTTACAACTAGAAAAGTTTGAATATATATATATATATATATATGTGTGTGTGTGTGTGTGTGTGTGTATATGTATATATAGGGTGCGATGGGTGAATTGTCGTCCATATTACGCAAAAATGTAAATAACACTGACATCTCATTTTAACAGATATATTTATCAAAATTACACAAAAATGTCTTCAAATATTAATGAGTAAATTTGTTCACTAAATTTGACATTGGCTTCGACCACAATCTCTATGCTTCGGAATCATCTGCAACTTAACTGAACGGTTTCTTTGTTGAAATTGGTGAAATCTGCTATAATCCTTGTCTTCGTTTCGTTGTTGGTGTTGCAAGAAGTTTTCTTGGGGTATCACTCAACTTCGCCCCAAACACAATAATCAAGAAGTTTACAGTCTGGGGTTTAGGTGCCTAAATTTAGGAAATTATGAGGACATAGAAATTGTAGGCTAGCCATGACTGTCTCCTCCAGCTTGTGTGGCACGATGCAGAGAAGTTTTCAGGTACTCGATATTTGATATTTTTAATTTCGCGCCTGCGCCATGTTTGTTTTTGATATTGCCGATTGTGTGGTCAGTTTAGTTGTCTATGAATAAAAGAATACCATGACGCAATTGAATCCGCTCGAAAGTGTATGTTTTACTGATTAGCGCTCGCACCGAAAGCCCAGTACGAAGATTTCAGTGTGTTTGGGTGTCAATATGAGGGCAGTACAGACGATTCAGGAAGAGTTGGACCAGTCTAATGGGAATTACGATGGTGTTTGGAATGATCACATTATCTCTCCATTCATCTTCCCACATGACTTCACACTGAAAACGGGTTCCTACAGGGTGCAATGGATAAAGTGTCATCTAAATTAGGCAAAAATAACACATTTTAAGATATATCTCATTTTAAGATATATATTTATTAAAATTACACAAAAATTGATTTATTATGACGGTATTGCTTTATACTTTATATGGCTGGCGTTTTATGCAGTTTTGCAAGCAGCAAAACGTCCACAAAACGGAATGGTTTCACTATCATGCTTAATTGAAGGGCGGAGCTTTTTTGGATTTGTGAGCTTCATTCACTTTTCTCCTTACATAATGAGAGGCCATGTTAAGAAATAAGTATAATTTGGTATTATCTGACATACAGTTGCAATATTTACTCCCATGTTGTAGATAGATTCTAGCATAAACTAATCTGCATCTTAGGTAAGTTAAGTTCCATACCTGATACCCATTTGAGCGATCATGTCTCTTTAGAGGCATGGCTGACTGGGCAGAAAATTATCCCGCAGTAGGTTGCAGTTGCTTTCTGTTGTAGATTGGTTGCCATCCAAAGCTTTAGAATCCAATCTGTCCTATTATTTAACCCATAACTAGAGGAAAGAGACGGATTAATACCTTTCCCAAAGGTATTTACAAGTAACTCAATGCATGAATTCAACTGGTCCCCGATTTCTCCTTCCACTGAGCCAAAGCGCACATCCCGCACCACAACTCTTATCTTGTGGTTAACCTTAATCAAGAAAGCTTTCCTTGGGTGACAAACTCGAAGTCCTGCTCGATGAAAACATTCGTCGATACATTCAAACCTGGTGTCCTTACAATATTGTTCTTTGTTGTTAAGTGAGGAGTCTACGAGACATATCTAAAACTATCAGTTTCATTCTCACAGAAATTAAATATTTTATGCCATCCTGAATTTATTCTCGACATATATTTTGTCCCGTTATACTTCATGGTAATGACACCAGTGTTCGACCTAAGAACATTTAAACGCTTGTAAAATATCGTATATTCATTACCTTGTTTGTACGCATCAAATATTTTAACTAGGAAATTTGTGTCACATTCAGCCGTCTCCAGAAACATTGCAGAGCAAATAAGTTACCGCGGTACGAGGCACTCACACATTTTTATCCTTTATAACAAACCAATATCTGGCGATGTATATATATGCACGTTTGTGTGTGTGTTAAAAGGGCTCTGTATGAAGTTTATATATATATATATATATATACACACACACGCACATATATAATATATATATATATATATATATATATATATATGTAATGGCTGAGAATACCCGGTTACCAGGGAAGCTAGTTATATCGTAGAAAGCCTAAGCTGCTACACTTTGCGGGGGGGGGGGCGGAGAGCGCGTTATCCCGCGAGAAAAGCAGTCTGAACAAGGGCAAGATGCTTGAAGCTTATATATATATATACGGACATGTTGTTATTATGTCTATATATATATATATATATATATATATATATATATATATAGACATAATTATGTTATTATGTCTATATATATATATATATATATATATATATATAGACATAATAACAACATGTCCGTATATATATATATATATATATATATATATATATTAAAAAAGGATTTTTCTGTTGCTGAGGTGATGTGTTGTCCCCCGTGGGGATCTTCATATTGAAATGGCCATTCAACATCTTTGAATTAATCCTTTTTTAATATATATTTGCTCTGTAATATTTTATTACATGGAGCTCTCTTCCTGTATCATTTTTTAATATTAAAATAAAATTTTTAATATTAATTAGGATCGGGTTTTTTGGAATTTACCTTCCTGCTTTTTTCCCTTGGATTGAAGTATCTGAATTAATATATATATATACACAACCGGCCATAATTATTAGCCTTATCCAGTGTTTTAAAAAAATCATGTATGTCATACTATTTTTTAGTATTTATTGCCAAGTCAATAATAGTGACTGAAAATAGAATGGTTCTTTTGTTAATATTGCACAATAACATGTGCATCAAATGAATTTATAAATATGTAATAATTGCCTATATTGCAGTGTCGTCAATGAAACAATATAGAAAAGTTGGGGTAATTCGGACGTGTTCATCTTTGTTTCCTTGCCTTATAAAAGTTTGCAAATTATTAATAACAAAAGAACCATTCTATTTTTATTTAGAATTGTCCATTTCAGAATAAATACTAAAGATGGTTTGAAATACTTCATTTCTTAAAAAAAAAACTGCGGTTGCCTAATAATTATGGCCGGTAGTGTATATATAAAGACATATACTTATGCTGTCTCTGTTTTGAAATGAAACCAATTTCTCTTTGCACAGCTCAACGCTAATATATAAATAATTATTCGTATATATATATACATATATATATATACATATATATATAACTCTGTGTGTGTGTGTGTGTGTGTGTGTGTGTGTGTGTGTGTGTGTGTGTGTGTGTGTGCTAGTTTTTCTGGGTAATAATAGTCTTTTTTGTGCGCGTGACTATATAAGCATTTCCATCAACAGATACATATACCGCTAAACTAATACAAATTTTATTCCTAACTATAATTATCTGAATTTATAAACGATATATATATATATATATATATATATATATATATATATATCGTGACAGACAGAATGAGTGAGAAAAAAGTAAAAAAAGCAAAAAAAGAGAATACAGTCTTTTGTATACAGTTGTGCGTGTAAGTGTGTGTGTTTCTAAGAATAAATGTAATCAAAATTCGGCAAAGAAAATTGCTCAACTTATTTAATAAGATACCCACCTGGGGTTAAGATATAATTTCGATGTGATCATTTTCTGGTAAGAAGAAAAAATACTAAAGAAAACTTTTTGTGTGATTTCTTTTTTCTTCTTTATTTGTTTTTATTTCTTTTGTGTACAAGACATATTGCGTTAATCTGAGAAGCAACTTTTTCCCATAATTTATTTTAATTCATTTTTTTCTGTAATGAGTCTCTTTTTCTTATTCCATCTGTCTCTAATTCTATTGAGCCGAACCCATCAATTACAAAGATAGCGACAAGTTGAAACGCATTCATATGTGATTCTGTTAATAGGTTCAAAAATATGATTATTGACCGGAAGTCAGGAAACGTGTCCAATGCAACTGTAGGAGCACATTTCCTTATCTTACACGTTTTTCTAATGTATTATTAATCCACCATTTTCAGCTCAATAATATTTGTTGTTTTCATAGTATGTTCACCTTTATTTATTTTAATATCAGTTTCTTAGAATTTTGCCAATTTTCTAACAAATCTTCTTTTTCAATCATTTTCCGCTAACAGCATCACATGAACACGTAAATCTTCCTTTACTGCTCGGCAAAATACGAGACACTTAATTTGCGTTTTAAAACAGAATTGAAAATGTGTCGAGGTTCGCTTAGAAACGAATATTTTTCTGATTCATTAGCCAAGAAATACCCTGCGGTCAGCGTTTATTCGAGTATTTTAACTGTGTTTTGACACAATATTGTTTTTATAATTTAACATGACAAATTGAAAATCTAGAAATAAAATTATTGCATCTGTAAGCTTGTTAAACGACTGATAAGCATATCCGTCTTTATTTCAGTCAGTTAAGTGTCATGTGTGATACACGCTTTGGACAATCATGTCTTGAAAGAGACATGACTGAGCAGAAGATTATCCCACAGTAGGTTGACATTCCTTTCTGCGGTAGACTGGTTGCCAGCCAAGGCTATAGAACTTAATCTGTCCTGTTATTTGAATCATGGCTAGAGAGAGAAGTGATGTATTATATTATTACGTAGTAATTAGTGGGGGATCAGTTTATTACTTTATAATAATAAAAAAACGACCCCCACTTTATGACCAGGAGAAGCCTTAATCATGATTCTAACTATTATATTTATTCAGTCAGTTAAGTGCCATACGTGATACACACATGGGCGATCATGTCTCGAAGGAGACATGACTGACTCGGCAGAAGATTATCCCGCAGTAGGTTGTCATTGTTTCCTGTAGTAGACTGGTTGCCAGCCAAGGCTATAGAACCCAATCTGTCCTGCTATTTAATCCATAACTGGAGGGAAGAGACGGATTAATACCTTTCCTAAGGGTATTTGTGCGTAAGTGAATGCAATGAATTCAACTGGAATTCGAACTCGGTTCCCCGATTTCTCGTTCTCGTTTCGTCAGTAGGAGTAGAAAGGTTTGTCTATCGTACAGTATATACTCCTCCCGATATTTTAAACAGAAGTACTGATTTGTTCTTTCTTTACTGTTTAGCATTATGATTCAAGTCTCTTCTGAAGCATTTCCCTCCTTTTCCTCTGCAGTGTCCTGTTGTGTCGTGTAATAGGTGAACATCATTGTAACAAAACTCCCTATTCTGCCATCCTTCTACACGTGTTCATTAGGTAGTTTACTCACTGTTTCCTTTTGTCTGTTTTGCTCTTATTATAAGCTCAGTGCCATCAAACCCACTTGATTCCAAGAAGAATGGTGTTTTATTTAATTTGACTTCCATTATCTGTAAAATAGTCATACGTTCAGTTCGTGATATTTTCAGCATCCTGCACTATTTGTCTTATTCCCCCCTCTTTGAACCTGCTGAAATGACTCTTCTTCTTCATCTCCATTCATAGACGAAGATGATCATGGAAATCCATTTGGCTCTGCCTCTTGTTGTTCTCAAAATTCTTCCTCTTCGTATCTCTCCTAAACCCAGCTCTGCCATCCATTTGCTCAGTAGGTTTCGTGCTGGTTTCCTCTGTCTCTCTTTCCCTCTCTCCGTCCAATGAATATTAAATTCTCCAGGCACTCCTTCCTAATTACATGTCCCAGAAACCTGATCCATCACTTCCTTGTATTAAGTATGTATTTTCTCCTCATTTACATCCTCTCCAGCACCTCGTCGTTAGTCCATGGTATCCTCGGCATCCTTCTGTAAATCCACATTTCTTCTGCCGAAAGCCTCTCCTTTATCCTTGAGGAGACCGTCCAACATTCACTGCCATACAGAAGAACAGATATCACATAGCAATCCAACAATTTCTTCTTTGTTTCCAATGAGATTTTCTTGTCTTTCAATACGCTGGTTAGCTGTTGAAATGCATCCATACAAATGCCAATGTGTCTTTGGATCTCAACATCGGACCTTCCATCCTCTGTCAGCATGCTTCCCAGTTATTTCTTACTTGTTTTACACAGTCTTAAATCAAATTGTAACAAAGAACAAAAACTGAACATCATTTGAGGAATTTAAAACAGCAGCATCAGTTAAAATGGATATCATGTAACTCAAAGAGATGATTATAACACAAACAAGATGTTGAACTTACGCATTAATTCAAACAGAAGGTTTTTTTTTAATCATTTCACCCCGAGCAAGGCAGAAATGCCACTGATGAGTGGGGGGGGGGCTACATAACTGTAAAAAGATTAATTAGAAAAGAGTGAGGAGTACAAACTAGAAAGGAGCAATAGAAAGCTGAGAATGCAGGTGCGATGATAGATACATAGGTGGAGAGAAAAAGTAGGATAGGCGGGGGTGGGGAGAGAGCTAGAGTGCAGTGGTTAATAGATGAGTATTGACATTGCATTTAAATTTCTGGAGGTGGTAGCCGTCAGGAAAGCAATAATATGGGAGCGAGTTCCAGAGGCGCGAAGTCCGAGAGAAGAAGCTGCAGGAATAGAATTGTCGTCTGCATTTGGCTAACCTAACTGTGAATGGGTGGGACCCAGTTGCCAGTCTGGTTGCACGAGTAAACACCTGTTGAGGAGGCACCAGAAGCCATGAAAGTATTTATAGAACAGACAAAAGGAGGCCACATTTCGACGGTGGGGAAGTGGCTGCAGTCGAGCCGCCAGATAAGTACCTATCTTATTACAGACTCTCCTTTACGCATTAATTCAAACAAAATGTTTGGAAGGAAATAAATATCAGTATCGGAAATAACGATAACAGCAAGTCAACCTGAGAAAACGATTTTCCAGCAAAATCCATTTAAAATAAGGGTTTTATAAATTTCAACTTACAGCAGTATTGGCTACTCAGTCAGTGAATGTTTGTTTCCTTATGAGGAAACAGTTAATATTAACAATATCTGTATTCTATCATTTATTTACAAAAGCTTTCTAACTACGCTACTTATTTTATAACTCCACTTCTCTTGTCTTAAATATGCCAAATGAATATCAAATTGTTTTCGCTAATTAGGTTACCGTAAAATTTAAACATTTTCTGATTCCAAGTAGGAGTACACGTTTCATTCCCATTTTCCTTGAAACGTCGTCATTAATTATGTTCTACCCATGGTTATTTTTTAATCGGTGTCACGCTAAGCAAGGCAGTATGTCGTTGTATTACAATGAGTTGCAGCGTGTGAAAGAATTATGAAGTTAAATATTAATCATGAGTTAAACATTGATAATAAGCAAAAAGAGAAAGCAGGAGGACAGTAGATAACGATTGACATTGCATTTAAATTTTTGCATATTAAAGTTTGGTGGAATACCTGGAGCTGAAAGGGATTTCCACAATCAAGAAGTTCGAAAACTGAAGCTGTTAGAATAGATCTTTATGTATATCTAGCCAGCACAACTGTAAATTGACGAGACCTCATCACTATAGTTTAGCAGTTAAATTCATAAAATCTGCGAACAAAATCGAAAGGATGTGCGTTTTAGTGCAGTGGGTATCGTCTCGGAAAGAGAATTCGGTAACCCGCTTTCGATTTCCACTTCAATTAACTGCATTCACTTACGTCAAATACCCTTAGAAAAGGTACGAATCCGTCTCATTCCTACGGTTATGGGTTAAATAGTAGAACAGATTGATTTTCCTAGCCTTGGTTGCCAACCAGACTAACGCAAAACTTAACCTACTGCGGTTAAGTCTTCTGTCCAGTCACTCATGTCTATTTCGAGACATGATCACCCTTGCGTGAATCACGTATGGCACTTAACTGACCAAAGCAAAGAGCTCATCTGAACAATTTTTCCTCTTCTTCATGTGCGTGTCCTTTCAGGAAGTAGACAATCATGGACATTCACTTGTCTCATGTTACTCTCCATATTTTTCCACTTGATAACTCTCCCAAACCTCGCTCCGCCTTTCTTTGTTCAGGCCTATCAAGTTTTTTTTTTAATCATTTCACCCCGAGCAAGGCAGAAATGCCACTGATGAGCTGGGGGCTACATCAATGTAAAAAGATTAATTAGAAAAGAGTGAGGAGTACAAACGAGTTAGAAAGAAGCAATAGAAAGCTGAGAATGCAGGTGCGATGACAGATACATAGGTGGAGAGAAAGGGGAGGATATACGGGGGTGGGGAGGGAGCTAGAGTGCAGTGGTTAATAGATGAGTATTTACATTGCATTTAAATTTCTGGAGGTGGTAGCCGTCAGGAAAGCAAGAATATGGGAACGAGTTTCACAGGCGGGAAGTGCGAGAGAAGAAGCTGCAGGAGTAGAATTGTCGTCTGCATTTGGCTAACCTGACTGTGAATGCGTGGGACCCAGTTGCCAATCCGGTTGCACGAATAAACACCTGTTGAGGAGGCACCAGTTCGTCCGAGCAGAAGCCATGAAAGTATTTATAGAACAGACAAAGGGAGGCCACATTTCGACGGTGGGGAAGTGGCTGCAGTCGAGCCGCCAGATCAGTACCTATCACATTACAGACTCTCCTTTGGAGCCTGTCGAGAACACTGAGAAGAACAGCAGGGGCGCCTGATCATAAATGGCAGCAGTACTCCATGCACGGACGGATGGTTGACTTGTATATATGCAGGATGGATTCAGGCGGAAAAAACATTCTGGATCGGCATAGTGACCCAAACTTCTTAGCAGTAGATTTAGCTATGGAATCAATATAGTGGTTCCATTTGAGGTCTGAGGAGAGGGTAAGGCCGAGGAGGCGTAGTGTGTTGCTCTCAGGGAGAATCGCTTGGTCCATGCTTATGGGAGGCAGGAGAGGTTGCCTGTGATGGTTGACAGACAACATCTTGGTCTTTGACGCATTGAAGTTGACAAGCCACTTCTAGCCCCAATTCATCACAGGTCAGCAGCGAGATTATGTCTGTCCGCCTCGACAGGTTTCTTACTGGTGCGTGAGTATATTGTGGTGTCATCTGCGTAGATGCCTACTTGGGAACTGATCTCATCTGGGAGGTCGTTGATGAAAATAAGGAAGAGCGCCGGGCCCAGGATAGAGCCCTGTGGGACACCAGCATTCGTGCTGTAGGATGAAAAGGCATGCCCATTCAAAACGACCTTCATAGCTTTCATGCTGCTTTCTCCTTTCTCTCTTTCCTTCTATCCATCCAATGAGTATTAAATTCTCCAGACCCTGCTTCCTCATTACGTGTCCCAAGAACCTCGTCTTGTTTTCCTGACGTTAAGTATGTTTTCTTCTCGTTTGCATCCTCTCCAACACCTTATCGTTTTTAAATACTCAGTCCATAGCATCCTTCTGTAAAACCACATTTCTGTTGCCTCAAGCCTCTTTTTCATTCTTGATGAGACTTTCTAACATCCACTTTCATACAAAAGGACAGATATCACATAAAAATATAGCACTTTTTTCCTTGTTTCGAATCAGAATTTCTTGTCTCCCAGATAAAATGGTAAGACGGTATTATCAGGATCATTCTGTAGAACCATATATCTTCTATCTGACGTACCTTCTTTATCGATGAGAAAATTATCCAAAATTCATTGGCCTATAGAAGGATTGAATAGTAATTCAGCACCTTTTTCTTTTGTTTTTTTTAAATAATGTCTGCGTCCACGTGTAGAAACTTTTCGTCAAACGTATTTACTCTTTCCTTTTAATTTTACAGTCAGTCCTATTCCATTCTAGCTCCGCGCTCAGAGAGAAAAAAAGCCCTCATCTCGTTTTCTTTGTTGACATTGCCATAACCAATATATCCAGACGTACCAGAGAAACACTGTAACAGCTTCAGGTTTTGCTTTTCAGCACATTTTTAAACAAATATTTACTAATTGGAGTAGATAGACTATACTATCGCCCGGTTCATACTCCACCCACGTCTATTGAACAGATGAAGAGGCTCGTCCCTTGGTTTCTGTTTAAGATGCGGTTTCCGATTTTCTCTTTTCCAATCTTTTCACTCTTTTCTTTCTTTCTTTTTTTCTTTTCAATTGGAGTAGATAGACTAAACTATCGCCCGGTTCAAACTTAACCCACGTCTATTGAACAGGTGAAGAGGCTCATCCCTTGTTTTCTGTTTAGGATGTGGTTTCCGGCTTTCTCTTTTACAATCTTTTTACCCTTACGTAGCCCCCTGCGCATCAGTGGCGTTATCACCTTGCTTGGGGTGATATGATTTAAAAAAATGTATTTACTTATTTCTTTTTGTATAATTTTGCTGAATTATCAGCCGCTAAGTGATTGAGAATGTCTACTCAGCTCAAATTCTACATTCATCCGAGAAAGGCATTAAATCGTCAAGAATATGCCTCCTGCTGTCATATTTCCACTTTCATTTTGCTATTAACGTAAGGCTGATCAACCCATTTTCCTCTACAAATGTATTGTTTTTACCGATGCAACTGAGAAAGTATATCTACTGGCCTCGATCTTTTCACCCTCCGTTGTCTCAGATAGATTCGTACAAAACAGATTCATTTAGAAATGTCTTCTGGAATAGATTGGATTTTAAATATTATATTTTAAGATAATTCATTTACTAGTTTGTTGCTTAAAAATCATTTCTTATATTTAATTAAATTTAGACTTTGTGCTATCTTCATTCACATTGAACAGTTGCACTCTCAGTAAAGCATTATGTCGTGAACGTCTTCTCAGTTCTTCCAGATATCAAGTATAAATCATATATACAAATCATTGGCAAAAAAAGCTGGTAAAATGGTTGGTTTATCAGAATATATGATTGGCCTTAGGATGGCCTTGCAAAGTGAGAAAAACTATAGCACGGCAGAACCCAAATCTTATTAGTAGAATTTGTTAGGGCTTGTTTTAGGCATATCGGCATGGATAAGGATGCATACAGAAATATCACCACATCGGGGAAAGTTTTGATTTAAGACATCAGCCAACCTCGACTGGTGAAGTCAGACTCTTTTAAAATCAAAATTAAAATTACTACAAAAAATCACTAGCCGTCGGCTTAACGTCACTTCTGACATCACTTCCGTTCTTCGGCCGTCTTCTTATCTGGGGCCCGAGCTGGCATTTTTCCTTCGGTTGACAAAAACAAAATCCCAAATCCGAACATGTTTTCCTTTTGCCCACTTGTTTGACAATTTTCACAAAACATAGTTTATTCAAATTTTAAAATATCTACATTACTAAACGAAAATACACTTCATTGCCAAAAAATATTTTTCCCAAAACCATTGTTGAATATTTAACACAATTATCCTCAATTACAGCCTGCGCATCTAAACTTCTTTTGTAGATGTTAATGTTACTGTTTTTATTTGTTAATATGTTTACTATAGAAAACTATAGTTAACTTAGAAATATTAAAAATACACAAACATAAACACGAAAATTAAATTACTTAAATATTACAAAAATTTAAAACCACTAATTCTTTCATAAAAAATAGCAACATACCTGCTAAATCAAAACTACAAATCATTTACATGTTCAAATGCTCGGTAAGGAATGGTGCTCGTGATCAAATAAATCTAATCAATAATTACAGTGGTTACTCTATTACATGCTCATCTAAACGCCTAACGTTACACCTGCCTGAACATTGGTCAATTAGGACTCATTTAAACACACTTGAAAGCCTACCAAAATCTATTTGAAAAATGGAAAATAACACATTACCATAACTTCAGATACATACATCAAAAATCCATACTATCAGTTAAAAATAAAAAATAAAAATAGCTCTTGATAACAGCTAAAATAACAGCCGAAAGCGCTTTGATATGCAGAAATTTTCGACAGTTTTCCAGAAAGTGTCTCGAATATAAGAGACTTTGACTGCTGAGAGGTTACACTTTAGAATTTCGTTAGACTTGAGCCACGGCCGTTCTACAATCCTTTGTCAAACTGGCTACACACGAGCGCGCGCGCGCACACACACACACACACACACACACACACACACACACACATATATATATATATATATATATATATATATGCATTATATTTTAGTAAGAAAGGCAATTCGCAATATTAAAAACAGACAGAGAACTAATACAAATTTATATATATATATATATATATATATATATATATATATATATTCTAGAATGTTCACTAATATATATGTATTTTCTGCTATGCACGAATATGTTTGTTTCCTTGTTTCTATGCACATTAAAAATTGTACAATTTGTCCTGTAAGAGTCATTAAATAAAATTTTGAGAAAATCAATTTACAGCCTGTTACCGATATTAAAATGTACAAGTTTTAAGATGTTTCTCTTCTTTAGTCATTTAATTAGGTACTTATGGAAGAAAACTTTTCCTCCATTAAAATACACCAAACACAAAATATACAAAACAGCGTTTCAATAATACACAGTCTAGGTGCTTTATTAAGCGTTTGTTCTTTCCGCCATTACTACGTAAATTTATACTTAGTCTTGCAATGAGATTATATGAATTACTATGTATTGGGGGATGCGTTTGTGTGTAGGTGAATGTTTTTGTGTGTATGCGCGTGTGTATATTTTGCATATATGTGTGTTTGTTTGATTTTGTGGCTGTTTTGTAGATATGTGTGAGTGTTTCGTATGTGCGCTTGCGTAAGAGAGAGTGATTAGTATATATATATATATATATGTATGTGTGTGTGTGTATATATATGTGTGTGCGTGTCTGGGTGTTTTGTATGTGCGATTGATTGGGTTTACGCATGCATATCTCATTTGTCTAACATAAAATTAAAATCATTTTTTAAATTTCGAAAACTTTGAAGAAATGTTCACTCATTTCTTACTAAGCTCATCAAAACTAATGTAACAAAAACGTATTCTTTGTAAAATCACACAATCCATGCAATTACATTTCGACATACCACAAGGGTCATTTTCCGTAAAACTAATTGCAGCCAACAACTATAACAGATGAAGCCAATGGCGATTTTATAGGAAAAAATGCTCTTGAGTATTACAAGATATTTTGTTGCGCAATTTTGGACTTTATCAAGTTAAAATGTTACCTTGATAAAGTACGGGATGAACAGAATGAAACGCGTTGATGAAAGGCATTTTTTCTTTTGTGTTTATTCACACACACACACACACACACACACACACACACACACACACACACACACACATAATCTATCTATCTATACATATATAGTCACCCGCAGACAGATCTGTTTCGCTGTATCACAGCTCATCAGTAGACATCTGATTGCTTTTTACCCAGGATTGAAAACCGAGAGAATTGGCGTCCTGAGCTCGGTACAAGGAGGCATACTTTTAGAGTGTGATATATCCTGTATACACACGATAATTAATGTAGAGAAGTTTGTAAATTAACTGGGCAGGTTAATACCGACTTCGAAGTTTCGTGAGGACACCATAACTATGCCGGCACTCGTCCGAGTTACGTTTTTGAGTTCCTGTCTTGTCCCAGGTTTTTTCTTTTTTTATATGAAGCTTGTTGTAATTTGATATTTTGTTGTAGGACTGGCCTACCGGTGTTTAATTGTTTGTGATTGATTTTGTTACATTGATTTCCATTTCATTTTGGATCAGTTGCCATTGACTGATTTTCTTTTTATTGCGCGGGTGTTTCATTTCTTTTTATTGCATTTTAATATACTCCGGAATGGATGCCCGATTAATGGCTCACGCACACGCGCGTGCACACACACACACACACACACATACATACACACACACACACATATATATATATATATATATATATATATATATATAATTTCGGAAAACTGATCCAAAAGAGAGCTCAATACAAAACCAATTCATTTTACACAGCGGAGATTTCTTTATTTATCTGTAAATTCAGATAAAACTTAGTGGGGAAATAGTCATTTTCAGCATGTCATTTTAAGGCATGCATTCTTCGACCCTTTACAAACAAAGAATGACAAAAAATACTAAGCCCAAAGGTTAGCTTAGGTAAAGGAAGGGGTTGGGATATATTAGTTTTCATTGGTTTGGGATGGGAGAAGGAATTAGTAGTAATTCCTCCTTGGTAGTTGGAGGTATGTGGTCTGACCCTTGAACTAGTAGTGGTAAGTGTCGGGGTAGTAACTACGTGGCCAACTTTTGTAAAAAAATTAAAAAAAATTTTTGGGGGGGACTAATTAGGGGAATAGGATAACTATTGTAATTTATACTTCTTTCTATAGTGACACATACTTATGATCTGTTATGGTTTAAGGAGTATATTTTGGTCCTGAAATTTTAAAATTTAAAATTCTTCAGTCAAAAATAGATTACACCTATCTCTTATGCTACTCTTATTGCCTAAGAATTCTCATTTTATCTAGAGATCTAATTTACTTTCTTTTAATTTCCAGTATTTTCTAGAAAGAGCTGTTTGGTAACTTTATATATAAGAATGCATGCAGTGTTGAAAATGGTTATTTCTTCACCAAGTCTTATCTGAATTTACAGATAAATAAATTTACAGATAACACACACACACACACACACACACACATATATATATATATATATATATATATATATATATATATATATATATATATATATGCGTGTGTGTGTGTGTGTGTCTGTCTGTTTTGTGTGTGTACGAATGTGCGTGTGCGTATTTGTTTGTGTATGTGTGTGTGTGTTTCATTAGAGCAATATAATGCCAAGCAAGGAATGAAGTAATTGAAATATTAAATGTTTTACAATATTTGTGGGTTTCCCGTCGCTGTTCAACAGTCTCCTAATGTGTATCTATTGAAATGAATCTTGATAAATGAAGAATGATTTACCCTAAACATCTCTTTATATAAATGGAGTTCAAGTTTTGGTGCTGCCATTAGTTTCTTCTTTTGTGATAATCATGGCTTTTTCTTTTTCCTCTTGACAGTCAAAACTCGTTTGTCATCACCTGAACAATACGATTTAAAAAGAAACGAGATCTTCACTCGAAGAAACGTTGTGTTCGCTTTTCATGTGAAGGCTCACGATGAATCGAAATACTTTTCTAAAATATTTTCCTGGTTGCACCTTGGAATAAACTATAAACGACACACTGCCGAAAAGAAGAAATTATAATCTAATTCTTCCCGTCATTTTTTTAATACTCTACATTGTTTCTGCTATTGTTGCTTGACACAGAATTATTTTTGTGAAAACCGTAACAACAGTAAGAATTGTGCCCTAGGTTACCCGGTGCCATCCATCTTTTGTGCCAAATTTTATCTCAAAATCAGACATGTCCCATTCTCTGTCTCTTTGCAGAGAGGAACCAAGAGGAGACTGCCATTCGGCATAGCCTCGTCTGGGAAAAAAGTACACAAGACTCGATCACGCTTAGGTGAGGTTTGCAGGGAATTTTCACCCGAGCGTACGCGCTCATATACACCATCAACCTTCCTAAATCCCATCCTCATCCTTAAAAAACATCTACCTCTCTAAAGCTTATTCATCTCTTATCCTTTTTTGACATTCCCTGTATCCTGTTTTTTTCTCTTGCAGTATTCCCCTGTTCACCAGTGGCAGTTCTTTGTTTGCGGTTAAATGATTATAAAAAAATTATAAACACTCCCGTTAAAAACAGCCTTGTGCCACTTCTTGCCTCAGTGGTTAGGATTTCGGTAAAAACTCACTGTCGGATAGAAGAGCTAGTAATCTCAATTTTGATGTCTTTCACTTATATTCAGCATTGTTTCTCTGTGTAAACCGTAATTAAATTCCGAACAGCATAAAAAATTTGCCGTACGTTCCCTGGGGCCAACCATCATTTTTCTTCTTCATGAATAAAAATATTTATTATAAAAATGTTTTTGGGCATCTTAAACAATTTTACCTCCTTCAAATTTAATCTAGGTGATGAGTTGTGTTTGTGTATCTGTTCCAGTCTTTCTTCTAAACTATCGTTGTATTTCAGATATGGTTTGGTAGACTAAGAAGCATTTTCATATATTTTTTGCAATCTCAGAGTTTTGTTTATTACGAAATATTGTTTTAACTGTATTTAAAAGAGAAATAACAGTTAGTAAGGTATAGGGCTTAAATATGAATGCATTTTTGAACACATATTTAAATGTGTGCATGTTTACTTCAGTTGAATTCATTCATTTTCTTTTTACATAATTATTTGTATCTTACAAAATCTTTTTTGCTTTTCGTGGTTTATTTCCTTCTAGAAGGAGTCCAATAAACAAGGATGACCGAATTATCAAACTCGTATTCTTTGCTGTATTTTTAAAAAATTCCGTATCATTGATTAAGTGCATTTTTCCGACTTCTTTATTTATTCAAAAATCTTTCTACTCTAATCAAAATCTAAAATCAAATTTGAAATGTATTTTTTGTTCTTTGTCCATTGGCTTCAAATTTCCAAAATATTGCCTTTCAAAATAACATATTATTAAATCTCATTCAGTTTTTTTTTTAGTTTCAAATTGTTTTTTTTAAACAAGGGGGAAATTATTGTCTTAAACAAGCAAATGATGGAAGATAATTTATTGAAACAAAATATTATTGAAAAACATTTGCAACACGTTCATTGAAAACAATGCTGCCGTGGATATACTAACATCCACTGATAATTTTCCCAGTGTTTTGTGATGTTTTCAGACTCACAGTGACGGATAAAAGGGATTAAATCAATGTTTATTTATTTATTTATTTTTTTTTAATCATTTTACCCCGAGCAAAGCGGAAACGCCACTGATGTGCAGGGAGTTACATAAATGTAAAAAAAATAATTAGAAAAGAGTGAGGAGTACAAACTAGTTAGAAAGGAACAATAGAAAGCTGAGAAAGCAGGTGCGATGACAGATACATAGGTGGAGAGAAAGGGAAGGTTATACAGGGGTGGGGAGAGAGCTAGAGTCCAGTGGTTAGTAGATGAGTATTGACTTTGCATTTAAATTTCTGGAGGTTGTAGCCGTCAGGAAAGCAAGAATACGGGAGCGAGTTCCACAGGCGGGAAGTGCGAGAGAGGAAGCTGCAGGAGTAGAATTGTCGTCTGCATTTGGCTAACCTGACTGTGAATGGGTGGACCCTGTTGCCAGTCTGGTTGCACGAGTAAACACGTGTTGAGGAGGCATCAGTGACTTAAGTTCGTCTGAGCAGAAGCCATGAAAGTATTTATAGAACAAAGGGAGGCCACATTTCGACGATGGGGAAGTGGCTGCAGATCAGTACCTATCACATTACAGACTCTCCTTTGGAGCCTGTCAAGAACACTGAGGATTCACAACTGAATACAATGAAAATTCATAAAAAATTACGACATATATAAAAGCAAAAGGTTGTCACTTAGCAGACTGATGTTGACTTCAGCATTCCGACTCCAGAGTTTCGTAGGCGTGTTTTCTCATTCACACTTCATCGCACTTTACTGTTAATATTTCCAAAATTTCACCTTTTATAAAATTGTAAATAGTTCATTTATTTGGTATAGGTTCGTTTGCCTCTTTTCTGTTTTAACAGGTGTTAACAGTCATTTTTCATCACACTTTAGCTTGTTTTTCAATCAATATGGTTCAATCAAAAATGAGAAATTGACACACTTACAAGCATATTCTCCAGCTACCACTATTTAGTTTTTTAAAATGACCATGAATTCATCATATTTAAACATTTTTTATCATTTCACCCCAAGCAAAGCAGTTTTACTACCGCCGGTGTGCAGGAGGTTACATAGGAGAAAAATGATGGGAAAGGAATAAGTTATAGGGGGTCTCGGAAAATGGGTAAGAGAAGGATGATAATACTGGTGTGATGAAAGTAGAGTGGATGGAGAAAAGAACCAGGTAAAGGAAGCGAGTCAGAGAGATAATAGATTACAATGACCTTACATTTAAATTCTCGGAGATGGGAGCTGTCGGGGAAGCGAGTATACGGAAGGGAATACTGCAGACGAGAAGTGCAAGAAAAGAAGCTGTTGGAATAGAAGTTGCGGATATAATTTATTGGTTTCACAGTAAAAGGATGGGACCTAGTTGCTAGTCTAGTAAAACGAGTAAATTCATGCAGAGGGGGCATCAGTGAGCTAAGCTCGTCGGAGAAGAAACCGTGAAAGTATTTGTATAAGAGACATAGGAAAGCCACATTACGCCGGCGGGAAAGTGACTGCAACTGACCTAACAAGTCGGGGTCGTTCACATTGCAGATTCTTCGTTGGATTTTGTTAAGAACCCCAAGGTGAATAGCAGGGGCACCCGACCAGATGTGACAGCAGTATTAAATACACGGGCGGACGGTAGATTTATATATGTGCAGATGGGCTCAAACGTAAAAGAACTTCTTGGCCCTAAACAGTGAAACGACCTTCCTAGCCGCAGATTTAGCTATGGATTCGATGTAGTCATTTCACGTGAGGTCTGCTGAGAGAGTTAAGCCGAGAAGGTGCAGTGTTTTGCTTTTAGGTAGACTAGCCTGGTCCCTGCTAATGGGGTGGAGCGATTAACAAATAGCAGCTTCGTTTTGGAAGCATTATATTCATCATTCATTTTAAACAGTATTGTTCTAGAACATGATTTTTTTTGTAGTGTTATTATTCTCTTATAAACCTTTGTAATCTCAAAATTACAATATTAAGCTCTACGTTGTATTGAACACTCTTTATGAAAGTAAATGTATGTACAGTGTGGGTTTTAATGTAACTGCTTAAAGCATCCTTATTATATATATATATATATATATATATATATATATATATATATATACATATATTGTATACGCACACACACACACACACACATATATATATATATATTTATATATATATAATCCACATGTAAAGGAATGTCTGTGAATAATTGAACCATTTTTAATTTTTGAGAAATTCAGCATTTAATAATATCAACTATGCTCACTGTTTTTGGAACATATAACATAGCTATGACTCTGCATATATACACAAATAGCTTATATATTCAGTTAAATTAAAACTAAATTCATACTTGATAAAGCTATAGCCGAAAATACTTGAAGATATAACATTTGGACAATTTTTACATAATTTACGTTCTGAAAAGATCACATGAAAAATTCTATAAGAAATTTAACTGTATCATTCGTCCGTCGTTTTTAATGATGCTTGCATATATATATATATATATATATATATATATATATATATACGGCTATCACTATTATTATTTTTACTTTTATAACACCATTCCGACAGGATTCAAACATATAATCCGATTTTCCTAAACAAAAGCATCAGAAAATGAAACATAATATGATTCTCCTCAATAAACAATACAATAAAAATTAATACAGGAATTTTTTTAAATAATTTAAAACTTCTTTTCTAAACATAGCAAACTATGAAAAAATCATCAACATAAATATATTATAATTCAGTTAAAGTTGCATAAAATTGCGAAATTATTCAACAAGCAATGGAAATACTTCACAAAACCAATCAAATATATATAAAATATAAAGATACTGTAGCAAATAACACTAAAGAAAAAATTACATAGGTGCAGCAGAAATGAATTTTAAAGAAAGATATAACAACCACAAAATGTCCTTTAAAAGAGAAAAATGCACAATCAAAACAACCCATCAAAATTACAGAATTAGAGACCAAAAGAAAATACTGTTAAAACACCATCAATAATGTGTTTAATTTGCTTGGTAATATAGACAGATAAGGGTATTTAAAAAAATAGCAAAGAAAAAAAATAACAATAAAATAAAATAAAAATAAAAATATGAAATAAAATAAAATATAACATAGAGTAAAAGTAAAATATGAAATCATTTTCTATCAGCATAGTCATTACTACAGTATTGTCCTGAAAAAAAAAAGAACAGCGGCTATAAATGCAAAGATATTAAATATCATAAACAAATTAATCATAATACCAAACATTATCGAGATAGAAAAATAATTTGGTACACACCACCATTTAACCAAATGGCTAGTACCAAGTTAGGAAATAAATTTCTTAATAGTGCCTATAAAGGTGATGATATTTAATATCATAAACAAATTAATCATAATACCAAACATTATCGAAATAGAAAAATAATTTGGTACACCCCACCATTTAATCAAATGGTTTCTACCAAGTAAAGTTATAGATTCCTTAATCTTGTTTAAAAACATTTCCCAGCCAATATAGTTCTTACCAAAATTTTTAATAAAATCACACTAAAACTGTAGCTGCACTAATAATATTGCTATGTTAATAAAAACACAATAATAAAATCCTAAAACAACATTATGATATCAATTATAAACAACTTACAAAATAATGATAATAACATAATTTCCTTAAATAGTCATAAGACTAACGTATGTCATTTGCAAACTATACTAATAAATCTGTTAATTGCATCCTTATTAGATATATATTTATATATATTGTATACACACACACATACACACACACACATATATATAGAGAGAGAGAGAGAAAGAGAGTATTTAACGTATTATTATTAGAGATTCCATAGTATGTCAGTCTACCATCTTCACGAATGAAAATCCTAATCTAATAGACAGTAATGTCTATGAGCCGTACACAAAATATTCCTTAAAATGTTTTAACTTACCACCCCATTTAATTCATACCACTGATGACCTCTTTATTCTTATGTTTTTATTTTTCATTATTTTTTTCTTGACTTTTTAATTTTTATTGTAGTTTTTGAAATCTCTTTTTCTACATAGATTACCAAGTAAATTAACCAAATTTGACTACCGGTTTATGCTTTAACATCGAAACTATTGAATGTAGTGTGGTATTATTATTATTATTATGTCATTTTTCATCATATTTCGATTTCTGCTTTGGTCTCACTACCAACCAATTCTGCGGGGAGACCTAAGGCAGGTAGTAGCGTGTTGTTATGGCTCCATTTCATGTTTTTCTATCTTCCCTATCACCCCCAGCATTACATAGATAAAGTTTTCCTTAGTGTGTGGGCTGTACTTAATAAGACAATTTTTTGTATATCTCTTAAGCTGGGGTTTCCAGGGATTCTTTCAATGTGTTGTTTTGTTCCATTTTTTATCATTCCAAGTGCACCTACTATCACTGGCACAACTCTTGTTTTCAATTTCCACATTTTTTATATTTCAATTTCCAGGTCTTTATATTTTGACAGTTTTTCAAATTCCTTGATTGCTATGTTACAATCCGCTGGACAAGCCATATCAATTAATAGACAAGTTTTCTCCTTCTGGTTTTTAACAGTAATGTCTGGCCTGTTTGCTTCAATTTTTCTGTCTGTGTAGATGGTGTAATCCCATAGAATGGTTACATCTTCTATTTCTGTAACCGGTGCTGGGTGATGTTCATACCAGTGTTTGTTTACAGCTTTTCCATAATGTTTGCACATTGCCCAATGTAAATATTGCCCAACTCTATCGTGGCGATTTTTACATTCATTTGGGGCAAGCACAGAACAGCCTGAGATTAGGTGGTCTATTGTTTCTTGGTGTTTATCACAAAACCTGCATTTTGGATCCATATTATTATGCATAATATTTGCCTGAAAGTTTCTAGTGAAAAGACTTTGGTCTTGTGCTGCAAGAATAAAGCCTTCAGTTTCAGACTTTAATCCAGATGCACGTAACCATCGATGAGTATTAACTTTGTCAACATTGGATTTATTGGCACGTTCTGGGTATTGGCCATGCAGAGGTTTGTCTTGCCAGCGCTGTTTCATCTGTTCAAGAGCTTTATCTTTGGCTTTCATTTTCATATTTTTTGCCGCAATAGTTGGTTCTTGGCTTCTGTTTTGCTTTTCTACAGAATCTACTAACTGTAAATCTTGTTTGTATTTACTGCCTTCTTTTATTATTGAATATTTTTTCTTTCTTTCTTCATGTTGCCTTACTAATTGTATCATCCACTCCTTTGTTGTTTCTATGTATGTTAGTAGGCCAATAGTTGTTGTCTTGTATGACAATTCCAGCTGAATAAGACCTCTTCCACCTTCTTTACGGGGTATGTATAGACGGTCTACATCAGCCTTTGGATGATGCATCTTATGCTTAGAAAGAAGCTTTCTTGTAGCATCCATTCGCCTGATGTCGTTTAGAGTCCAGTTTAAGATGGTAAAGCTATATTGGACAACTGGGATTGCAAGGCTATTAATGGCCATAACTCTGTTCTGTGAATTTAATTCAGTTTTTAATATCATTCGTAGCCTTCTATAGTACTCTTTACGCACTATTTCTTTCATTTTTTTGTGGTGAATGTTTTCGCTCTCATTTACACCTAGGTATTTATAAGCTTCTTCTGGTTTCAATTCTTTTATTGTTACAGCAGGGTCTAAGCTAATTGAGGATGTTTCTTGTATTGATCCACGTAAAACTGTAGCTTTAGCATATTTATTCAAATTAAATTTCATTCCAATGTCTTCGCTGAAGCATTTTACAGTTTGCAGAAGACCTTCCAGCTCATTATCATTCTTAGCATATAACTTTAAGTCATCCATGTAAAATAGATGGCTTATTTTCTTTTGGCCTATTTTATAACCACATTCTGTCTTATTAAGTTGACTGGTTAGTGATATTAATGATATGCAGAATAGTAAGGGAGATAAAGAATCACCTTGAAATATACCTCTTTTGATGTTTATTTCATCAGACTTATGGTTCCATTTATATGATTGAGGTAAAGGGTTGTTTTCCATATAGACATGCACTGTTTGATGAAATTGATGATGACGGGCGATATCTTGTATATATTTAAAGTCTTTAAAATCCAGGAATGTGGCACACTATCGAATGCCTTTCGATAATCTATCCAGGCAGTACTAAGATTTTTCTTTGTACTGTAGCAGTTTTCCAGGATCATTTTGTTAATTAGCAATTGGTCTTTACAACCATAACAGCCACGTTTGCACCCTTTTTGTTCAAGCGGTATCATGTCATTTCTTTTTAAGAATAAATATGTCTGTTTTGTTAAAATAGATGCTAATAGTTTATATGTTGTCGGAAGACATGTAATTGGTCTGTAGTTTTTCGGGTTGTTTGTGTCACCATTCTTGGGTAGAAGAAATGTAATTCCTTTGGTCATCCATGCAGGAATTTTAGTGGGATCGTCAACCATTTCTTGAAGTTCTTTGGCTAGTTTTTTATGTGCTGCATTTAAATAATATAGCCAAAAGTTAGGAATTTTATCTATACCTGGGAATTTCCAATTGTGTGCTTTTTTTAGTGCAAATTTAACATCATCTTCCGTAATTCCGAACCATGTCTGTTCTGGTTTATTTATTATTATTATTATTGTTATTATTATTATTATTATTATTATTATTATTATTATTATAGCTATATATCTGTGGTCTACTTTTGTATTGAGAACATTTTTAAAAATAAATATTTAATTGTGGAATGTAATCCTATTAGTAACCATTGGTTTCATATATATATATATATATATATATATATGTGTGTGTGTGTGTGTGTGTGTGTGTGTATATATATATATATATATATATAGATAGATAGATAGATAGATAGATAGATAGATAGATAGATGATAAAAGTATGATTTTAAGCGATGGGTTAATGTTCCAAATATCAGAGATATCGCGTATAAAGTTATAAGCGTAGACATTCAATTCATCAGCCAGAGTCTGTTTCATGTCAAGTGCGATCCTCTGGGCTGGCGATACCATTTACCATGTAACAGACATTCACCTCTAGGTGTTGACTTTAGTGTCCACTTATATATATATATATATATATATATATATATATATATATATATGTGTGTGTGTGTGTGTGTGTGTGTGTGTGTGTGTGTGTGTGTGTATATAATATTGGCTCGGTAACCCACTTAAATGGCCTGTGCCGCATGTACTTCGGGCATCCGCCGATGTGGGGAGGTAGTTGATGCCTGAGGAGTGTCACTGACGATTAGTATCGAACTGTGCTCTCTGCGACACTAACGACTTAACCTCTTCTTTCTTTTACTGTTTGCTGTTCTGTCTGTATGGTGTCTGTCTTTTTTGTATTGATATCCCTTAGCACGGATATTGTGCTGTAGATACTCAGCACACATCTTCTGTGTGTTGTTTTGCCACCTGGTCGATACTACAGATTGGCAACGAAAAAAATTCACTATTTACTATAACTTTACTGGACAATGATTTGTTGATTTTTTTTCATTAGGGAAATCAGTACGACGAAAAAACCTTTATACCGGAAATATGAGACTGACGACAAAAATATCAACAAACAATATCTATATAAAACAGATTTGGCTCCGGAGATTTCAAACAAGCAAATCTGTAATAAGATATTTGGCGTTGAAAACTTAGACAGCAGTTTTGCCTGGAAGATTTTCTTAAATGCATCATTGAATGTTTTAAACGCCAAGAATTAGCTCAAAAGCGCCAAGAAAAGCTACTTGCTATACAATATGTCTAAAAAAAGAAACAAGATACATAAAGCAGATACATTTTCTCAGGATCCTGTGTTTAAATCAACTGGAAATTTTGCATAAAATCATGAAGAACAGGGTACATTTGATGCTTATTATTTCAGGTGTGGGGAGATATTTGTTAAAGCCTTCTCAAACTTGAGAGACGATTAGAAACTTCGTTTATTATTAAGTAAGTTTGGTGATTCGGGACAAAAAAAGTTTATCAAAATAACCTAAAGAAATTACGTGTGAAGAAACTATCCCGATATTGTCTAAAAGTTTTGGAGAAAGTAATTATTTACTCAACACATGATGGTGTTGCTTAAATTTACCAAATCACGATGATGAAGACTACACAACCTACGCAAGTATAGTAAACAGTAAGTGTGAAAAGTTCCAGTTGAATGAATGAAGCAGGGGTATGTTCAATTGTTTAATTCTTGTACACGGATTAACCTCAGAAAGCAAAACAAACGTACGTACGAGACTCTTAACAAAATTGGCCAAAATAAGGAAATAGCTCTACAAAAATTGGCTAACTAATGTTATAGAATTCTAAATGTAAGAAAAAGGAGACAGCATATATTGAACCACGGGATATTATATATCAGAAAAGTAAAAAAAGAAAGTAGGAAAGTTCAAACAAATCCAATGTACGGCTGTGGTGAAATACATTGAAAGATAAAAATATGGTTCATTGTGGTTATAAGGGTCAAAAATCTATTTTTGTAAAAGAAAAATCAAAAGGAAACCAAAATATATTGCTCGTTATACCATAGTTGGAAAACTCGCAGGAAAAAAAATCTTAACTACCCGATTGAATGACACAAAAGTAGATATGCACACTTACACAGGGACAGACCTGACAATTATTAATCCAGATCTACAAAAATATCAAAGACATATAGTGGAAAAACTTTCATTTCTTGGTTAAATTAATTTAAACGACGATTTTGCTGGAAAAGGAGTTTGTTTTATTCAATATTTTTATCCATACATTTTGTAACAATGTTTATGGATCTTCTTGTACCTCAAAAAAATTCAAACGGGTTTAAAAGCAAAATTACAACATAGGTTTTTTGAGGGTTCAGAATTTTATTCTAAGGTTAAAGTAAATATTGAGTTCAAAGAAAAAGTAACCCTAGTGTTTCAATCTAGAAGACATAGACATCGAGTTGCAATGTCTAGAATAATTAGGCGTTATAGAAAAAGCAAATTACAGTCAATGGGCGAGTTTAGCCGTATACGTAAGGAAAAAATAATACAGTCTGCGACGACTATTCCACAGGATTGAAAGAATGTCTGAAACAACATAATTACACTTGACATTCAGCAGAAGATATATTTGCAAAGCTGAATGGTGTAAAATATTTTCTAGATTAGACTTGTTAGAATCATATTCACAAATCCCGATGGACGAGGAGTGTGCAAAAATATTAAATATATATACGCACAAGGTTTAAGTTTAACAGATTACTGTTCGGAGTGAAAAATAGCACCCGCAATTTTTCAGTAAGCAATGGACACGATGATAAATGGTTTTGGTTACGTTATAGTATATATTGAAAATGGCTTAATTAAAAGCATAAACTGTAATGAACAAGGGAAGCATGTGAACGAGGTGTTTAAAAAGATAAAGTATTACGGTTTTAAGCTCAATATAGAATAGTGTCAGTTCTTTCTATCAAAAATTAAGTATTTAGGTCAAATTATTGATGAAGATGTAGAAGGCCAGATCCTAACAGAACAAGTGCTATTACAATATTCCAGCACCTACAAATATTGCATCCTTACAAGCATTCTTAAGATTAGCGAATTACTAAAGTAACTACATTACTGAATGAGCTTCGAGCACCGTTGAATAAATAGTTGAAAAAAAAAACGAAAAATGGGTATGGTCTGAAAAATGTGAGAAAGCATTTCAGAAACTGAAACCTGCTCTAATTTCTGATCTATCATTAACGCATTATGACCGGAACAAGGAAATATATGTGGCAAGTAACGTTAGCAACTTTGGGTTAAGGCCCGTATTGCTTCGTAAGAAAAATGATGGAATAATAAAAGCTGTTTATCACCTCTCCAAAATGAAATTCTCCCAGATCAAAAGAGAAGGCTTAGCAATAGTGAAAGTTTCACAAGTTTGTTTAAGCTTATTTTTCGAACGGACACCGTCTGTTGGTGACAATCTTTGCCTCAAAGAAAGGCACTCCAACACACACTGCAAACAGACTGCAAAATGGGCAACTATCTTGCATAACTATTGTTTTAAAATAGAGTATTTAGCTTCAAAAAAGATAGCGCACGCAGACAGATTATCGAATTTGATTCCGAGGATGACGAACCACTAGAAGAAACTGTAATAGCTTCATTCTTTTGTCAGTCAGAAATAAAAAAAAACGTTATGCATAACACCTGTCACAATTGACGAGATTAGAATTAAAGCGGAGTTTGATAAATTCATGACTCACAAAAAGGAAGAGTTATTGGAAAAAAAGAAAATTAAGGAAATAATTTTTTACCTTTGTTTGTTTCTATGGTGAACGGGTGGTCATTCCCGTAGTATTAACAAGAAGAATATTACAAAGTTTTCATAGGGGACACCTGCGCATTTTACGTATGAAAACGCTTATGCCAAGTTTCGTGTATTGGAACGAAAAATATAAAGACGTTGAAAAGTTAGTCAAAAATTGCGACAGTTGCCATTTAGCGGCAAAATCACCACCCACAAAATTTAACCCACGGCCCCAAAACGACATACCTTGGTTTAGGCTACACGTAGATTATGCAGGGCCAATAAGAAGTATATGCTACATTTTTGTGTTGGATAGCTTTTCAAAATGGCTAGATGTATTCAGATTAAAATCGCCGACAGAACAAAAAAAAAAGAATTTCTAAACGAAAGAGCAATGAGAAAGGCGGAAGGAACAGATACAGAAAATGAGGAGCTAGAGAATTTCATATCAGTCTACCATATCACGACATACGCAAACGCTAATGAAGGATTGTCTCCGGCAAAGTTAATATTTGCAAAGAAAATCAAATCTGTTTTTGAAAAACTGAAAGCAAATAAAAAAATATGAATGACAGAAATTGCTACGGTAATATATTCTACCCTGGAGACAGAGATTAATTTTAAAATTACAAACTCGATAAGAATTCATGGGAAGTAGGTATTATAGACAAGAGAATTGGCCGCATGATGTACTTTATAAAACATCTGACATGGATTATAAGGATGCACGTAAACCAAATAAAGACAAGGTATATTACTGAACAGCGTAGTGAAAAACAGATGGATATAATATAATATACAACTAGCAGTATAGCCCGGCGTTGCTCGGGTGTAATGAAAGCTTTAAAACTAATCAATGGTCCTGGAGCTCAGACTCTTTGGACGTTGGCACGAAAGACTAAAAAGCAATAGTTGTTTCCAGTTAAAGCGAAACCGTAGACTGAAAGAAAAATGAATGGATGTAAGTCAAGTTTTGATTTCCTGGTATCGATATCAAATAAGTTTTTTCGTCGTAAACTGAATTTTGAAGGCTAAATAAGTCCTCTGAGTAAATGGTATCATGGCTGAGACTAAGAACTACAATTACACCTACATAGAGACAAAACGAAGCAAAACTAAAATAAAAGGGCTGAAAATTGATTTTGATCAGACCCGGTAGGATATCGGGGTATCGATTTCCAATATCGGAGTCAAATAAGTCATCCAAGGATAAACTAACCTAAGTCAGTCCATGAAAACTTATCGTACCCATCGGGAGTAAAACTGGAGAAAATGAGCCATATTGATGTCTGAACATCGGTTTTTGATCAGATTCAATAAAATATCGGGGATATCGATTTCTGATATCGGGAAAAATGAGTTGTCTGTGAAGATCTACTAATGTTTAAGTCTAAAAACTATAATTTTACCAAGTTAGAGCAGATACTGCAGCAAGAACTACGATAAAAAGGGCTGAAATTCTGATCTTGACCAGACCTGATTGGATATCGGGCTATCAAGTTTCAATATCGGAGAGAAATTGAAAAATATAAGTCACCCATGACCTGACCAGAAACCAAAAGAATATTTGTGTGAAGTTTGGTGAGAATCGGCTAAAAATTGTGGATTTGTATAAAGGACATACAGACAGATACACTGGTACACACACAAACATCTTGCCTTATATATATATATATTCGATTTTCTGCACTATTGTAAGAAGTGCAACCTTGAAACTTCTGAATATCGTTTCTTATGTCTTTCTATAATTATATTTATCGAGGGTACCTCGACACAAAACCTAGCTAAGAACATTTACAGACGCATATAGTACAAATTTCAAGAAAATTGGTTCAGCTGTTTCGGAGTCTATAGGTAATGGACACACACGCACACAGACACACACAGAGAGACAACGTTCCATTTATAAATAAATTTAGATATGTTCGATGTACCGACGCCATCATAGTTACAACAATAACGCTTAGGAAATCGAAAAAAAAGCTACTGGAACGATCGAGATTAATCCAAAAAGAAGAAAATAACTCTTCCAGGGGACAAAGCATTTCAACGGGAAGGGGTTGTAGAGTAGCTAACATCCATCTAGCGCTCTCAATAGAATGGTCTGTGAACCGTGGAAGCTATAAAAAGAAAGACTAATAGCAGTGTCATTGAGAGTCTGAGTGGATTGATGGCGTGCGTCGTTCGTTCACTTTGTCGGACTCTCTACCTTCGGACGGAGAGGAACCCAGACGAGTCTCCACCGAAGAGTTTAGTCTCGTTTAGGGAAAGCCAAACAAGATTTTTTTTGTTTGAGCTTAAGGGCTCAGTGTTCCGACTTAAATGCTCTTTTGCTGCATCTACTTCGGAGGTCTGCTCATGTGGGGATGTGGCTGATACCTTTAGAGTGTCATTAATATCGAACTGTGCCCTCTGCGACTTTAACAACTTAAAATCTTCTACTATTTATTATTTTGTCTTAATGTTGTTTGTCTTATTTGTATTAATATTCCTTAGCACGGTTTTTGCGCTGTAGAAACTCAGCACACATCTTCTGAGTATCGACCTGCTACCCCGGAGATACAACGGTCTTATGATTAAGCGGGGAGTATTTCTTGGGTATAAGTTGGAGGTACTCTGCCGCTACCTATATACAGATGGCTCAACCTTTTAAATGTTATTGACTATTGTAATATTAACTTTTTTCTCTTTGCATTGCCGAATAGTCAGTGCAACTGTCGGTTGAAATTTTCAGATTTTTAATAGGTTTATAAAGTTCACTAACAGTTACCATTCTCGTCAGTATTACTAGGAGTCTTCCTCGGTAGAAACACTATCATGTTGATTATGTCAGTAGACTCTGTTCGAGTTACATGGGCTGTCCATTTAATATTTTGCAACTGTTGAAACTCCACAAGTGATGTGGTTTCTGTTATTAAATACAGTTGTTTTCATTGTTGGGATGTGTTTTGTGGTGCAGTTGCATTCACTTAAGCGCAAATACCTTTAGGAAATATATTAATCCGTCACTTTGCCCTTCAGCTATGGGTTAAATAGTAAAACAGTTTTGGGCACTGTAGGTTTGGTTAGCAGCCAGTCAACCGCAAAAAGTAATGGAAACCTACTGCGGGAATATCTGCCAGTCAGTCATGCCTCTTTCAAGACATGATAGCTCAAGCGTGTATTAATTAATGCACTTAGCTGACTGTTTCATTGTGATTCTGTAGTTCCAGTCCACAATGTTGATCATCTTTGTTTAGGCCTCCAAGTTACATTCGATCGAAATAATTTTCAACCATCCATCTGAAAAAGAAGTAGTATACGGTCGACAGTTTAGATATTACTGAACGAGACTGTCGCCATATGAAAGTCTCGATCTGACGAAGTTATTTAAGAGCGTGCCATTATTATAATAATGATCAAAAAGTTATAACTTTCGATGGGATTAGAACTCGAAATCCGTTTACATGTTTCATCATGGGCCACAAACATACGACTAAAATGAAATTTTGTTTTCGGATATTTCTGTGCATTAATACTGCTAGACGAGGTAATGTGAGTTTAAAATTCGTTAAGTCTTCTACACCGATGTAGTGCATATTTCTTTCATTACGGTTTAGGATACGCTGACGTGGTGTAATCGTTAGCAAACTTTCTCGCTGAATCAGTTACTAGAAAATAGCGAGTTCAATCCTCATCGGGTGCTCCCTACTTTTGGTATTGTGCCACATATAAGCTGCTCTTGGAAAATCATTAGGGTTCCCCGATGTGGTGTAATGGTTAGCAAGCTTGTTATGTTAGATTCGTTATAATTGAGTATTGAGTTCGATCCTCATTGAGTGCCTCATACTCTCGGCCTTCTGCCACATATAAGCTGTGCTTAGAAATTCACCGTCCGTAGGAGATGATAAAACTATATGCTTGCTAATTTGGCTGTTACAACCTGTGTTAACCTTGACAGGAAGACGTAATTTTTTTCTGGCTAATAGAGTAGTTTAGTTTAGACAATATTGGAAATGGAATTGATTTCAGTTGGAAACAACTTAGATTGAAAGAAAAAGGAAAGGAAGTTCTAAGCAAAGCAGCAAAAAAGCAGACAAGAAAGTCTAAATGGTTGCCGAAAAAAAAAACTTTGAATACTTTATCAAATGTAAAGACATCTGCATATTACAAGGAAAGCAGTGTAATTAAAATTGATTATTGCAATACATTGTCCCCGCCGTAAATGCTAAGAAAATGAATTGCGTTTTACCTTTTCTTTATGTAAAATAAATTATATACAAAACCACATCAGTACAATATGACGCATTTTAAACAGTTATATATATATATATATATATTTATGTGTGTGTGTGTGTGTGTGTGAGTGTGTCTGTGGTAGTATAAATAAAGAACAAGTTAGGAAACGTGTCGCAATCTAACATGTTTCACTTCTCTTAAAGCTTCTTCAGAGATCAAGTTAAACATAGAAAAAAATATTTACAATAAAGTTTATTTATTTATTTTTTCTTTTCATCTTTAATCTGATCTTTGAAGAAGTTTTAATAAAATTGAAACATGTTAGATTGAGACACGTTTTCTACCTTGTTCATTATTTATTCTATAATCTTGTCGGATTCCGATCCATATATTCAACTCTCTCTCTCTCTCTCTCTCTTGCTAACACACACACACACACACACACGCACACACACACACACACATATATATATATATATATATATATATATATATATATATTAGAGTGAATAAGGAACGAAGAAAAATTTACAACGTCCAAAACATTAATTTAAATCAGTGCTCGATATATAATATAGAGCTGTGAATATTTATTTATTATAAATTATATTTTAGAACATGCACAATTTTTTATATATATATCCACTAAACATTGTACATTTTGTTTTCACAAATATACAAAATTAGATTAATTATAAAACTGTGCTTAAATACAAAAATATTCCAGTGTAAAAAAATGTCTGACCTAATTGCAGGACTCTGCAGAATCACACACCCCCATAGAGATGCAGATACCAAGGTTGTTTGTTCTAGTTCACAGTTATTCATCGTAAAATAAAATAGACTAGAATTTTGAAACAAACAAAAGTTTCTAAAATCAGAGAGGAACTTATTTTTATCTCCATGTAATCTTAGAATATGTACTTTTTTACTCTTGCTATTAAAAAACAGTAACTTAACTTTATAAGATTTAATTCCCATTAACATCGAGTGAATTTAATTCTAATTTATTAAACTGTCAGTTTGAAAAATGCACCTGAGAATTGCAGAATGCATGAAAATCCGAGTCGTACAAGAAAAAATGTATATATATATATATATATATATATATATATATACTTTCTTCATTCAAGCAAGCTTAATTAAATAATATACACATATTATTTTTATCTGATTTTATAATAAATATTTCTATCTCTAAGAATAAAATTATGGCGCCTATCTTGAGGAATTTTAACTTAACACGAAAATTATTTTTTATTTTATATTCCTCAAGGAAATCGCCGTATTTGTAGTGAACCCAAGTACTTTCGATCATCCTCTGAGATTATCCTCATCTTCGTAATTCACCCCTGACGTTTTGCGGAAGTGTTAAAATTATTATGATGAATGAGGTGTGCGATATGAATGAAAAATTATGCGATAGGAAATGAAGATGTTGAGGTTAAGTAGACCAGCTACGGATAGACCCTTGACTTGATGAGGTTTGGATTCTAAAGTTCAGGAAGCATCCACGCAGGAGTCTCTTCCAGAAAGTTTCAGTTCTTGGCGAAACTGTCTGAGTAGTGATACACTATTTTGGCGATCATGTCTTGGAAGAGACATGACTAACTGGGCAGAAGATTATCCCTCAGTAGTTTGCCATTGCTTTCTGCGGTATACTGGTTGCCAACCAAGGCTTTATAACTTAATCTGTTCTATTATTATCCCATAACTGGAGGGAAGAAATGGATTAGTATCTTTCCCAAGGGTATTTGTGCGTAAGTGAAGGCTAGGAATTCAAATGGAATTCGAACTCAGATCCCCGATTTCTCGTTCTGAGCCGTTATCCATTGCACCACAACGCACATCTGAGTGGTACTTTCCCTTTAAATTTGGAATACTGTGAAAATAGGGGTTATTTGATTACAGGAGAGAAGCATTGTTTTCCCTTCCTCTGATGTTCCTATGAACATTTGCATAGACAAAACAAGAGAATATAGATCACAGGATTCGGTCGTTGAGACTTTTGGTAAGGGACTATTGAGCGGAGATAAGTAATCCACTCACCATAAGACTGCGAAAGCGATTTTTAATTCCCTGTAGAATTATCAAGTTGCCCAAATCAGCACTGAGTTGATTTGGACTAATTGATCATTCTACATGGCGCTGTAAACAGTATAGACAGTATCGACCAACCTCACCCGTCCCCCTTTTTTCGGCCAAGTGCCACATTTTGTATTTATTGCAAATAAATATTGGAACTGTATTGAGTTATAGCCTGCTTTATTTTTGTCTGCCAACTGGATGCTAGCTGGGACCCTTACGGCTATGTGTGTTATTATTCTACAGTCCCCAATGCTGAAATGTGAGGGTTGTGCAGCGTCAGATATACTCTATATTCGGATTAATCTTACAGTTTTAAAAAGTTAATTTATTTTATATATCAATCTCTATATACCTTCTCCTCCCTCTACATTGTGGATAATTTTATACAGCCATATATATATATATATATATATATATATATATATATATATATATTAGTTCTATCGTTTGTACATAAATCAGGTTTGTAATTTGTTTAAAATATTGCTGGTAATTTCACTACGAAAATGTTTTTTCTGATAATTTCATTATGAAAATGATCTGTTAATTTTGTTTGCACCAGAAATCACTAATGGACCATACCAGGCACCTCAACCGGTGATAACAGTCGGAGTAAGGATAGACTGGGAACAACAGTAGTTAATAGGTGGTTGTACTGTTCTCAGAATATCTAATCTTCCTTGCTGCCGGATGTAGTATATCGTCGTACCCAGGACGAACACAGTTGGGATTTACACGAAATTATAAATGTCCACAAGTAATGCTGAGACAACCATATTCGGAACATCAGAGAAACAACGAAGTTTTAACTTGATTAGGAACAAAAATGAAACTGATACTAGCATTTAGAAAAAACAGTTGAAATTTCTGGGGAATATAATAACGAAAGAAGTTCAAGAACACATAGCACTCATAAGAGATTTTAAGCGAAAAAAGGTAAGAGTTAAAATAATTTGACATTTTTGCCAGCATTTAATATCAGTGGTTAAAATAGGAAACAAACAAGTGATAGTTTGAAGTGAAAAAGCCTAAAAGAATCACCGAATGTAAAATTAGTTTCCATCCCAAATCCAAGATCGTTTCCTGTGGTGTATTCGACATACGTTATGCAGGAAAATCCATTGTCTATTTCCTTGCCTAGAAAAAATCTCTATTCTGCGGACTGATTCGTTTTTCACGGTTTATCAACATTTTTGTTGATTATTTAAAGTCAGAAAATATTTTTAGATTGTAAGAATATTTTTTAGATAATAATGGTTTAGTGATACAAGGCTTACAAATTTATTCTTAGCTGGGGAAATAGATGTGGTGTAATATTTCCCCACGAGCACAGTCACCTTTTCGCCGGCGTAATGTGGCTTCCCTGTGCCTCTTCTATAAATATTTTCACGGCTTCTCCTCCGATGAACTTAGCTCACTGGTGCCCTCTATGCAGGAATTTACTTGAGCCACAAGATTAGCAACTAGGCCTCACCCTTTTATTGTAAAACCAATAAAATATAAACACAAATTATAATCCATCATGCTTCTTTTCTCGCACTTCCCGTCTTTGGAATTTCCCTTCCATTTAGTTGCTTCCCCGACAGCTGAAACCTACAAGAATTTAAATGTAAAATAAATAGTCATCTTCTATCTCACTAACTTGCGTCCTCTCTCTCATGCTTCTTTCTCCGTCCACTTTACTCTCATCAGTATTCTCATCCTTCTCTTACCCACTTCCTGACACCCTTATAACCTGACACTTTTTTTCATAACATTCCTTCTAAATAACCTCCTGCACACATTGGCAGTAAAATGCCTTACTTTGGGCGATATGGATATATTAAAAAAATTTCCGTAGTTGAATATAATGAACCATTGAAAATGTTAAATCATGTAACCATAACTCCAACTAAATATCCAAGCTTATAGACCTTGTTATTCTAAATAGACACCCATCTATGTTATGATGTTGCTTAACTTCTGTGATTTTACAGTCACCTGCGCTTCAACGTGATGTGGCTGTGAGGTCCTTTATAATAGTGCGACATCCAAACGACTCAACGTATCACTGTAACTTTACGGAATATTACTATGTTCAGTTAACAGTGTTATTATTAATATTACTATGTTCAGTTAACAGTGTTATTATTAATACCAAAAAAAAATTATCCGAACTCGCTATGATAACCAAATGTAAAAATTTGATTATAATATTTGCTTTAAGAATAAATGAATATTGATCGTTTATATGTGGGTCTGTTGATACCAAAATCAAACAAGTACCACAATTTGAATATCAAGGAAGTGTTTTAACAGAGGACTGAAAGTGTGACACTGAAATCCGAAGTCTCATTGGGATTGCAGATGTTGTCTTCCTAAAGCTAAGTAAAGTGTTATGAAACAGAACGATTTCGTTAGACACTAATAAAAGAGTACTTAAATATTGACCTTCCACCTCTTTGACAATCAAATTTGAACAATCTTCTCACAGAGGATGAACAGACTTGAAACAGCAGAAACGTGTTTCTGCAGAATGATTCTAAGAATGCCATGGCACGAACATGTGAACAACGACCATTTAGAGAAGAAAAAACATTAGATTTAATGACATAATAATCCGGAAGGGAGAGTTAAACTTCTTAGGGCACATAACATAGAAAAGACTTGAAAAAATTGATACCCACGGGACAGATTGAATACAACGTATAAAGAGTTTGAGTTTTAGGGGAGATAGCAAAAACAGACAAAAATCAATAATAGATCCAAAAGTCATGATCATTAACGTTCTGAAGGGAGAGAGCACATAGAAGAAGCCAGTACTTGGTTCAAGAATAGATAAGTACTGTTCAATTGAATTTGAGTCTATAAGAATTTACTTGATTCAGAGATAAGTAGGCTGGTTTAAATAAGGAATAACAACGAAAGAAAGCTGTGAAAGAAAAGTTTATTCCACGATTAAGGGGGGTTATTATATCATTGCACCCGGCACATAATAAAAAATGGGTGTTGCAGTCTGGGGAATTAGGTGGCCAGTGTTGGTGTGGCCTCAGAAATTGTCTGAGTTCTCCTGCTTGTGTGGTATGGTGCAGAATCTTGTTGCCTGGCTTAGTGCCTTCCAGCAGCCATAATCTTGATCCAGGGCATCACTACCTCCTCATGTCACTGTGACAAATTTGGGGCTCTGTAGGAATATGAATAGAGGCGTAGAGCTTCCATCTCTAGTGATCACTGCAATGCACAATGCTGTTGACTGTATATATCATCCAACTCTTCACGAATCCTCTGCAATGTCCTCAAAATGACATCCAAATTTTTATTGTATCTTCCGATACAATGTAAAGCGGTAGTGCATGCTGTTTCCAAATTTCTGAATAAATTGCATCCTGGGGCTCTTTTTTTTATAAACAGTGTCCAACTGACCCTACTATACTGTACAAACAACAAAATAAAAACCACAAGGCCTATGCGTGAAATTAAAAATATAAAATAGCGAAAATTTTCCCATCGCACCCTATATGTAAATACTGGCCGTTTATATTTAAGTCTGTTAGTATTGACATGGATTGATTATAAGTTACTTTATTTGGGATGTAAATGTTAGTCGCTATATGTGAGTGTAAGTATTTATTTTGGTTCGTAGAGAAGTAAATATTGGCCGTTTATATTTGAGTCTATAATCATTTACTTGTTTTGAGGGAATAGGTAAATACAGATGCTTTATATCTGAGTCTATATGCATTTAACTGGTACAAAGATAAGTCAATATTAATCATCTGTTTCAATTTGGACACAATTACTTTTTATGCATCCTCTTTTATAAGTGGGATATTTCTATGCCTTAGATGTACATGGTTTAATCTCGGCTCGACCGAGGGAGAAAAGATATATTGAGATACTTCCGTATATATAATGTTATGAAGAATCATTTGATATTTTTGATTTGCAAATGGAGATCATCTTCCTTTGGGTACGATGAATTTCCGAGTTTTACGGAATAGCCGGTGACTGACACCATTCCGTAAAGTGACGAACGTCAGTTGCTATATAGCAAGACCCAATACTATGTGAGTCAGTTAAGTGCAATACGTGATACACGCTTGGGCGATCATGCTTCGAAAGAGACATGACTGACTATGTTGACAACGGAAAAGCACGATATGATTGCTCTCTCTCTCGGTAGTTAAGAGAGTAACATGAAACCACCATATCACATCAAGGATCATAGAGCATACCAAGTGATTGTTTTTACTTCGGGAAAAATTACAGGTAAGGCACTCTTGTGTCCTGTTATTTCCTGTCCTGTCATACAGCATGTTGTATTCATATTATTAATATAATTTTACTTTGTGGTACAAATTAGGAACTAGTGTCAGTATAAAAAAAAATATTTGTTATTTTTTCTATGGCTTATTTGGCCTCTTCGTTGGATATAGTAATGTCTAAAATGGGAAAACCTGATAAGAAATATTCTCTTTTCGTAATGTTCTTATTAATATTTGAATGTTTATGGAGAATTCCTGATGCAGTTCACGGGAAATATTTCTTTATTTCACTTCATTCAATGCACTGTGATGTTTAAAGCACCTTACTTTCTTTCTTTTTTTTATTCATTACTGAAATGTTTATGTACTGTAATCTTTATGTAAAGCAAGTTTTGAATTTCCTATTAAATGTGCAGGGATTTTTATGTGGTGCCATTGACTCTGTTTGCAACGCTTCTGAAATGTTTTTTTCTTTTCTTTTTCAAGGAACGGCGTAGTGATACTCATTTGAATAATTCATAAATAATAACAATATATCTTCTTTGAAATTCAGGCAATGCCATGAAGCCCGGACAGCACGTCAGACACAATAATTTGATCGCGACTAAATGCAGGGCGCGATGGGTAGATTGTCAGCATTTTATTTTTTATTTTATATCACACATGCGTGTTGTTTGATTTTGGTTTTACACAGGAAAATTTCACTAGAAACAAAGAAAAGAGTGCTGGATTGCTATGTGATGTCACTTCTTCAATACGGCAGTGAATGCTGGACAATATTATCGAAAATGAGGACAACACTGGAAGCAGCGGAAATGTGGTTGTACAGAAGGATGCTGCGGATATCGTGGACTGAGCATGCAAGCAATGATGAGGTGTTGGAAAGAATGGCAACAAAAAGGAAATTAATACTGAGCATCACGAAGAGACAACTGAAGAACCTGATACTGACTGGCCAGATAGAATGAAAAAGAGACAGAGGAAGGCAGCGGATAATATATTTGCAGGGCCTGATCAGGTGGATGACGGAACGGGGGTTGCGGAGTGTAACAGGAGCAAGCATACTAAAAGCCACAAAGGATAGGGAGACGTGGAGAACCAAGATCGCCTACCTCCTGAAAGGAAAGGGCACATAGAAGAAGAAGAAGAAGAAGAAGAAGAAGAAGAAGAAGAAGAAGAAGAAGAAGAAGAAGAAGAAGAAGAAGAATATAGTAGGGTTAGTTGCGCATTCTCTGTGAGAAAATGAAACAATTTATTCCGCCTGAAATTTGGTAAACCACATGTTGGACTGCTTGGTATTCTCTCCTGAAATTCCAATACTAACATTTTCGTGGATTCGGATGTCAATCTGAGGTCAGTGCAGAGGAACTGAAAAGAATTGGATGTGCTTAATGGTGACAACAAAGATGATGGCAGCGTTATGTCCTTATTCATATTCTCACGTGGCCTCAAACTCAACTCGGAAGACTACATCAAACGCCTTGAGAAGGCAATGCTGCACAAGTTCTAGATGATGGCTGCTAGATGAACTTTGAACCACAAACTTAAGAACCCAGTCATAGGAGTCAAAATATTTCTATATCACCCCTTACATTTGGCCAACTAACACCGTAGACTGCAGCTTCCTTGATTATCATGCGTGGGACGCAGTTGAGCAAAAGACCAACAAAACTCCTACAATCAAAGAACAATTGAAAGCAAGTATTTTAGCGGCATTCACCAAATTAAACACGAAAATTGTCCAGAAGAGTTGCACGAAATTACGAATTCCGAATTATGAGAAGCTTGTCAGTGTTTAGATAGAAGAGTCAACTTTCCCTGGTTTTCAACAAAATATACAATTGCTAGAGTGATGCACATTTTCACGACATTGTAGTTTCTTAGATTTTCTATAATTACAACAAACATTACACCTTACTCAATTGTATCTAGTGCAAGATACTGGTTTCACCTGTCATACATCAACAATAATATGCACTAGAATTCTCATATACGAAATACTCAATTTTACTTCTTAAATGTTGCAGGGATATACTACATTCTAATATTATACTTTTATTTGCAGATAATTGTTAGTAACTTCAGATTTCTCAACCCACAATGTCTAGCACAGAATTAAATTTCAGCGAGAAAAAATGGAAAAGAAATTTATTCATAAATTAGAGATTATTCAAAAAAGCTCCTAATTCGTTGAATTTGCGAATTAACAAACAAGGATTGAGGAATCTGAAAAAAAATCAACACTAAAACGTGCATTTGAAATATGAGCCTCTGATTACTCTCATTTCGGATGACATAACAGATTTGATAAATTAATACGCTAATGAATTATAAAAGAATTCAACAGTGGAAAACCTTCCAAATGATTTGGATTGTCAAAAAACAGAAGAAAGAATCAAATTATTCCGATAATAGTGAAATTATGACGGATGTCGAAGAAAATTGGGATTCAGTAGAGAATACTATTGAAATACATGGAGAAAGTATATTTGTTCAGTTATACAAAATGTATAAGTACAAATAATTTGCAGAAATGACTTCAGTTAGGTACCATACGTGATACACGCTTTGGGAGATCATGTCTCGAAAAAAACATGGCTGACTAGGCAGAAGATTGTCCCGCAGTAAGTTGCCATTTCTTTCTGCGGTAGACTGGTTTCCGGCCAAGGCTATAGAACCTAATCTGTCTTATTACTTAACCCATAACTAGAGGAAAGAAAACGGATTAATACATTTACGAAGGGTATTTGCGCATAAGTGAATGCAAAAAATTCTATTGGAATTCGAACTTGGCACCCTGATTTGTCGTTCCGATTTGGTATCCACTTCACCACAACGCACATCCATAAGAATCACTTACTTTAGAAACTGGAACAGCGAAAAGTTAGCGAAATGAGAAAAGAAATAAGACAAGTGATTGAAAATAAAACTTATTGAGAATTGAACTTTTCAAATTAATATTTATTTTTGTAAGACAACTTTTTTTTATATTGCGATAAGCAATTACGTTTTGTTCAGTTATATTTGATTTACACAGAGGAGAGAGGAGTTGACTATCAGGAAAGATTGGGTTTTATAGCCTTGGATTGCAACCAGTCTACCGAAGAAAATAGTGAAAAACTTCTGTTTGAAAATCTACTCGGACAGTCATATCTCGAAAGAGGTACGATTATCCACGCGTATATTAAGTATGGCATTCAACTGACTCACTGGTATTACACATACCACATTATATTCGTAATCGCAAACATATCCGAGCTACTCATAAGTTCGTATATGTGAACTTTTTCTGTACTAGGTTGTTACAGATATTCGTTCATTTTTACTTATGTTCTATGAATGGTTTTAAAGAATGATCTTTTGTAGTATTTTTTTAATGATCTTTTGTAGTATTTTTTTAATGTTCTCTTTGCTTTTAATCAAGTTCACAAAGCTGCCAAAAAGTGATATTTGTGCTGTGTATGAAGATGTGTTCATGACCGACAGAATGGCACAAAATTTGTTTTCTGGTTTCAGGGAGAAATAGTTCAAACTCATACACCCTCTGCATTCAAGTCAACCTCTTCAGTTTGATGAGAACCAATTGCGCGTACTGATTAAATCTTTATGTAAAGCAAATTTTGAATATATTTTTCGTCCAATGTATCAAAAGCAATGAATATCAATTTAATTTGGATTTATTCTTCAAATAATAAACTGTTCATGTTCGTCCAATGTATCAAAAGCAATGACTATCAATTTAATTTGGATTCATTCTTCTAATAGTAAAATTTGCAAGTTCGTTTGTAAGTAAAAACCCAGGGAAATTAAGTATTTCTGTACAGTTTTTCAGAGATCTTTAAAACTAAATGCTCAGAAATTGATAAAAGCTATGAAGCTAATCTTTGCTGTTAGCACTTAACATACCAAGCCCAGTTTTCACCCAGTGCAATGTCGAGTTTCTAACATAAGTTAAAAACCAAACTGCCAGACCCCTATGGAATCAGTTAGGAAGATGTCAACTCATTATGTGAATGTCATTTTTTACCTTCACTTAATGGATAAAGGATCATAATTAATAGAAACAAAAAAATAGATAAAAGTGTATTAGTAATATTTTCTTTGTGCCAATCTTGCTGTCCATATACAATTTGTAAAGATTCAATAAAGTATATATATTTTTAGGCTGTGTTATAAGGCTTTCACTGATCACCGGAATGAAATTCTATTGCTATGATTTTGAACCTAAACTTCATCTTTAAATTCGTCTCCCCAAAATAACGATAACGATTTGGTAAAAAAAACAAATTTATCGTTGAATTATCCGATATTGACCTTGAAGTTCTGAGTTAGCAATTTGAACCAGAGAGCTATGTCTGTAGTCTTGGCAATGAAATTATTATAAGTCGCTTTGTAACTTCTTTAACGCAGCAAGTATCCTGATTGAATTAAACTTGAACCCTGCTTTCGGATCAATGTAACTCGTTTGTTTTGCGATAAAGAGGAAAAATTGAACAGGCCCACAATAGAAGGAACTCTGGAGATTATTGTCTGAGATTTATTCATTAAAACAATTGTATTGATTTCTTTGTTTGAAGACTGAACTGTTCTATTATTATGCCCTCTAAGTATATTATTATAACTGGTAGCTATTCTAGTATTTTTCTTCCTTTTGTAAGTAAACCAGTTTGATGAAAGAACTTTATCACCGTTTTAACAGTTTTGTAAGAATTCTGAATGAAAATAGTTTTATTACCTTTTGCAGGGAGGGTCTGCTGAAACGTTCATAAGCTGACCAAAATATTCTCATGGAATATGACACAATGAGGTTTGATTTTCAACATAGTCCCCTTTGCGGTCTATACACTTCTCCCATCATTGTTGCAGAGCCTGGATACCGCTGGTGAAGAAACTTTTATGGTGTTGGTCAACGCAAGTCATCAACAAGAGACATGACATTCTCATCACTGCTGCATTGATTTTCAGCCAAGTGTTTTTTCATGATGAGAGACAGATGATACTCAAATGAGCCGTAATTAGGATAAATCTGGCCCTTGTAAATGTAGTGGATAGCAGGAATCAGGATACAGAATTTGCACACTGAACCGACCCTTTCCTCAGTTCTTTAGCGATGAATGTACATTATTCAAACGAGAAGAGATAGTTAAACCTCGTTCTAAGATATTACTTTATTATAAGGTATTACTTTATTAACCTATTTTATTTACATTATTTACATTGTTCAAACTGTTGTTTTAATCTGCGTTACTGTATTCATGGCATTTCGTCCAATGTACGCTCCGCCATTCTTCACGTCACTGAAACTTCAAACTGAATTCTTTATTACGTCTCGCGATGTATATTGTTCTAGTTTCATGTGCCATGACTCTTCCGGATTCCCTAGTGTCAGTCATCTCTCTTTAACTCAACTTTTCATTTTTTTTTTTTGCTCACTTCTGCTGTAGTCAGATACTGAATTCGCAACACTTACGGGCAAAATAGTTTGTGACGATTAAACTAATCAAAATGCTGAGATTTCTAACGCGACAATTTTACCAACACCATTTCTAAAGTCAAGCAGACTGCTTTTCTTTATAACTTGCCTAAGTCTAACACTAGACTACAATGGTAAATTGCACGTGATGTTTAACGCGTAACTATGACTTTGTATTATAGGTGTTTAGTCGGGCCTTTACTAATGAATATGGCTTTTTCTATCTTTTTTTTTATTGTTTCACCAAATCAAGAAGATAATATCATCAGAATCATGGGAAATAAAAATATAATATAAAAAAAATCTTCTTTAGGCATCGGACCATAAGAATTTCTTACTGGGGACATTAGGATTAGGGGATATGTTTGTAATAAATAAAAAGCTATTAAATTTGCACGCATGAATTCCAACCTTTCTTATTACTAACCTTTCTTATTAATCAGTTAAACTGATATCTGATTGTTCAAAGATTACTTAAAATGTAACTAATAGTGACTTCTCTTGAAAATGAAATCAATTTGGTATTGTGGCGTTATCAAGTACCTGAATGAATGAAGGTTAAACCCAAGAACATTCATGTTGACATTGTTAATACATTAGCAGATCATGCTACAGCTTATCAACAGTGCAAAAGTGGTCAGCTGAATTTAGAATGGGAATGTGAAGTCTTGAAGTGTTGAAGATTATCTGAGCTGGGGAATAATTTTGTGAACAATTGTATTTTTATGAAGCAGAAAAAATAAGCTAAATGACTAGAAAAAGAAAAATAGACATTGTCTTGATAATGATTCGACTGTTCTCAAAGATAAGAACGCAGACAAAATTCCCCGTGTCAGAAAAACATTTAATTGTTTTAAATCCAGCGTAGCCAATGTCAAATATGAGCTTCAAAATTATGTAAAAAAAACAACAAAAACAATGCTGTAATCGTTTATATAAGAGATATATTACTGGTAATAATGTGACACTATCTCTCATGGTGATACTTTCCCTTCTCCCGCGGGGATACTTTCCTTTGGTTGATTTAAAACAACGGAGAGAGAAATTGATATTGGTGATATTATTAGTGTTTTATTGCCTCACGCGATGTAAGTTTAGGAAAAAATATTATAAGTTTAGTACCATCAAGTGCTTCTAAAAACACGGGAGCATAAAATAAAGTTATTTTGAGAAAATAATCATTTCTCGTCTTTCATGATTACATAAATTTCGAATGTTTTCATGTTCATATAAATTTCTCTTAGATTTGAAATGTATTCCGCTAATCTGAAAACGCGTAGACAAAACAAATGTCAGAGTGATTTGATAAGATCACCCGGATGCCAAGGACACTGTTTAGCACAACAGTCCGAAGTGACCCGAGCTGGATTTAGTTTGATGTGAGTTGGCATGATCTCATTGGTCGAGCTAAGACATCCGCAAATCAAAGGGGCGGAGACCGATTTCATTAGCCGAAGACTGTGAGACGGCCGGATCCCCACAGAGGATCGAAATTGGTTATAAAAATAGATGCTCGACACGAAAAGTTCAGTTAGAGAGCTAATTAGCTCAGATTTCGGACAGAGTGCTACCGCTGTCAATACCTCCACACACTCCGCCAGCGGCCGCTCCGATTCAGCACATTCCGTCAGATTCCGTCAAGAACCCGAAAGAACCTTGCTGTTTTAGAAGTACATTTCAACGCTAACGAAATTTAGAGTAAACATTTCAGTTAACGATTAGAAGCTTTGATGCTTTTGCCGAACTTTCTCTCTCCGTTGTAAAAATCATTTTCGACGATTGTATATAATTTTCGACAACTGCATTCTTGGGAAAAGAAAGACATTGTTTTTTTTTTTTATATTAAGACATTCTACGTGGCTCTCCAGGCGTGTTCGACTTCGTTCATTTATTTTATTAATTTTTTTTTTTTTTTGGTGCCGTGTTTATTTTTTTTCAACTCATAAGTGTACACCAGTGTCCGGACTGACTAAAAGGGACGACTATTGAAATTGCACGACGAGACTTCTGGGATCTAATCACAACGTGAGCCAGTGGTCCGTTGTTGCAAAAGACGTCCTGTTGTCCAGCTTTTGTGGCGACATCATCGGACGGGATCGCCGCTTCCGGGTGGCAGTGTCACAACCGTCATCGAGAACAAGCGTCACATTAGACAGGCGGCCATTTCGACCAGGATCTGGCTTGAGGGCAGCAGTCCGGCCTGCGGTAGTATCACAATAGTAGGCACTTCGTGTGCTTTTCAGATCGGAACCCAGATCGAGAAAGACACAGAAAAGACTGTAGACGACCGTGGCCCGTAGCCCCTCGATGCATGTGTGCTGACAGCTTCGACCTCATCTCCTACTCTACGCCACGTCACCTGAGGAGTGAATAAGTGATATGCTGTCTACATTTGTTTATATATACGTGTTACGGTCGTCATTTTAAGTGAGAATATCGTAATTTTATCAGCGTGGAAAAGGCAAGTGATTTTACAAGAGAAAAAATAACAAGTTTTGGGACTTCATCGTCGAATTAATAATCGTCTTTCTATCGAAGTGCAGCACATATGCGTTTTGGTTGCAGTTTAAATTTTGTCATCCTTGGCTCGAGGTTGTACAACACGTTAGTCATTTTGATTTTAAGGTTATACAGCATACGTAGCTCTGGTATACATCACTGGTATAGAACAGAAGATGTCTCAATATCTAGGTTTCTTTCAACTGCCACCACCAAGGAAACATAGACCGTGTTCATCGTACGACGATAGATGATATGCTGCTGACTATAAGTGCAGTGCTATTAGCAATCCCGTAAGATTTTTAAAATATTGTGCACGATGAACTTAGTATGACTAATGCTTCTGCTCTGTGGGTGCCACTTCTTGCGAAACCTGATCAAAATCGCACTAGACGGATTAAATTACAGGAAAATCTGACATTGTTTGAGTCAGACCCAGCTAGTTTCCTTGAACGTTTCCTAAGCTAGGATGAGTGTTAGATTTATCTATATGAGTTAGTCACAGGGATACAATACGTGCAGTAGAAAAACGCATTGTAGCCTGCTCCATAGAAGGCCAAGGCCGATTCATATGCAGTGAAGGCGATGGCCTCAAATCATTGGATGGAAAAATGTATTGGGTTTATTGACAGCTTCAAAACGGCTACATCATCAATGGAAAGTAATATGTGATGCGGTAATAGAAAACTATTGAATCGAAAACTAAAAAAGAGATCTAGTTTCATCAGTACAGGATTACAGATTTCAAGTCCTTGATTTCAATGACTAGTGTGCTTTACTGTGGTTTTGAATTAGTTGCTCGTCCCTGTTCTTCTGAGTTGGTTACATTTGACTATCATCTCGAACTCGAAAACACTCGATTAAGTACCAGTATCGTAGTAATGATGACATCATATCTTTTGTTGAACGTCTTTGTTGACCAACAGGATAAAAGCTTCTTCAGCAATGGAATGTAATCACTACATCATCAAAGGAAAAATGTCCTGACTACAAGGGGTCTATGTTAAAATTATAAAACTTATTTGATCACATTCCACGCAAATATCATGGTCAGCCTATGAACTTATGCACTAACCTTCGCGTTTATGATATTATATGGTAAGGTGTTGTAACGTGGAATGAAGAGATTCACATTGAAATGTAGATAAACTATTTTATTACCAGAGTGGTGCAACTAAGTGGTATGTCCAATATTTACAGTCTCTCGCAATAGTAGGAGTTACTTCACGAAGTCGGTGATAATGAAAACTCCCCGTGCTAAACGCACATTGTCTTTTATACATCAGGGCGACCAGATGTCACATGGTACGAGCCACGACATAATATAAGGAATGTTCAGTTTATTAACATATTTTCTGGTACATTTTGTATCTGAGTCCCTGCTAGCTAGCTCATGCATACCGGTCTTTACACCTCTGATTTCTCATTGAGTGATTATCATCTGTTCGTAAACACTAAAAATCATTTGTCCGAGAACCAGTATCGCAGTGATGATGGTGTCATATCTGCTTTTAATTAATTTTTTAGAGATAAAAGCCTCTTCAGCAATGAGATCCAAGCACTGTAACACCAACAGAAGAAGTGTGTAGATTGCAAGTGGGACTATGAAACAATCCTGCACATATACAAATCTACCATCCGCCCGTGTATTGAATACTGCTGCCATATCTGGTCGGGTGCTCCTTCCATCTACCTAGGGGTCCTTGACAACATCCAACGGAGAGTCTGTCATTTCTCACCGGCGCAATGCGGATCCCCTGTGTCTCTTTTACAAATACTTTCATGGCTTCTGCTCAGATGAACTTAGCTCACTGGATCCTCCATACATGGATTTGCTCGAGCCAGAAGATTAGCAAATAGGTCCCACCCTTTTACTGTAAAACCAATAAATTGTAAACGCAAATTCTACTCCATCAGCTTCTTCTATCACACCTTCCGCCTGTGGAATTCCCTTCCGTTTACTTGCTTTCTTGATAGCTACAATCTTCACGACTTCAAATGTAAGGTCAACAGTCATTTCCTATCTCACTAATTTGCATCCTCTCTCTCTCTCTCTCTCTCTCTCTCTCTCTCTCGTGCTTCTTCCACTCCACTCTCAGCAGTATTTTCATCCTTCTCCTAGTTTCTTCCTGACACCCTCTGTAATCTGTCACTCTTTCTCATAACTTACCTCTTATATACCCCCTGCTCAACAGTGGCAGTAAAATGCCTTGCTTGGGGCGACACGATCTTTTATAAAATGCTGAAAAATAAACCTGATTTGGTCACATTCCATGCGAATATCATTGCCTGTCTATAAACATTTCCACTAACCCTCGAACTAATTTTATTTGGAAAGGAAAATTCAGTCTATTAACATGTTACATGTTGCATTGTGTATTTGAATCCCTACATAATGCTTACCTACGGCCATATCAGGTTAAAACACTAGTTCTCGTACAATCATCAAATTTAGGTTGGTCATGATGTTGCGTATCCAATTTTGAGTTACATTGTATGACAGCAGGGTATACTTTTCAGCTCAGGCATGCTGGCCCTTTGATCCTCAAGAAGGTCGGAGCGTACAGCAGCCGAAACGTCATGAATACGGCAACGTAGATTAAGGCAACAGTCTGAACAAGGTAAATAAAATACAGTGGAAACTCTACTTACGAAAGGCTATACATACGAAATTTTCAGGTTACGAAACGCCTCTTGTTACGAAAGAAATTTCATGATACGAAAGGCAAAAATTTCAAAATACGCGCTGCTACTGGCAGCTCCTAGAGGCCTCCTCATTGCCTCTACGTCTCTCACTCACCCCACTCACCGTTGTCTTCGCATAGTCGCCCAACCCCAAAAGTAAATTTATTTTTTATTCTTTACTTTATTCTTTGTTCTTTACATTATGTACAACTCTCATTTTTATGTTTATTGCGCAGCAAGTACGTTGTGGCGCAGTGGATATCGGCTCTGAACGAGAAATCGGGGAATAGAGTTCGAATTCCAGTTAAATTCCTTGCATTCACTGACGCGCAAATACCCTTGAGAAAGGTATTAATCCGTCTCTTGCCGCCAGTTATGGGTTAAATAATAGGACAGATTGGGTTCTATAGCCTAGATCGGTAACCAGTCTACCGCAGAAAGCAATGACAACCTACTGCGGGATAATCTTCTGCCCAGACAGTCATGTCTCTTTCGAGACATGATCGCCCAAAGCGTGTATCGCGCATGGCACTTAACTGACTAACTGAATCTAATTCTAACATGTATTTGTTATAGTTTTTGATGCATTTTTATAATTCATAAAAACATTATGTCCAAATTTTGCGGGGCTTGTAACAGATTAGGGTATTTATATGGTAAAAACCGTCTCTCCTTACGAAATTTTTACGTTACGAAACGACTTCCGGAACGAATTAATTACGTAAGTAGAGGCTCCACTGTACACTTAATAAGATAACACCTTAGGACTAATGCAGAACGCGGTTTAGCAAGCTGGTCTTCTTTGAAAATATTGTGTATTCATTTTTGTTGTATTTATCGATTTCCTGTACCCCTCCTGTAGGTACCTGATTCCTGCCTATCCTATAACTTTAAAAGAGCCAGATTAGACAAAAAATCGGAGTACTGTTGCCATATTTAGACAGCAGCTTCCCATTTCTCACTTTTAAGTCTTGATAGTGTCAAAAAGCATTTCCGTGTTCTTGTGGGTGATAAATTATTTTCCCTTTTGCAATACCTTTCTCACCGATCTATCGCTCCTTCTGTGGAAAGTACTCAGACGATCTGCATTTATTGGTTTCTATCATTTCTAAGATAGATCTATCTATCGCCCGGTTCACACTCCACCCACGTCTATTGAACAGGTGAAGAGGCTCATCCCTTGTTCCCTGTTTAGGATGCGGTTTCCTGCTTTCTCTTTTCCAATCTTCTCACCTTGTTTTTTTTCAGTTAGAGTAGATAGATCTATCTATCGCCCGGTTCACACTCCACCCACGTCTATTGAACAGGTTAAGAGGCTCATCCCTTGTTCCCTGTTTAGGATGTAGTTTCTGGATTTCTCTTTTCCAATTTTTTCACTATTACGTAGCCCCCTGCACATCAGTGGCGTTACCGCCGTGCTCGGGGTGATACGATTTAAAAAAAACATTCACGGTTAGGACCTGCCATGTCATGTCATGGTAGTAAATCACACTCATTCCCTCGGTATTCCATTGGCGAGAAATAAGTTTCACTCGATTAGAAGCTTACTGCGAACCACTACTCAATGAAACCGATTCACAAGAGGATGTCTCCCCGATCATTACAATCTTAACCTCTTTATATCTAGGGTTAACCGTTATCTTACCACCAACTGAGCCTCTTACTCTGTAATCAAACATCTCATGTAGCTCTCGGACCTCGTTAAGGCAAAGCTCACTGTAAAAAAAAAAGTGTTTTTAAAGGTTTCCATTTTTTGCCGCATTATGTCAGACCAATGTAAAGTTAATAACAATCGCCTGTGATCCAGCGTACATTGGGAGTGGTGGGGGCACCCTGCTACCTCCCAGCTGTGTGTGGGGTGGTGTATTGTGTTTACTATAACCTTGTGACCAAGTAACAATTGTGATCCGCAACTAAAAATTAGGAGACAAACAATCTGAAAGCAATTAAATTTGAGGACAAAAAATTTTGAAAGCAATTAAAGATTTGATGGTAAACAACTTTCAAAGCAACCAAGAGGTTAAAGGCAAACAACTTCAATCAAACAACATTGAAAACAATAAAAAGTAGAAAGACAAACAATTTTGAAAGCAATTAAAGACCTAAAGACAAACAATTTTAATAAAAAAAATAACGATTTTCAGCATTAAATCACCCAATGAAGGTGGATATGCTGGTAAAACAAGCCATCAACCAAATAACTAATCATCGTAGAACGAGGGTTGGTACACAAGTAACATAAAACGATTCGTTATTTTTGGGGATTGTGTTGTGGTGCAGTCGATATCGTCTCGGACCGAGATATCTGTGTTTGAATTGCAATCACTTACGCTTAAATATCCTTGGGAAAACTATTAATCCGTCTCTTCTACTTCCAGGACAGATAGGGGTCTATAGATTTCGTTAGCAACCAATCTACCATGGAAATAATGGCTAGTCAAACCTGTCTCTTTCCAAACATGTATCACGTATGTCAATTAATGGACTGGCTGATGTCCACAGGTGACTGATTATCTATAACTGTTAATAACGCCCAATGCCTACGATGGAATATGGGTTGGTAGACTACTACCGCTAGAAAAAGTTTTATGTGTCAAAATAATTATAGAAACCCCGACTAGTGCTTATAGCTATGTGTCATAATTTAAGTTAATTGAAAAATCAAATAAAAAAAAACCAAAAAAACACATGCATAATATAGATAGAAGTTTAATTTGTTATTCTGCTTAATAAGTTTACTAGGGTTGTTTGACTAATCATTATCTTTTCTCAAATAAAGTTGCACTTTAAAAATTGGAGTTTAACTTTAGTTAACTCCACACCCGTAACTTTTTTTTTAATTGGAGTAGATAGACTAAACTATCGCCCGTTTCACACTCTACCCACGTCTATTGAACAGGTGAAGAGGCTCACCCATTCTTCCCTGTTTAGGATGTGGTTTCCGGCTTTCTCTTTTCCAATCTTTTCACTCCTTTATATATATAATTGGAGTAGATAGACTAAACTATCGCCCGGTTCACACTCCACCCACGTCTATTGAACAGGTGAAGAGGCTCATCCCTTGTTTCCTGTTTAGGATGTGGTTTCCGTTTTTTCTCTTTTTCTCTTTTCCAATCTTTTCACTCTTTTTTTATTTTATTTTATTTTTTTTCAATTGGAATAGATAGAATAAACTATCGCCCGGTTCACACTCCACCCACGTCTATTGAACAGGTGAAGAGGCTCATCCCTTGTTTCCTTTTTAGGATGTGGTTTCCGGTTTTTCTCTTTTTCTCTTTTCCAATCTTTTCACTCTTTTATTTTATTTATTTATTTTTTTTCAATTGGAGTAGATAGACTAAACTATCGCCCGGTTCACACTCTACCCACGTCTATTGAACAGGTGAAGAGGCTCATCCCTTGTTTCCTGTTTAGGATGTGGTTTCCGGTTTTTCTCTTTTCCAATCTTTTCACTCTTTTATTTTATTTATTTATTTTTTTTCAATTGGAGTAGATAGACTAAACTATCGCCCGGTTCACACTCTACCCACGTCTATTGAACAGGTGAAGAGGCTCATCCCTTGTTTCCTTTTTAGGATGTGGTTTCCGGTTTTTCTCTTTTTCTCTTTTCCAATCTTTTCACTCTTTTATTTTATTTATTTATTTTTTTTCAATTGGAGTAGATAGACTAAACTATCGCCCGGTTCACACTCTACCCACGTCTATTGAACAGGTGAAGAGGCTCATCCCTTGTTTCCTTTTTAGGATGTGGTTTCCGGTTTTTCTCTTTTTCTCTTTTCCAATCTTTTCACTCTTTTATTTTATTTATTTATTTTTTTTCAATTGGAGTAGATAGACTAAACTATCGCCCGGTTCACACTCTACCCACGTCTATTGAACAGGTGAAGAGGCTCATCCCTTGTTTCCTGTTTAGGATGTGGTTTCCGGTTTTTCTCTTTTTCTCTTTTCCAATCTTTTCACTCTTTTATTTTATTTATTTATTTTTTTTCAATTGGAGTAGATAGACTAAACTATCGCCCGGTTCACACTCTACCCACGTCTATTGAACAGGTGAAGAGGCTCATCCCTTGTTTCCTGTTTAGGATGTGGTTTCCGGTTTTTCTCTTTTCCAATCTTTTCACTCTTACGTAGCCCCCTGCGCATCAGTGGCGTTTTCGCCTTGCTTGGGGTGATATGATTAAAAAAAAAACAAAAACTAAACAGTTGCTAATAAAAGAAAAAACACACTATCAAGCGTACAGAGATATTTCATTACATATTACTTTTATTGATTGGGAGTTGAATCTCCCTAATTGCCCAAATATATTTTTATTCTTTTACCAAATAAATATACGGCTAATAAAGAAAAGCTTTAACTCTGTAAAAGAGTTTAAGTCATCAAATTTCACTTTAAAAATGTCTTTGTGATTGAAGTTCAGTTTTCACAGACACCCTTCCACTTTAACGAGAATTAACTACCAATTCTTCAAAAAATATTTTAAAAATTCTTTACTATTGTTCTTTGAAACTTCGTAAATACCTAATTATTGTAGAGTTGTGTCCGACTCAGTCATTTAAGTATCATAATTAATACAACCTTAGGCGATCATGTTTCGAAACGAGACTAGGCATAAAATTTTCTAACATTAGGATGTCATTACATTCTGCGGTAAACTGGTTGCCAACAAAGGCTATAGAACCAAATCTGTTGTGCTATTTAACCCATTTCTGGAGGTAGAAGCGACGGATTAATACTTTCAATGGTATTTGCGCGTAGTGATTGCAATGAATTCATCTGGTATTTGAAATTGGCTCTCAGGTTTTTCGTTCCAAACCGATATCCACCTCACCAAAAATGTTAATTTAAAAAAAGAGCTTGATTTGAGGGAATTTCTCCAAGTTCGCCCGCTTAGAAAATCTCTATCGTATTATGATTTCGATTTTGTGCTAAAATTATTTAGTCTTCCACAAATGTCGTGTAATATTTATCCGGGCAATTTTATTCGTCCAATGTTCTAAAGTTTTGAATTCCATCTTCGCAAGTGCCTCGCTCATGACGAACACTGCCGTTTTTAAGCTAAGCTTGATAACTGTATATGCACGCATGCCAGAGGCTAATGTCAAATGCAAATTCATTCTTTGACTTTTGATTGAATGAATATGCATGCTTGCCTTCTCAGTTCAGGAAAGTAGATGCGCATTGGACTCGAGACTAGGGAACGAATTTCGAGTTAAAATGCCCTGTCTGACACGGACACTGGCTAGGTCTGTTTTCTTATAGGAAGGCGTGTAACAGCAATCGTATCTATTCATATCGTATGACCACACACACACACACACACACACACATATATATATATATATATATATATATATATATATATATATGTGTGTGTGTGTGGTTATATCCTCTTTGTTGTTCTTGTATATTATTTTTCTTTTATTATTTTCGTATATGTGTGATTTCATGTATGTGTTTTTTATATTTGGAATATTCCAGTATAATTGTTGCCACAATGTTTAACTGGATACAATTTATCTTTCACCTGACCTTATTTTCTCTCTGTGACAATCTTAAGTTTTGAATAGTCTGAGTTAAATTAAACTATATGAATTTGGGGTTTGAACTACCACAATAAATTCTGGGTTTAAAACCATTATTTTATGCATTGAGGTTTCTTATATGTATATATATATTAATTAAAAAAAGAGAAGAGCATATAGGTAAAATCCCAAAAACAAGATCCAATTAATATTAATTTTATTAATATTAAAAATGATCCATGTGTGAAGATTCACCGTAAATAGTACTATCTATTTGCAGATCGAAACATGTATATTATATGAAAGAAATCCTGAATTCTACATTCATTGTATAACTATTTCAGCTAGAAAATTGTCGCTTTTTCAGCAACGATAAAAAAAAAACACTTTATCTTCGTTTTTAATCATTACTGAAGAAGCAAGAAATTTCCCGCTGAAATAGCTATTCAATGGATGTAGAATTCGGGATTTTTTTTAATATAATATAGATGTTTCGCTCTGTAAATAGATAATTCCTAATTTTCTAAGTAAAGAAGAATTAATCATATATTTTCAAGATCATTCATTTTCACTATTTATTTGAATATATCCAATAAAGAAGAAGAGTACTATACTGAGACATGAAAGTTTTTTATTGATATAATGCTTTTGTAAACCCTGTAATGACAAAATTACAATATATATATATATATATATATATATATATATATGATTAAATTTCTTTCTTTAGAATTAATTTACTTTACATTGCGACACAGAAATTTTTGTCTTAAAATTTTTAAATAAAAAAATTAAATACAATTATATTATGCTCTACGATAAATGTGGTATTGGTCGCTACAATATATATATATATATATATATATATTGTAGCGGGTAAAGCTCTTCAAGATTTCATCGGGTAAAGCCATATTTAGTTTTATATCATTACATTATGAAATTACAAGCAAGAACAATTATTCCATATTATCATAGACTTTCCTAATATATATAAATATATATATATATATATATATGTGTGTGTGTGTGTGTGTGTGTGTGTGTGTACAGATATATATATATAATACCTTTATGCTTATACATGATTATATAGATAGATAGATAGATAGATAGATAGATAGATATATGTTTCGTTAAAAACGACCGACAAGGAAGATTGTATTAATATTTTTATAGCATTTTTCCAGCATTCTTACATGTTATTTTTGCTGGAATTAAGTGACAGCTTTAAGGAACTCTCGTTTTTAAAAACAAAAAAACACTAAATCGAAATATTACATTTCAGTCAAACATGAAAACATAAAAACACAGAAAAAATAAGATCCTTGAAAATGGCCTGTGAAGAGGCTGAAAGAGCTCATGAAGTAAAAAATTATGGAACTTTTTTTCCGTTATTTCTCTCCAGCCGAAAGGAAACATGATTGAATACTGGAAAAATAAATAAAAAATATCAAATATTCCTTGTCGGGAGTTTTTAACGAAATATGTTTAAATGAAAGATTGGACTCTCTCTCTCTATATATATATATATATATATATATATATATACATATATATGTGTGTGTGTGTGTGTGTGTGTATATACATAAACAGATTATATTACATGTTAACAAAGGTTGTAAAACAATTCAGTATATATATATATATATATATATATATATGTAGGGGTGTGAAATTATAAATATTTATATGAGTATGCACTCAACTAAACGCACATATTTGTTTTAATATGCATCCGATTATTTCATTGTTAATGACACATTTAACGTGGTACTGACGCAGGATATTATGAATATATATATATATATATATATATATATATATATATATATATAGTCATCCGCAGACAGATCTGTTTCGCTGTATCACAGCTCATCAGTACGGGTAAACTCCGATTGCTTTTTAACCCAGGACTGAAATCCGACCGAATTGGCGTCAGTCGGCGATTCTTTCCCACTGGGCTATGGGCGTTCGGTAGAAGAAGACAGACTTTCTAGCATGCATGTTATATATATATATATATATATATATATATATATATATAGTGCGGATGACTATATACATATATATATATATATATATATATAATGAATTGTTCGCCAAGATTTTTCCATATATGTGTGTGTTTTGTGTGTGAATGAATGTGCATTTTTGTATGAGCAAAATATTTAGTAGTGTTTCAATTTATAACATCTATTCTCATTAAAATTCTTGACAAAATTTTGTTTTATGTGTGCCAGGTTTGATTAGGAAAAGTTAAAAAGAAAAGAAATTTAGAAACAAATCCAAACGAAAGAAGACAGAAGACACGAACACTTGTAATTGATTAAAACCCGATCCCATAGAGTTGATTAATTATTGTTTCATCATTTTTATATGTTAAGATATTCTCTGGATATTCTATTATTTTCAAAATCAATAGTGTTTTTTGGGCATTAATATATATTGCAGATGTGATTTAATTATTTGCTAGAAATATTTGTTTGAAAGTTGTTATCCACTAATATTTTACGCATAGACCCCATTTTTTAATTGTTAATGTCTGTATAGTTTTGCGGCTATACCATTGATTTGACATATTTGTAACTGTTTTTAACAAAGTGAAATATAAAATGTTTGCAGAGAACGAAAAAGAATTGGTTTGTTTTATGGCATATTAACCACGGCGGGTCATTTATTGCTAACTAATTTTTTTATTTATTTATTGCTCGTAACACCTTTTTCTTTCAACAATTTATTGTTGTTTTTATATAAGTTTTGTGTCCAGTAATACTTTTTTCTTTCCGAGTATCAATATTCATTGGGATTTGTTTTTAAGGGCAGGGTCCCCAAGTCCTACGCTGTTATTTAATCCATAACTGAAGGGAAGGGACGAATTAATACCTTTCCCAAGGGTACCAGTGCTTAAGTGAATGCAGGGTATTCAAATGGAATTCGAACTCGGCTCACTGATTTCTGCACCACAACGCACATAAGTCACTAAACGCTGACAGCACCTGGTATTCCCAAGTGGTCACCCATCTAAGTACAGACCAAGCTCAACGTTGCTTAACTTCGATGATCGAGCAAGAACCCGTGTATTCAACGTGATAGCCTGGTTTGAATGAATATATATGTTTAAAACTGACAGTAGTGACTTGTCCATGAACCTAACAGTAACGTATGTTTGTACTATAATAATGTGATTCTAAAAAAAACACCTGTAATACAAGTTAAATACACTAGTAATACCAATGCAATAATCGAGAAAACCCATCATTAACCTACATTCTGCTTTGTCATGATTGACTTCACATACTTATCAGATTGAGGCAATTTAACTTTCTGAGTCAAGTAATAAGGAAGGAGGGCTTAGAAAATTGGATACTCAGGACCAATTGAGAACAAGCGGGACAAAGAGCAATTGAGTGGGCTTGAGTTGGGGAGAAATAGTAAAATAAGAATTAAGTGCTAAAACTGACAGGAAGATATAGAGCAAGGGTCGGCAACCTACGGCCCGCGAATGCCTTTTGACCGGCCTGCGAGGCTGATTTCTAATGACTCCATTTTTAACATGAGAGACGAGGCTTACGAATTCAACAAAAGGTCTGCTGTTAGCTTCCTCTGATCTACCCAACCGAATTTGAACACTATGACCGCAAAAACAATATGAAAACCTAATCACCTCCATTTCTGCGCTAAAAAATAAAAGATAAACATAAAAAGTAATTTTAAATACCGAAATAAAATTTAAATGAATGTAATCAGTGCTCTTCGTATTTACTTATTCAAAAAGAAATTAATTCAGGTTTCTTTTTCGTTTTAGTAATTTGTTTAAAAATTGGAAGAAAACCCAGAAAATATAAAATATATTACAATTTTTGATTCCCGTACATAAAGAAAAAAAATTTAGTGACATCATAATTTCATCCATTTCACTTCGGTTAATTTCTTTCCCTTTGAAGTATTTTGACGTTCCTTGGGGAAAAGTAATTTTTGTTAGGTGTTTTTTTAATTTCAGATCTTTTGTTTTTTCTGATTTCTCAATGTTTATTTTCATTATGGCTTTAAATATTTAGGTTGACAGTGGTCCGCATATGTAATTTTCCTTAATTTTTCATTGATGGCCTTCGTAGGGCCCGCGACCCATCATTCACGATCCGCTCCGCGGGGTCGAGTTAGTTACCGACCCCTGATATAGAGGATCTTGACGACCTACATGTTGCACTAAAATATCAACTGTTTATTTCTAAGGCTAAATAAATGTGTCCTCTTTGTTTTCATTTTCTCTAAAAATTAGTTGTTACACACGTTGTTCAATCCATGATATTCTCAATACATTTCTGTAGAAACAAATGTTCGTTCTCTCTAGTTTATTCATCATCTTCGGTGTGATTGTCCATAATACCCTACTATACAGAAATAAACGATATTGCTTAACAGTGAAATAGTCTTTTATTTGTTTTTGTATTTTTTTTTTTTGTGAAATTTTCCTATTTTTTAAATACATTGCTTAGCTTTTGGGGAGCATTTTTTTTTTTGCTATCTCAATGCGCCTTCCTATCATCTGTCCTATATTAAAATAATATCTGGATATTTAAGCTTTTTGTATTAGTTTAAGTTTGGAATCCCTAATTTGTAATTCCCACCTTGGACTGTTTACTTTGCTGAGTACCATAATAGATGGTCATTTCTTTTGAAAAACGGTGACCTCATACCAGCTGCCACAGCAGTCTATTATGGCCCTTCATTTATCAGTATAAACAACTGTTGAAAAATAAAACTTGATCTGTTCGTTCATCTAGAAGTTTCTTGTGTTTCTGCTTGGGAAGCGTTATAACAGAAGATGGAAAGTGCGACACAGAGATCCGAAGGCGAATTGGCATGGCGAAAGAAGCATTACAGATCTTGAGTAAGGTATTAAAAAACAGGACAATTTCGCTACAAATTAGGAAGAGAGTACTGGATTGCTACGTGATGCCCGTCCTTCAATATGGCAGTGAATGCTGGACAATACCATCAAAGACGAAAGAAAAACTTGAAGTACATGAAATGTGGTTCTACAGAAGGATGATGCGAATCTCATGGATCGAGCATGTGAGCAATGATGAAGACTTGGAAATGATGGAAACAAAAAAGAAATTAATACTGAGCATCAGGAAGAGACAGCTGAAATTGCTGGGATGCACAATGAGAAAGGAGGGTTTAGAGAATCTGATACTAACAGGCCAGATAGAGGGAAAAAGAGGCAGGAGAAAGCAACGGATAACATATTTGAAGGACCTAATCAGGTGGATGACAGAACTAGGATTGCTAAGAGCAACCAGGGATAGGGAAACGTGGAAAGACATGATCGCCTACGTCCTGAAGGGACAGTGCATATAGAAGAAGAATGTCGCTGATTTACTATATTTTGCTAATGTTCTTAATCTTCGATGTATTTAGTCGGTTGACATTCGCAGACACAATTGGATAATCAATTTTTATTTCTATTTGCCGTTTTGATCATTTTCAAATTTTTCTTGGTATTTAAATTAGATGTCTAAATTCTTTCTTGTCGAGATTTTCAATTTCTTTTCTTACTAGCAATTTAGCCCGGTTTCACTCAGGTAGTTTAAGGAATAATAAGAATAAGAAACATATGATGAATTTACATAGCAAATACTTACACAACGTCCACTTTCTTTTATAGATATAGATAACAATGTAGAATCTCTCTATTGGATTAGGGTGGGAGGGAGGCGCGCAACAAATATAAGTATAGATAATATAAAGTGGGGTGATCGATTCTATATTATAATCAATACATAAACTGATCCCTGATTTTAGGGGGTGATAATATATAATTTTCTATTCCTAATTCTGACTTTCTGAAAAATTTCAAGGTGTCATTAGCGTTCTAAACTTTTGATCTACATCTGAGCGCAATTTTCGTCGAGCTAGACCGCAAAATGCACACGTTAAGTCAAATCTTTCAAACAAACAAATACTTACACAACGTCCACCCTCGTCAGTTTTATAGATATAAATTTTTCATGTTCTATGTTTGGAATGTTTTAAATAAATTTAATACCAAAGTCTAGGGCTAAATTCATCCAGGCAGGAACGCTCCTTCAGAATCGGACTTTATTAAGTCCCCGGCGCCTGAAGCATCCCTAAAGTCTTAGACAATTTTTGCAGAGTGTTGCCGTTAAATCCACTTTAAACCTCGATCTTATGCTACATTCAGTAGCGACATAGGAGCTGAAAAATATCATCGTATTTTAGATCAAATTGCACTATGTTTTCTTATGGGCTTAATCTGATTATCTCTCTCCATTTGTATCATTCCTTGACGGTAAACTGCATCCGGCAGCAAGACCTCTAATTAAGAGGTTGTGAGGAGCATAGAATCACCACTTAATTGATGTTGTTCCCAGGTCCACCCTAACCCGGTGTGGTAGCTCCTGTTAGAGTCCCAGTTATGGGCAAATGGTTAAGCCCCAAACTCGGGTCAAAACACTAAGAAAGTATAAAAATACATTTTTGTAGAAATATATATAATATAAATAGACTTTTATAGAAAAATATACATCTTTAAAGGAAAATTATTACCATAATATATTTTTGAGGGAAAAATATTCTCAGCAAAACATTTTTGAATACAAAACTAGAAGACATTTTCAGTTTTCTAAAATAAAAAAAATAAAAACAAAAGAAAATCATTAAAATCTGACTAAATCAATCTTCACACTATAACGGAGCATTAAAAAAAATTAAAATTCTTCCTTTTTAGCATTAAACAACTCACAGAGGTTGATAAGCTGTTAAACAAAACTTAGACTCAAATCTATGTTTCCTTCTTTGTTTTCTTCTTTCTTCCATCTTTGATTGTCTCACTGAAACTAAGTAATGATTACACCCGCCTTGCCTTGGTCGGCAAGCAGTCTACCGCAGAAAGCAATGGCAACCTACTGCGGGATAATATTCTGCCCAGTCAGTCATGTCTCTTTCGAGACATGATCGCCCAAGCATGTATCACGTATGGCACTTAACTGACTGACTGACACTCGATCAAACCGCAGAATACTTCATTATGTTATTGGCAAGACATAACGTTCGTACTAACCAAGAATGGAAAAACAAGCACAATTCTAGATATATATTTAAAAGATTTTAATTTCACATTTTAGAGGAGTAATTCTCGAAATAGAAATGCGTTGTGGTGCAGTGGATAACGGCTAAGAACGAGAACTTGGAATGCCGAGTTCAAATTCCAGTTGACTTTGTTGCATTCACTTACGCACAAATAACCTTAAGAAAGTTATTAATCCTCCGCTTCTTTCTTCAGCTATGAGTTGAATAACAGGATCGATTGGGTTGCATAGACTACTGCAGAAAGTAATGGCAACCTACTGCGGGAAAATATTCTGCCTAGTCAAACAAGTTTCTTTTGAGACATGATTGCCCAAGTGTGAATCACGTACGACTAAATTATCAACATATTAGTTAGTTATCGATACTTGGGTTATTTTGTTCCTGAAAAACAAGTATTTTTCGTTCATTCTGAGCCAGTGTTTCACTAAGAGACCCAGGGATTGAAATCATGAGCACTAAAAGACACTAACAGAGTTCTACCTTTATAATCTGTTCTTTTATGTTTCTCAGTCTTTAATAATGTTTGTCGTATATGCTTTCACAATCAGTAACACTATACTTGTTAGTGGCTTTGATGTTTGAAAGTGAAATTAGTTAAAAAGGAACTACTATGTCTACTACCTCTCAAAAGGTGCATTTTCATAGCTTTATATTTATGAATTCAATTTAAATATAGTCGAATTATATATATTTGTATAGAGTGAAAGTTCAGCAATATTTGCTGTTGTATAAACAACAAATATTGCTGAATATTTTACTCTATATTTCATTAGGAAAACAGTCGTTTTCATGAGAGCTAACAGAGAATACTGTTATGTAGATTGTTCTTGCCAGCATAGAGGGTCTTCTATGTACCCTGCAGATTCTCGGGTAATTTGTAAATATAACGCGGGAGAATCAAGGTGTACAGATTCAGCTTCAGCAGAAGAGCTGAGAATCGACAAAGGTTCAGAATAGAAGAATATACCTGTTTTCACTTATTTCATTTTGATTTTACGATAGGGCAGGCGTCTCTGTGCGTATTTTCTACTTCTGCTAAAGGAAATCATTGGAGATCAGTCAGTTGAGTGCCATACGTGATACACGCGTTGGGCGATCATCTCTCGAAAGAGACATGACTGACTGGGCAGAAGATTATCCCGCAGTAGGTTGCCATTGCTTTCTGCCGTAGACTGGTTGCCGACCAAGGCTATAGAACCCAATCTGTCCTGTTATGTGACTCATATCTAGAGGAGGAAGAGATGTATTATATTATTAATTAGTAATTAGTGGGGGATCAGTTTATTACTTTATAACAATATAAAACCGATCCCCCACTTTATGTGCAGTGGAAGCTTCAATCATGTTTTCAACTCTTATAGTCAGTCAGTTAAGTGCCATACGTGATACACGCTTGGGCGATCATCTCTCGAAAGAGACATGACTGACTGGGCAGAAGATTATCCCGCAGTAGGTTGCCATTGCTTTCTGCTGTAGACTGGTTGCCGACCAAGGCTATAGAACCCAATCTGTCCTATTATGTGACTCATATCTAGAGGAGGAAGAGATGTATTATATTATTAATTAGTAATTAGTGGGGGATCAGTTTATTACTTTATAACAATATAAAACCGATCCCCCACTTTATGTGCAGTGGAAGCTTCAATCATGTTTTCAACTCTTATAGTCAGTCAGTTTAGTGCCATACGTGATACACGCGTTGGGCGATCATCTCTCGAAAGAGACATGACTGACTGGGCAGAAGATTATCCCGCAGTAGGTTGCCATTGCTTTCTGCTGTAGACTGGTTGCCGACCAAGGCTATAGAACCCAATCTGTCCTATTATGTGACTCATATCTAGAGGAGGAAGAGATGTATTATATTATTAATTAGTAATTAGTGGGGGAACAGTTTATTACTTTATAACAATATAAAATCGATCCCCCACTTTATGTGCAGTGGAAGCTTCAATCATGTTTTCAACTCTTATAGTCAGTCAGTTAAGTGCCATACGTGATACACGCTTGGGCGATCATCTCTCGAAAGAGACATGACTGACTGGGCAGAAGATTATCCCGCAGTAGGTTGCCATTGCTTTCTGCTGTAGACTGGTTGCCGACCAAGGCTATAGAACCCAATCTGTCCTATTATGTGACTCATATCTAGAGGAGGAAGAGATGTATTATATTATTAATTAGTAATTAGTGGGGGATCAGTTTATTACTTTATAACAATATAAAACCGATCCCCCACTTTATGTGCAGTGGAAGCTTCAATCATGTTTTCAACTCTTATAGTCAGTCAGTTTAGTGCCATACGTGATACACGCGTTGGGCGATCATCTCTCGAAAGAGACATGACTGACTGGGCAGAAGATTATCCCGCAGTAGGTTGCCATTGCTTTCTGCTGTAGACTGGTTGCCGACCAAGGCTATAGAACCCAATCTGTCCTATTATGTGACTCATATCTAGAGGAGGAAGAGATGTATTATATTATTAATTAGTAATTAGTGGGGGATCAGTTTATTACTTTATAACAATATAAAACCGATCCCCCACTTTATGTGCAGTGGAAGCTTCAATCATGTTTTCAACTCTTATAGTCAGTCAGTTAAGTGCCATACGTGATACACGCTTGGGCGATCATCTCTCGAAAGAGACATGACTGACTGGGCAGAAGATTATCCCGCAGTAGGTTGCCATTGCTTTCTGCCGTAGACTGGTTGCCGACCAAGGTTATAGAACCCAATCTGTCCTGTTATTTAACCCATAACTGGAAGGAATAGGCGGATTAATGCCTTTCCCAAGGGTATTTGCGCGTAAATGAATGCAATGGATTCAGGCGGAAGTCGAACTCGGCTCCCCGATTTCTCGTTCCGAGCCGATATCCAATGCACCACAACGCACATCCATTGGAGATATTTCTTATTTTAAGAGTCTATGCACCTATTCTAAGAGGAGTTCATTTCACCGCCGACTAGAACCTTAATCCCTATATAGGAGTTAATTTGGAAAGAAAATTCGCCCCGTTCTTGCGAAATGGCAGCGCCTAGTATTTTACTGGGTGTTCGATTATACCGGTTTTACGTTCAGTTTGATGCAATTGTTTTTATTTCAGTTATCTTCAGTTTTTTTTATCTATTTATCTGTTTTTCCATATCTATCTGTCTGCCGATGGTTGGGCACCCCGACTTGTTGTAATAGTTAGCAAACTTGTCTCGCTAGAACCTATTACATCTGAGTAGTGAGTTCGAGCCTCATTGGTTACCCCCATATCTTCAGCCTCGTGGAACATCTAAGCGGCGCTTGGCAAATCAACTATCTGCAAATGGTTGTATCCGTATGGCTTTATTTCGAAACAATTCTAGAGCTGGTAGAGTATATACTCTTGCTAATGCGATAATTTATGTAAATCATACATAATGGGACTCCAGCAAATTTTAACCATATTGTTCACGGTGCACTTGCTGGCATCTACGAGGAAAGATGGTTAGTTAGAGGACGATCAGTTCCATAGCTTCTACGTTTCCTCGATGTCAATGATTTGTATTTTTATCTGTGGACAACCTAATACAATTGGTTTATGCAACTGACATAATTAATGCAGGAAGGATTCATTAACGTGTTAGGGTGTCGTGCAAAATCATTCGACACAGCGTTGGTGTATTTGAAAGTGTTCGCCAATCCATGATCCGACGGGTTCATACATGTTCAGAAGCAAGAGGTGGACATTTTGAACATTTACTAAGAGTTTTTATTTTTTATTTTTTTAGGGACAGCAATAACCTTTCAAACATATGTTTATATAGACAGATGACTACGTTTTTGTGTCAGGAACCCACCCAAAATTATTTTTGAGTTTTATCTTGGATTCTATAATTAAAAGCATCTACCAAAAATTTGAAACGAAATAACTCATGTGCATGTGAAAGTTTGTCTTTCTTTTAGTATGACGATTCCACCCCCAACGCGTGTAAATAAATATATGAATATTTATATATATATATATATATATATATATATATATATATACATATTTACGCTCTCACACCCTGATTGGGCACTCTGGAAAAATAGTAGACTTTGATAAACAGTAGCTACTCTAGCATGTAATCAACGCTCATTCAGTGAAATGAATTAGAGCGGTCTAGCTATTGGGCGCGTAAAATGATATGCGCTAAAAAGTCTGCCTACTTCCACCGCCCATAGCCCAGGGGTAGAGTCGCCGACTGACGCCATTTCGGTCGGGTTTCAATCCTGGGTAAAAAAGCAATCGGAGTATAACCGTACTGATGAGCTGTGATACGGCAAAAAAGATCTGTCTGCGGATTACAATATATATATACATATATATATATATATATATGCGTGTATATATATATATATATATATATATATATATATATATAAAACGGAATGGTTGTGGTTCTCTTAAACACAACCATTGTAATTCTATCATATATATATCCCCCCGGCAAAGTAATGGAGTTGCCTATAACACACCGCACACCGGAAAGCACACACACACACATACAAAGTAAAGTAGAATAAATTACAATAACTACGCGCACATAGACACGCACACATGACACAGTCATGGACACGCACACACCACCAGATAAATCAAATAGATAAAACAACAGTAATGAAACTGATCCTCTTCAGTCAAAGAGTCAAGGGAACGGTCAGATCACACTAAGATAAACCACACATACAAGCAGACTGATATCATCATACCAAAAAGGCCCCAACTAGAATAAACACACACACACACACACACACACACACACACAGTAGCAGCAGCAGCAGACTGACAGCCAGGAATAGCCATTCTTTGAAAGGCCGTGAAGTGACCCGGACAGACAAAAGCTTCTCTGGCATTCTGAAGATGAGATTTTGATCTCGAAATATTAATGTTTAATAAATAGGTAATACCCAAACACTTCTTTACCTTCCTTTATTTTACTCAACGCATTGTGACAGCCTTCAAGACATAACCTATATATATATGGTGTATCTACACACGCATGCACTCCTCGTACCACTGACAGATGGATCATTTCAAATACTCCCATATAGTGACAAATGGTTTCGAAAACCCCTATCATATGTCACGCTTATTACGAAACGTTACTAATATAGGCTGTAAAAAAACAATTATTTTCGATGGCCATACAGATAAAAATCCGAAAAATTGACGCAGGGGGAATGTGACAGCTATGGAACTAGTCCTTCCTTTAACTATTCATCTATCATTGCAGATATGAATTAGTGTATCGCAATCAATCTAACTAAAATGTGCTGAAGCCGCATGCGTTTTCGCATTAGGAAGGGTACATCTTCTAGCAGCTCTGGAAATGCGTTAGAAAGAAAGTCTCGGCAGATAGCACCTGTAAGACGTACAGGAAGAATATATGATTCTGGTTTCTAGACTGTATTATATCATGGGGATCCCGATCCGGGTACAAATGTTGCTTTTGTAAATCTGTTATTCTATCTCTTCCAAAATGATGCAATGAATGATGCAATGAATATGCAATGAATATGCATACACCTTGGTTCCACCTCACAGTAATGTGATTGATAAATAGAGACTGAGACGAGGACATATAGAGGTGTACGTCCATACGATTTGAGGTCTACCGGTCGACGACTGTTGGTCTAGAACTTTTGACTACGCCTACGTCTCAGCATACTACATACGACGAGTACCGTCCATTACGTCTACGTGTTAGACTGTTCTACCTGGTTGCATTTGCCAAAACTGCTTAGCTACTTTGAATTATATATATTTCCTTTTCCGTAACATATCACAAATCTTGCCTCATCCGTAAACAAGACTGGAGAGAAAAGCAACGTATCGGTGGTTTATGCAATAAACCATCGTTAAAAGTTCTCTCCGATGAGTGCACAGACAGTTAAATACCCTCCAATGGCTCAAACGATACGCATACAGATAATGTTTTTGAAGTATCTACCATGCGGTACTATGAGATGTACAACAAGTTGCGGGCATTTGACGTGTGTTGATACGTCGGTCGTCCTCGTCAGCCTGTAGAATATGTTCTTTATGGTAGTCGTACGAGTGAATCTCGGTCTACCTCGATCCGTAGTTTGTGATGCAATGGATCCTGTTTAAGTAACACAACGATAAACAGCAGTAAAGGTTGAATGACTCGGAAGCTTTCGGCCTGAGAACACATTCTGATACAGCTCCGCAGCCACGTGTCCATTACCATCCAAGCGGCCGTATGTAAAAATCATATCGCACACACAAACATATATATATATATATTATATATTTGGGCAGCAATCTCTCTTTTATGAAGTTTCCATAAAAAATGCCAGGCAAGGGATGATGGTTGGTTAATTTTTTTTTTAAGTAATTTTTCTGGTGATCTTTTTTTTTTTTTTTTTGGAGAACATGAAATAAATAAAAATATATTCCTGATGGATTATTTATCAGAGCGCTTTCGGCTATTCTTTTGTACATTTTCGAGAATACACAGTTTCTATTATTCGAACTATTGTGCTCACTATCTACAGGTGCTAAGAATTTCGAACCGATCACTTTATTTCGGTTACTGAGGTGTATCATTCTTATTCTTTGTACGAATCGTTTTTTGATAGTTATGAGTTACCACCCTCTAACCCGACTCTCGAAGTTACTTGTACACCACTACTGTAGCTTGTTATTGAACTCACAACTCATCGGGTCAAGTCACTGGAAGTAACAGGCGTTTATATCCACTGGGCCATGTGTCATTAGGGACACATGTCCCAGTGGAAATATAGACAAATATTTTCGAGGGTGTATTTTATTTTATGTGTAGCAGAATATATGTCGTGCTATGTATGATATAGTGCACTGTGTATGTATTTTGTACCGAACACGGTAAGTTATATATATATATATATATATATATATATATATATATATTATATATATATATAAATGACGAAATTGTGCGTAACAGGTTTCGCCTTCTTACACTCTTTTATCGGACTAAAAGTGATATTCTGATAGTTGGAATTATGCCAGAGGGAGGAAAAATAAACTCACCTTACTTTTCGTTTATGAATAAAATTACATACCAATAAAATCTATAATGTAATACTGAGCCTTCACAAGAGAAATGTACCAGAGGCAAGCAAAATTTTGTTTATCATTATATCAATAAATGCGCAGGCTATCGTTTTTCCTTACTTTTAAAAATTGCTTCACCTTTGCTTATATTGATTTCGTATTTTTTAAGAAACTTTCGTCATGTAATGACAACAAATATAAAAGTGTTTGGCATAAAACTACGAACAATAGCATTAAGTTTCGAAAACGTTACAGAATCATTCGAGAAATGGAATCCATTGTGATTAAAATAATACAAAATACTAAGAAATAAATTTGCATGGAGAAGCAGTACGATGAATGAAATTTTAAACTAAGGAAGAGAAAGCCTTACTTTTGTACGTATTTGTTTGGATGTTCTGTAATAAAAAGGGAAAAAAGACCAAAATGCAAATCTAAAACATAACAAAGAAAAAAATCTTCCATATTTTTTCCGAATCTAACTGATTGTGAAACAAGAACTCGATTGCTGATGATGTCTTTAAAATACGGGGATTCGTAAAATTATTCCTTCGACATAATTTCCTAAGAGACATATATATATATATATATATATATATATATATATATATATTATTGAGTTTTGTGTTTTTAAGAAAACTCGCGCACACACACACACACATATATATATATATTTATATATATGCAAGTTTACTTAAAGACACAAAACTCAAAAAATATATATACAACAAAACTTGCATGTATATATATATATATATATATATATATATATATATATATATATATATGCAATTTTTTTAAAAACCCAAAACTAAATAATATCAACCATGAACGATGTTTTGATTGTGTTTGGTAAATTAAATATACCTCCTACTCTAGATGCATAAATAAAACAACTAATACATTTGGTTAAATGTAAGGGTAAATTTAATCCTTGATAAACGAAAGATTTAGATAAACAAAAACAAATTGGAAAAAATTAATATAATTTATGTACTCTAAAAAATATATATATAAGATCACATAAAAAATCATGTAAACAACTAAACCGCAGCAATTTGTCTGTCATTTTAACGAAAATTACATAAATGAATGATGTGTGTTGTGGTGCAGTGGATATCGACTTAGAATAAGAAATCGGAGAACCGAGTTCGAATTCCAGTTGAATTCCTTGCATTTTACTTACTCGCAAATACCCTTTGGAAAGCTATTAATCCGTCTCTTTTGTCCAGTTATGGGTTAAATAACAGGAGAGATTGGGTTCTATAGCCTTGGGTGGCAACCAGTCTACCGCAAAAAATAATGGCAATCTTCTGCCCAGTCAGTTATGTCTCTTTCGAGATATGATCGCCTAAGTATGTATCACGTATGTGACTGACTGACATAAAAGAGAGATTGATGCTTATATACAGGATATATATATATATATATATATATATATATATCATCTAGCTTCTAGCTTTTGACGAAATCCAACTGAAAAAATGGGAAATTTCTAACTTTTTTATCAATTTGTTTTAATTTTTTTTATCAATTCTTTTCTATATTTTAAGTTTATCTTTCGCATATTTTAAGTGTATTTTTGTCATCTTAAATTTTACATCAGTCAGTAGAAAAATATTCAGATTTGAAGAGGGATTCACTGTATTTCTGGTGAACCTTTTTATTAAACTGATGTTGATATGGTATGAAATATATTTGTAGGTGCCATTTTAATTTTAACTTGATCTTATATATTTATTTGTAGATATTTTGACTCATAAAACTCAGTATGAATTATTTTTATTATCTTATTATTTTATTTTATTTTTCATTGCACCAGATTGATTCTCCTGTTGCCCGGTTCATACTCATCCCACTTCTCTTGAACAGGAGTAAAAGCTCATCCTTTGTATCCTTCTTGAAAAGTGTTCCCGGATGCTTTCTCTCCTCAGGCCTTAAAAGTGATACCTCCGCGAATTAGTTTTTGATGTGTATGGATGATGGTAACTTCTTTTTTACACTGAGGGTACTGAGTTGGTAGTTTTCTGGTTACTGCTTCCGACTGGTAGTTAGGAGCTTTAACACTCGCGTAGCGTCTAGAGAGGCTGCTCTGATGAACAGTCGCATAATATCCAATTTCCTTTTCTGCACACGTCGCATTTGATGGCATCTGCTACTACTGTTCTAGGTCTCTCGTTTTCAAAATAATTTAACGTGAAAATTCCCCAACAGAATTGTAAAATAAAACAAGCCAAACCAAACCTATCAAACGTTTCTTTCTCTAACGTCCGTGGCATACGTACCAAAATTTACCGTGTGGAATCTTTCCCGCACGAAATGTTCTCGGATTTTCTTAGCACTCTGTGAAACCAAATTTAACCCTACAATCCCAACCTATGATTTCTCGAATTCCTGGTTACTTTCCTTTCTTTAGAAGGTCTCCAATGTCCACATCTATGGCCTGGGAGTTTATGTCTGCGAACAACTTCCTCTGTCTAGGTTGGTTTCTCTTGAATATCCAGCCTACTCTTATATGTACCTCCGTCCCCCGCCACTCTCTCTCTCTCTCTCTCTCTCTCTCTCTGTCTGTCTCTGTCTCTTTCAACTGAACTCATTTAGCTCTCTTTTCTTTATTTGTAGCTCTCCTTCCTCCGCTGATTGTTCCTCACTAGGTAGAATTTCAGATAATATAGGCATGTCCTTTTCCTCTCACCTGTTCTTTAGTATATTTGTGTTCAGTTACGGCAATGCCGCTCCCGTGACAACGGCTCGAAAAATTCTATCACTGATCTTTCTGGAGTCCATACTTTGATATTCTCAATCACTCAGTCTCTCACACATTTGGTGGATTTCCCCACGCGATTTCTCAGTAAGCATGAAGGACACGCTTCCATCTTGATCTCTGCTTCACTTTTAATCCTGACTCTTGCCATGCCATGCAGATCTGCATCTTGGCAACTCTGATCAGGATATTTTTTTTAAATATCTCTTTCTATTCCTCCTTCCATCCAAGAACCTCTTACTAGCAGAATATCTTACTGCTACCAAAGTGCGGACTGGGACTCGTTCCACAACTTCCTTTGTGATATCCGTTGGAATAAAATTTGTAGTTTCCTTCTTGAAGACTGAAATCGAGCTGCCAAGTAAGGATCGATTGCATTGCAGATCCTTCTTTGATAAATGTTGGTTTTATTTACTTTTCGACATTTAATTTCAAACAAATCATAACCGCTAATATAGAACAGAGATAACGACGCATTTGAAGACACTAAAATCATAATTTACTCATTGTATATGCGGACTATTGTCATCATCTTTGTTGTATTTATCCCAGCGTTTTAGCCATTATGACCTTCATCCTTCCAATCGTACATGTCAATCAGTGCCGGATGTGCAGACTCTCTGGCTGGTCTATCGCTACTTTCATGGAAAATTCTCGGACGAACTATATTCCTCGCTTCCGCCAGGTCGAACCTTCACGGCTATGATCAGCCCTGCAACTTATATAGTAGCAAACCACTCAATTTCATCCGTATTCCCTCGGCAAGAAGTGAGTACCACTCAAACCTCTTCTTTCCGCGAACCACTTTTTTGTGGAACAGACTCCCGAGAGAACGTTTCTCTGTTCGCCACAATCTTAACCGTTATCTTCCTCGCCTATCTATATAAACTACTGTTTAACTTAACCCTCAACTTTAAGTAATCCAACAAAGAATAAATTCCAAGTCATTTCTTTATTTAATCTACGGGGATAGCATATTATCTACATTACGTAAAAAATAATTAATAATAACTAATATGTGAACTAGTAGTATTTTTAATTTACAGTGTTTAGCACGTTTTCGTGCCTTAAAATGTATTCGTAAATATGCAAAAAAAATTCATTTTCCAAGTCAATCAGATTTATAACTGATATTCTTTGTGCCCTGTGACTACAGGACGATGGCTTTCTCTTTATCCCTTTTAGCTCTTAACACTCTTTCTCTTGTTACCCCTACAAACCATGCTCTGCCATCTATTTGACGAAACCCATAAAATATGTCACGCGTTGATTTCGCCTTTATCACTTTCTCTTTATCTGTACTGTTATTATCAGATTCTCCAAGTCTTCCTTCCTCATTATATGTTACAGAAACTTCAGCTGACTTTTCATGAACGTAAGAATCAATTTCCTTTTCGCTTCAATCCTCTCCAAAACTTCGTCGTTGCTCATACATTTGGTCCATTTTATCCTCAGCATACTTCTGTAGAACGACATTTTGGTTGCTTCAAGTATTTTCCTAAACTTTGATGAGATTGTCCGGCATTCGCTGCAAAATTGAAGGAGAGACAACACTTAATAATCCAGTACTCTCTTCTTTGTTTCTAGTGATCTTAACTTCTGGAATGCATCTGGAATACGCCTTTAGATCTTAGTATTGCATTTTCCATCATCTGTTTGACCACTTCCCAGGTATTTGAATTTCTGTCTTTTTTTTTTATTTTAGTATACCCGGATTTTAGGTGACATTATGGGCTCTTTTTTCTTTTTTTACTGATGACCATTCTTTCAGATTTATTGTACTTTATATGTAGTCCTTTCTTTCTGCCTTCTTCAGCTACATTCTTTAAAAGGTCTTGCATGTTTCTTTGGGTGTCTGTTATCATCACTGTATCATCTTATATTGTTTCGATTGTGCCAATTAATTACGAATCCTGGCCGAACCTCAATAGCTCTCAGAAATGCCTCACCGTTGAATCTGTTACCTACGTAAAAGTCATTTTTCCAGACCATCATATAAAATTTTCTTTATCATTGAAAAACATTGGAACAAATACAGGGAATTGCAAGCTGTTAACACTCGTTACCTCAAATTTCTAATTTACCTATATGCCTACCTCCGTTGCGATGAGTTTAATAGTTTGATTCTGCAGACAAAGACCTTTAGGGAAAAATATAAGGAGAAGAACTAGCTATAGTACAGGTGATATTAAAAAGAAAATAATTCAATCTTGGTTTCTATAGCAAAGCACCATGATGTAAGGGTCGACAAGAAATGAAATAAGAAAGTGAGAGATAAAACTTTTGTTCGTATCAGCAATATTGCAGTCTCCACGAAAATATCTTGGTTTTCTCAAAGTATCAGCTAGCGTCAGGGTGAAATCTCCAAAGACGGCTCAATAGGGCCAACTATTCCTTGGTGACGGAAGCTTGCTGCTTACACACACACATATATATATATATATATATATATATTCTTTTCATTTTGGGGATTTCTTCTTTTTTTTTGCCATTTTCTTTTCTTTGTTCGTTTTCATCTGTGGTCTGATGAGATTCCATTTTCTCTCCGAACCGAGACTGGATCGCAATTACTAAACTGTCTCCCGAGGGAAAATTCAATAAGTAATTTGAAATTCAAAAAGCTGCAGAGCCGCCAAGTGCCTTCCATCACTGACTGACGACCGATTGTGCAATGTGCACTTGATGGTGATCTGCATAGACCTTCAATAGATAATCCGCGCAATGCTTACTCTTTACATCTAAACACACAGAGAATGAAACAGAGAGAAAGAGACAGACAGGCACATATGCATTATATATAGGATACGGTGGGTATGTTGCCGCCATTTTATGTTATATATTTCGCGCATGCACCTTGCTTGTTTTTGTTTTTATTGAGAGCACCTTATCATAGGGCCAGTTGGGCACCGTCTGTGTGAAAAAAACGGCCGTGATATAATTTACTCGGTCATAATTTTGGAAATCTACTGCTTGGCATTCGCACCGGAATCTCCAATAGTGATATTTCAGAATGTTTGGGTGTCAATGTGGGGATAGTTAAGAAGATTTGAAAAGAGTTGGATGAGTATAATGGTGATTATAAAGGTGTTTAACGTGATCACAAATGATGGCGTCGGAATGTCTCCATTCATTTTCCAAAATGACCTCAAAGTCAACACGGTGAAAATAGTGCTGTCCCGAATCAAGATGGTGGCTATTGAATGACCATATGTCTGGCAACAGGACCCTCCACCATGCCACACAAGTAGAAGAACTCAATCATGCTTGTCAGATAATTTCTACGACCACATCAACCCGTACATGTGGCCATTTAGCCCCTTCAGAATGCAACCGCTTTGATTATTTTTGTGGGGGTGCAATTGAGCGAGAGTTTAACAAAACTTCTGTAACACTAAAGATTAACTAAAGCCAAGGATTTTGGTACCATTCCAAAAACTTAAACAAAAGAGGCCGTCCAGGTTTATTAATCAGCATTGATAAACTTTTTCCAAATGTTTTACGAATTAATGACGAGTTCCAAAATTTGTGGTACCTTGTCATTTCCTGAGGATTTTCATCTTGAAGATTTTCTAAAAAATTGCCTAGGGTATTTGTCTATATTTCTGGGATGAGGTAGTATTTACATTATTCGGATATTTGTCCTCATCTTGTTTGCTTTGGTATGACGTGTCGGGTGTTGTACGCTCTAGCCTTCATCAGGTTCAAGGAATTTCGAACTGAACCCTCATTAAGATCACTTCGGTATATCATTTATATTCCATGGGCAAAGCCTGTTTTGGTAGTCATGAGCTTTATCCATTTAACCCGATTGAACAGGTGAAGAGGCTCATCCCTTGTTCCCTGATTAGGATGTGGTTTCCGGCTTTCTCTTTTCTAATCTTTTTACTCTTTTCTTTTTTTTGTCAATTGGAGTAGATAGACTAAACTAGCGCCCGGTTCACACTCCACATACGTCTATTGAACAGGCGAAGAGGCTCATCCCTTGTTCCCTGTTTAGGATGTGGTTTCCGGCTTTCTCTTTTCCAATCTTTTTATTCTTTTTCTTTTTTCTTTAATTGGATTAGATAGTTTAGTCTATCACCCGGTTCATACTCCACCCACATCTATTGAACAGGTGAAGAGGCTCATCCCTTGTTCCCTGTTTAGGATGTGGTTTCCGGCTTTCTCTTTTCAATCTTTTTACTCCTTTCTTTTTTCTTTTTTTCTTTTTTCAATTAAAGTAGATAGACTGAACAATCGCCTGGTTCACACTCGACCAAGGTCTATTAAATAGGTGAAGAGGCCTATCCCTTGTTCTCTGTTTAGGATGTGTTTTCCGGCTTTCTCTTTTTCAATCTTTTTACTCTTACGTAGCCCCCTGCGCATCAGTGGCGTTACCGCCTTGCATGGGGTGATATGATTAAAACAAGAATTTCTCTAAGTTACTTGTTCACCACTGCTGTAGCCTGGTATTTTACAACTCTTTGGGTTAAGTCACTGGAACTAACCAACGTATATATTCCCTTGACCATGTGTCCATAAGGTACAAATGTCGTACAAATAACATCCAAGATGTGGACAATAGTCCGAATAATGTAAATAGTGTTGTCCTGGATGGAGATATTCTTCCATTCTTACACGTGTTTAATTTTCATTCTTTTTTGTTCTCGTTTGATTCACTCTGTATTGAGATTATATTGTTTCCGGTTGCTCCAAATATTTTCTCAAAATGGTAACACTTCCCTAGCATCATTTCCAATTTATTTGAAAAATCATTTGTGGTCTGCTTGGAATATATTAATTTCCCGATAGAACCTACAATGTACTTTTTTTTCCTATCGTCTTATTCCGTGTCTTTAATTGTAGTTTATATTTTTTAAATTTATTGATCGGTGAAATTTCATTTAGAAATATAATTTCACATTTCCACTTTATCTTCTTGCTGAAACATTTAGATTTCCCGATCTCATCTAGTATCGATAATTTGGCGGACCTGTACGATCGGCACCCCTCTCCCTTAATCTTTCTGCTTTTTATTTAAGGATTCAGTTGTTGAATATGCGCAAGCAAAAGAATTAATTGCACAGAACAAGTTGTGCTCCTGTAGGCAGGCTATGTCTATTCAAGGTTATTCGAAAAAGAGCCCAAAGCGAGTGTTTACAATATGGGGGATCGATTTACGATAACTTTTTATGAGAAATTGAGCACCCCCTAAAATTCTATAAATATTGAATTTTTTTACTAATCTGAAAGTTTAGGATATAATCGATAAGAATTCACTAAAAATTAAGAAGCTGAAAAGCAAAAAATTACAGGGGGGGGGACGATCGTACAGATCCGCCGATAATTCATACGCGATATTTTTCAATTTCTTTTTTTGCCATTCAAACGGGCTCTTTTTTCTTTTTGATGTTTCCTTTGTCTTGACATTAAGTTTTCTTAATCGTTGCTCTTTGGTCTATTTGTTAATAGTGTTTGCAGTGCAATTTTATATGTATGCACAGTATGTTCATTGGACATTGTCATATGAATTTTTGGTAGTAACATTTATTTCTGACCTTTGTGAGCGAGTTACCCTGTTGATTATTGAATGATGTCGTTTTTCACTTCAGTAATTTCAGCTCTATTGATGTCACGGAATTCTTCTCTAATGTCGTTTTATACATCTTCATCAATCTCAATCTGTGCAATTGCTTATATCACATTAGATTCTCTCGTTTGAGATATCTTTATTTCGTATATAATTTAGTTTAGTCAGAATTTTATTCTATGTCATGATATCTATTTCCACTTTTGTCCCAGTTTACTTACTTATTACTTTTTATACCTTGCCTAATATCCAGTTGTATCTGATGTATTTCTGTATTTGAGAATCTTCATTTTACATGATTATGGCAGTGGACATTTGCAAGTATTTTGGGGTGAAATAGTGTCGTAGTTTATTTCTTATCATATCTCTCTTCACGTGGTGTATCTTATAGGGGATGTTGTTTGTGTTGTTTTCGAATACAGTAAAAAAGATGGCACATCTTGTTTATACTCTTCGCGATTGCATTTCGGCCACTATCATTTTATTAATTGATTTGAAATTAAATCCCAAGGTCAGATTTTGGAGTTAATCTGGTTTTGGTGACCCAGTGACTTATTGTTGGTGGAAGTGTTTGTTTCAGCGGATGACAAAGGAATCCGGTATGAGTTTTGTTTGCAAACATGAATATTTTTGTGGTGTTTTAACCTTGACTGATTAATTCATTTGACATTAAATCACGAGGTCACATTTTGGAGTTAATCTGGTTTTGGTGACCAAGTGTCTTATTGTTGGTGTAAGGGCTTGTTTCAGCGGGTGACGAGCGACCCGGTATGAGTTTTGTTTGCAAACATGAAGATTTTTATTTTGTGGCGTTTTATCCTTGACTGCCAAGGGGTAATTCTGTTCAAGAATTCACGACTATCAGAACAAAAACTAAAGAACTCGTCCTGTTCATTTGATACTGCTAATTCACGCGGGTATGCTTTGTAGTGAAGTGGATATCGGCACGGAATGAAAAATCGGAGAGCAGAGTTCGAATTCCAGTTAAATTCGTTATATTCACTTACGTGCAAATATCCATGGGAAAAGATATGAACCCGCCGCTTCTCCCTCAAGCTATGTCTTAAAAAGCCGTGCAAATTAGGTTCTATAACCTTAGTTGGCAACCAGTCTACCGCAGAAAATAATGATAACCTACTGCCGGAAAATCTACCCTGTCAGTCATGTCTCTTTCGAGATATTATCACCCAAGCGTGTATCACTTAAATGACTGATTCTCCACGGGATATCATCCTGCAACAGTAGGTATAAAATAAGATATTCGTTGAAGTTATGTTTGCATATTCAATATATGTATTTTCTGCTCACGTCATTTTTTTTACTACTGTATAACTCCTAAGTATGTACAGATAATATCGACTCGGAATGAGAAATTAGAGAGCAGAGTTCGAATTCCAGTCGAATTCGTTTCATTCACTTATGCACAAATACCCATTAATTGAATAGCAGGACAGATTAGGTACTTTAGCCTTGGTTGGTAACCAGTTTACTAGAAAGAAGCGAAAACCTAGTGCTTAGTCAGATATTGATCAAAGATACGTAGTCATACAAGCGTGCATCATGGATGGCAATTAACTGACTATACTGTCAGTTAGGTCACATAAGTTTTTTTTTCCTTTGGAATAGCTAGATCTAGCTATGTTTTCTTTTGGAATAGCTTAGTCTAGCTATGTTTTCTTTTGGAATAGCTAGCTCTAGCTAAGTTTTCTTTTGGAATAGCTAGATCTAGCCCTAAGTTATATTCTAAGAGTTATCTACTGACTGAATACGTTAGGAGAACGATTAATAAGTGCCAGAGTCGCCAACTAACATAATACAACATTCTACATTTTACTACAGCGGAAATGTATCCTGCCAAATCATCCATAGTTGGCTTGGGAAAGGAACTGAACAATGTCAGAAATTAGGATACAAATTAATGTTTTCAAAATTATAAAACACTACTCATGCGTGATCGATCTAGCGATTGTCTCTTCCTGTTATGACCGCAGCTCTTGTTGATGTTTTGACGTCTGCTTCTTTCCACGTTTTTGCGGCTGCTTCTGTCCATGACATCACAGCTGATTCTGTCCATGTTATGGCGGCTGCTATTGTACATGTATTGAGGGCTTCTTCCGTCCATGTTTTGACTACTGCATCTGCTGCTCTTAAAGACATGCGGTCATGAGTCTTTCTTTGACATTAGTCATTGCTTTAGATTTATATTCAGTGGGTATTAGGCTGAGGGTTTACGTAGCGGACAAGGTCGGAAAGCGAACTCGTCTCGACAAGTTCACTTTCAGCTTTGCTAATTTTTATCTTACTTGTAACAAAAGAAAACTGCATAAGAGAATGGAAAAAATATTGAAGTAAAAGCTCTGCCTGTTAAAAAAAATTAAAAAGTTATATTAAAGTTTAGACATTAGAAAAACTTAAAAACCAATAACTGAAAGACTAATTAAATTTATAGAATAGCAATACACTATATCTACTTTTCAGATTATGAAATAATAAGTCGTTAAAGTATGTGAGATGTCGTATTAATAATTGGCTGAGTGGTTAGAAATTTGTTTTTCGAGTTCGTATCTTTTAATGATTGATTTATGAGAAAGTTATTGACCTGGAGAGGGGAAACCTGCGTACGAAAAAAAAAAAAAATGAAAATTATACGCCAACTTGACTAAATCCTTGTGTGTGAAATTTGGGAGACGGAAATATTCACCAAGGATTCCTGGCACAAAGTCCCAAGCCATTGTGAATGATGTATTGAGAGTAGTAGCCTTGTTGTAACTGGTAATCATGCTAGAATATCTTTTTCTTCCGGAATCTATACCTAAGGTTTTCTCAGCATAGTTTCAGTATAAACCAGAATTCTGAAGGCGTCTGCAGCTGTAATTGCCTAGCAGGCTGGAATACCAGCGTCCATTATATACGTGTTTACCGCCAGTATCTTTTGAATTGACTCATAAAAACAAATCCACGTTGCGCTTTGTTTATTCACAGAGTAAAATCTATCAATAGAAAAAATTATTAATAAATACCATAGATAAAAAAACACTATGCAGAACCATCCTCACCTACACCGCGAATACATAGATTGAGTAGGAGAAGAAGCGGAAGAAGGAGAAAAAGAAACAGGAAAAGAAAATAATAATATATCAATAATATTAATAATTAATAACAATATCAATAATAATTAATAATTATTAATAATATTAATAATTAATAATAATATCTCAAATGATAATAATAATTATTATTATTGTATATTTTGAAAAATAAATATTTAAATTTAGATATGGAAAATGAGAGGAGGTTCTTAATATATATATATATATATATATATATATATATATATATATATATATATAATGAAGACTAACCAAATGGTTATAAAAAAATCGACAATTTGATATTATTTATTTGAACATTATTTTTTATCAATACGCGTATTTAAGTAGATATTATGTTTATAATCAAACAGTTACATATATTTATTTCTACTGGAATAATTATTTACAATAAATTTTGGTTACGAATGACACATTTTCGTAAATGTATGTCATTCTATATCTAATAATTGTTTAAGGATTCAAAAAATACATATGTACTATCTAATTACATCATTAGAAGTTTGAAAATATAAAGCTTCTTGAAGTTTGCAATTTTTGCTTTCTTTGTATAGCTATGAATTGTTTTAATGTTTTAAAGATATGCAGATTGTATACAATAAAATCTTTAGCAAATAAAAAACAAGTTATTACGCGACCTAGGTTTCTACCATGTCGTTTCTTCAGGCGATTTCCAATAACTGATTTTTAACCTTTTCTTTTTAAGAACGCTCACGTAACGAATATTGCTTTACGTATGGTTACCGTAAAATACATATTTGGTTCATACAACAATGGATGAAAATGCTATAACTCCTAATTTTGAAAATTGCGTGTTCAAAAAATAAAGAAAAATCCCCATTACCCGTGTGTTCATGAAACAAAAAAACGTTAAAAATCAGTTATTGCAAAACGCCTGACGACACCACATGGTAGAAACCTAAGTCGCGTAATAAGTCGTTTACAAATGAAAAATATTCAAAAGTTCTCCAATGTAACTGCATTGAACACTTTTTAATACCACTGTGTACTGGTCTCATTTTATTATGGCCAAAAACTAAATAGTAATTAATAAAAGTAAATAATCATATATATATATATATATATATATATATATATATATATATGTGTGTGTGTGTGTGTGTGTGTCATATTAAATAAATTGCAAACACTACGTTTGCTTATCTTTAATAAAAAAAAATGTACACTAATCTTTAGCAACACAGCTTTCCGGTTACATTTGTTAGCATAACCTTGTAGATGATCTTGGAAAGTGGTTGAAAGTACTTGGGTACCTTAAGAAATGAATGCAAACAACATCTGTAAACGTTACAGCTCATTTCTGACATCTTTTGATTGTAATATGCGAAAGATTATCCGTGAGTATGAACAGATTTTATTAAAAATAATCAAACATAATGTTTGCAATTTATTTAATCTGACATGTTTTAAAAACATTTACTACTTAAATACACAAATTTATATATATATATATATATATATATATACAGGGTGTAAACGATAAATTGGCAGTCATTTCAATCCGCAATTTAGGTTTTTTAAAGCGGCATTATCAGTCTGAAATGTTAGTTTCTGTACTCTTTAGAGTCTGAAGTCCAGATTAGCCACCTAAAAATACTAACAAAATGAGTGCCAGTGTAGAATTTAACCATAGAATGGTTATTGCTGAATTGTTCCGCGCCGGGCATAAGACATCTGACGTTATCAGAGACACTGGCTATGCTCCTAGGACTGTTTATCGTATTGTGGCAAACTTAAGGGAAGGTAAAGACATGCAAAGAAGGCTCACGGTCCGAGAAGTGATAAGATCCCCACCAAAAGGTTTCTTAGTGGCTTGAAACAATCCATTGCAGCAAATCCATCACAGTCAATGGCTGACCTGGCGAAAAAGCGGAATGTGACCAAAATGACCATTTCTAATGGAGTACGGAAAGATCTTGGGATGAAGTCATAGTCTTACCGCGAAATCCAAGACCATTCGTAAAGAGAGAAGCCCCTTGCTACTTAATCACCTGAAACACCATGGTGGTACCGTTCGCATTTTTGTGGAGAGAAAAAGTTCATGGTAGACGAAGTCGCCAACTGCAGAAACTCAAGAGTTATCGCCATTGACCCTTCTTGTGTGCCTCCAGTCATGCAGAGTAAACACCCTGCCTCTGTCATGGTGTTTGGAGCTATTGCCAGCGATGGGAAAGTCATGCCCCGTCTCTTCGTTGAAGTGGGCGTGAAGATCAATATGGCGGAATATCTGAAGATTCTGAAGGAAGTTCTCTTACCCTGGATTAAGAAGAACGATGATCCCAACAAAGTGATATTCATCCGGGACGCTGCACCTGCTCATGGATCAAAAACAGTGCAAACCTTCTTGAAGAGAGAGTTGCCGTTTTTTGTGCCCTCAAATATCTGGCCCTCTAGTTCGCCAGATTTGAACCTCTGCGAGTATTGGTTATGGGGCGATGTTGAGAAAGTCTCTAATGCTCGCCCCCATAACAGTGTGGCCTCACTGAAGACCTCCGTAAGGCGAGCATTCCGCGATATCAAGAAAGAGTTAGCTGTCAAGGCCTGTCGTGTTTTTAGGGCTCGCATTCAGCACGTTGTGGACGCAGAAGATGGACGCATAGAATAAAATGTTTGTATTTAATAAAACAGTTAAATAAACATACGCAAATCTTAAATGTCTTTAAATGTCCCTTCTTTATCAAGGTTTAAAGTCTGAGATCTCAAACTGCCAATTTATCGTTTACACCCTGTATATATATATATATATATGCTGTCGCCTCTATTTAGTAAAAGTAGGTTATAAACCATATATATACAGCCGTTTATTAATCGAACATTATTATTTATGGATATTTCAATAAAATTGCGTCTGAATAAGTCATATTCTTTCTTTTTATATAAATAGACGTTACCAGTTCAAAATTCTCATTCCACACATTTATGTGACACTTTCTCAAATATTTTTTTCAGGCATTCTGTTTAATACACACCTTCTTCTGATATAATGACACTTTTCTGTTTTACACTGATTTAATATTTAACTGTGTTTGAGGTGGATGCGATAACATTCATATTTCGGTTACCTTATGTTCTACAGTCCATTATATATTGAAGTTTTTGCTAATATAATGTTCGTAGATTTTGAATTGCTACTTGTACTTTTTCCTTCTTTTGGGTTTATTGATTTTGTGCGTTTTGTTTATCATTGCTTATAAAATTGTGTTTGCCTGTTTCGTGGCATATCAATTATTTATGGGTCATTTGATGCCAAATTTTAACATTCATGGGAACATTAACAATTTAATTTTCAAAAATGCATTGCTGGTAATTTCTTTTTAAAAAATCTGTTGCTGATAATTTTTTTCAAAAATATATCACTGGATTATATATTTATGCTTTAAAGAAAACAGAAATATTGATAAACCATAAAATAACAAACCCACACAAATCAAATGCCTTTAATTAATGTTATCTATTATACGTTTTTAATTAACGCGTACTTGTCGTAAAGCAATACACACACACGCAATTCATATATATTAAGATGTTAGAATGACAAACTTGCTAGAGAAATGTTTAAACTAATATATGGATTAATATGACACAACTTTAGTCAGCATGGATTTCATGTTTGTGAAGCATAGTTATTGTGAAATATCTATGTTAATACTACGGAAATGTTTATTATGAATTCGATGAAGATTGGAACCACCAAAAATCTTTCCAGGGCCGGCACTTCGAGAAAACTTTCTTTAGACACAACGTGATAATCAAAGAAATATTAACGCAAATAACATGGTAACTCGGAAGTAGAATTAAAAGCAGCTGAAAGCCGAGTTAGTAAAAAACGTACTTGGACTAGATAAAAAGGGATTAACATTTTAGACCCCCACATAAAACAAGCTTTGAAGTTTAACAAACAGATAGAAAACAGTTATGTTGAGCGAACAGTATATATAGTTTCTGGAAGATAAAGTATCATCTGGTATGATCAACAATTCGAACAAGACCAATAATCCCGGTGGCGTAATGCATAATGGCTCGGAATTGTTGCTCAGAAAGGCGCATTCATCTCTGGTGTGGCTTTGTTGTACTCGCTTACTCGCAAATATCTGAGAAGGATATGAATCCCCTCTACCTCACCAAGCTATAAGATAATTAATAAGTCTTTTGTCACTATGACATTACTAGCTTAAAACAAAAAAATAAAGACAATGTAAAAATATTTCATGGCATTAAATGATCGGTAGAGGGTTGATAAGCCGTAAAAAACGAACCAACCAACCAACCTAGAAAGTTGTTCAAGATGAATTGTGATTTCATGGGAGCAAAACCAACTATTCCGTCGACGCAATTTCAATGAAATAATTTGAGTCAGCCCATTGTATGGTTTTCGGTCTTTTTCCAAAAGCCCATTGGGATCAAATCATCATCTTTTGCTAATTTGCCGTGACCGTTCAGGACGTAGGTGATCATGGCACTCTACATTTTCCTTGTAACTCTTAATAAGTTTTGTATTTTTGTTATCTCTCTGAAATCCGTTTTTTTTTCCTTCTATTGAAAATCATTTGATCTCAGGCAAAGCAGGACTGCCACTGGTGCGCAGGGGTTACTCGGTGAGAAAAACAGAGTACAGGAGTTTCCGAGGAAAGTTTGGAAGCGGATGAAATTTAGGGAGGTGGATGGGATTCATGGTTGTAGAAGATGGCAGTCGATGTTACATTCAAACTTCTGAGGATTGTAGTTATCAGGGAAGTAAATTAAAGGCAATCCTTTAATGTTCAATATTATAATTCACAAATCAACTTATCTGACTACTTTTTAATTCTAACTTTATGTTAGTTTATAAATTCTTTTATACTGAGATGTGGAAATATCCAGTAACTGCTAAATTTACATCCTGTTTATAAATTTGAAATCACTTTAAAGATATTGAAAAGATAGGTTAAAATATTTCAGAGTAATTATTCCCTTCCGATGCACAACTTCCCAAAGTCATTACTGTTAAGTAAATCAGCTCATATGTTTTAATTTCAAATACATTTAAAGGCCGGAATTATAGCCAATAGATATTTTAAACTATATTCGAAAATTCTTCTATTCTATTGTATAACTTCTGAAAATCATTACTCCTAAGCAAAGTAACACATGTGTGCAAACGTAAAATAAACCTAAAAATTGGAAGCATTTGCAATAAATATTTGAAAATGTATCCAAATATTTATTTCCTTCCAGTGTATAAATTCGCAAAGTCATTACTTGTTAGCGAATTCAGCGAAATTTTAAGCTCAATGTCTAATTGCATTTCACTGCTGATAATTGTTAATCTACCTATCTTCTCCGAAAAGTTTAAGGAACATTATCCCCTAGAGAATATTTAATCAGATATTTACTGTAAATGACGTAATCAGCTCTGAATGGACTAAGAGACTGTTCACTTATTAGGGAATAGTTCGTGAATCAGGCTATAGATTACTTCTATATGCCGTGACCGTTCAAGACGTTAGCGATCATGGATCTTCACGACTTCCTATCTTTTGAAGCTATGTTTTTCTTTTTACTATCAATATTCTGTCATTTATATATAGAATCTTATCAGTTAAGTTACTCGATATTTCTCTCTTGCCTACTGTATGTTAAATCCTCTGCGCTTTTTTCTCATTACGGGCCTGATAATTTTTTCCTCTTTCTTATTATACGTAAAATATCTCTTTAAAATTTTCTTTAAACTATCCTCGTGGCTGCACCGATCCATAAATCATATTCTCAGCATCCTCCTGTAGAACCACATCTCCATTGCCATTTTTCATGGGTTTTACCGAGAGTGAAAAATATGAGAAAAAATAAACATTATTAAGGAGAGAGAGAGGACAATAGGAAACAGGATATAATATTATGCAGAGAGAAGATACCAATTAATGATGGCTTTAATTTTTTTAAAGACAAGTCAGCAGGAGAGTAAACAGCTGGAAGAGAATTCTACAAGAGAGAAGTGCGATAGAAGAAAATGTTAGTAAAGAATATACTGTTAAATCTATTTCACTTGTAACATGATGAGACCTTACCGCCAACCTAGTCAGGCAGTTAAGTGCCATACGTGAAACACGCTTGGACATTCAGGTCTAGAAAGAAACATGACAGACTGGGAAGAACAATATTCCACAGTATATTGCCATTACTTTCTGCGGTAGACTGGTTGCTAGCCAAGGCTATAGAACTCAATCTGTCCTGTTATTTACCCATAACTGGAAGGAAGAGACGGATTAATACCTTTGCCAAGGGTATTTATGCGTAAGTGAACACAAAGAATTGAACTTGAATTCGAACTCGACACCCAGATTTGTCGTTCCAAGCCGATATCCACTGCACCACAACGCACATCCAACAGCCATCCTAGTACTATGCTTAAATTCATGAAAACTAGGTACCCATGAATAAAGCTATTCATAACACTTACTATGAAATATTTATAGAAAAGAAACAGGCAAGCTTCGTTAAGGAGGTGGAAAAATGAGTGAAACCGAAATGACAAGTCTGGACCAATAATATTGCAGATGCTTCTTAATTTTATCAAGAATCTTGAGATAAATAACAGGGTCACCAGGCCAGATAAGATAGATTACGAGAAAAACCGTCTAGCACGATACAGTTGAGCAACTTTCCTAGAAGCTAGATTCAATTGTGTATTTTTGTATAACTTTACAGGATTACATTTAGAAATACAGTGTAATCATAGCATTGCCTGGGTAAAGTGTTTTCATAAAACGAAAGAAGAAACTAACAAAATAACAAACATTCTTTATCTCGTGTGTGAAGTATGATAGATTGTGTCTATATTGTGATGTATTTTTTTTTGTTTGTTTTTTTTTTTGCACTTATCTCTGGGTATAACCTCGCTGCTCGACCTTATTCCTAACATATGCCAAAAAAGATTGTAAATTATTCCCCACATTTATCTTTTTTTTTTATGATCGTCGTGACTGATGACTTTTCGTTCATGGTTTCCTGTTTAAGCAGATATCAAACTTTCCACCTCAGGTAACAGCAGTAGATATCTTTTTGGAAGACCCAGCGCAAAGAATTCTTATTCGGGCACAACAGGTTTTTAAATAAAACACGACTGTCTTCATATAATCAGTTTCTGCTGATATTTCAGCATGTAAATGCAAACATGCGCAGTATTAAACAAAAGAATAACAAAATTCGATGGAAAATCCAGCAACCGGATTGCGTTGACTCTTCTTTGTCATACTTGACTATGGGATTAACTGCTTGATTTTCCTGGCAGGGAAACAAACATGCACGCAAAGAAAAGCCTTAATTTGCCTACGTCTGCTCTTTCTCGACCAATTCTTAAAGGTTGCATGCTAGCAACAAGACCTTTCAAAAATTATTTTTGCATCCACTTACATCTCTTGGTCCCGATAGATGGAATTAACGAAAAGATTTCTTACTTGTTATTATTAGAGGGACAGTTTGAATTCTAGGAGGCAGCCAAAGGAACGCATGTCCATCATTGGTTTAGCGCCACTCTGCGTGTGGTCTTAACCTGTCTCTCGAACCTGGGTTTTGGTAGTGTATTGATGCTTTACAGTTCTTGCGAATTTCTGTTGTATTCTTTCCGTTCTGGACATATATCCAAAATTCCAGACACATGCAATTCATCACTGCCAGAATACAACGGCCACGTGATATTCTGACCAATTTTTGATAATCTTTGCCCTGGGCTTCGCGTTCTGTAACATTATCTAAAATTAAAAAGTTTGGGGAGGAGGTGGGTTTATCTGTTCTTTAGTATGTATTATAATAGAATGAGGATAAACTGCTTCAATAGCTTCGCTGTAAGGAAACATTTCGAATTCGTTGATCGGGTAACCACTGTTAATTTCGGTTCTGTATGCCTGAGCTGGATAGTAGGAACGTGCTCTTGCTGGTTTAAAAACCAACAGAAAATAGTTTGTGCAAAATAATCACCTCATCACCTTGTGTCTTATCTCTATCTGTCAAAGCGCCTTACCATGCAACGGTAGCACCACTAAATTGGATTGGGTATGCAAATCGAATGTTTTGACGCGTTACAACTGTCCAGGTTGCACTATTTTAAAAGAAGTGTATACATTCTGCTGAGGACCGCTTGTCATTGAAACTCTTCATTGAAACTTCTATTTGCAGATCCAGATAATTACGATCTCTGCTATAGTATATCAGAACGCCGAGCTTGGTCGGCCTTTTTTTTTTTACGAGATGTGACAAATTTGTTTACATTCCTGAGTGAATGTCACAACAGGTTATAGGGGGTGTCAGGATGTGGGTAAGAGAAGGATGAGAAAAATTATAAGAGTGATGTGGACGGAGAAGGGAGCATGAGAGAGAGGATGAAGTTTAGTGAGATAGGAGAAGACTATTGATGTTACATTTAAATTCAAATTTGAATTTAAATATAGAAGTTTAGTAGAATACTATTTCTGGTTGACATTTATAAAATCTTTTTATTATAACATGTTTACAACTACAGTTACTGTAACTGTTATTGCTTTAGCCAGTATTTATTAATCATTTTATTCCAGGTAAGGTGGTAAAGCCACTAAGACGCAAGAGATTACCGAGAGTGAAGAGACTGACAAAACGTCAATGAAGGTAAAGGACAATAAAGGAAAACGTTCCAAATTACAAAAAGTAGTGATTTCTGTACCATTTACTATTTTGAAGATCGTTGTTGACAGGAACGCAACAAGCCACAACAGTTTCACGTGAGAAGAATGTAACAGAATAAACTATTAGATTAGCACTTACGATTACATTTAGCTAATTCAACAGAAAAATCGTGAATCCTGATCTCCCATCTATTACTACAGTTACATTCATGCGGTCGAAGTACCAAAGACGAAAGCGATGTTTATTCTGCATTAATTTGATGGGGGGGGGAGATTTGGTCATATTCTGTCTTATTATTAACCTTAACTAGCCACAATAATACATTCTTACATACCATTATTACTTAATTTGTAATAATGTCTCAAAATCTCTTGCGTGTAGGACTGACATTTCTTGTCACATAAAGGGGGAGGAAGAATTAAACTAAAAAATGAAAGAAGTTAATGAGCTTACACATTAACAAATATTTTAAATGACCTAAGTTTTAGTATGTTGCCAATGTTCAATTCAACTAGACCAATATCCCAGTGCCTAAAAGGCAGTAAAGTTTCAATGTAAACCGACCCATCTTACTCGATACTACCAAACAGAAAACGCCTCAAGTTCAAAACATTTCTTACATCATACAAACCATGATATTTTAAATAAACCTGCACAACAAGGCTAGGACCCTGCAGGAAAAAAAGGTAGGAACGAGGGTATTAAGCACCTTAGCGCAGCGAATGCAGTTTGGAGATTTTTCCCATAACGACGAACACAATCAGTTGCCGATCCAGAGGACCCCACAAATCATCAGCCAAGTGAGTAAAGAGTCATTATTAAATGGTGTTTCAATCCGGGCGCTCAAGGCCATAACGAGCGAATCCCTGCTTCATAAAACCGTTCTCGCTTATAAAATCAGAGCAGAGTGAGGCCATCCATCGTTCGTAAGATGTGCTTAAAATCAGTCCAGGATATTAGAAGCTACACTAGCGTCTTGGTAAAAGTGAGGCTTTTCCTAGTACAGATACATGCTTTTCTCCCACTGTAACATTCTTTCCAGGTGGCTGGTATTAAATTTTTTATTAATTTTAAAAATAAGAGATTTCTCTAAAATAAGAGAATCCAATTATTTTTGTTGGGAAAAGTAAGTGAATTAGTTAATGTTCATAAAAGAATGATAACCCTAATATTGTCATACTGTTTTAACAAGTTGTTGACCTTAGGTCAAAATTGGACTGTAAAAATGTCCTGTATTGGGCTGTCAAGCTTTTTGGACAGACAGGCAAGTATTTAAAAAAGTTCTATTCCCCTCATCAGTGAAGGGACCGGAGACTTAGTTGAAATGGAAAACTGATATTATTTTTATTTTGAGCTGGTAAGAATTATACAGTGAGGAAAAATGAAACTCCTGTAAGTACATTTTAGCAGCTTGGTTTTGAACCTTTTTAATAAAACTGGAATGAAAACGAAATTAGTGGATTTGGGGCTCGTGATTTGAAACAGACGGTCGAACTGAAATTGGCGTGGTACTAGGGACGACTACGAGAACATTGTTACTAAATTTATTACTGAAATAACAGCCAACTATTGCATGTCAACAGCTTTGACTTGCTTATAATTGTGTATATAATCGATATACAAATATATATAAAATTTACACCCGCTGTGTTCTACTGATTATATTCGGTTTGCCAACTACCAGCTATCTGCTCTACAATATATACTCGACCTCTCACGTATCCGGTCTAACATAGCCTGGTGCTAACGGGCAGTCGTACTTTAGCCGGTCCGAGATCAAACATCACAACGAAGGCGGACTGGTTAAAGGTCAGGAAGGATTGGTCAAGCTACACTTGGAGATCGTGTTATATCCGATGCCTTAACCAGGATTAGCTCCTAAGGTTGCTCCGACAAGTCGACGAGAACGAGCGACGGTGAGTAAACAAGAACAAGTAAAAACAAGTCGACGAAAACGAGTGACGAATTCGACGAAAACGAGCAAGAGCAAGTCGACGAGAAGAAGCGGAAACAAGTTGGCCAGTGTCAGGTGAGACACTCTTCGGTTATTCCCTTCGATTGTTGATTCTGTGGTTGCGTTCGCCGGGACGAATTGTCGTTTCTTATCGAATTTTCGGAGTTCTCTAGTTAGTCGATATGTAGCATGACAGAGGGATCGGATAGGGATGAGATAGAAGAGGAAGTGAGGGTGCAGCGACACACCGCCAACCTCACAGGGATATTGGGGTACCCAGGTAGCCACGTTTAGAGGGGACTCCGAGGAATAAAAGGATTGGATATTGTCAGTTCACAAGTTCAAAGTGGGTTTTAGACTTTCAGAACGTGTGACCATTTACATGGCATAGATTGCCGTAAAAGGGAAGACCTCGGGGTACATAGGGCAGCTTCTACAGGGAGATCTGCTTATGCAATGGAAAAAGGTAGAAGAGAGGGCCACGATGAAGGGGCAGCAATAGAGGTCATGAGTACACTTTTCAAACTAAATAAATTGAGGAATGACACCTACGAAGTTTTGGAGACTAGAGCAGAGAACCTGACCGGAATAGCATTCCGCGAAGAGGTGGGCAAATGCAGTAATTCAAGCACAATTCGCCGACCTGTACGTAGAAACGCTCAAGAAGGAGCGTATTCGCCACGATGTACTGAAGAAGGACTCCCGGAACTTAGGGTCTGAAATAGCCGTAGCAAAGAACAACACTAGAATCAGGCGGAAAGCCAAGAGCAAAGAACCAGGGCAAAGTTTGAATCGTGAGGCAAGTAGGCAGAAAGTTGGTTCTTGACGATTTTCGGTAGAGAGTGAAAGATTTAGGGAAGAAGATTCTGGAAGAAGGTATAAGTTTCTTTTTATGAACCTACGCCGCCTAGATAAGGCCACAGGACGATAAATTGCTCAACGAAGTAGGGATGACTTCCCCAACTTCAATGATTATAAGTACACTAGGTGTGGTGAAAAGGTGCACAGAGCTAGATGGTGTAGGCTTAACAGAAGCGCCCCACCATCTCGATTAAAAAAAACCGGAAGAATGGGAAGGAGAAGGGTCACTCTAGTATCAAGAGGTAGGGTGGCGCGTATCAGAACGACTTGAATGAGGTGCTCGTCATTTGAGTTTAAATTACCCCATGAGGAGTTGCTGGTATTGTGAAAAGACCAGGTCACCTGAACAGAAGCTGTCCTTGGCGACGGAAGACGGGCGAAATGAGAAGAGTCCGCTCTCGGCCACTAAGAACGAAGGGACCAAAGTGGGAAGATTATGAGTGATTGTGATATAGGGGTAACCTGGAAGAGGCCGACATAGAAATTACTCAAGAGGCAGCAACCATGATGAACCTTCCGTTGGAAATAGAGGGGACGAGTCCAGAGATTATGTGAAGAGGCAATTTTGGGGACAAGACTGGCTTCATCCTCATATAGAGTTTAATACTTCTGCTTTGGTAGTAAAAGAAGGTTTCCATCTGTATCGGCAAGAGGCAGGGCAGTTTCGAGGAAGCAGTTTAGAGTTATAAAAGTGAATAACGAAAGAAAGGAGGGGCGGAAACCCAATGATAAGATAATCGAGACAGACAAGAACTCCGTAGAAATTGGGTCAAGAGAGTGGGAGGAGGAAGACTCCAAGACTCTCAACTCCAAGAACAACTGAGTAAAGAGAACAGGTGAGAGACTGAGCCAGAGTTACTTCAACCAAGAGCAAAGAATCCTAGTGACGAAGTCCATAGTTGTAGCTTGAAACTTCCTGTGCCGGGAGAGGAATCAAGTGAGTGCAAAGTAGATGAAGTGTCAACTGAGTGGGATAACTAAAGTGAGATGTCTTTCTCTCAGTTTCAAAAACTGCCGGAATAAAATTAACACTGCTACACAGTTACGAAGGATATAGTCTGGACAGTAATTGTATAAATGAAGTCCTAGATATAATTTGAAATCAGACGGTTACTCATATAAGGCTTGACGCCATTGTAATATATAAACGGCATCATCATTATTATTATCATCATTATTATTATCACTATTTAGGAAGGCGATCCTAACTTTAGTGGATTTGAGCGTACAGGCCGTGTTCAGACTGTTGGTCACAACAGATACTGTACGCACTCATTATAACTAATGCCCGTTTAGCATAGTTTCAACATAAACCAGAGGAGGGGGCTCTGTGTGCGATGAACACATGTGCCTGAGCAGGTGTCTGCTACAAGGTTTGAGTAGTTACCCTAGAAGACAGGTGTTGGTTTGGTCTTTTTAGATATTTATGTTTGAACATTACATATAATGCATGCTCTTATCTGAGTTGATAGTCTGTTTCTATCTATAATTAAACAGTACACACACAGACATATATATATATATATATATATATATATATATATATATATATATATATATATCAGCGTGAACATTCGAGAAATCTTATTAGGAAAATATCTATTTTCCTAACAAGATTTCTTGAATAGTCAAAAAAATATCTATTTTTCTAACAAGATTTCCTGAATATTCAGGCAGGTAGATATATACAAGTATACTGTTTTTATGTACATATACATTATATATATATATAACAGATTATCTACACAAATACAAATATCAATTAAAATAATGTTCACAAAATTAATTTAAATAAATATGTCGGTTAATACTATTTCGCAACTTTCCGTAAGATTTCGTAAAATTAGTTGGACTTTTGGATTTTCCTGTGTATCAATTCTTTTTTCGAATAACGGAACTCTAAGAGAAATTCTCCTTATAAAACACGGTATTTACTCGGGTCTTCTCATAAAGGCGGGATGTGGAACAAAAGCGATTTTTACTATGAGACATTCCAAACGCGTACCCTCAAGCAAAAATTCCCCGTAGACTCGTAATGTAAATTTACATGTACAAGCAATGACGCCTTCAAAGAATACTGTCAGTCCTTTTTTCGTTTCTGGCTATCTACCATCACACGAGGCAGAATGCGGCACAACGCCTTTTTAAAGTGGTATCACCGAGCCATTGAGCTTGGTCAAAAATATTCCGTTGAATCTGCACAAGGTGGGGTCGAACTTTTTCTTTTCTGACTCGAATACTTATTATGCACCCATATATATAAATATTTGATTTACGAAACGCCGCTTAGAAGTGGCACAAAGACGAAATTACGGGACACCTAGTGAGGATCAAACTCACTACTCAGTCGTAATGATTCTAGTGAGACAAGCTTGCTAACTATTACACCACGCCGAAGTGTCCCCCATATATATAGGTATAGCTATATAGATATATCAATTTTACAGTGTCACATGATTCTAGCAATAAGATTTATCTACTTACATTAAAACGAAGGCTTACGGCCATATCATGTTGAATACGCCGGTTCTCGCTCGATCACCGAAGTTGAGCTTGGTCAGTACTTAGATGGGTGACCTCTTTGGAATACTAGATGCTGTAAGCGTTTAGTGACTGATGTGCATTGTGATGCAGTGGATATCGGCTCAGAAAGAGAAATCGGTGAGCCGTGTTCGATTTCCAGTTGAATACTCTGCATTCACTTAAGCACTGGTATCCTTGGGAATGGTATTAATTCGTCTCTTCCCTCCAGTTATGGGCTAAATAACAGTGTAGGACTTGGGGACCCTACCCTTAAAAAAATCCCCAATAAATCTTGGTACTCGAAAAGAAAAGTATTACAAGACACAAAACTTATATAAAACAACAATATATTGTTGAAAGAAAAAGGTATTACTGGCAATAACTAAATAAAATTTAGTTGGCAATAAATGACCCGCCGAGGTTGATATGCCATAAAACAAAAACTGCCAACATTAAAATGAAGTTGACTATGTTTGCTATCTGGTGATCAGTGTTCAAAATCAAATATCGGAGTTGATACTTTATTCATATATGACACTTCTACTTTGAGATGACTTTCTCTGGAAAAACTTGATTCAACAATTTCTGATGGCGTGGATACGAGTCATAAAATAGTTCATAGGTACCTCTTTTCGAAGATTTTTCTAAATCAGTGAATCTTTGTTTTAACTGATTAGGTATCACTTATGTTCCCACCATTGTTCCTGTACTATGCATGTCATTTTTCCGATCTGATTTTTATAACACCCTCTTCCCAGAATTTTTGCCACGTTGGTACGTTTTAAAAATATGTTTATCTCCAGGTTTTAAGCATTTACTTATATTGTTATTTCTTTATGCTCTCGTCTTACATTCTCGTAGTCATTTTTTTAAACACGGACCTAATCTTCCTGGCGAGCATCAACCCTGCAGGTGACATTCCAGACACAGGGTTCATGTTTGGTTTTGTTCAGGAATTAAGTCACTGGTGCCTCCTCAACAGGTGTTTACTAGTGCAACCAGACTGGCAACTGGGTCCCACCCATTCACAGTCAGGTTAGCCAAATGCAGACGACAATTCTACTCCTGCAGCTTCTTCTCTAGCACTTCCCGCTTGTGGAACTCGCTCCCGTATTCTTGCTTTCCTGACGGCTACAACCTCCAGAAATTTAAATGCAAAGTCAATACTCATCTACTAACCACTGGACTCTAGCTCTCTCCCCATTCCCGTATAACCTTCCCTTTCTCTCCACCTATGTATCTGTCATCGCACCAGCATTCTCAGATTTCTATTGCTCCTTTCTAACTAGTTTGTACTCCTCACTCTTTTCTAATTAATCTTTTTACAGTTATGTAGCCCCCTGCACATCAGTGGCATTTCCGCTTTGCTCGGGGTGAAATGATTAAAAAAAGAATTGTTATAGCATTACTTCATCTGACTCATCTCACTCCGACATTTTTATTGACGTTTTAAATGTATTGACAAACCATAATATTTTTGGCTGCCACTAGATAGAATGCTCCGTTTGACCATTATGAGAAGTCTCAATGTATTTTGAACCATGGAATATCGGTTTTCGTTCAAGGCTGATATTTTATAGACGCTGATTTCGCTTCCAGAGCATAACCTCTGCATAATTTTACTAAATGTTTAATAACGTGATTCATTTTTGGGCCAATACGTATATCATCTCATTAAGGATTGCATTCTAGAAATTCCTGGATACCCTATGTGAAATTCTTTTTGCATACGTTTTAGCAACGATGATGGCATCACAATTCCTACTGCGTACATTAGTACATTATTGCATATTCAAAATGCGTTATTTTCAGTAATATTCACTTTTCTATTCTGCACTATAAATCTGATTTCTTCTTCATTTTTATTATAAAGTCGTCTTTTTCCGACGTAATTCTTATTTCTTCTAATATTATGGGCAATTTTTCTACTATATTGTATAATACATTATTGATTTTCTTTTCAGTCCTTATCGCAGCAATTACTGTGTCTTCAAGTGGTTCGCAGAACTTTGGTATTAGTCTATATAGTCCGTCCACATAACTCAAGTTTTTCGATGGTATAAACTCTATTTTATAATTATAGTTTAATAGGATAGTTCCTCAGCGCTTCAGTCTATTCGCTGTGTCGTGGGGGGACACCCTTTTTGGTCCATGCATAGAAAATAATGGACGGTGGTCTGTCTCTAGTATAAATTCTCTACCATTTATGAAAATGTTTCATCGTTGTTATTAACGATCTTTAAACATGAAGTAATGGTTTAGCTTTTCCGTCATCATATTTGTGCATTATCTGACGCAACCACAATCTTTAATTTAAGGTAAAAATGAGCTAGGTGAAACCAAGTAATTTAGTCTGTCCAAACATTTGCCATGAGAATATTTACAGAGTAGCACGTGTCTATGAATGTTTCGTCTGTGTGAAAGGAATTGTATGGTGGGGAAACGGTTTATCACATCCAAAGGTGATGCATTTTTTTTAACTGTCAAAAGTGGCAGTACTACATCAGTTTTTAGCTGAGCTCTTTCTTAGAGCTTAGAGCATGGCAGGAAGCGTCAGAAACTTTCTAGGTACTATTTTCCGAGCAACAGGTGTAGAGGCTCATCCCTTGTTCCCTGTTTAGGATGTGGTTTCCGGTTTTCTCTTTTCCAATCTTACTCTTACGTAGCCCCCTGCGCATAGGTGGCGTTATCGCCTTGCTTGGGGTGATATGATTAAAAAAAAAAAAACTTTAATGATGCACCGGTATCCGAGGACTGATAAAAAAGTACCGGGACTGTCTCTATGAAAACTTGGTTAAATTACGCAGTGTGAATCCGTTTGGCACGGGATGATTTTGGTCTCTTTCGCGCCTGTAACATAAGATATATCTTTCTCGCTAATTCTCGTTATTAATATCTGTGCTTTGAAGGAAAGTGTGTAGGGTGTCGTCGTCTCAGTACACCACAGAAATTCCATCAGTGACAATAACTTTTGCAGCAACTTTTCGTTCAAACACGACGTTTGAACATTAGTATATCCCACAGATTTTGCAGATCTCGCAACCTGCGATTTTCTTTTCAAAAATCAATTCCCACTTGAAAGGAGCAAAATTTCAAAAAAGTTGAGCGCTGGATAAAGTGTGTCACTTCAGAAAAGAGAGTACTTTGAGGGAAATTAACTGGCGAATTGATATGTGTTGTAGTTTTTTTATAACACTATCCACGATATTCTTAATCACATCTCGTGTACGAGTTCCACTTGAGGTTGCATGTGGCCAACCCAACTTTTGAAATCCCTCACCAGTGTGCGATCTTGCCCAAGTTGGGAATCCCTGTACTCGGCGTACTGGGCAACGAGTTTCATTGAAAATGCTACTGTTTATGATAACTGTCGGCAAGTTCTCTGTATTTTGTGATTATAACAAAATGCATGATCATATTTGTTTGAATAGAAAAGAATATCATAAGGATAGAGGCCGGTTTGAAATCATCGATTAAACTTCAGGTTTTGCTCAAAGACGAGGGACTGAAGATCGACATTAGTGATTGATTAACGAAAATCATATTGCTAAATATCAATCATGCAAAACTTCTACAAATATTATTCAAATTCATTATCTCCTAGCATTTTTCTATCTGACGTATCAATTTATTCCATGGGTGATCACGGATCTCTACAACTTCGTATCTATCAAATATCTAAAATTATATGTACGATCCATAGCTAAAGATACAGGAAGTATCTTACTCCTCTTCTTTCTCTCTTTTCTATGTTTACTAGAGCTAGATCAAACTAAAAATGGAATATTGCTGCCATATCAATGTAACTCCTTTGTCAGTTGTGACACAGATCAGAAGCGTCTAACCAGCTTTGTGGGTGATTAATTATTTTCCTCTCTACATCCCATTTTCCAGTGAAGAAACGTCGCATTTATATACGATTTATATCCCATAGTTTCACCAATCGTAACATAAGCGGCTCAACCCCACCAATCTACGTATTTTTATTCCCTTAGTAATTTCCACGCGGAGAAATTCTGAAAACTGAAACTTTGTGCCATAGAGACTTTAGAAGATGTTTTCCAATCATCAGATTATTAACATCAAATTCTCGATAAGCTCGTGAACAACATTTCTTATCTCTTTCACTTTCACTAATAAAACAGCATCATTAAATAGTAATCTAACTTGAGTATCTCTTTAGCAATTTATTTCTTAAAGATAAGCAAGAAAAAAGTCAACGTTTCCCCACATTACTATTACTCGAGGCAACTGGTCATAATCAATTAGGGAACCTCCTTAGGTTGGTAACTTGTTGCTACTTTGTGTTTTTTTTGGCTTAAAATAGATAACAAGTGAACTGTGGCCGTAAAAATCACGGCAAAATTTATATCAATATGCCATCCCAAATTACCGCAACATATGTATTGATGTACTAATTATTGAATAACTTACATTAAGACATAAAAAATAATCCAAACCATGAGCGTGAAAGGGGAGGGATCAGCAACGAATTGAACACTCTTGGTAACAGGCATTGTTTACATTCTTTATATAACACACGAAAATCTGTCTTTCTCTGCCTGATATCTATTCTAGTTTCAATCCCGGCTGGAAGCAATCGGATATCTAGTCGTACTGATGAACTCTGATACAGCTAAACACGACTGTATGCGAATAACTTTCTCTCTCTCTCTCTTTCTCTCTTTCTCTCTCTCTCTCTCTCTCTCTCTATATATATATATATATATATATATATGCAAATAAGTACACAAGGTCTTTAATATAATAATGAGGATACATACATTCTTCACAACTCGATGACTTAATTATTGAAAGAAAACAACGAAATTATAAGGAAAAAATAAGGAGCAAAACGTGGCAAGATCTTTCATAGTTGGTAATAAAGTATAGTAACTGATAGTAAAGAGAATGAACTGAGCTGTCGTGTTTTCTCTCTAATGAACTGAATTGACGTTGCCTGACTATTGTCTCTCTCTCCCTGAACATGACTGAATATATATATATATATATATATATATATATACATCAAGCTCTCACACCCTGATTGAGCACTCTGGAAGAATGGTAGATTTTGAAAAACAGTAGCTACTCTGGCATCTACGCATCAGTCATTCAGCAATGAATTAGAACACTCTCAGCTGCTGGGCGCATATAATGATAATATACACGCTAAAATGTCCGCCTCCTTCTACCGAGAGCCCGTAGCTCAGTGGCAGAATCGCCGACTGACGCCAATTCGATCGGGTCTCAATCCTGGGAAAAACGCAATCGGCTGTCCAACCGTACTGATGAGCTGTGATACAGCGAAACAGATCTGTCTGCGGATGAATATATATATATATATATATATATATATATTCTCTTCCACTTGAACGTTCAAATAAAACACCGTTACAAGAGCGTTTTAAAAAGAAAAACGGTAAAAGGTAAAATCAGTTATTAAAAATCGCCTGAAGACACCATTCATGTTAGAAACCTGGGTAGCAAAATAACTCATTTAAAAATCGAATATATATATATATATATATATATATATATATCATATCCGACTGACACCAATTCAGTCGGGTTTAGAGCCTAGTTTAAAAAGCAATCATGCTGATGTGCTGTGATACAGCGAAACAGATCTAAACATATATATATATATATATATATATATATATATATATATATATATTGTCATCCGCAGACAGATCTGTTTCGCCGTATCACAGCTCATCAGTACGGTTAGACTCCGATTGCTTTTTTTTACCCACGATTGAAACCTGACCAAAATGGCGCCAGTCGGCGACTCTGCCCCTGGGCTATGGGCGTTCGGTGGAAGTAGGCATACTTTTTAGCGCATATCATTATACGCGAATAGAGAGGATGAGTGTCAATTTCTCCAGACTTCATTTCCTAATGACGTATCCCAAAAGGTAATTCTAAAACGGCTGAAGATGCTTCTTAATTTAGACTTCATTTTGCTTATCTTAAATGACGACGTATATTCATCCAAAAGGCGCAAAAGGAAGATGAAACAAGTTGAAGTTAAAAGAAGATGGAAGAAAATAAACCGACTAAAATAGCCATTTTCATTTTTTTGCCTTAAGTCTTTTATTTTATTTATGTTTTTATTTTAAGTTTCTTTAAATATTTCCGTTGTTTAGCATTTCCTACAACTTCAGATATTTCCTTTCGTTTACAAAACCATACATATATATATATATATATATATATATATATATATATATATATATAAGTGCATTTGCGCGTGTGTTTGTGTATATGTGCATGTGTGTGTGTGAGTTTGTGTTTGGAGGAAGTAAAAATTAGTGGAAACATATCAAATGAAAAAAAGGAAGCATTTAAGCATACTTAGAGCTTTATCCGGTGTTGAAATATAAGAGGATGAATGAAAAAGCTTTTTCTGGGATTCTATGATAGTTAATGCATCAATTTCTCAAAGTACACAGGCAATCAAAGTAACGACTGGGCGTTACATTAAAAATTGGTGAGTTTCGCTATTCATTTTGATTACGTCTTTTTATTCAAATGATTTTATTGCCATCATATATATATATATATATATATATCGTCTACTGAGGGCTGGTTCCAATAAAACAGTGCTCGATGCAATATAGCAGAGATATAAACCATATATTAATAAATATACAAATTTCTCAAAGTACACAGGCAATCAAAGTAACGACTGGGCGCTACATTAAAAATTGGTGAGTTTCGCTATTCACTTTGATTACGTCTTTTTATTCAAATGATTTTATTGCCATCATATATATATATATATATATATATATATATCGTCTACTGAGGGCTGGTTCCAATAAAACAGTGCTCAATGCAATATAGCAGAGATATAAACCATATATTAATAAATATACATTTTTCCCCACCAGTGAAATCCCTAGTCATATGAATGTTGAGGAAAAATAGACCTAAGATAAATATTATTTTGTTCTTTACCTTGTGTTTTAGTTCTGAATTTCATGCATAGTGCAATGTTCATGTTATACCCAAAGGTATAGTACAATACACACACCCACACACACACACACACATCTATATATATATATATATATATATATATGGCTTCCGGTTTTTCTCGTTTCCAATCTTTTCACTCTTTTTTTATTTTTATTTTTTTCAATTGGAGTAGATAGACTAAACTATCGCCCGGTTCACACTCCACCCACGTCTATTGAACAGGTGAAGAGGCGCATCCCTTGTTTCCTGTTTAGGATGTGGTTTCCGGTTTTTCTCTTTTCTCTTTTCCAATCTTTTCACTCTTACGTAGCCCCCTGCGCATCAATGGCATTTTCGCCTTGCTTGGGGTGATATGATTAATATATAAAGTAGCAGATTTGGTATACTATCCAGGTAAATTCCGATAAAGACGTACTCAAAGGTACTCAATGTTAAATTCATTTATTTGATTTAACAAAGTAATATAATTTAGAAAATATTTATGATTTATTAGAATTCTACATATTTCACCGCATAATGATGTTAACTGCGGCTCGTCAGACCCAATTGTTGCAACAGTTGATCCTCAAAATATCCTCCCACCCCCTCCAAAAAAAAGGTTACTTTACACAGACGTTCACCTATCAAGAAGATTTTAATATCCATACAAGAGAATCTCAATACAAATTTATGGAGAGATTCTTCTCATACCATAACATGGTTCCAAAACATTACGAATAAGAAAAAACTCATTTTTACAATTTGATATCGTAGATTTTTACCTTTTCATTTCGTACGATTTATTAGTAAATAGTTTAACCTATGCTAAAACTTCACCGATATTTCCAATAATGAAATGGATATAATTTTAACTTCTAGAGTATTTCTACCAGTACACTATAATTCTACCTGGACTAAAATTGTTAGCAATAATTTTGATGTCCAAATAGGGGCTTACGATTCAGCTCAAATTGCGGATCTAACAGGAATATATATGCTAATTACTCTCGGTAGAATTCTTGAGCCCAATCAATTAGGTATCTACTGGGATGATGGTCTTATGTCTATCCCTGACAGTAATAGTCTCCGCACATGAAGAATTTCTAAAAAAAAGTTATTAGAGCTTTTAAAATGCTGGGTTAATCTAATCTCAAAATTGTTAATTTTTTAGATATTAGCTTTAACCTGTCCAAGAATATACTTAAACCGTATTAAAAAAGTAATCAATCCCTTATCTATATTAATGTTAACTCTAATTATCCTAAATCTATCATAAAACAAATATTCAAAATAGTCAAGATTAGAATTAATAGATTATCTTATAATAAGGAATTATTCGATAAGAATAAAACAATGCATAATGAAGTCCTAAAGAAAAGTAATTTTAAAAATGAAATATTAATGACAAACCTAGAAACAAAAGTAAAGTTTAAAAAAAGAAAAATAATATGGTTCCCCCGTCTTTTCTGCAAGTTTTCCAATGTAAACATAGGTAAATACTTTTTTAAAAGATAGCTCGCAAACACTTCTACCAACACCACCCCTTCAGTAAATTATTCAATAGAAAAAGTTTTAAAATTAGTTATTCTTCTGCTAAAATCACGAAAAACATAATTACTTCACATAATAATAAACTACTCAGAGATTTCTATAGAAAACCTTTGGAAGACGAACCTTCCTGTAATTGCTCCAATAAAACAAATTGTTCCGTTGATGGCAGGTGTTATTCGGAAAAAGCTGTCTATGAAGCCACTATTTGTCCAGTGGAGGACCCTAGCAATAAAAGTATTTATATTGGGATATCTGCAGGTAGATGGAAACAGAGACTGTACAACCACAGACGCACGTATTTTAACAACCCCCTGGAAACATCTAACTGCCGTATCTATACAATACTGGAATATTAAAGTTGGAAAATTGTTAAATACGCTAACACTCTCAACAATTTCAGTGATAGATGCAATTTTTTCCTGGAAGTAAAAATGATGATTACAAAATAATAATCCAAAGAAACTCCTTAATCAAGGGAACGAATTACTATTTAAATACTGACATAAAAATAAATATAAAATAGTTTAGATAAATACTGATTGTGATTTAAATTAGTGTAAATTTAATTAATTTGCAATAAAATTAAATTAAAAAGGTGTTCATTTTGGGAAAAGTCTGGAATGTACTGTTAATATGATTGCACCACAAAAAGTTTTTATATTTTTTACTTTTGTGTTTTTTATTTTCATATTTATTATAGTTATAGGTATATTTTTAAGATTTTTTTCTTCATTTTTGATAGAATGAGTATTATTATTATTATTATTATTATTATTAACGCCTTAGAGAAATTTTGTTTGATACATGCATATAAATATATATATACTCTATAACCTCTGCCTATCTGCTTCCTGCTTTCCTGCCTGTTGGAAGTTCTCCTGCGTAGTTCCTATATTTAAGAATTCTGGCGAACCCTCAGACCCTGCCAATTACCGTCCTATTAGTCTCCTTCCAAAATTTGGCAAAGTTTTCGAAGCTATTATCAACGCTGAGGTGACTCAGCATCTCATAGCCAACGGGCTTCTCTCTGACAAACAGTACGGGTTTCGCTTCACCAGGTCTACTGCTGATATGCTAACGACCATTACCGAGTACATATACCGGGCACTCGACAAGAATGGTGAAGCCCGAACCGTTGCCTTGGATATCTCCAAAGCATTCGACAGGGTCTGGCGTGCGGGCCTCTTGTGCAAACTGCGAAGCTATGGGATATCTGGACATCTGTTTGACCTCATCCAGTCCTTCCTCTCTAACCGCACATTGAAGGTGGTATTAAATGGGCATGCCTCCCAAAACTGCCACCCGAACGCGGGCGTCCCTCAAGGTTCTATCCTAGGTCCCACACTCTTTCTGATCTACATTAATGATCTCCCCGACACCATTAAATCCCAAGTTGGCATGTATGCCGATGACACAACAATCTACTCTCGCATCGATCAGAAACCAGGTGTGGACGACAAAGTGAACCTCGCTGCCGTACTTGAAAGGGACCTCCAATCCGTAGTGGCCTGGGGTAGGAAATGGCTGGTAAATTTCAATGCCTCTAAAACGAAGCTGTTATGAACTAACCACCATAGACAATCGCATCTACCTCCCATTAGCATGGGACAGGCTAGCCTCCCAGAGAGTAAAATACTACGCCTCCTTGACCTTACACTTTCGGCGGACCTCAAATGGAATGACTATATCGAATCCATTGCCAAATCCGCTGATATGAAAGTCGCCTCCCTATGCAGGGCCCGGAAGTTTTTTCCACCTGAATCTATTCTGCACATATACAAATCTACCATCCGCCCGTGTATTGAATATTGCTGCCATATCTGGTCGGGTGCCCCTGCTGCTCTCCTTGGGCTTCTTGACAAAATACAAAGGAGGATCTGTAACGTGGTTGATACTGACTTGGCAGACCGGCTGAAGCCGCACTCTCACCGGCGTGATGTGGCTTCCCTGTGCCTCTTCTACAAGTACTTTCATGGCTACTGCTCCGATGAGCTTAGATCACTGGTGCCGCCTAAGCACGAATTTACACGAGATACTAGATTAGCAACTAGGTCCCACCCTTTTACAGTTAAACAAATAAGATGTAACCGTAAATTCTACTCCAACAGCTTCCTTTCTCGCGCTTCCCGCCTGTGGAACTCCCTTCCACAACTCTGCTTTCCCGACAGTTACAATCTCCAGGTGTTTAAATGTAGGGTCAATAGACACCCAATTATTCTCAGAACACTCATCTACCCAACCCTCATTCTCGGTATCCTTACCCGCCTATCACCCACCCTCTGACATTTCCTATACTTAACCATCCTTTCTCCACTCTACGTAGACCCCTGCGCAGTAGTGGCAGTGACATGCCTTGCTCGGGGTGAAACGCTTATAATAAAAAAAAAATACTCATCTACTAACCACTGGACCCTAGCTCTCTCCCCACCCCTGTATAATCTTCCCTTTCTCTCCACCTATGTATCTGTTATCGCACCTGCTTTCTATAGTTCCTTTCTAACTAGTTTGTACTCCTCACTCTTCTAATTAATCTTTTTTACATTTATGTAGCCCCCTGCACATCAGTGGCATTTCCGCCTTGCTTGGGGTGAAATGAATAAAAAAATAAATATTATTATTATTAATTTTTTATTTATTATTATTATTTATTATTATTACCTATTATTATTATTATTATTATTATTATTATTATTATTATTTATGTTGTTTTTTTTAAGATTGTATCTTAATTTTTTTTCTTACGAGGAGTTATTATTTTAACTATATTTATAATAAATTATTACTAATGATTATATTTTAACTTATAATAGGATGTAAGATTTATGATTTATTTTCATCATAAATATGCCCCATAGTCGAAATATTTTAATTTAAGAGTAAATCCCATGTGGCGTTTCTAAGAATGAATATTAGCCATAATAGACGTCGGTTTTGATCTAAGACGTTTATTTTAAATTATTTTAAATTATTTTCTCTCTTGCTCTCTTTCTGTTTGTTTCTTTCTTTTTATTTATTTTTCTCTCTTTTTTGGGTTTATCTTTCTAACTTTTCCTTTTTCTATATTTAATTATAATTTTTATTTTTTTGTAATTTTAATTATTTAAACTGAATTTTTGAATTAATATGAATTTTTAAAATAATAGTAATAGTAGATATTTCTTCAAATTGTTTTAAAATTATGATGTACAATTTATTTTCGTACCGTAAATTTATCCCATTATATTTGAAACTAAATTTCAATGTTAAATTTTCCACGTCATGTACTTCAAAGAAAGCAGACGAGTCGTTAGAGACGCTATTTCGATACATGAAGTTAAAATTTTATTTCTCTGGATACTGTTTATTTTCTTTTTATTGTATTTCTTTGTATTTTCTTTTTGTCTTTTTTCTTTTTTTCTCTTCTTTTTTCTCTTCTTTTTTCCGTTCTTTCCATTAATCAGTCGTCTACTTTTCTTTATCTTTGCTTTTTATCTATTCTTTGAGGTTCTTTTTAAATGAGCAAGACATTTTTCGTAAATAACCGTTATAAATGTCTATTCGAAATATAGACATGTGAGCGTCTGTGTAAAAGTAAAGAGAAAGACGAACCAGTTACAGTGAGTGTCAGAGAAAGGAGCAAGTGAAGCATGGTAATACAGATGTGACGACAGTTGTAAATGTAGAGAGAAAAAAAGACATATAGGGTGATGTAGAAAGAACTGGAGTCAAGTGGTTAAGAGACGTGTATTGACATTGCATTTAAATTCATTACCACCAGCATTCACTTTGTGCACTACTTTATATATATATATATATATATATATATATATATATATACCGTAGGCTAACCTTCTTTAAGTACATCTACTAAAATGAGGAAATATATATAAATCCACCAACAGACGTTATTTTGTTCTTCTGAAATCCTTCTTGAAGTCGAAACGTTCTGCACAGAGTTTTTATCAGTTTGTCATTCATTTGCATAAAATTGTTTTGATATATGAATATTTATATATTCTACTAGACTTATATTTAAGTGTGATAGATAGATAGATTAACATAAGTATAGAAATTTAATATGAGATAGATAAACAGAACTAGACACATAAGTAAATATATATATATATATATATATATATATAGACAGATAGATAAATGTTCTTCAATCGCTAATTCTTTCGAAATCATTGAACTTCTTAAGTGATTTCGAGTTGGGCAATCATTTGCTTTACAGTCTTAATAAAAGATTTCTCAAGAAAGATGAAATCATGTGTGGTAACCTCATTTATGTGATTTTTTTTAGTGCTGAGATTCTATCCAAATTACTGTAACTCCATAGCAAATCGCATCCTTTATTTCGGCCTCACTTTTGACTGAAATCTGTATGTGTTAAAGATGCACTTTAAAATCTCTCTGTGCAACCTCATGTCGAAAAGTGTTGAAATTATTTTGTTTGCCGAGATGTCATGGCGCGTTCTTGATTTAGTTTTATTTTTTTGTTGTTGTTTTTTAGTAGACCTTTCACAACAGACAGTAAACAAGAGATAACTGTCAATCTGTCGACAAAAAGTACATCTCCAAGTAAAATGCTGGCCGCTAACAATGTAAATTCATTATTAAAACCATAGTGTAAAAAGGTGTTGACACAGAAGCTCGTAACAACAAACAGAGCGGCGAAGCTAAAAATTTCTATCCCGACATCAGTATGACAGCTTTCAATAACAACGATATGATAACCGTGTGGTCAGGCGGAATTTCAGTGTTAATGTTTGCATCGTACAGTAAGTATTTTGTGGTAATATTATGTCGTTTCAGGACGTAAGTGATCATGGTTCTTCAAGAAACCTTTACTTTATTTTTAAGAATTGTCATGATTCCTTGGAGGAAGAGGAACGGTTTCCAGTCGCTTTCCAACTTCAAGATTATATCATTCTCAAGGATAGGAAACCCATATTAAAACTATTTAACAATCTGTTGTTAGAAAACGTATATACATGCTTTTCCCAGGGATATTGTGTGAAAGTGAACTGTCTAAAAGAGAATTCGTACTTTGATCAGAGCTTTTATTTTCTACACCGATAATCGTTGGCCTGCTTCATATACAATATCCTCTTATGCTAGATATGAAATGATTGTTCTGGGCGAGAGCGAGGAAAAAACTTAAAAAAAAACACATATACACACACATTTATGTAAAGGCAAATTGGACAGTCTGTTTGATTCTGGAAGGCAATATTCATTATGTCGTTCAAAAGTAATGGCCGGCTCGAGGTGTATTTTGAAAAGCCATTTTAACATAGTATCCATGGTATATATTATGTGAATTTTGGTCGACATAATCATTAATGAGTGCTCATTAATAAGATTTAACTTATTTTCAGACATAAATATTCTTGGAGCATAGAAGCCCTTAATTATAGACATGAAAAAACATGATCTTCGTTTCCTTTTCTTGCACGAGTTCAAACTTGGGTACAGTATCACCCAAAATTGTATTAATATCAACAGACTATGTGGAGATGGGTGCACAAGTGGTCGGACAGTGTCAATGTGGTTCCAAAACTTCCGTACTGGTGACGAGAGCCTTGCCGATGAAGAAGTTAAAGTCATGCAGTCTTGTCAACGAACAAGTGCAAGCAGTTGTTGAGCAAAACCCAAGTCAAAATAGGTTAGAGAAACGTCTGAAGCGCTTGGTTTCAGCACTGCAACAATCTCACTCTATTTGCCGAGTATTGGTAAGATGAAGAAGTTCTATAAACGGATTCCTCATGAGCTCAATGAAAATCAAAATCTTTCGCATTTTGAAGTGTGTTCGATGGTCTTTCTGCATAATGCCAATGATCCCTTTCTTGACCGAATAATCACTTCTGATGGATCAAAATTATCGTCTGATTTTGTGAGAGGAGCTCGTAATCTACTATGCTCTTCAAATCCAATTAATTGGATCCTTTTATGATAACCATAAACGATCAGGTCAATGTCTTGACTGTTATGAGTCCCCCAAACATTTCCCAAGCCAAAGCTGCTTCAGCTAAAGATTATGGTGGCTGTATGCTGGTCTGTAATTGGTGGTATCTACTTTCTTGAAACCAATCAAAGTATTAATACTGAGCTTTAGTGCTCAAATGCATGAACTTCTGCAAAAGAATGAGACTTGCTTTGGTTAATCAAGGTGAGCGAATTCTTCTCCACGATAATACACGGTCACATGTTGCAAAAATAACATTGCAAAAACTCAGTCTTGGGATACAAGATTTTACCACATCCTTCATATTCTCCTGACCTTTCGCCAACTGATTATCATTTTTAAGCACTGAAGCACATTTTAAACGTTAAACGTTTAGATCTAAACAAGAGATGGGATCGGCTTTCATAGATTTCAATGCATTACAGCCAATAACTTTTTATCGCCGGGGAATAAATGATCTTGGCGAATCTGAGTTAAAAAAATAAATAAACGTTTTTAATAACGTCTGAAAGGTTTTGATTTTGCGATATTTTTTTGTTTTTGGTCAAATTTATCGTAAAATTGAAAAATGACGAATCTTCTCAACCAATAAAAAATCTTAATCTATTCTTTTTCATTCTTAAGCTTCCATATTTTAAAATTATAGCCTTTTCTGTTTTGGGTTAATTATTGAATAAAAGCCTCGAACATTGTATATCCTAATAAATATGTATGCGTATGAATCGGTCGTTGTGAGAACTTAACATAGTGATTTCACACAATAAAAAGAGATAAATTTCTCCACATATATTTAGCCCGAAAATTGCAAATAATACAAAGTAGCCTTTCCACTTTTCGCCCTCACATCATTACACTGTGACCCTGCAAAGATATAACAAGCAATATTCAATTATTGTCGTCTGTTGACTACGTAAGTGACGTTGATGACTGTGAACAGCCCGACATCCGAAACAAATACGAACTATTTCCATCATCCTTAGCACAGACTACATCGCAACCTGACGCATGCGCGAATCTGTCTAAAAGAGATGGAAACAAAGAAAAGATAATTTCATTGCTAATCCCTCCACAATAATTTCGCTATATTGGTTGTCGCTGAGCGATTTGTTTCGTTCCCGCGGAGCGAATAGGCCCAAACAATGAAGCAAATATTGCAAAGCTATTTGCGGCTATCCGCAGAGACAAAGATGGACGGATGGATAAAGCCCAATATTCGGAACATATAAAAGTAATTCGAGCATTTACGAATAAAGATGGCTGGCGTCAAAGACATTTTACTTAGAATGTTCTAATTTGTTATGATCGACATATATCATGATACATGAACCCTGTCGCCCTCAACACTCCGTATTTAAATGCCATTATCTGTGCATTTTGGATCGTTGATCAATAAATTATATATATATATATATATATATATATATATATATATATATAATTACGATAGAATAAGGAAGAAATAGGAAACGTTTATAAGTTAACCATGCTTCTCGGTTAATATAGGTTTCACCAAAAATGAAACATGGAAGAAAATATTACAGTAGCTTTATATATGTGTTGTTCTTCCAATAGGCAAGCAAACCTCAGATTTTTCTTTCCTTTCAGCCAATGTTTTCGTGTCTCTACTTCATGTATGTATAAATTTGAATTTGAATTTGAGTTTTGTTTAATGGCATATCAACCTCTGTGTGTCAAAAAGATAACGTTTTAAGGTATTTTTTAATGTTCGATTATAATGAGTAGATTTCTTTAGTCAGATTTTGATGAAAAATTAATTTTTAAATTTTTTTTTATTTTAGAAAACTGAAGATGTTTTCTAGTTTTGTATTCACAAATGTATTGCTGGTAATAATTTCCTTTTCTTCAAAAATGTGTTACCGTAATAATTTTTCCCTTCAGAAAAGTACTGTTCATAATATTTTTCTTTCAAAAAGGTATATTTTTCTTTAAAAGGCTATTTTTATGTATATATTTCTATAAATGTATTTCATAATGTTTTGAGCTCAGTTTAGGGATTAATTATTTGCTCATAGCTGGACTCTAACAGGAGTTACCACTCCGGGTCAGGGTGGACCTGGGAACAACAGCAATTAAGAGGTGGTTCCATGCTCCTCACAACCTCCCAATCAGAGGCCTTGATGTCGGATGCAGTTTACCGTCATGCCCAGGATCTGTGTGTATGTGTATCACAATTCTAGTTGATCAATACAAGGTTTGGTATAGTGGGCATTTTCATCTAAGTCTGGTGGTTGTCCTCGTGTTGACATGAGGATATTTTGTGTCTGGGTGAAGTGACTTCACCGGTTACGGTTGTTGGTATACTTAACTTAGATTATTCAGTATGGATTTGATAAAAGTTGATGACATAATAAAGTTTGTTTATACATAATAAAATATTTATCAGAATATCCTCTCAGTGTTTTCTACAAAATTAATTAAGTTTTTTTTCTAATTATTGTTACATTTATGAAACTGAAATTATGGACTTTTTTCTTTCTGCCTTTTACGAGGCAGTTAAAAAGGTTGTTTCATCGTAGTCATTTTCGGCACTAAGATCTTTACCAATACTTTCAAAACAGTCAGAGATTTTTTAAAATAGTAGATCCAAGATCAAATCAGATAACGGGATTTCTGATATACGAGACATGCAATGTAGGAAACCCATCTTCTTTTATGTGCCTTGTCCCTTCGGGACGTAAGAGAAAATGGCTTTTCACGACTCCCTATCGCTGGTGGCTCTGAGCACGCCTACTCCTGTCACACCACGCAACTTTCGTTCTATCATCCACCTGATTAGGTCCTCCAAATATGTTATCCGCTGCTTTCCCCTGTTTCTTTTCCTCTCTATCCAGACTGTTTGTATCAGGTTTTCCAAACCCTCCTTCCTCATTGCATGTCCCAGGAACTTCAGCTGTCTTTTTTCTGATACTCAATATTAATTTCCTTTTCGTTTCCATCCTTTCCAAAACCTCATCATTGCTCACATGCTTCATTCATAATATTCACAGCATCCTTCCCTAGAACCACATTTCAGTTGCTTCAAGTTTTTCCTTCATCTTCAATGATATAACCAGCATTTACTGACATATTAAAGAACTGACATCACATAGCAATCCAGTATTCTCTTCTTTGTTTCTAGCGTAATTGTCCGGTTTCTTAAAACTTTACTCAGTTTCTGGAATGCTTCCATCGTCATGCCAATTCCCCTTCGGATATCTGTGTTGCACTTTCTGTCTTCTGTGAGAACACTTCCCAGGTATTTAATTTTTTGTACCTGCTTGATTTTAGTATCCCTGACTTGTATTTGGCACATTGGGCTGCCCTTTTTACTGATGATCATGCATTCGGTTTTCTTACATGTTATTTGTAGTCCTTTTTTGTCACTCCCTTCAGTTACCTTCTCTAGGAGGTCTTGTAGTTTCTTTTCTGTGTCTGCTATTAGCACTGTATCATCTGCATCCCTTATTTTCTTTAAATTGTGTCCTAGCTAAAACATCTACAAAACTACTAAAATCCAGCATTTACAAACGTAAGAAAAAGTTCCAATTCCAGATTTTTCGTTATTTTCACTCATGAGCAAATACCGTTTGGAAAGCTATAAATCCATCTATTCTTCCCTCAGATATGGGTTAATTTATATGACTTGTATAAGTCAATTATTGTTATCTCCAAAATATTCTTATCGTCTAAACATACTACCGATTTTCTAAATGTGAAGATTCTTATGCCTTCCAAATCAGAACGCTTCTGGCCAAATGACGTTGAAACACCGGCTTTCGTACAATCAATAAAGTTAAGCAATGTAGAGTTTTGATGAGTACCTAGATGGTTGACCGCTTGGAAATATCAGGTGCTGTAGACATATATGCATGGGTGGTGTAATGGATAAATTTAAAATAGGAAATACGAATCCCTATTCCAGTTGTTCTCGTTACATTTACTCACTCACAAATACTTTTTGGAAAGCTATAAATCCACCCTTTCTTCCCTCAGCTATGGTTTAAGTTATGTAATTTGTATCATTAAATAATTATGATTTTCAAAGCATTCTTGCTATCTAAATATATTTTCTGACATTAAACAAGCTCAAACAGTTTGATAAGCCGTATAAACACATCAATCAATCAAGACCACCATCCGACATATTGTCTTTTATTTGGGTTAAAAAGCTAACCATTTTTCAACCCCGTTCTGGCATCCATCCGCTATCCAGCCAAGTACGTTACAGGCTGTTTCCCCTGTCTCTCCTTCCCTCTATCTGGCCTGTTTGTATCAGGTTCTCCAAGATCTCCTTCCTCATTGCATGTCCAAGGAACTTTATTTGTCTCTTCCCGATGCACAGTATTTATTTCCTTTTTGTTAATATCCTTTCCAAGACCTCATCATTGCTCACATGTTCGATCCGTGATATCCGCAGCATCCTTCTGTAGAACCAAATTTCAGTTATTTCCTTCAACTTCGATAATATTGTCCAGCATTTACTACCATATTGAAGAACTGATATCACATAGCAATCTCGCACACTCTTCTTTGTTTCTAGTGAAATTTTGCTGTCACTTAATACTCTACTCAGCTTCTGAAATGCCAATTCGCTTTCGGATCTCTGTGTCGCACTATACCAATAACGAAATGTAGTCTCAACAATAGAATGGCACATGCAAAAATGCATCTTCTTTACCTACATATAATAGGATTAGCTTGTTGTCTGTCTATACTTCTGTGATGAGGTAATATTTAGACTATTTAATTTGTTCGGATCATTGTCCATGTTCGGATCATTTACTGCCATGCATATGATTTTTCAGCCGTTGCACGCTCCAGCCTTCTTCAGGTGCAAGGATCTCTTTATTACAATTATTGGATATATCATTTTTATTCCATGTGCGATGCTCTTCTTGTATCTCTGTATTTATCCCCCTTTCACTGAACACTCTAAGTTTTTGTTCACCACTGTTGTAGTCTGGTACTGAACTCACAACTCTTTGGTTCAAGTCACTGAAACTAACCAATATCTATAGCCACTGGGCCATGTGTCCTTGAAAAAAAATATTAAATTTCTTTGGTTCAAGGAGATGCTATGGTATTAACAACGAGAATGTTATCTATTGGCACATGTTGGCTATACAAAGACATATAGTATAGAGTAATATGGCAGCCGGGAGAAAGAGTTGAATACTAATGCTACATGCACCAATTGTATACAAACTCCATATTTACTTTTAACTGAAACAAATTTTCATTTTCTAATCCATGCGAAGATCATATAGAAAGACACTTTTCAATGTGAACTGTCAGAATATATGTAATAAACTGCAGTTAGCTGCGTTCAAATGCCACTTATTAAAAAACCCTACAAAAATTTGTTCCATCCCAATAAATATTTCTGTATCAAAACAAAGCTTATAAATTGGTGTAAATTAAATCTCTGACTCTAATAGATATGTAAATTCTAGTATCAATCATTGCGGATCAGTTAGAGGAATCTTTTCCGATTCTATTTCTATCCATTGTTGAAGTTTACCAATTCTGTTTTTAAGTTTTGCAACTGCAAATGATGCAATTGATCATTTTGCTGTTTAATTTCATATGATCCTGAGGTGATCGATAACGGCAAAATTTTAATAAGAAAGAGATAAGGTATCGTCTGCTTCATTGATTTTGTTTCTCCCTAAGGGTAGATGGTGTTGAAAAAGAAAAGAAGAGATGAGTGATCATAGCTGTTAGAAATTGTAAGCATGGCGTAATACACTGTTGACGCTAAGCCCCATCTACCAATTGGCTTAAGGTTTAAGTCCATCGATGCATAAAGTAACTGATTTACTTAACTGCTGCCTGTAACAAAGTCCGCCATGTTTTTCTAATCAAAATGGCCGACATCCTTATCCACTGCTTTCTTAAGATTTTCTTTTAGCATATAAAGTGTAAATTGTTGTCTTAATCTTTTAACTGCTGATATGGAGATCGGGTATTTTAAAATGTATTTGCTATAAAGAAAAAAAAACAGCTTGTTTTAAATATTTTGCGTTGATACGATTCTTTACAAGGAAACATTTTTACTTCCATACCCATTGTCGTATATGAGAGTGAATATCAGATATTTTGGTGAATTCGGCACTCACAAGCCATATCGATGTTAAAAGGTACAGTGGAAGGCACTGAACTATATTCCTTACGAGCTCATGTGAATTGGTGGCAGAAGAGGAGTGAGAGCTTTTCCGAATAGACGGACGTTGATAAGAGTTACGACTGTTGTGAATAGGCTGTTGTTAAAATCCTGAAGAGTTAAGGCGTAAAAAAGAAGAAAAAGAAGAACAAAGAAGTGAGGAAGAGCATATGGCGGCGGTGATAACATGATTTTGATTAGTTGGTTGTTTTTGATTAGCGGAATATCAACCTTTATGCATTATAAGATTGGTATGAATAATGACTTAGACTTGATAAAATGAAGACCGAGTTTCGATTCCAGTTGGTTCATTATATTCACTTATGCGCAAATACCTTGGGAAATGTAGAAATCTATTTCTTTCCCCAGCTATGGGTTAATTAGTAGATCTTTTATTAGTAAATACTTATTATTTCTTTCTGGTTTTCAATAAACTTCATATGATTGATAAGCCATAGAAATTTATTAAATCGATCAATCATTTGCACACACAGACACACACACACACACACACACACACACACACACATGCGGGCACGTACATACACACACACACTCGCACGCACACACACATACAAACACACACGTACGTGCGCTCGCGCACACACACATGCGCACACATATACAGGCACATACACACAAACACACACACTCAGACATATACACACGAACACATACCAACAGTAACATGAATATATAATCAAATTTTGACAAACCTGTTTAATTTATTTTTTTTTATAATTTTAACAGTGAAACTGACCTTTGCAATATGAGGCAATTAATAACATTTTGATTGTCTATAGAAGTCATTTTTTCTGTTTACAACAGTGATGACTGCTCAAACAAGTTTACCCACTAAATTTAATGCTGATACAACAAAAATAAAGTTAATATTACCTAAATTTGGAGTACAATTGTTCCCATATACAGCAGCCAGCTGAACACACACGATGTCAAATGGCATCTAAATTATGTTATATGTGCCTGAAATAAATCCTCTTCATGACCAATGATAAAGTATGCGATATTAGGTTATGAAAATTATTAAACACTTGACCAATATAAAATAAAATCATAAAAAAAGTAAAACTTTTGAAACCAATTGACACTTAGTCGGATGTTAGAAATTTCATTTGCCGCCTTATATGAGTAAACTCCGAGTTATTGTAAGGAGTAAAGCAATGGCAACCTACTGCGGGATAATCTTCTGCCCAGTCAGTCATGTTTCTTTCGAGACATGATCGCGCAAGCGTGTATCACGTATGGCACTTAACTAACTCACTGAAGGAAACTGTTCCTTCAAGCAGGCACCTTGGTATCAGCTGCTCGGGTAGAAAAAAGAAGAGATTATGTGCCAACGGCTAATACTAGTTCGGGCTCGAAACTTGACCAGTTAATAAATCAGTCTAGAAAAATTCTGAGCGAGGATGGAAAGCGCGACACTGAGATTCGAAAGCGGACTGGCATGACTAAATCGCATCTCAAAGGCTAAGTAGAGTATTGAGGAACAGGAAGATTTCGTTGTAGACAGAAAACAGTACTGGACTATTATGTGATATATGTCTTCCTATATGGAAGCGAATGCTGGACGATCGCCTCAAAGATACAGGACAGTCTCAAAGCATCAGAAATGTGGTTCTACAGAAAGATGCAGGGGATACCATGGACCGATCATATAAGCAACACATGGTTTTGGAGAGGGTGCAAACGAAAAGGAAACTTATATTTGGCATCAGGAAGAGATAGCTGAGGTTTTTGGTACACATAATGAGGAAGAAGGGCTGAGAGAAACTAATACTTACAGGACGGATAGAGGGAAAGAGTGACAGGAGAAAGAAGCACGAGACCTACTTGACAGGCTTGAGCAGCTGGATGGCGAAGCGGGCTTTAGGAGAGATACTAAGAGGAAAATTATTAGGGGCCAAAAGAGATATAGGCAAGTGGAAATCCATGATCACCTATGTCCTGAAGGGACACGGCATATAAAGAAAAAGAAGAAGCTTCGATCGCTACATTGTAAGTAAGAGTGAATATTAGTCAGTCAGTTAAGTGCCATATGTGCTACACGCTTGGACGATCATGTCTCGAAAGACACATGACTGACTGGGCAGAAGATTATCCCGCAGTAGGTTTCCATTGCTTTCTGCAGTAGACTGGTTGCCAGCCAAGGCTATAGAACCAAATCTGTCCTGTTATTTAACCCATAACTGGAGGCAATGCTATAAATTTGCAAAGTTTATTGAAAATAACATTACTACTACTGTACTCTCTAAAATATTACGTATTATATATATATATATATATATATATATATATATATATATATTTTAAAAGATCACAAACCGGAATTACACCAAAAATTACCCACTATGATTATCAACCCAACCAAATCAGAGATTGGTACATTAGTAAAGTAAATAATAGAACGAGTAAACTTGTAAATAAAAAAAATAAAAAAACAACTCAAACTAATACAATTGAGTGGTACCTTGGAGGGAATCGACTGGTACAAGAACCTCGAAGATAACAACTCTACTTTTCTTCATTTCGATATCTTGGATTTTTATCCATCTATATCTAAAAACCTCTTCCATATGACCCTTGATTTGGTTGAAGTATATTTAAACATTTCTCAAGAGGAAATTAACATAAATTTGAACAGCTGAAATTCAGTTCTTATTCACGATAACGAACAATGGACTAAAAATTCTACTGATAATTTTGATTTTTCTTTGGGAGCTCTGGATTCTACAAAGTCTTCAGATTTAGTTGGATTAATTCTTCTGTACAATCTCACGGCGTTTAACGAAATCGATTTAAATAATTTATGATTTGATAGAGATAAGTGATTCATGCTAGTAAATAAATCCACTTGGTGTAATATTGATATATTTAGAAAATTAATCCATAGAGTTTTCAAATCTTTCTGCCTTAGCGTAGTTATTAATCCTAATATAAAACAAGTTGACTTCTTAGATATAGTGCTAGATTTATTTTCTAATAATTTCCAACATTATATGAAAAATAATCCTAACCCAATTTATATAAACCCTAGCTCTAATCATCCACCATTAGTTATCAAACATATGCCATCATCGGTTGAACGTCAGGTTAACATACACTCCTACAACAAAGAAAAATTCGAAAAACATAAAACAATTTCTGATTAAATTCTTAGGAATAGCGGTTACCAATGTTCTAAAAACAATATTGTGGAAAAATATATTGTCCCGAGAAAGAAAAATAGAAACACAAAAATCATATGGTTTAATTCTCCATTTAATCAGTTAGTTAATTCTAAACTGGGACATAAATTTCTTAAATGAATTGATAATCATTTTCCCCAAAATAACCCTTTAAATAAAATTTTCAATAAGAATACGATAAAATTCAGTTATAATTGCTCTAACAATTTAGAAAAAATAATTAAATTATATAAATATTGAAATTCTACAACAAAAACAATTCCACTACTTATTTTAATTTGATTCATAATAAAACTTTTGTAACTGTAGAAACCCTAACCAATCTTATCTAATAAATGTTTAATTAATCCCAGGTCTACATGTGCTCTAAATCATTTATAGAGAATCTGAGGGTTACTAAAGTTTATATTGGTTATACAATGAGCATTTTAAAAAGCGTTTTCGGAATCATATCTCATCTTTGACTAATAAGGATAAACAAAATATGACATAAATTTCTGAATATTTTTGGAAGTTAAAAGAAAACAAAACACCTAAAGTTAAATAGAAGATTTCAAAAGGGCTAGAACATTTAGATATGTAAATGAACCATGTTTCTTTTGTCTACAAGAAAAATGGAAATTATTAAAACATGATGAATGACATATTGCTGAATCAGAAGCATGAAACTACAGGAAACTGTAAACATATTATAGAACTAACCTTACAATATAAAATCTAATGTTTGAAACTCCAGCAATTACTAACTTTTTACGGTATTAATCTTACAATCTTAAAAATTTAGTTTAACCATATGATTTTTCTTCTTATGTTATTCTATTTTTTTAATCTTTATTTTCAATTACAAATTGTGATCTATTTAATTTTTAAATTTAAATTTAATTTTTATTTCTTTTTAACATTAATTTTTCATCTAATTTTGTTATTTTTAAATTATTTTTTTTAATTAGATTTTTCTTTGCATTTTTTATTTTTTATTCTAATTTTAATTTTTTTTCCAATTTATTATATCAGCACTATTGAATTCATATCTTCGTCTTTCATTTTTAAATGTCCTCAGATCTGCGCTTTTTTAATAATTCCTACGTTTGTGTATGTGATTTCATAATTTTTTTTTTTAATTTCAAAGGATTTAGTTTTATACAATGTTACGAACAAATGTATCTATCTAGAATTCCTTTCCGGCCAAAGTTTGAAATTTCTATTTCTTTGCAAATTCGTTTGTCTTCTGTTGTCTCCCCCACCTCTTTATTCCCCACTGTGTATTTTCTCACTTTTTTCTTTTTGTTAAGCCCAGACGTCGTGTGACCAATATATATATATATATATATATATATATATATATATATTTATTTATTTATTTATTTAATCATTTCATCCCAAGCAAGGCATTCCACTGCCACTATTGCGCATGGGGTTACATAGGGGAAGGTGAAGAGTAAGAGTGGTTAGATATAGGAAATGTCAGAAGGAGGGTGATGGATGGTTAAGGATAACGAGGCTGGGGGTTGGGTAGATTGAACGATGGTTAGTGTGTTAGGAAGTGTCTATTGACCTTACATTTAAACTCCTGGAGATTGTAGCCGTCGGGGAAGCCAACATGTGGAAGGGTATTCCACAGTCGGGAAGTGCGAGAAAAGAAACTGTTGGAGTAGAAGTTGCGGTTGCATTTTATCGGTTTCATTGTAAACGGGTGGGATCTATTTGCTAATCTACTATCTCGTGCAAATTCGTACCTAGGGTGCACCAGTAATCTAAGTTCATCGGAGCAGAAGCCGTGAACGTATTTATAGAATAGACTCAGGAAAGCCACGTCGCGCCGGTGAGAGAGAGACTGCAGCCGGTCTGCCAAGTCGGTATCGATCAAATTACAGACTCACCGTTGTACTTTGTCAAGAAGCACGAGGAGAATAGCAAGGGCACCCGACTAGATGTGGCAGCAGTATTCAATGCACGGGCGGATGGTAGATTTATATATGTGCAGGATAGATTAAAACGGAAAAAACTTCCGGGCCCTGCACATGGCAGCGGATTTAGCAATGGATTCGATATAGTCATTCCACCTGAGGTCCGCTGAAAGTGTGAGACCAAGGAGGCGTAGTGTTTTACTCTCTGAAAGGCAAGCCTGTTCCATGCTAATGGGAGGTAGGTGCCATTGTCTATGATGGTTAATAGATAGCAGCTTCGTTTTAGAAGCATTAAATTTGGGGTCGACTTCTCTCTGAACCATTTCTCGCTAGCTCTTTTTTTATCATTTCTTTCTTTCGCTCTTGTTTTCCTCTTTGCTTTTTTATTTCCTCTGTGTCTTTCTATTTCCTCTTTCTATTCCCATGAGAAAACAAAAATAGAAATCAAGAAAGATTTCTATTTTTGTTTTTTCATCTTTCCTCTCCTCTTTATCTAAATGGAAGTGAATTTTCATAAATTTTCTTTTAAAAAATAACGTTTATTACCATCATTATTAACTACCTGATGAGACATTATTCTTTCGCTTACGGCCATATCACGTTGAAGAAACCGGTTCTCGCTCGATCTTCGAAGGTAAGCAACGTTGAACCTGGTCAGTACTTAGATGGATGAACGCTTGGGAATAACAGTTGCTGTAAGCGTTTAGTGACGGATGTGCGCTGTGGTGTAGTGGATATCGGCTCGGAAAGAGAAATCGGTGAGCCGAGTTCGAATTCCAGTTGAATGCCCTGCATTCATTTAAGCACTGATACCCTTGGGAAAGGTATTAATCTGTCCCTTCCCTCCAGTTATGGGTTAAATAACGGAGTAGGACTTGGGAACCCTGCCCTTAAAAACCAATCCCAATGAATCTTGATACTCGAAAAGAAAAAAAGTATTACTAGACACAAAACTTATATAAAAAAGCAACAATAATTTGTTGAAAGAAAAGGTATTACCAGCAATAAATAAAATTTAGTTAGCAATAAATGACCCGCCGTGGTTGACATGTCATAAAACAGCCCACCAATATTATTCTTTCAATATCGAAACAAAATATTCATTTTTGTACATGTTTCAAAGTAAAATTTATAATAAATGTTCATTGCTCTATTTTTATATTGGACACTGTTTTAAATTAATCTTTTGAATGTTACCAATATTTTTTCGTTCCCTATTCATTTGGATATATATAGTCATCCGCAGACATATCTGTTTTGCTGTATCACAGCTCATCAGTACGGTTAGACATCCATTTGCTTTTAACCCAGAATAGAAACCCGACCGAATTGGCGTCAACGGCGATTCTACCTCTGAGCTATGGGCGCTCGGTAGAAGAAGACAAACTTTTAGCGTATGATGTATCATACGCCATGGCCAAAGTGTTCTAATTCATTACTGAATGAGCTATGCATATACGCTAGAGTAGCTACTATTTTTTCAAACTCTACCATACTTCCAGAGTGCTCAATCAGGGAGTGAGGGTGTATATATCTAAACTTATTTATAAATGTAACTTTGTCTCTGTGTGTGCCTGTGTGTGCGTGTGTGTCCGTTACCTATAGACTCCGAAACGGCTGAACCGATTTTCTTGAAAATGTACACAGTTGTACTATAAGCGTCTGCGAGTGTTCTTAGCTAGGTTTTGTCTCGATGTACCCCCGATAAATTTCGATAATCGAAAAAATCGGGTTATAGAAGGAGTGGTCCGATTTTAATCAAATTTCATACACTCATAAAGACATAAGAAACGATATTCAGAAGTTTCAAGGTTGCAGTTCTTACAATAGTGCAGAAAATCCATAATATATATATATATATATATATATATATATATATATATATAAAAGGCAAGATGTTTGTGTGTGTGTCTGTTTATCTCTCTGTATGTCCTTTATACAAATCCATAATTTTTATCCGATTCTAACCAAACTTCACACAAATATTCTTTAGGCTTCTGGTCAGGACATGGGTGACTTATTTTTTCCAATTACTCCCCGGTTTTGCTTTAACTGGAAACAATTATTGCTTTTTAGTCTTTCGTGCCAACGTCCAAAAAGTCTGAGCTCTAGGACCATGGATTAGTTTTAAAGCTTTCATTACACCCAAGCAACGCCGGGCTCTACTGCTAGTATATATATATATATATATATATATATAGCAATAATATGATCATGCCACACATCTTGATTCATATCCAATTTGTAAAGCTTCATTAAATTTATACATTTTATAAAGCTATGCTATAAGCATTTCACTAATCATCGCAATTAAATTCCAACGGTACGATTTTGAACCTAAGCATAAAATGTAAACTGGTTTCTTCAAAACAAACACGAAAAAAATTGTGTTCTAATTCATTATGTCAAACACCAACTTGCAAATTGAGTGCAATTGGATGTGCGTTGTGGTGCAGTGGATATCTGAACGAGAGTTTGGGGAGCAGAGTTCGAATTCCAGTTGAATTCCATGCATTCACTTACGAGCAAATACCCTTGGGAAAGGTATTAATCCGTTTCTTTCCTTCAATTATGGATTAAATAACAGTACAGATTCGATTCTATCGCGTTGGATGGTAACCAGTCTACCGCAGAAAGTAATGACAATCTTCTGCAGTATAATCTTCTGCCCAGTCAGTCATGTCTTTTCGAGACATGATCGCCCAAGCGTGTATCACGTATGGCATTTAACTGACTGATTACGATTCAAAAATCCACATGCGCTGCTTCTTCAAGCCACTCCATCGCATAACAGATTATAAAATTTATACATTTTTATATTTTTATGATATTTTTAAATATTTGCAACCTTCTATTACTCTTCAATTTCGAGAGGTTGTTGATAATTCATGACTCTATATTTATCCTCTGCGTATACGTTTACAATGACCTGAAAATATTCCTGCAATGAAGTCATAACTGAGAAAAAGATAGCTGATGACAGTGTAAACTCTCCCGGAGAAACGTTTGAGTTATGCAAAGCAATCGCTTAACTAATTCTATTATCAATAACAACATAAAGCATCAACAGTGGACCTATAGGGATAAAACTCATATTGCTCGTTGCTCAGCCGATTGTTTCTAGTGAGTCAATCAGCTTTTGATCATAGACTCATAGATTTTGCTGATGACAGAAAGGAGGCTACGTCTTATACATCGTATTTTTGTTTCGGTCTCGCAAATTTAATGTTACTGAGTAGTCTCGATTTCTCTAAAAGTATTGAAGGTAGGGTAAAGGGATGCATTACAAAAATAAAAACGCAAAATTTTCTAAGGCAAGCCGAATATATTATTAATGGCTGAAATATTCCCAGAAAAACAAATCAAAGAATATATTAGCCTATTAACTAATTGCATGTTTGTTTTTTATGATTTTTTAAGAATATTAATCAAGAAATGTGTATTACTTAATCCTTGCACCCAAAGAGGTCAGAGTAAAGAATTATTTTAACAACTATAAAATATATGGATCGATATATCTTTGATGAAGGTTTTGTACTTATAATCACTAGTGACTATAAGTACAAAACCTTCATCAAAGATATATCGATCCATATATTTTATAATTGTTAAAATAATTCTTTACTCTGACCTCTTTGGGTGCAAGGATTAATTAAAAAGATTTTTTTTTATTAAATTACTTAAGAAATTGTAAAAAACAAACATGTAATTAGTTAATAGACTAATATTATATTCTTTGATTTGTTTTTCTGGGAATATTTCAGCCATTAATAATATACAGCAGATAATGAGGTAAAATCTTATTAAATTAGAGCTTCCAACTTGTCTTAATGAAAAGATTACTTGAAACCATTGAAAGGCAATGATATCGTTTTTCTTTATTACGAAACATAAAATATTATGGGAGGATGGAATTATGAAGTTGCCTGAAAGCTGGTGAATATGCTAAGAATGGCATGTTGTTAAATAAAGTTAATATTGACGATAAAAGATGTCTTTTCTTTTATATTTCAGAACATGAATTTGCCAAATAGATAGACAGACAGGTAGATATATTATATCTGAGATAAATCGGTACGTAAGGAATAAATCAACTAAAGAAGAGATAACGCCAACGCGTTGATATAAACGGAACAAGCGAATTGGATTTTAGTGCAGACAACAGTTAGTTGGATTTATCTTCTCTGCGGTTGTTAGAGAAATATTCTGACATCGCGAAATCCTACACAAACCTCTTGTGTCTCGGATTTCTTTGCTTTTTGTTTTCCCCATCCACGTCCGTCAAAATTCGAACGAAGCTTGTTAAGCTCATGAAACGTTTGGACGAACTGTAACATAAGGATGGAAACCAATTTGAATTTTTCGGAACTGTTTTCTTAAAAAGAACAATACTTTGGGTTGAACTCGCCTTTTTTATTCTTAAAACAGAAACAATAAAAACAAAAGAAAAAGAACGACGATTCTTTTTTTCTATATTCATTTGTTTTCATTCAAACAAGAAAATACACCAATTTTGATTTTTTAAAGATGCACACTGATTTTTTTTTAATTTTAAATTAGTTAAACTCTATAACAATATGAATACAGAAAAAAACAGGTTTGGCTGTTTATATATCTATGTCTGCATAAATAAATATGTCTTCATATTTGATTAAATAAGCTCAATTCAGCTAAAAATATCCTGTAAACGCAGCTGAAACCTGGTTCGGACTCTTGTTTTCTCAACGCAAGTGGAGCCTCGCTTGAGTTCCTCTCTACGATGACGCAGAGAGGAGAATAAGAGGGCTCAATCCGTGCGTAAGTCTCGTTGTCGAACCAAGGCTATTTACTACAATCTCATCATAGTAGGTGTGACACAAGGCCGATTTATGTGGGAATTCTGAGCTCTTAAGCTCAGCCACAAAAACCCCGTAGACGCAGCTTAAGACTGGGTCTTGCTCTATTTTCACAACCCAAGTGAGACTCTACTATTCGGCTGAGCCTCGCTAGGGTCACTCTCTGCTCGAACGCAGAGAAGTGAACAAGAGTACTTGCTCAGGAATGATCACTCAATCCGTACACAAGCCTTGTTGGCTAAGCAAAAGTATTTGCTGCCTTCCCACTATGGAAGGTGTGACACTAGGTCGATTTATGTGGAAAATCCGAACCCTTAAGCTCAACTAAAAATATCCCGTAGACACAGCTTAAGGCTGGGTCGGGCTCTTGTTTTCTCAACACAAACGAATCCCTTGGGTCTCTGTCTGCTCGGATGCAGAGAGGTGGACAAAAATGCATTCTTAGGACTGATCACACAGTCCGTACGCAAGCAACCTCCTTGCCAAAGCTTGGGTATTTGCCTCCTTCCCACTAAGGCAGGTGTGACACACGGTCTATTCATGTGGAATTTCGAGCCCTTTAGCTCAGACAAAAATATCCCGTAGACGAAGCCTAAGGCTTGGTCGGGCTTTTGTTTTATGAACCTAAGCGCCACTCAACCTTTCGACGGAGCCTCGCCTGGATCCCTCTCTGCTCGGACGTAGAGAAGTGAACAGGAGTTCCTGCTCAAGACCGATCATTAGGTCTGCCAGCAAGCTTCGTTGCTGTGGCGAGGTCTTTTCCGCCTTTCAACTAAGACAGGGGGACACAAGGTTGATTTATGTGAGATTCTGAGTCCTTAGGCTCAGCCAAAAATATCCCATAGATGCAGCCTAAGTGTGGGCCTGGCTCTTGTCTTATGAAGTCAAGCGAGACTCTTCCCTAAGGCGCAGCCTCGCTTGGGTCCCTCTCTGCTCGGACGCAGCGAGGCGAACAAGAATGCTTGCTCCAGATCGATTACTTAGACTGCAAGCCAACATCCTTGCCGAGACGAGTCACAGGTATCTGCTGTGCTCACTATATATGACTACTAATATAGTCAGTCCAATTAGGCGATACAGAATGTGGGTATTACCACCTCTTAATTTCTATCCCTCCCAGGTCTACCCTGACGAAGGTTCAAGAAATGGGCATATGGTGAATCTCGAAACAAAAATTAGCAATACATTTTTATAACAAAATGACAAACGATGTAACACTAAAAGAAATATAAAAAATATAGGTTTTTATAGTAAAATTACCAACACTGCATATCATGATCTACAATCAACATGGTGCGATGGATGAATTGTCGTCTAAGTTACGCAAGAAATTAAAATAACACTGACATCTCTCTTAAACGTATATATTTATCAACATTACCCAACAATATTTTGAAATATTAAAAGGTAAATCATTCAATATGATCGCCATTGGCTTCAATCGCGGACACCTGACGATTTTGGAATTTCATGCAACCCTTCTGAACGATTTCCTTGCATTTGTGAATGCTATCATAATCCTTGCCTTCAATTAATCTTTGGTGTTACAAACAGTTTTGCTGGTCTCTTACTCAACTGCGACACACAAAAAATAATCAAGGGGTTTGCAGTTTTGGGAGTTAGCTTACCAGATGAAAGTGGTGATGTGGTAGGAGAAATTATCTGACAGCCTACTTGTGTGTCATGCTACAGAGTCCTGCTGACAGACATAAGGACTTTCCATCAGCTATCCTGTTGAAATACGGCAATACTACCTCTTCGTGCCACTTGATGCAGGCCTCCGTGTTGAGTTTGAGACCCTCAACAACTAATTCGAGTGTACTTTTCTTATCAGAACTATCAGCGAGTTTTCTGGGCTTCTGTATTTTTGTAATCTTCATTAGATTAATCCAACTCTTTCCGAATCCTATAAAATGTCATCAGATCGACATCTTAACACTCTGAAATGATCGCATTACAGCTTCTGGCGTGAATTGCAAGCAGCGCAGCATGCTGCTTCTAAATTTCTGGCTGAGTGAATTACGTCATGGTGTTCGTTTTCTCACAGAGATTGCACTATTGACCTTACTATACTGTGTCATCGAGAATATAAAAACAACTATGTCTATATGCGAAATCAAAAATATAAAATTGCAAAAATTTAACCATCTCTCGCTGTATACACTACTTGCCATAATTATTGTACTAGTCACTTCTGCTAGTCTCTTATAGCAAAGGCTTCCTGGCTGCCTTGTAAAATTTTGCAAAGTAATAACCACAAAATAACCATTCTATTTTCCTTTAGAATAATCCTCTTGGCAATAAATATTAAAAAATAGTATGAAATACATAAATTGTTTTAAAAACTGGGGTGGCCTAATATTTATAGTCGGTAGTGTATATTTAAACAAAACATACCATTACACTGAAAGTATACAATTATGTACAAGATATCTTGCATACAAAATTTATAGATTTCAGCATTAAATAACCATAGTGATTGAAATGCCGCTAAACAAAATCAACTATTTAGTCAATTCTTTTTTAGACATAATACACACTTGGGTGATTATGTCTCTTTCGAGACATCACTGACATGGCAGATTTTCCCCACAGTAGATTGCAGTTATTTAGTGCGGTAGACCGGTTGCCAGACAATGATACCGATCCCAGTGTGTCCTGCTATTCAAGGTAGAAGATGGTATTTGTGAGTAACTGAATGAGTCGAATTAACTGGAATTCGAACCTGGCTCTCCGATTTGTCATTCCTAGTCGACATCCTTTACACCACAACGCACATTAACCAACCAACTAAAACAAGAATATACCAAATGATATTCACCATTGGAAATGAGATACACGATCGTGTATTGAGCGTTGTCTAAACGTGTTACGTGCAGTCAGTGACACTTATAAATTCTTGTTCTGATGTGTTTACATATAAAACATGTATACTTGTGTTTTCCAAGAAAGCTTGTCGAGTTATCCTCATTTTTTCCTTATTTATGAATGTTTAAAGTTGCGCAGATAATATATTGACATTCAATATTTTCATGGCTATATTCTTTAATTTTACAAAGCTGTCATCCAGCTTACCAACAATTTGTCAAAAGACACCACGCTAATTGAAATATTCTTTAGATATTAAAACAATACAATATATATGGATCATCATTAAAAGAGACTTATATGATAACTATATTGAAAATTATATTCAAATAAAGAATATAAAATTAAAAACAAGAAAACGATGTTGCAAATAATGTTAAAGTTGAAACAATAAAAAAGATAAAACCAAACGAAAAATATTTTTGAATGTTATAAAATACCAAGGAACTTATATCGATATCTAATATAATAGCTTTTATTCCCGTAGTTTTCAAGTAAGTGTTTCTGTGGCATATATCTATTAGATTGTAATAATTGTATGTTAAACTTAGATTGTTTGGAGAGATAAGCGTAGCATTCAGAAAATAAGTTATGATAAATAGTTTTAAAGATCCCTAGTTTGAATCATAGACAATGTATAACATATAATATTTAGAAGATTTTTCTTTTTGCTAACACGGAATGGTTAGTTTCTATTTCATACATAAATCTTTAAAAAATCTGAGCAGTGTAGATTTTATCTGTTTTTAATAATTTTTGTTCATTCAAATTTCGATAAAATACAAAACAATAGCAAAATAAAGAATATGAAAAATACCTCCCATATTTTAAATTGTTACTTTTGCGGTGCTAAGAAATTTAGGAAAGTGGCAACGTGTCTTTTTGTAGCTAATAAGTTACTGTGGGATACGACCAATTACTATCTTTTCTTGGATTGATGCAGAGCGTGCGTTTGCTTTTGAAATGTTCTTGTAAAGATTGGTGAATCTTTAATTGCAATACAGTGCGATTTTTCATGCTCATTTTATATTATGTTCCGCAAAGAAAAATAGCCTGTTTCAGTTTTAACATTATCTATCTATCTATCTATCTATCTATCTATCTATCTATCTATCTATCTATCTATCTATCTATCAGTTTGCTCATTATCTATCTATCTATCTATCTATCTATCTATCTATCTATCTATCTATCTATTTCAGTTTGCTCATTATCTATCTATCTATCTATCTATCTATCTATCTATCTATTTCAGTTTGCTCATTATCTATCTATCTATCTATCTATCTATCTATTTCAGTTTGCTCATTATCTATCTATCTATCTATCTATCTATCTATCTATCTATCTATCTATCTATCTATCTATCTATTTCAGTTTGCTCATTATCTATCTATCTATCTATCTATCTATCTATCTATCTATCTATCTATCTATTTCAGTTTGCTCATTATCTATCTATCTATCTATCTATCTATCTATCTATTTCAGTTTGCTCATTATCTATCTATCTATCTATCTATCTATCTATCTATCTATCTATTTCAGTTTGCTCTTATCTATCTATCTATCTATCTATCTATCTATCTATCTATTTCAGTTTGCTCATTATCTATCTATCTATCTATCTATTTCAGTTTGCTCATTATCTATCTATCTATCTATCTATCTATCTATCTATCTATCTATCTATCTATTTCAGTTTGCTCATTATCTATCTATCTATCTATCTATCTATCTATCTATCTATCTATTTCAGTTTGCTCATTATCTATCTATCTATCTATCTATCTATCTATCTATCTATCTATCTATCTATTTCAGTTTGCTCATTCATCTATCTATCTATCTATCTATCTATCTATCTATCTATCTATCTATCTATCCATTTTTCATTCACTTAGTATTTCCTTTTATTCAATTATTCCCTTTGACCTTAACCACTATATTAAAAATGACCAAACGCAAACAAGGACTTGATTCTATCTATCTATCTATCTATCTATCTATCTATCTATCTATCTATCTATCTATTTCAGTTTGCACCTTATCTATCTATCTATCTATCTATCTATCTATCTATCTATCTATCCATTTTTCATTCATTTAGTATTTCCTTTTATTCAATTATTCCCTTTGACCTTAACCACTATATTAAAAATGACCAAACGCAAACACGGACTTGATTCTATCTATCTATCTATTTATCTATCTATCTATCTATCTATCTATCTATTTATCTATCTATCTATCTATCTATCTATCAAATTTTTTTCATTATCTATCTATCTATCTATCTATCTATCTATCTATCTATCTATCTATGTGCATGTGTACATATATTGACTGTATGTCTTCCAGATGTAGGAGCTGATTTTCTAAGCGCCATTTAGGTGCTGCACAAGATTGAAAGTATGAGGCACACAGTGAGGATCAAACTGATTACTTGCTAAGCATTACACCACGTCGAGGTGCCAAAATAGTGACGTTCTAATCGTAGCTTAGATGTGTCACAAGGTCGAAAGCATGGGACACCTTGTGAGCATCGAGCTCTCTACAGTGTTGTAATGATTCTAGCGAGACAAGCTTTGCTAATCATTTCACCACGTTGAAGTGATTTAGAAAAGGTGGAATCTTCTTCGGCTTATTAGGTTGTCGCATAGGGGAAAACACAAAAACACACTAGTGGATTAAACCATTCTTTCGTGAATTTGGTGACATTTGTTTTTTTAATTCTTTCACTCCCACTCTAAACAATGTGATAAAAACATGAAAACGGAAGTGATTACTATGTGTGATGGAATCTGAGAAAAGATATTATTAAAAAGATAGTGCAATAAATGAGCAGAAAAATATAGACGCGAATAAAAAACAATATATGAATGCACATGTCTGAAAGTGGCATTGAAAACGATGATCAGTCCAGTAAATGTGGTACGTGATACACACTTGGGTGATGATGTCTTAAAAGAGTATTTTGAAATTACTTTCTACGTTAGACTTGTTGCCAACTCGGCCTATGGAACCCAATCTATTCTTCTTTTTAACCTATAGCTTGATGGAGGAGAAACGGAATAAAATCTTTCCGAAGTATTTTTGCGGATAAGTAAATGCAACGAATACAACTGGAATTCAAATTCGGTTCTCCGTTTTCTCTTGCCAAACCGAATTCCACTACTTCATATCCTAGAGCAATGGTCAGTTAAGTGGCATACGTGAAACACGCTTGGGCAACCATGTCTCGAAAGAGAAATGACTGACTGGGCAGAAGATTATCCCGCAGTAGGTTGCCATTGATTTCTGCGGTAGACTGGTTGCCAACCAAATCTATAGAACCCAATCTGTCCTGTTATTTAACCATAACTGGAAGGAAGAGAGGGACTAATACCTTCCCAAGGGTATTTGCGAGTAAGTGAATGCAATGAATGCAACTGGAATTCCAATTCGGCTCCCCGATTTCTCGTTTCGATAGATAGATAGATAGTTAGATAGATAGATAGATAGATAGATAATGAAAGGCACAAGAATATGAATTTTTACGATGTATAGATATATCTATTTAATATTTGTACACATGGCTAGATACCGAGAAACGCACAGAAACGTGAAATTAACCACAATATTTAGATATATCTGTTCGATATATGTACACATGCACATAGATAGATAGATAGATAGATAGATAGATAGATAGATACTAACAAAGACACAGGGAAAAAAGTGACTACGATTTTTTGAATATTCGATCTAATGTTTGAATTGAATTTACTTTTTAAAGCAGCATCCTACTAATAGTTTTGTTGCTGCACTTGCTGTTCTAGTGTTCTTCCAAGTACATTATCTCCCCTCTATAAGTGTATTTAAATGGCATTCGTGGTATTTTTGTTATTTCTTTCTTTTTTTTTTTTTTGAAAGGACCGTATCTCAATTGTGTTTTTTTTTAAATTTTCAATTTTATTCGCATATTTCGCCAGTGTCCGCTATGTATCCCCCTAAACACTGGGTTCTACATCTGTTCTTGGATCGACTAATTTGTTCGTACTTCTAACCCACAGAATTTTGTCAGCTTCATATATTGGGATGCAGTGTCTTTCTTTTCATACTGATTAGTTTGCCATTCTGACTTGCTAAAGGTCATTTTTTAAAATATTCGAACTAATATTCGAATTTAACTTTTTGCCTAGTAGGCAACCTCCTACTATTCTAAAGCGATTTCTTTTGGTCTGTCGTTGCTGTCTTGTCTCCCATTTTCTCTTAATCTATTGACCTTAGAATTTTTTTCACTGTTTTTCTACACTGTACGTACCTATTTATTTACTGACCTTAGGGGGGAAATCTTTTCTCCTATTTTTCTTGTTGTTTTTCTCGCTGTACTTATGGTCAAGGATGCATTCCAGAAGTAGAGTAGAATACTAAGAGACAAGAAATTTTCGTTGGAAGCAAAGGAAAGAGCACTGGATTATGTAATGTCTGTCCGTCAATATGGCAGTGAATGCCGAACAATCTAATCAAAGATGAAGTAATAACTTGAAGAAACTGAAATGTAGTTCTACAGAAGGATGCTGAGGATACCATAAACAGAAAACGAGAGCAACGAGTTTTTGGAGAGGATGGACACAAAAACGAAACTGATACTATCAAGAAAAGTCAGCTTAAGATAATGTAATAAGGAAATGGGGCTTGAAGAATATGATGTCCACGGGGACGGATAAAGAAAGGGAGGCAAAAGAAACCAACGCATAGCATACATGATAGATTTGAGCAGTTCAATGAGAGAGAGCTGATTGAGTTGGATAACAAGAGAAGGGTTATTAAGAGCGACAAGTTATAAAGAGATGTGGAAAGCCATGATGGCCTACGCCCTGAAGGGACACGATCTATAGAAAAAAAAACTTTCCGTGCCCCGACCCCCATTAATTTACTCGTACTACTAGATCGGCATTAATATCATATCATTCTACCATCAAATTAGTCAAATGTAACCGCTACTTCTACTCTAATAGTTTCTTTACTCGCACGCCCCGTCTGTGGAACTACCTTTCGTATAGTTGCTTCCCTGATAACTAAAATCTCCAAAAGATTAAATGCAACGTCAATCGCCATCTTTTTTTATAACTGAATCCCGTACATCTTTTATCCATTCCTCAATACCATAGCTACCCAGACTTTTCTCTCATTGTAACCCCCTGCAAACTATTAGCCCCCCCCCCAAACTTGGCTTAGGGTGATATGATTAAAAAAAATAAAAAAATTAATCGATGTAAAACTTTAAGAGAGTTTCAAGAAAACGATCAAGGCAGATACACTCATAGATATATCGATGGTTAAACAAACAACTATGTTTGTTAAGAATGATCCAACTGTATTTCTGTGCTTTTGTGTGCAATTTTGACGTTTACGTTGGTGGAACTACCTTTCGTATAGTTGCTTCCCTGATAGCTAAAATCTCCATAAGATTAAATGCAACGTCAATTGCCATCTTCTTTATAACTGAATCCCGTACATCTTTTATCCATTCCTCAATACCATACGTACCCAGGATTTTCTCTCACTCTAAATCCCCGCAAACTATTAGCTTCCCCACTTGGTTTGGGGGTGATAGGATTTTTTAAAAAAATAAAAAGATTGATCGATGCAAAATTTTAAGAGCGGTTCATGAAAACGATCAAGGCAGATACACTCATAGATATATCGGTGGTTAAACAAATAACTATGTCTTTTAAGAATGATCCAACAGTATTTCTGTGATTTCGTGTGCAGTTTTGACGTTTACATCGGTGGAACTCCCTTTCGTATAGTTGCTTCCCTGATAGCTAAAATCTCCATAAGATTAAATGCAACGTCAGTTGCCATCTTCTTTATAACTGAATCCCGTACATCTTTTATCCATTCCTCAATACCATAAGTACCCAGACTTTTCTCTCATTGTAGCCCCCTGCAGACTATTAGCCTCCACACTTGGTTTAGGGTGATAGGATTAAAAAATAAATAAGATGATTGATCGATGCAAAATTTTAAGAGAGGTTCAAGAAAGCGATCGAGGCAGATATACTCATAGATATATCGGTGGTTAAACAAATAACTATGTGTGTTAAGAATGATCCAACTGTATTTCTGTACTCTCGTGTGCAGTTTTGACGTTTAGTTTGAATCACGCTTTTTCACTTCTCAGCTGATAAAATAAAAAGAAGACGCGTTTTAGAACTCAGTGAAAGAGATTTGTCTCTCTACGCCATTGGAGCTGTTGTTATTTCAAACTGACGATAAGAAAGCAGAGGGAGGCGAAAGGAGCTCGCAATAATATCTGCGAATTCCTCCATTCAATAATCGGGTTTGGTTCCTTACCTTTGGCAATGAATTCTTTCCGCCTACGCATTTTCTAACTTCCTGATTCCGAAGATTTTCAGTTCAGTTTTCCTTTTCTTTCTTTTTTTGTTTCTGTCTGTTTTTCACTCATAATTTTTTTTCTTACATTTAACTATCTTATATTTTTCTTCTTTTTTTGTCATTTTTTCGTTTTTTTCTTTTTATCTTTTCTTTTTTATCTTTTTCTTAATCCTTAATTCTTTTTCGCTGATTTATCTTTCTATTCTTTTTCTCTTTCTTTCCTTTTTTCTTTCTTTATTTTATTCTTTATTTTACTTATTCCAGATTTTGCATTCTTTCCTTCCTTCATTGGTATATTTTTCTTCTTTCTTTCATTTTGATAGTGCACGAATAACCTTTCAAGTAGGGGATTAGGAATTTTTGACGCGATACAGCGAAGAACGAAAAACTCACAGATTAACTCACAAATAAATACAAACGCATGCAATCACGTATATGTACGCATACGTTTATACACAGACAAGCACATATATACTGTGCTACATACACGTACGCGTAAGCGCAAAGATACAGGCTTACTCACAAACTTGCACATACACACATATATGCATATATACAGTATAACTGTCTGCTTCGTCGTTATCGAATTCCTGTTGTAGATGCATTCTTAGGAACAGGTTGTGCTGAACAGTCCAATGTAGTTTATGCTGAAGCTATTCAATGCGCACCTTAGTTACAGTTTCTTAGAAAGATTACATAATTTTACGTGATCATCTATTTATATAATGCCAAAACGTTAAAACTCTCAGGCACGATGAGTTGTCATTCAGTACTAACACAGCCATCGACAAAAAAATTCAGTTTACACACGAGGTTTAGATCATCTGCTGTTATGATTTTAAGCACTTTCAAATTAGTGCCTCTTTTAACCTATTTACAGATACTGGTATTCATTTTTTTTATTAATTTTACAGATAAGAAGACATTTCTCTAAAATTCGAGAATACAATTATTTTTTTCGGGAAAAATAACCGAATTGGTTGAATCTGCGTAAAAGAATCATAGCCCTGATATTGTCATCCTATTTTGACAAATTGTTCACTCTATATCAAATTTGGACTGCGAGAATTTCCCGTTTTAAGCTACCTAGGTTTTGGGACGGGCAAGCAAGCGATAAGAAAGAGTAAATTCTCTCCCGCTCATCACTGAAGGAGCTGGAGACTCAATTGAAATAGATAACTGATAGTGCTTTCGTTTTGAACTGGTAAGAATTATACAATGAAGGACCCCTCTGTAGTTACCCTTTACCACTCCGATTTTGGGTTTTTTCAATAAAACCGAGGTGAAAAACGAAATTAGCGGATTTGGGGCCCGTGATTTGAATAAGACGGTCGAACTGAAATCGCCGTGCTGCTAGAGAATGGTTTGAGGCTCGTGATTTGAATGAGAATGCCGAACTGTGATCGGCTTGCTGCTAAAGACGACTGACTAAACCCCGACTCCGATAACATTGTTACTGGAGTTATTATTGAAATACCAGCCAACTTTTGCGTGTCACCAGCTTTAACTTGCTTATAATGTGTATATAATCGATGTATCAATATATATAAAATAAAACTAGATCCGTGGCGTTGCAGTGTTCTCTACTAATTATATTCCTTTTACCAACTATCAGCTACCGCGTATCGCGTAAATCAACCCTGCTTTTGCCAGTCCGAGATCAACAACTTTTCAGCCGGCCCAGCATTCTTAACTCAAACCAAATAACCGCATCTGAAAGGTTTGTTTCTTGCCGGGCAGATAAGATTTTGATACTCCAACTCATTTCAGAATTATCCTTTTAATCTCTTACCGGATGTATTGCGTGTTGAATAGGCGAACGTAACTCAAACTTCATCTGAGTCTGATGTTTTTCCTTTCAAACTTTCCTACCGCCGATTAGCATGAATCAGACTACTCTCCCTAAAAGTAAAACACTGCGCCTCCTCGGGTAAACTCTCACAACAGACCTCCAGTGTAATGACTATATAGAATCCATAGCGAAATCCGCTGCTAAGAAAATCGGTTCTCTTTACTGAGCCAGGAAGTTTTTCCCGTTTGAAAGAATCCTACACATATACAAATCTATCATCCGCCCGTGCATTGAATACTGCTGCCATATCTTGTCGGGTGCTCCTGCCATCCACCTAGGGGTCCTTGACAAACTCCAACATAGAATATGTAATGTGATCAGTCCCGATTTGACAGCTCGGATACAGTCACTTTCTCACCGACGCAATGTAGCTTTCCTGTGTCACTTCTACAAATATGGCTTCTGCTCAGATGAACTTTGCTCACTGGTACCCCACCCATACATGAATTTGCTCGTGCCACAAATTTAGCAACTATGTTCCACCCTATTTTGTTCCACCAATAAGTTGTAGACACAAATGCTACTCCATCAGCTTCCTCTCTCGCACTTCCCGCCTGTGGAATTCACTTTACTTGCTTTCCAGACAGCTACAATCTTCAAGAATTCAAATGTAAAGTCAATAGTCATCTTCTATTTCACTAACTTGCATCTTCTCTCTCTCTCTCTCTCTCTCTCTCATGCGCCTTTCTTCGTCTACTCTCATCAGTATTCTCATCCATCTCCTACCCTCTTCCTTACACCTCCTGTAACCTGTCACTCTTTCTCATAATTTACCTCATATGTAACCCCCTGCTCAACAGTGGCAGTAAAATACCTTGCTTGTGGCGACACGATTATTAAAAAAAAAAAAAAAAAAAAAAACTAAAAACCTTGGATAAGGTACAACTCCGTCTATCATCTCATCCCATTCTCGATTATAAGTTAAATATCAGGGAGCACTGTGTTCTAGCTTTTTTGTTAATTGCTAAGCTATGAGAAAAATTCTGACTTCTCAATACGGGAAAAATAACTTGAAATCCACTCCACTATTACAAGTCACAGATCAAGTTGGTTCATTGTATCACGCGAGACAATTTTCCTTTCCAGAATCTATATTGCATATCTGTAAGTCTACTATACGTCCATGCTTAAAATATTGCTGCCACATATGGATCAATGCTCCTGTTATTTATCTATGGTCCTTGATAAACTGAAAAGAATAATCATCAATATTATTAGTTCTGATCTGGTGACTCGGCTTCACTTACTTTTCCACCGCCTTAATACTGCCTCTCTTTGATCTAATTAATGAATACTTTCATGGTAATTTTTAAAATAAGCTCATTGCTATAGTACTTAGAATTTTGGGCGTCGATATCACACCAATTTTTCAATTGAGCTGGCTAGATGTAATCGTAAATTCTATGCTACCATTTTATTTTCTCGCTTCTGGAACTCTTTTGTAGCTCACTGATTTCTAGCCAGTTTTAATCTTCAGAAATTTAAAAGCTATGTCAACCGCTATTAAGTGTCCTCCTGAATATTTTTCTCTTTCCACTCATTAGTAACGTTTCTGCTTCTAATTCTTCTATACACAGTTCCTACATGTTACTTAGTGGCTTTCTTACGTTGCATGAGAAGAACACTATTTAACAAAATAAAGAAATATAATCTCTGAACAAGCATGATCGTCTATGACTTGAAATTACATGACCTTCAAAATATAAAATGGAAAATATTTTAGTATGTCATATATCTTAGTAAATCATATTAGTTTATGTATCATGTCCATAACTTATCCCTTCGGAATGGGAGCGGTGATGGTTTTCCACAACTTCCTATCCTTTGTAGCACCTAGTAATATTTTTTCCGTTCTTACTAACTGCTACTAGTCAGTCAGTTAAGTGCCATATGTGATACGCGTTTAAACGATCATGTCGCAAAAAAGACATAACTGACTGGGCAGAAATTTTCCCACAGTAGATTGCCATTACTTTCTGTGGTAGACTGGTTGCCAACCAAGGCTATAGAGCCCAGCTGATTCTGCTTTGCTATTAAAACCACAGCTGGAGGGAGAAGAGACGGATGAATACCTTTCTCAAGATTATTTGAGCGTAAGTAAATGCAAGGAAATCAACTGGAATTTCACCGATTTCACATTTCCAGCCGATATCCACTGCACCACAAGTGGCTGTACTGCCATCAATTTACAAAAAAACAAAACAAAAAAAAAATTACAAGTTTTTTTCTCTTTCTTCTTCTTGCTTTCAGTATGCGATGTATGTTTAACATTCTCTAAGCCTTCTTTCCTCACATTCTGTCCGAGATTTCTCTGATTGTAAGTATAATTTTCTTTTTTGTTTGTATTTTCCTAAAACATCTTCCTTACTCATATGTTTCATTCATTCTTCTGCAGAACCACATCTCGGTTGCTTTAATATTATTTACCCGAGCCTCCTCACAAATTCGAGATGTGGCACGAAGCTATTTTTACGTGGAGCATTCCGAGCGCGTAAACTCGTGCAAAAATACTCCGTAGACCCTGCATATATAGGTCAGGAGATCGTCTATTTACCCTAGATGAGACACTGCTCTTCGGCATAGCCTCGTCTAGGTTCTTTTCCGCCCGAATGTTAGAGAATCATCATGTAAGGAAATTGTCCAGTATTCACAGCTATTTATGAGGATTACTATTACATAACAGTTCAGCACTGTTTTCTTTGTTTCTTACAGTTTTTTTCTGTTTCTTAATACGTTTATTTTAACTTTTTTAAATATTTCTTCACACAATACAAAGTCCACGAGCCACTCCAGGTAGATGCTTATTAAATAAGTTTGTTTAAGTAAGAAGTACATATTTTATGTAATATCATCAAGATGACCATAGTTCTTTCCACACCGCCCTGTATATCCTTTCCTTTCGCTCCACCTTTGCAACTGTCATCACACATGTATTTCCATCCTTCTCTTACTCCTTTCTAACTGGTTCGTACTTCTCTTCACTCTCCTCTAATCTTTTTCACTTATGTCGCCCCCTGCATATCAGTGGCGTTACCGCCTTGCTCGAGGTGATATTATTAAAAAAATAAATAAAGGGAAAAAATGGCTTACCCACTACATGAAGGTATTAACCATTGTGTAGCTATGGAAGTTATAAGTTGCTTGTCTAATTCAGAATCCGTTAACATATGTTAAAAAGTTTACCAGATATTTCTTCTTCCTCTATGTACACTCTCCTTTCAGGACGTAGGCGATCATGGTTTTCCATGTCTCTCTATCCCTGGTGGCTCTTAGCACGCTCTCTTCTTTAACACCACACAACAGTCGTATTGTCATCCACCTGATCAGGACCTTCAAATATGTTATTTGCTGCTTTCTCCTGCGTCCTTTTCCCTCTATCTGTTCTGTTAGTATCAGATTCTCCAAGCCCTCCTTCCTCATTGTATGTCCCAGGAACTTTAGCTGTATCATTCTAATGCTCAGTATTGATTTCCTTTTCGTTTCCATCCTTTCCAAAACCTCATCATTGTTCAATGATATCCTCAGTAGAACCCCATTTCAATTGCTTCACGTTTTTTCATCTTCTTTGATGATATTGTCCAACATTCACTGCTATATTGAGGACATCACGAAGCAATCCAGTACCCTTTTGTCTGTGTCTCGCAAAATTGTCCCGTTTTCTTAATAATCTACTCAACTTCTGGAACGTGTCCTTTGCCATGCCAATTCGGATCTCTGTGTCGCACTTTCAGTCTTCTGTTAGAACACTTGCCATGTATATAAATTTTTTGTACCCGCTTGATTTTTATATCACCCACCTGTATTTGGCAGTTTCAGCTGCTCTTTTTGTTGATGACCAATCATTCGGTTTATTTGCAGTTTTTTGCAGGCCTTTCTTGTCACTTTCCTCAGCTACTTTCTGTAGGAGGTTTGTAATTTCCTTTCCGTGTCTTCTATCAGCACTGTATCATCTGCGTACCTTATGTTGTTATAATTCTATAATTGCTTGATTTTGACATTCGAGGTTAAAACTTGGGTTCTTTCTTTTGTTTACAATACTAACATCTGATATTTGTTAGTAAAGTCCAGACATTAGCATCATAAAGTAAGTACTTTGGGATTACAATTTCACAGCCAGTTGCCCAAAAGCTTACGAAATTGTAGATGCATAACTTTCGTGTTGGCAAAAACTTCAGACTGTGTATTTTAGGAAAACTCTTTAGTAGAACTGATTAAAGAAAGATGTGATACATTACTTTCACAAACATTTTCTCATTTAGGGAACTTAAGTAATGATAACCAGCCTATAACATTGTAAAAGATCAAATGAATCTAATTACGTAGCGCCGCTTAAATGAAGTTTACCACCGTAGCAAAGATCCGTGTTTGAAACTATTTAACCGCCAGGAATTATGAATTCCTACGAAGCTACACTGAGAAAATTATCGTAATATATATTAAGAGGTTACAATTTTCTTATTGCCTAAGACGTTTTATTTTTTTAGTCATTTTTAGCCCAAGCAAAGCGACGAAGCCATTTAGACAAAAACGGTTACTTTGAATGAAAACATCTGAGTAAAAAACATTTCGGGAGAGATAAAAATGAACAAACAGATTTTAAGGAGTCAGAGGATGACAACTGATGTTGCATTTACTTTTCTTAAGATCTTAGTTGACAAGAAAACAAAAAGTCAGAATTTTTTTTCAGAGAAGAAACTGTTTAAACTTGATTGATTCATTCATTTTCACCGGCTTATCAGCCGATTGCAGATATTTAAATATTTTTAGATTGCATTATTATTTTTTTCGAGATGAAACTGCGTAGAGAATTGAGAAACTGGAAAATTTCGTTGTTTACAAAGAAAAGCATACTAGACTATGATGTGATATATGTCCTCCTGTATCGCATCGAATGTTGGACAATTACCTTAGAGATGAAGGAAAGACCCGAAGCAACCGAAATGTGGCCATGCAGAAGATTGCTGAGGATACCATGGACCGAAAACGTGAGCAACAACTAGGTTTTAAAGAGGATGAAAGTAAAAAAGAAAAATATTTTATATTAGAAAGAGACAGTTGCAGCTTTCGGGAAAAGAAATGAGGAAGAATCTGATGCTTACAGGGCGAATGTAGGGGAACAGAAACTGAGGAAAATAGCGCGTGATATACTTGATGGGCTTGAGCAAATCGATAGTAGAACGAGGTTTTGAAGAAATAGCAAGACAAAATTTATTAAGAAAATGTGGAGGGCCATGATTGCCGATGTCTTGAAGGTACACGGCTCATAGAAGAAGAAGAAGAAGTATTTAGTGATACAGTTCTTTATAATTAACTATACACTGACCAGGCTAGATGTTGCTTAACTTCGGTGATCTTGCGGAAAACAATGTTTAAGCAGTTTATGATGCCATTGGTAGATCTAACAGAGTAGCACTTGTTATTTCCAAGCTGTCATCTATATAGTTTCTGACTAGGTTGGAATTTTCTTAACTTCGTTGATCGTACAGCTAACCGGTGTTTCAACGTGGTGTTGCCGTAAGCAAAGCTTGGAGAAAAATCAATGATAAGAAAATTAATGACACAGGGAAAAAACAAAGTTTGGGCAATTTTGTCTGAATTAGTTTTACTTGATGAACGTCTTCATGTGTGTGAAGGAGAGGAGGGATATAAGAATCCAAGCGTCTGTTATCATTATGGGCCGACTGGCAATACTGAATATGTTGGAACACTGAAATTTTAAATTTCTGCTTTTCTTCTTTTAAATATATCTGGATATGTAGTTCATAGCTTTAAGTTCCATTACGCTTTTCCTTTTTGCTTTTCATCATTTTTATTACCAGGTAGATGACCTCAGGAAGTCTATCTTCATAGCACTACTTAAAAAGCCAGGAGCAAACGAGTGCGAACTCCACAGAACTGTCAGTTTAATGAGCCATATAACAAATCTGATTGTCCGATTCTTGATGAATAGAGCGAGAAGCAGAATCATGCAAGAGATAGGACAAGAACAGTGTGGTTTCTTTAAAGACACGGGAAAAAGGAATGCCATATTTATGATTAGAATGCTCTCTGAAAGGTCAATACAAATGAAGAAGGACATATACCTGTGCTTTATTGATTATGCGAAGGCGTTTGACAAAATACGCCAAAAGAGATGATGGAGATGCTCGGCAGCCGTAACATATTTGGGAAAGACTTGAGAGTAATCTAGAACCTTTACTGGCAGCACACCGTTTGCATACGGACAGGTAATGAATTCAGCAGATGTATAAAGATAGAAAGGGTCGTAAGACAAGGATGTATTTTTTTCCCCTGATCCGTTCAATTTGTACAACGAGAATATTTTGAGGACCCTGGAGTTATGCCTGTATTTGTTATCGGAGGCCACAATTTGAACAACCTAAGGTACGCAGATGATACAGTGCTGATAGTGGACACAGAAAGGAAACAACAAGACCTTCTACAAAAGGTAGCTGAAGAAAGTAACAAGAAAGGACTAGAAATAAACTGCAAGAAAACCGAATGCATGGTCATCATTAAAAAGGGCAGCCCAAATGTCAAATACAGGTCGGAGATAATAGAATCCAGCCGGTACAAAAATTTAAATACCTGAGAAGTGTTATAACAGAAGACGGAAAGTGCGACACAGAGATCCGAAGGCGAATTAGCATGGCGAAGGAAGCATTCCAAAAATTGAGTAAGGTGTTAAGAAACAGGTCAATTTTGCTAGAAACAAAGAAGAGAGTGCTGGATTGCTATGTGCTCCGTTCTTCAATATGGCAGTGAATGCTGGACAATATCATCAAAGATGAAAGAAAAACTGGAAGCAACTGAAATGTGGTTCTACAAAATGATGCTGCGGATTGAGCATGTGAACAATGATGAGGTCTTAGAAATGATGGAAACGAAAAGAAAATTAATACTGAGCATCAGGAAGAGGCAGCTGAAGTTCCTGGGACATGGAATGAGGAAAAAAGGGCTTGGAGTACCTGATAGTAACAGGCCAGATAGAGGGAAGAAGAGCCAGGGGAAAGCAATGGATAATATATTTGAAGGACCTAATTAGGTGGATGACGGAACGAGGGTTGCAGGGAGTAACAGGAGAAAGCACGCTCAGAGCCACCAGGGATAGGGAAACGTGGAAAGCCATTATTGCGTACGTCCTGAAGGGACAGTGCACATAGAAGAAGAAGAATCCCTCATTTTGATAATAGAAGATTGACTAAGTGAAATGTTGCAAGAATTTGGACGCAATTGTTCCCGGATGATCTAGCAATCAATTCCGTTTCTATGCACTTTCGCCTTAGTAAATTAGAGTATTATTTAACTCGAAATTATGTTCAGGCTCATTACACTGAGTTACTAATGTGTTGTGTGTTTTTTATAAAATATTTATAAATATTTATAAATATAAACTTCCATTCAAATTATTTGAGGTAATTTTTTTTTAACTAACTATATAACCTGATGTTGCTAGTGGTCTTTCAGTGTTTACTTTGAAATGGTAACTTCAAGTGCTTATTCAAAAAGCTGTGAGTCGTAAGTTAATAAGTAAGTATTTTTTTTTTGTAAACCGGGACTCGTACTTGATCAATTTTGCCATTAAAAGGAAAGATGTATGTACAATTGGAAGAATGGGACCGAGCTTTACGAGAGCCTGTAATATGTAATATGATGCAATGACGTTGTGACGCAGAAGAATTGGATGCATGGTCCCTGCAAAGTCGGACCGGTTTGCCCCTTGTAGAAAACATAAAATTTTTATGGCATACAATAAGGTAGAAGTTACAAAAAAAGACTAAAGTTAAAATACAACTAAATCACATTGAATCACTGGAAATTTATTGATATCCACGCATGTGTCTGGGAATACAAATATGAAAGTTACCTTTCAGAATCGTAAAAATATATTTTTTTATTATTCCACAGCCGATTTAAGATTTTGATACTCTTTTGTATATATAAAAATAGAAACACTTAATATTAAAATCTAAAATAAGAAATTTATTATATTATACAAGTACAAAATTTAACCAACTTCTTGTTCAATTTAGAAATTTAGAAAATTAGAAAACTTACGATAATTTTTCCTGGTCAATTCAATTTTTTAATTTTAACAAAATTCAGCATTTTCTTTGTCAATTTTGTTTTTTGATTTCCAGTTGAATTCGTTGTATTTACTTACGCGCAAATACCCTTGGAAAAAGTATTAATCTGCCTCTTCTTCCTCCCGCTATGGATTAAATAACAAGACAGATTGGGTTCTATAACCTTTGTTGGCAATGAGTCTACCGGAGAAAGAATTGGCTACCTACTACTGGGAAATCTGCTCAATCAATCATGTATCGTTCGCCAATGCGTGTATCAAGTATGACACTTACTTGATTGATCTTGATGTGTATGCAGCCATACGAACAAATTTCCTCGTCAGGTGTCTGTTTGATCACGTAAAATTTCACAGGCATTCGAATATAACTGGAAAATAACAGAGGTATTGGATCCGTGCAAATGTTTGTGCCTGGTTTTCATTGATTAGAATGTTCTAAATGGGCAAGAACTTTTTCAATGCTCTAATAATAGAAGAAAATGCGATGAGAGATACCATGAGAACTGAATTTCAGGACTACATTGCATATGGTTTACATAAAAAAAAAATCATAGTGACTATGAAAACATCCTGTAAAAGGTTCTAATCGATGTAGAGTGTTACATTGTAAGAAAGACATTTTATGGGGATAGATGGGGAAGATAACAGTTGACTGTAGATTTGAACAGGTTAAGCTTGTAATTATCAAGAAGGCATCCTATGAGAGTTGATTAAACAAAGGAGAAGGATCTCCTCCTTACATCTCATCAATGTATTACGGAGTGAATGAGGGTGGTTTACTGCAAAGTACGTGGCACGGCGCGACTTAACCATGGAGATTAGAATTTGTTGATTCTAAACCCTTTTCAAGAAAATTCGCAACAGGGCTTCGACCAACTTGCGACGTTTAGTCTGAGAGTAACGGATTGCAAGGGAGAAATAATTCGTTGCATACAGGGACTTGTAAAACGCTTTGGGTCACTTTTTTGACTCTATCAAATCAGAAAAGTGAAGAGTAGACAACTGCTGTCTATAAGTAGAATGAGTCCTCCATTTTGAGCTAGATTTGGTTCTTTTAATGGGAAAAGCATTAATCCATCTCTTGAATATCAGCACAGATTGGGTTCTATAGCCTTGGTTGACAACCAGTCTACAGCAGATAGAAATGGTAACCTACTCTGAGATAATCTTCTGCCTAATCAGTCATGAATCGAGCTACATGATCTCTCAAACGCGTATCACGTATGGCATTTAACTGACTTACTGAATTAAGAGAATAGAAGGAACATTCAATTACTTACTAGAGGTGGACAGTGAACCGATCATTTTGTAGCAGTGAAAACGCTTGGTTGCCTAGTCTTATTCATTTTTCGTTAAACACACTTGAATAAAGAACTATATTTTCATGTTAAGAATGATATCAGCCGGCTGAATGCAAATGCAAAAGAATGTATACCTATGTTTTATGAATTATGCAAAAGCTCTTGATAAGTTAAAACAGAAAGATAATAAATGTTTAAACTGCGAGCTCAGGTTGAATATTATGCCGGATATGACGAAAACTACATCCGGCAGCAAGGCCTATGATTCGGAGGTTCTGAAGCCCCAGGGACCACCTCTTAATTTCTGTTGCTCTTATGTCTACCCTGAACCGAGGTGGAAGTACCTGTTAGAGTCCTAACTATGAGTAAATACAGCCCCCCGAACTGGGTTCAAAACACTATGAAATTATAAAATAGACTTTTATAGTAAAAATAGCAGCAATACATTTTGGGAAAAAAGAATATTGCCAGCGATAAATTTTTGAAGAAAACTATTACGAGAAACAATGTTTTTGGAAAAAATTGTCAGCAATATATTTTTGAACCAGCCTACAGCAGAAAGAAATGACAACTTACTCTGAGATAATCTTCTGCCTAATCATTCATAGATCGAAAGAGACATGATCTCTCAAACGAGTATCACGTATGGCACTTAACTGACTTAAATTTAGAGAATAGAAGGAACATTCAATTACTTACTAGAGCTGGACAGTGAACCGATCATTTTGTAGCAGTGAAAAGGCTTGGTTGCCTAGTCTTATTCATTTTGCGTTAAAGACATCTGTAGAACCAGATCTCTGTGAAAAACAATGTCTCCTTTATTTGTGAGGATATTTTTAAAAATTCACTGACATTTAATAAGAATATTGATATCACATAAAAATGTATACTCGTTTATATGTTTCTAAGGAAATTCCTCTGCTTTCTAATATTTTGATTAGATTTAGGTAGAATGCATTCCTTGTTATAATGCTAATTCAAATTCTACTGGAATATTTTCCGACCTTTGTCAAATTTTCAAGAAAATTGGTTCAGCCGTTTCGGAATCTATAGGTAACGGACACACAGACACACAGAGAGAGAGACAAAGTTCCATCTATAAATAAGTTTAGATATAAAGTAAATTAACAGAGACATGATCTCTCCAACGCGTATCACGTATGGCTTTTAACTGACTTACTGAATTAAGAGAATAGAAGGAACATTCAGTTACTAGAGCGGGACAGTGAACTGACCATTTTGTAGCAGTGAAAAAATTTGGTTGCCTAGTCTTATTCATTTTTCGTTAAAGACACTTGAATAAAGAACTATATTTTCATGCTTATAATGATATCAGCCGGAGAAATACAAATGCAAAAGGATGTATACCTATGGTTTATGGGTTATGAAAAAGCTCTTGATAAGTTAAAACAGAAAGATAATAGATGTTTAAACTGCGAGCTCAGGTTGAATATTATGCGGGATATAACGAAAACTACATCCGGCAGCAAGGCCTATGATTCGGAGGTTCTGAAGCCCCAGGGACCACCTCTTCATTTCTGTTGCTCTTATGTCCACCCTGACCCGAGGTGGAAGTACCTGTGAGAGTCCTATGGGCAAATACTGACCCCCGAAATGGGTTCAAAACACTATGAAATTATAAAATAGAGTTTAATAGTAAAAATAGCAGCAACACTTTTTGGAGAAAAAAGAATATTGCCAGCGATAAATGTTTGAAGAAAAATATTACGAGACATAATGTTTTGAAAAAAAAAATTACCAGCAATATATTTTTGAAGGAAAAAATTTAAAAAAATTAACAGCAATATATTCTGGGGAAAAGAAATATCTGTAAATATTTTCATTGCTTCAGCTCCGACGACCTTAAGTCACTGGTGCCCTTACCACATGAGTTTACTTGTGCAACCAGACTGGCAACTGGGCCTCGCCCATTCACAGTTAGATCAACCAAATGCAGCCGACAATTTTACTCCATCAGCTTTTTTCTCGCACTTCCCGCCTGTGAAACTCTCTTCCATATTCTTACTTTCTTTACAGCTACAACCTCCAGGAATTTAAATGCAAATTCAATTCCCATCTCTTAACCAATTGACTCCAATTCTTTTTACATACCCTGTATATCTTTTCCTTTCTCTCTACCTTTGCAACAGTGATCACACCTGTATTTCCATCTGTCTCTTGCTCCTTTCTCTAGCATCTCCTGTTACTGGTTCGTCTTTCTCTTTACTTTCTTTCTATCTATTTTTTCTCTTATGTAGCCCCTTGCGCATCAATGGCGTAACCACCTTGCTTGGAGTGAAACGATAAAAAATATTTTGACAATACATTTGATTCTCAACAAAAAGCTTTTTACAAAATTATGTCATTAAAACCTGATCTACAAACTGATTTCTTAAAAGAATACATATTCTATTTATTCGAATTTATTGTATACGTTTTCATGGCATTAAATAACCCATTGAGGTTGATATGCCATAAAACAAAACAAACCAAACTAATAAGGTTGATTATCTTTCGTGCGTTGGTAAACCATTGCTTTTTGATGAGAAAATAATTTTCAATCAACGTAATTGCTTGGTAAGTGTTATTCGAGCTCTGATTCCTTGAAAACAATGATTAAGAGATGGTATGCTGATTTAAACACGGTCGTACAGATACAAATGATGCTGAAGGCTCAGGTTGCACAAAATCGGCAGTTGTTCCTGAAAACCCAAAAAACTCCACACACTCCTTTTCACTAAGTGTAAACTGAAGCTGTGTGAAATAGCAAAAGAGTTTAACATATCAGAAGGCAGTGTATTTAGTATTTTGCATGAATATTTGTCAAGTAAAAAGCTGTGTTCAAAGTGGGTGCCGCATTTGCTCACATTCGATCAAAAATAACAACACGTCGACGATTCAAAGCGTTGTTTGCAACTGTTTTAACACAACAAGTAGGAGTTTTTGCGTAAATATGTGACAATGGATGAAACATGGATCCACCACTTCACCCCGGAGTCAAATTGGCAGTCAGCTGATTGAATAGCAGCAAGTAAAATCAGCAAACATCAGTAGGCAAGGTTTTGGCCTCCATATTTTTGGATGAGCAAGGTATTTTGTACATCGTGTACCTTGAGAAAGGAAGAACCATCAATAGCGAATATTATATAGCATTATTGGTGCGTTTAAAGGAAGAAATTGCCAAGAAACTGCCACAAATGAAGACGAATAATGTGATTTTTCACCAAGAAAACGCGCTGTATCACAGTTGATCGCAACGATGCCAAAACTACATGAATTGCGCTTTGAATTGCTTCCGCATCCACTCTATTCTTCAGATCTGACCCCCAGCGAATACTGGCTCTTTGCAAACCTCAAAAAATGCTCCAGGGAAAGCGATATCGAAAACTGAGGCGTATATTGAGGCCAAAGACAAATCGTTCTACAAAAAATGCATCGAATTGTTAGAGAAGAGTGGGAATTAGTGTACCACTCTAGAAGGAGACAATGTTAATGAATAAAATCGAATTTTGCCTAAAAGTTGTTGTTTTATTAGTTAGGTTCGGGATTTATTAAGTGACGTGTTATGGTTGTCAACAAATGGAACATCTTCAGATATGAATCACGAATTGAAGATCGCAAAATCAGACAAGTACACAATTTAAGTATTTAACAGAGGACGGAAAATATTCCAGTAGAATTCGAATTAGCATTATAACAAGGAAAGATGCGCACCGAAACCTAAGCAAAAAATGTACTGCTGATCATTTTATATAAAAGTATTGCTGGTATTTTTAAAAAACTGGGAAATTTTCTTAGAAACATATAAACGAGTACACAATTTTTATGTGATATCTATATTCCTATTAATTGTCAGTCAATTTTTAAAATATCCTCACAAATGAAGGAGACCTGTTTTATTCACAGAAATGTGGTTCTACAGAAGGTCGATGGTAATCCCATGTGATCAACGATGAAATTTTAAGAAAAAATGGAACAGAATGGACGCTTATGCTTAGAATCAGAAATCACAGAATATCTCAGAAATAATGAAAAAAGATATTTTGGAGAAATTGTACCTTCTACGACATATTTAAAGCGAGAATCACTGAAGAAGACGTCAAATAACCTATTTATCGAGCTTTGCACATGAAGGGCAGGACAGGAGAATAGCGACAAAAGAAACATTACAAAGAACTTCAATCGCTAGAAAGCCATGAGCACCTACCTCCTGAAGTGACACGTTACATGAAAAAGGAAGGCGTCAATTATAGAGTGAATCCAATCATTTGACGAAAAACGAGTTTTTTTTTCTTTTTACAGTCATAATGTGTCTCAGCCAGTTTCACCGAGTTTTTAGCATTTGTTAGGGTTTCAGCTATGGGCTAATAGTGATCCATCAAACTAAAACATAGCACTGTTAAAGTATAAAAGCATTTTATATAGTAAAAATACCAGCAATGCATTTTATATAAAAATACCAGCAATACACATTTTTTATAAAAAATACAAGCAATACACTTTTATATAAAGAATACCAGCAATAAACTTTTATATGAACAAATACACTTTTATATACAAAATAGCAGCAATACACTTTTATATACAAAATACCACTAATACACTTTTATATGAAAAATTACCAGCAATAAAATTTTATATAAAACATTACTAGCAATAAAATACACTTATATATAAAAATGCCAGCAATACACTATTATATAAAGATACCAGCATTATGCTTTTATATAAAAATACCAGCAATGCACTCGTATATGAAAAAATACCACCAATACATTTTTATATAAAAATACCAGTAATAATTTTTATATAAAAAATACAATCAATACACTTTTATATAAAAATACTAGCAATATATATTTTTATATGAAAAATGTCATCAATACACTTGTATATAAAAATACCAGCACTACACTTTTACATAAACATACCAGCATGACATTTTATCGAAAAATACCAGCAATACACTTTTATATAAATACTCCAGCAATACATTTTTGAAGTCAAAATTGTAAAAAATCTCTGTTTATATTAAATTTTTAAAAAAATATTCTATTTATAATAAAAATTACTTACTATACTTATTTATAGCAAAAGTTACCAACTACGCTTTTTAGGATTGCATCTATGGGCAAATACTGAAACTCTCAAACAAAAAAATAGCACTAGTAAAGTATAAACATATTTTATATAGTAAAATTTCAGCAATACACTTTTATATAAAAATACCAGCAATACCTTATATAAAATGATCAGCAATACATTTTTATATAAAAAATACCAGCAATATATTTATATAAAAAATACAAGCAATAAACTTTTATATAAAAATGCCAGCAATACATTTTATATAAAAATACCAGTAATATAATTTTATATAAAATGATCAGCAATACAGTTTTATACAAAAAATACAAGCGATATATTTTTATCCAAATTTCCAGCAATAAACTTTTATATAAAATTGCCAGAAATACACATTTATATAAAAATATCAGCAATATACTTTTATATAAAAATATCAGCAATATACTTTTATATAAAATGTCCAAAAATCAATTTTATATAAAAAATACCAGCAATGAACTTTTATATAAAAATGCCAGTAATACACTTTTATATATAACATACCAGAAATACACATTTATATAAAAATATCAGCAATATACTTTTATATAAAAATATCAGCAATATACTTTTATATAAAATGTCCAAAAATCAATTTTATATAAAAAATACCAGCAATGAACTTTTATACAAAAATACCAGCAATATACCGTTATATAAAATTATCAACAATACATTTTTATAAAATGTACTAGCAATACATTTTATATAAAATACCAGCAATATGTTTTTATAGTAAAACTTATTAACAATACTTATTTATAGTAAAATCTACTAGAAATACTTATTTATAGTAATAATTACAATATTTATTTATAGAAATATGTATTAACTACAATTTCTTCTTTATGTCAATCAATTTGCTCAAGCCCATCAAGTATGTCACACGCTACTTTCTCCTGTCTTTTTTACTCTAAGACATTCCGTTTCCATTACGTGTTCCAGAAACCTCAACTGTCTCTTCGGGATGCTAAGTATAAGTTTTTTCATTAGCATCCCCTCCAAGACTGAGTCGTTGCTAACATTTTCAGTCCATGGTATCTTTAGCATCCTTCTGTAGAACAACATTTATGTTGCTTCGTGTTTCTTCTTTATCTTTGAGATGATCTCTCAGCATTAGTAGCTATATAGGAGAACAGATATCAAATGATAGTTTAGTACTCTTTTCTTAGGAATGCGTCCTTGACTATGCTAATGCTCTTTCGGATCTCAGTGTCGCACTTTTCATGCATATGCACAAAAAATTTTATTTATAGTAAAATTACTAAAAATACGTTCCGGCTTTCTCTTTTCCAATCTTTTCACTATTACGTAGCCCCCTGCACAACACTGGCGCTATCGCCTTGCTCGGGGTGATACGATTAAAAAAATTTAAAGTAGTTGTGGAGTAGTTTTTGCACTGAAAATTATAATCGTGCTATGTCGGTTGCTAATCAACTTAACGCACCCAAAATGTTAGGAACTTGGTAATTATTCCACTGTAAACTGACTCCTTAATATTCGGCTAACTGCCGACTAATATCAACTGCCTAGTAGTTCTACCTAACTCCAATAGAAATCTAAAGATCTCTCTAGAATTTCTAAGAACTCCTATGAACTTCCAAAGAACTTCTCGAGTTAACTTCCTGTTAATTCTTATTAATATAGGAGGGAGACTCCATTATCTGAGGAATAGGTGTGTTTCACCATAACAAAAGTAGAGTTTACCAACAATACCTATTTATACCATAATGATCAACAAGATATTTTATCTGAAGTTGAATGCATATAATTCCTCTCAAATTATTTACAGTTGAAGCCTTAAAATTGTGTTCAAATTATTTACATTTAAGCAATAAATAACCGATAGAGGTTAATATACTCAAAAAAAAAAAAAAAAAAGAAAAATCAACAAAAACAGCCAGTTATAAGTAGCACTGTGCGCAAGACCGCAGTCGACTACCAAAGACTATACTGGATTCGTAAGCTCTGCAACCTTTGTAACCTTTCCTGTAAATACATCTTTCTTTAACCTACACCTCGTGTTCCGTGTTATATTTCCGTGGACCCATTTTTGGCTCCACATCAGTGGCGACGAAGATTCGTTTTAACCCCACTGGCTCCACATCAGTTAGGTGCCTTGGGTGTTAGGCTACATGACAAATATAAATTCCCACTTTGGACCAGAGGTCTTAAAACTACGAAACGCAAACAACATTTGGTAACAAGGAATAGAGAAATTAATAAAATGCTTTCTTCATCTTCAATTAAGTCATTTTTGTCAGAACTTTCCAGAATGATTGAGATTTTTCGTGCATTTCATATTATTTACCAACCTCAGTACTATTTCTCTGTAATCGTCAAATTTCTCTTTTAATCTGAATATTCATTCAAATTTAAGTTTATTCATTTAGATAAAATTTTAATTCATTTATCAAATTGATTTTTTTCAACTCGAGAAAATGTGCAACATATACAATGCATACAACTTTCTTCTAGACCCAAAATTGTCATGCATGTTTGCAGTAGCCTTTGACTTTTTAAGTGCAGAATTCTACACTGAAAAGGTCATATTCATGATAATGACAGGTTCCTTATTCTATATGCAAATATGCCAAAACACACACCCACATATCACACACACACACACATCTATCTATCTATCTATCTATCTATCTATCTATATATATATATATATATATATATATATATATCCGCAGACAGATTTGTTTCACTGTATCACAGCTCATCAGTACGGTTAGACAGCCGACTGCGTTTTACCCAGGATTGAAACCCGACCGAATTGGCGTCAGTCGGCGATTCTACCGCTGAGCTACGGGTAGAAGGGGGCAGACATTTTAGCGTGTATATTATCATTATACACGCCCAATAGCTGAGAGTGTTCTAATTCATTGCTGAATGAACGATATATATATATATATATATATGAATGAATGAAGAAAACGAAATTGGTGCGTTTCGTTTCAAGATGATCACATAGCAATCCAGTAATCTCTTCTTTCTTTCTAGCGAAATTGTCCTGTTTCTTAATATTTTACTCAACTTTTGGAATGCTTCCTTCGCTACATCAACTGCCTTGAAAATGTAGTTTTGCCGGGATCAAGCGTGTAGCTGCTGAAAGATTCATTGTCTGGATACGGGACTCTTCAACGTGCCACTAAAATCAAGAGAATTTAATCATGACTGTGAAACGATTTCAGTGCCCACATTACCACTTCCATATGGACACATAACTCCCCAGACTTCAACCCCTAATGTATTAAGTTTGAGGAGCAGTTGAAAAAGAGATTACCAAAACTCCTTGAAACACCAAAGAGGAACTGAAAGCAATGATTATAACAGCATTCAAAAACTTAAAACAAAGCTTGTTCAGAAGAGTGGAAGGAGATTCCGAGGTCTGGAGGCCGTGTTTAAAGTCAATGGTTATTTTATTGAATAAATTTACTCCCTAGGATTTCAAGATATTCTTGTGTAATACTGGTAAATATATATCCGTTAAAATGATATATCGTTGTTATTTTCGTTTTTGCATAATTTAGATGTCAATTCATCAATCGCACGCTATGTGGGTGTTTATATATATATATATATATATATATATATATATATATATTGCATGTTTTACTTACGCGCGCATGCACATACATATTAATATATACAACTATGCACGCACGCACATTCAAAGACACAGACACACACACACACACACACACACACACACACACATATATATATATATATATATGTGTGTGTGTGTGTGTGTGTGTGTGTGTGTGTGTGTTTGTCTGTGTCTCTGTGTGTGTGTCTATATATATGTTTGAGTTTATGGATTTTTGTAAAACATGTAACTTGTCACCTTCAGGAAAAGAGACCTTTATCTGTTACTGTAATAGAAGTAATGTCTGTTGTTTACAACATATTTTTGTTGACAATGTTTGAAACAATCTGATCAGCTGTATTTTATATAACAACTCACTTCTTTTAAGAGGTGATTTATTTTTTGTCACAAAATATGGAATGGCACTGTCGCTCATTTTTGGGAATTGACATAATCTTAACATAAGTTTTGATTCAAAGCCCTGCCATTAATGACGTATTTATTAAAGTACTCAGTTGTTACAATAACTACCGTCCAAAATCGCAAGTAAAGCAGATAGAAACAACGAGTCACCTACTAATGAGATTGTGTAAATGGACAGAAGAAAAGGGACAAACCTGGGTTAGTAAAATAAAAAAAGTTGTGGAGAGCAATAATCGCTAATGTTCTGTAATTGCATACTTCATAAAAAAAGGATGTGATTTTAGTTCGTTCAACTCACTACTGCTTATCAAACTTTTGCAGGTTATTTAAACCCAGAATATGTTCTTTTAGATTAAAATATTTTTTATGGTTTGGGGATAGTATTGGTTTTACCGACACAAGTCTTACTAAGTAGTTTTAGGAAAGTGATGGATTAATACATTTCCTAAGATTATTTACGCGTAAGTGAATATAATGAACCCGACTGGAATTGGAACTCGACTCACTGATTAGCAGTTCCGTGCAGTTATCCATCATTCTATCCGCAGAATCAAGCTTACAGCACCTGGTATTCATAAAGATTTACACGTCGAGGTACTGTACAGGTTTGATTTTGCTTAACTTCTGTAATTGTACGTGATTATATAAATTTTGGTTTGGATATACTAATAGTTTTAGTGATACAAGATTTCCTAATTAGTCCATACTTGGGGAAGAAGTGGCGGATTAATAAATTTCCCAAGTGAAATAAATTATGCATAAGAGAAAAATAACTAACCCAAGTGAAACTGGAACTCGGCTATCTGATTAGCAATACTGAACTGTTATCCATTTACACCAACCGCACATCGAAGTGCCTTGTATCCCCAAGCGAGCACCTATCGGGGTATTGACCATGTTCCGTGTTTCTTAACTTCGGTGATCGTATGGGAACGTTTCATTATGATATTGCCGTAATCTCCAATTTGCATAACCTTGGAATTTTTATAGTTACCAACAAGTAAAACATCTCGTTGACCCAAGATATCTATGTTTAGGTAACTGAATGAATTTTGTCGACCATTTTAATCGGTTTAAAATCTATATTCATGGTGAGAGGGATAATTTCCAGAGGTGAATCATCATTGTTATATATGCTACTATTCAAACCAGTACGCGTAATTTTTGTAAAAATCATAATGGTTTGGACGTTGTACCAGACAATCTACTTCATGTTATTATTTTTGTATTCTCCAACGTTATTCGAATCGAAATTTATTCATTCATCACGTCTTTATTGTTCTCATTCCATTTTCCATGCGAACAGGAGTTTTCTTATCAGTTAATACACGTCTGCATCTATTGTCCGTTTCACTGAACCAAGAAGTCTGATTCGTATTAACTGATATGAAATAACAACGGAATAGGGGAACCAGAATAAGAAAAATGACCACCAAATGTGAGCAATCGACATTCAAGTAATGAATAAATCTTCATCATTGGAACTCAAAGTTGCAAATCTGTGTAATTCCTCGACTTCCGTACGGTTACTTTAAAGTACGAACACACAGGAATATTTCACTAGAAAAGACTGCTGGATTGCTATGTGATGTCAGTTCTTCAATACGGCAGTGAATGCTGGAAAATATCATCGAAAAGGAGGACAAAACTTGAACCTGCAGAAATGTGATTCTACAGAAGGACGCTGCGGATATCGTGGACTGAGCATGCAAGCAACGATGAGGTGTTGGAAAGAACGGCAATAAAAAGGGAATTGATGCTGAGCATCAGGAAGAGACAACTGAAGGTCCTGGGACATGCAATAAGGAAGGAGAGCTTGGAGAACCTGATACAGACAGGCCAGATAGAAGGAAAAAGAGACAGAGGAAGGCAGCGGATAACATATTTGCAGGGTCTGATCAGCTGGATGACGGAACGGGGGTTTCTCGGTGTAACAGGAGCAAACATACTAAGAGTCACAATGGATAAAGAGACGTGGAGAACCATGATCGCCTATGTCCTGAAGAGACAGGGCATATAGAAAAAGAAGAAGGCTTCTTTTCGAGCATAACCATCTTCTCAGAACGATATCTTCAGCATATAAAGGTTTTTTTTAATCACCCCGAGCAAGACAGTAACGCCACTGATGTGCAGGCGGCTATATAAGAGTAAAAAGATTAGATAGAAGAGAGTGAAGAGAAAGACAAACCAGTTGGAAAGGAGCAAGAGAAGAATGGAAATACAGGTGTGATGACAGTTGCCAATGTATAGAGAAAAGAAAGGATGTACAGTGTGGTGAAGAAAGAACTAGAATCAAGTGGTTACCAGATGAGTATTGACATTGCATTTAATTTCCTGTAGCCGTCAGGAAAGCAAGAATATGGAAGAGAGTTCCACAGGAAAAATGTTAAAAAATGATAATATCTAAGAAGTGCAAGTACATGACCAATGTCTTTTTAGTGGTGCAGTTCAGGAAACAAATATTTGAGGCTTACCAGAATAGGAGAATGACAAAGCATTTGTCTTTTCTACAAATATTTTCATCGCTTCTGCTCTGACGAATTTGAGTCACTGGTGCCTAATCCACGAGAATTTACTCGGGCAACCAGACTGGCAACAAGGTTTCACCCTTTTACAGTTAGATCAACCAAATGCAAGCGACAACTCTATTCCATCAGCTTCTTTTCTCGCGTTTCTCTCCTGTGGAAACCCCTTCCATATACTTGCTTTCCTGACGGCTATAACCTCCAGGAATTTAAATGTAAAGTCAATTCTCATCTCTTATCCACTTAACTCCAGTCCTTTCTACATCACCCCGTGTATCTTGTTCTTTTCCTTTCTCTCTACCTTAGCAACTGTCTTCACTCCTGTGTTCACATCCTTCTCTTGCCCTTTCTCTTTCACCCCCTGTAACTTGTTCGTGTTTGTCTTCACTCTCCTCCTGCCTAATATTTCAACTCTCTTAGGTAACCTCATGCACATCAGTAGCATTAACGCCTTGCTTGGGGTGAAATGATTTAAAAAATAATCTGCTAAGCTATGACACAACTAACTAATAGAAGTTTCTAGATAGGAAATTGTTCCAAAATGTCCAGATTTTAACCGAATAAAAAATGTGTAGTCTTTTTACCTCGAGATAGGCAATAAAGCCACAAAGACGCAAAAGGTTACTGAGTGTGAGAGAATATAAGAGAAAGAAAAACATTACAAAAGAGGGACAATAAAAAGGAACAAGAATTAAGAAGATAGAAAAAAACAGTTAATATTGAATTTAAATTTTGAAGACCAAATTTAAATTAAAGATCACTTGACTGTAAAGGGAGAAGCCGGAAGAATCTTCGACAAATGAGAAAGACACTGCTAGTATAGAACTTACGGTTATATCTTGCAATTACAACTGTAAAATTATGACCCCTTGCTGCCAATCTAATATTGCTCTGAAATTCATAAAGTATAGGTCAGTCAGTTAAATGCCGTACGCAATAACCACTTTTGCGAAAATATCTCGAATGAAATATGACTGACTGGGCAGATTTTTTTTACCCGCAGTAGGTTGTCATTACTTTATTCAGTAGACCGGTTGCCAACCAAGGTTATAGAACCCAATCTGTCATGCTATTTAACTCATAACTAGAGGGAAGAGACGGGTACCTGCGCGTAATAATTTTTTTAATCATTTCACCCCAAGCAAGGCATTCCATAGGGGAAAGTGATGAGAAAGAGTGGTTAGGGGGTTACATAGGGGAAAGTGATGAGAAATTGTGGTTAGATAAAGGAAATGTCAGAATGAGGGTGATAGACGGGAAAGGATTCTCAGGATGAGGATTGGGTAGATGGGAAGAATGTTTGAGAGAATTGGTGCGAGTTAGTGTGTTAGGAGCTGTCTATTGACCTTACATTTAAAGTCCTGGAGATTGTAGCTGTCGGAGATCCAAGTGTATGGAAGGGAATTCCACATGCAGTAAGCACGAGAAAAGAAGTGAATACAACGAATTTTTTAAAGCCTAGGTACCATACAGCAAAATTTATTAGAACAATTTCCATGAAGGTATATAGAAATACTGAAGGATCGGTATAGACCAAGTACACCAAAAATGTGGAAACGTTATAAAAATACCCACCTGGAGCTGACAGAAATATCAAACCACATGAAATTTCTACACCGATGCAGGGAATAACAACTCATCACTGCAGGCTTGGCACTGAGATTTACTGTCAATTTAAGAAGAGCGCGTATGGTCAACGAAAAAACAGGACACGCCCTGGTCCGAGTACGAATCGAATACAAGCGATGGCTAAAACAAAAATTGCAGTTCGATATAGCCAAGAGGCTTCGGGCATTCCTCAGCAGAAGCGGGAAAAGGACCCAGCACGAGTTGGAAAAATCCTTCAGGCAAGAATCTGATGCTGTCAAGGTCCTCCAAGTACAGAAATTAAATATATTAAAAGATTTAAAGGTGACTCATGAGGTCCGTACCCATCCTGTGAAGGCAGTTGTCAAAAACAGTTAACATCAACGAAGTGCCTCCCTTTGTCTCTTCTATAAATACTTTCATGGCTTCTGCTCAGACGAACTTAAGTCCCTGATGCCTCCTCAACAGGTGTTTACTCGTGCAACCAGACTGGCAACTGGGTCCCACCCATTCACAGTCAGGTTAGCCAAATGCAGACGACAATTCTACTCCTGCAGCTTCTTCTCTCGCACTTCCCGCCTGTGGAACTCGCTCCCGTATTCTTGCTTTCCTGACGGCTACAACCTCCAGAAATTTAAATGCAAAGTCAATACTCACCTACTAACCACTGGACTGCAGCTCTCTCCCCACCCCCGTATAACCTTCTCTTTCTCTCCACCTATGTATCTGTCATCGCACCTGCTTTCTCAGCTTTCTATTGTTCCTTTCTAACTAGTTTGTACTCCTCACTCTTTTCTAATTAATATTTTTACATTTATGTAGCCCCCTGCACATCAGTGGCGTTTCCGCCTTGCTCGGAAAAAAATGGAGTGCTAGAGAAACTCAATGGATATTGACATTGATTACTTTTGGAACCGTTAAAATGCTAAATTTAATAAAATATCTAAATAAATACCATAAAATATTAAACAAACGACATTTACACATTTCTGAACACGTATATTAGCCAGTCCGCAGAGCCAAACTGTTGTTTAAATTGCAGCTTTTAAATTCCAGTTGAATTCGTTCTATTCCCTTATGCGCAGATTCTCTTAGGAAAGGCATTAATCCGTTTCTTCTCCATCCAGCTATGAGTAAAATAGTAGAATAGGGTGGGTTCTCTAGCCTTGGTTGGCAACCAGTCTACCGCAGAAAGAAATGGTAACCTACTGCAGGAAAATATTCTGCACGTTCAGTCATGTCTCGAAAGAGACATGATCATCTAAGCGTGTATCAGATATGGCACTTAACTGACTGACTGCTACTGAATGGACTTTATTTAGAGATTTTGAAATAAGCACATAATCACGTGTGATACATTTTCGAAAAAGGCGTGAATGTTCAAGCCCTCAATCACGATGACTTATGCCAGCACAAGTATCGACGCCTTTCAAAAGGTTCCTTTGATCCAGTTTCACCTACAAGATTGAGACGGGATAAAGTTATCAATGTATCATCTCAATAAATAAAGTTGAGCTTTCTAACCATTCGGCCACGCATACATTAAACGGAATAATGCAAGTATTAGTTTCAATCCATAAGAATTATTTCCAAAAATATCGTTTCTCCAAATCCATATACTGATCAATAAGATGGTCACTTCTCCGTCTCATTTGCGATATCGTTGTTCTTCCTTGTATTGAAAGCAGAACATCATTATCACTCGACAGTATCACTTTTGTGCCCGGACATTATTCTTATTTGGGGAATTTTGCCTTATTGCTATTGTCTTGTCTATTTTATGCTTGCAATTATATTGTTTACTTACTATTATTTCGCCCGTTCTTTTTCTTCCCTTATTGTTTAATGAATTTAACCAAATAAAACACTGCGCCTCCTCGGATGAACTTTCACATCTGACCTCAAATTGAATAACCATATAGAATTCATAGCTAAATCCGCTGCTAAGAAGGTCGGTTCTCAGTGCAGGGCCAGGAAGTTTTTTCCCGTTCAAAACAATCCTGCACATATAGAATTCTACCATCCGCTCGTGCATTGAATACTGCTGCCGGTCGGGTGCTTCTGCTATCCACCTAGGTACCCTTGACAAAATCCAACGAGAATCTCTTATGTGATCGATCCCGACTTGGCAACTAGGATACAGTCGCTTTCTCACCGACGCAGTGTGGCTTCCTGTGTCTCTTCTACAAATACTTTCACGGATTCTGCTCTGATGAACTGTGCTCACTGGTACCCACTATATATGAATTACCCCGAGTCAAAAGATTAGCAACTAGGTCCCACCCTTTTATTGTGATACCGATAAATTGTAAACGCAAATTCTACTCAAGCAGCTTCTTTACACGTACTTCCCCCCTGTGGAATTCCCTTCCGCTTACTTGCTTTTCCGACTGGTACAATCTCCAAGAATTTAAATGTAAAGTCAAAAGTCATCTCCCATCTCACTAACTTGCATCCTCTCTCTCATGCTGTTTTCTTTGTTCACACTACACTCATCAGTATTCTCATCCTACTCATACCCTCTTCCTGACACCCCCTGTAACTTGTCACTCTTTCTCGTAACATTCCTCCTATGTAACCCTCTGCACATTAGTAGCAATAAAATGCCTTAGTTGGGGCGACACGATTATAAAAAAGAAATTCCGTTTGTTTAGCATTTTGTTGATTACACGTAACCATTTCCAATTACTCCGCAAGTGTTTTGACCACCAGAGCAAGGTTCGAACTTCACCGTTGTTGATTTCTCAACAAGAGGATTCATTGTTTATTAATATATTGTTTGCTTTATTTTCAAAATTCGGGGAATTGTCCTCATCTTTGTTGCACAAAGGACACATGGCCCTGTTTATATAGACGGTGGTTGCCTTCAGACTTGACTGTTAGAGTTGGGAATTCAATACCAGGATACGGCAATGGTGAACAAGTAACTTGCAGGGTTAGAGGGAGATAAATCATGACTTCCAATCGAGGCTTTGCGCAAGGAATTGAGTTCATATACCCCATTGATTGTAACAAAGGATTCGGTTCGAAATTCCTAGCACCTGAAAAAGACCGGAGCGTACAACGGGCGAACGTCGTACAAATGACAACAAAGACGAGGACAGTAGTCCAGTGACTTAACCCAAAAAGTTATGAGTTCAATACGAGGCTTCAGCACTTGTGAACAAATAATATAGAAAGTTAACTTAAAGGGAGATAACTACATGGCTACCAAAAGTCTCTTCGAACATGGAATGAGAATGATATGCTCTAGTCATCGTAATAAAGGGTTCGATTCGAAATTCCTAGCACCTGAAGAAGATCAGAATGTAAAGCGGCTGAAACGTCAAGATAATAGCAATAAAATTGAGGGCTATAGTCCGAACAATGTAAATACTGTAAATACCACCTCATCTCAAAAATATAGACAAATACTAATATTGTTTGCTTAGCATACTATCGCCATATTCTTTCACTTCATTTTCGTTATTGTTTAGTGAGGACTTTATAATTTCCGTTTATCGAGCGTTTTACCGATTGTATTTAACCATGGTCAGTTACGCCACCACAGCAAACATTTAAATGAAAATATTTGATTATCGATAAAGAAAATTACATGGAGAACTTTACGTTGTAAATTGTTATTACAGTAGGAAGTTTGTTCCCCATAGGGACCCATGATCGAGACTTTACGCTACCAATTTAAATTCTATGTATTCTTCGTTGCTCATCGTTGGGAAGTTGTATATGAGGAATTATTACATTACTATACTAAAGGATTCGATTCTCACTGGATGTCTGTCCGTTGTAATGTTGTTTCAAACTAATCATCAGTGAAGCATACATTTATCATTACGGTAGTATCAATTTCATTTAGAATAATATATTTCATTTTGCAATTACAGAAACAGGTTTTTATTTTATACAGTGTGAGGTCCAGAGGACTGACGTTTTTTTTTTAAAAAATCACAAAATCATAAATTTATCTTTAAAAATGTTATTCGCGTCATTGTGTTCGCATTGAATTCGCATTTGAGAAAAACAAGTGCAGAAAACAACATCCGTTTTGATTGATGCATTTCTGAAGAGGTTCTTGGAAGTCGATCTCCACTCTTTCCCGCATTACTCTGTCGATTTTGGCGACCTCCACGCAAATAGTTTCCTTCAAATCGTTCAATGTACGGTGCTTAAGCTCATACACACGACCATTGAGGTTTCTCCAAGAGAAATATACACACATGGACAAATTAAGGGACATGAAGTGGGGGCAAGACGTGTCAGCAAAATGTCGTAAGAGAACACGCGGTGCTCTATCGTCCACAGCACCATAGCTTCAACGAAAATGAAAAGATTCCAAGTCACCATGGACCAAATGGTACCTGTCAGACATATTTCCCTCCACCCTCTAATCATTTTAAAAAACATCTACCCGCTCTGCCTCACTCTGTATATAAATGATATAATATGATCTTAGGCGTCGAACACTCATAATCTATTTCATAATTTGTTTTCTTATTCAGTTCAATAACAAAATATTATAGATTATCCAAAACCATTTGACAAGATACGGAACAATAATCTATATGAACTACTAGGAAAACTCGATATATTTGAAAAAGATTAGAATTATCCAGAATATTTACTGATTGCAAAACATCTCCTCCCTATCAAGCTCTGCAGAGTTAGAGGGAGATAACTCATGAATTTCAATCGGGGATTTAACCAAGGACTGAGGATGATATATCCCAGTGATTGTAATAAATGGTACGGTTCAAAATTCCTAGTACCTGAAAAAGGCCGAAGTGTACCACTGCCGAAACGTCGAACAAATGACAACAAAGATGAGGACTATAGTCCGAATAATGTAAATACTTTAAGAAACCTCTCATTATAAAATTATAAACCAAGAAAAGAGTACTGGATTGCTAACTAGTATCCATTTCCTGAAAGTGAAAGTGAAAGTGAATGCTGGATAATCTCTCGAATGGTGTCCAAAAAAGAAAAATACTAGAAGAAACAATAATGTAGTTCTACAGAAGGATACTGAAAATTCTATGGACGGAGAAAGAATTCTTTTAAAAATGGTAAGAGAAAGAATACTTATATTCAGATCATAAAGAAAGCAGCTGAAATTCCCTAGATATATAAGTAAGGAGGGATTGGACAATTTAAATGCTCACTGGACTTGATGGTAATATAGTCATGGTAAGACAGTGATTCACTTAACTGACAAGTTAGTGTAAATCGATGGCGAAGTAGGTAGCGGGAAAGATAAACTACTAAGGACCACACGAGATAGAATGTGGTGGAGAGCCATGATCGCCTAAGTCTCGAAAGGACGAGATCGTAGTTATGAAGAAGACGTTATGAAAATAACAGAAATAAAATAAGCGAGAAAGAAAATTTTCATTTAAGGAAAAGTCACTGACAAAGACTTTTTCTTAGTCATTTTAAGTAATTTTCTCTATAGTTAATAACTAATCCGTTACAAATTTCGTTCAGTTCATTATTCAGTTCTTCGAAAGCAAACTGTTATATTTTTTACATTCGTCCTGCACAAGACCTGGAGCCACTCAAGTTTGTGGTGATCGGAAAAACATCCTCTTGAGAGCTGGTGCTTCAAAGCAGTAGTTTTACACGATTTTAAACTATTATAAATTATTATAATTCAAATGTAAAAAGAACTTGAAAAAATTCTTGTAAAAAATTCAATATTAATTAAAAAAATGTTCTTTCTTCAGGCAAAAATATCCTTAATATTACTTATTTACAAAAGCAATTAGAAGCTTTTCTAATTAAGTAATGTCATAATTTTATTGAATTTATTATTTTTCATTTCAGAGCAGATTTTCATTTAGATGGCACTAATTTAAAAAAAAGTAGGCGATTTACAATCCCCAAAGACTCTTACTTTTAACAAAAAGTTGTCAGGGAACACGAAGTTTATGTGCAAAATTTCATGAAATTAAGTAAATAGTGGGTAACGCATTAAAAAAATACCAATGTTTTCCAACAAAACATTTTAAAAATAATTTCATTCATTTGTAAATAAGTCCTGACAATTTCATTAAAATCAGACAATTATTTGATTTTGACAAGAATTTCAAAAATAAATGTGTTTTCTACGGAAAAAATCAGCAAAAAAATCAATGTTAAAAGTTAGAGAAGGCGATGACGTAAACAAAACAAGATTTTAACCAAAATGTCGAACCTATTCGAAAGGATTAAAAAATTTCAATAAAATCATTATAAAATACTTTGGTCTTTCATCTTAATAATAACCTCAACATTTTGACAATAAAAACTATATTTTCGTTAAGTTTGTGGCATTTCATTACGCTATGCTATTTTTCCCCTGAAATAGTGACGGTACCTATATATATATATATATATATATATATATATATATATATATAATTTTCTACGATTGTTACTGATTCTCATATCGGTTACCAGAGATAAGTAAATATTCCTCGGACGAGATAAGCTCAGTGGCGTTACCAAAGCTGTACCAAAAGAAGCACGTTACTATGTTTCTGCAGGGTGTGATGTTGGCAAATGCGCAGATTCATGTACTTACACGCGCAATCTTATACAAATTATGACGGATGCAAAATCATAGAGATAGCATATGCGCAAACATAAACATAAAGGTATATGCTGACTTTCCTACACGCAATGACGCGCACAAAGGTGCACGGACACATATTTACACAAATACCACTCATTGGCACGTAAAAAGTCTCGCACAGATTGATGCAACACGCATAAAATTACACTCATACATACCTATTCTTCTGCAAATATCTACACACACAAACATACAAATGGTGTTACAAGAAGGATTTTTAGTGCTTTAAAACACTGAAAATTAATGTAATGTTAGCCGTTTCCTTGTAAGAAAACATTCAGTATTTACTAACCACGCAGTCAATGTTGTTTACGGTTGTAAAATTTAATGAAATTTTCAGGACTAATTAACAAATAGATAAAATTATTTTTAAATTTTACTTTTTTAGAAAATCTTGCTAACAATATTTTTTATACTTACATAATTTCATGAAATTTTAAGAAAATAAAATTTTGTTCCGATTTTTTTTTATTAGTTAAAAGCAAGATTCCTTGGAATATGTAAATAATCCATTTTTAAACTACTTCTCATTTTCTGAAAATCTGCCCCGAAAGGTAAAATAAAAAATATAATAAAACTATGACATTATTGAACTGGAAAAGCTGTGGTGATAACGAGCAAAAGCGAGGGACCGGATTTTTGCTCTATAATGACCAGAAAGCAAATGAACAAAAGTCGTCTCTGCGCAGGTAGATTCGCAGTTTTCCGGTTGAAAAATAAAAATTAATCAAATATCAAATTTCCATTTCGCGAGCCTATGCGAATTTTATTTAACAGCCAATGGGAATCCCAGAATCAAATACAAGTGTGAAATCCCAAAACGAGCTGCTTCTGATCCAAAAGCAGATATAAAAAGCGGATACAGAAAAGACCCCAGCAGACAGACAGACCAGGCAGAGACCAAAGAGAAGAGTTTAATTAATATCCACTTGACTTAAGTCGAGCGGCTACTACGCTGGCCTCTTTCCTTTTCCCCTGTCTCAAAGTACTTACTGACCTAAGGAGCGACTACTTCAAAGACATTCCGCACATACCTCCGCTCCCCACATTCCTAAGCCTCACACCTTTTTCAGCATTATATTTTCCATGAACATTTTAAACTCCGTTCAAGTATTATTTTCAATGTAAAAACAATTGATATGTGTATATATAAATGTTAATTGCTACTCAAATTGCCATTCTTGATTTTATGATCATTTTATGACTTATAGTGGGCTATCTACGAGGCCAAATTCCGTTAACCTGCAACAATATACAACTACCCTTCTCTTGAACGGCCTCCAACTACAACTAGAAAAGAACAGATAAGATACGCCGCTATAAAGCTTCTAATTGCTTTTATAAATAAGATTTATTTAGAACATTATTGTCTTCATAATCGGTGAATAACGTATTTTTACAAGAATTGTTTTCATTTTTTTTTATTTTGATTATTATAATCTATAATATATATATATTTTTAAAATCTTATATGACTTTCATCCGTTAATATTGTTATTAAGAGAAAACTATATTTCCTAATTAAAAATTGAAAAGTTTAATAAATTTAATTTTGCTGTAAGTTTTTAAAAATAACTGCTAATAATTTTTTTATTGTATAAACATTCTGACTTTTGTAAATATGGTACGTCATACCTGACATTTTTATTAAAAAGTCATCTTTCCTCCCCTGAAAACCAATAAAAACAAAGCGTTCACTTAGAAATCGTAAGTTTATGTCAATTCTACTCTATCATACTTGACATGGGGCACCACGACGTAGTGTAATGGTTAGCAAATTTGTCTGGCTAGAATCTATTACAACTGAGTAGTGAGTTCAATCCTCACAGGGTACACCATATCTTCGGCCTTGTGTCACATCTAAGCGGCGCTTAGTAAATCAACTGTCATACTTAACATGTCGACACCTCAGGTTGTCAATAACTCAATCAACACGCCATTCACTTACGCGTAAATACCCTTGGTATTAATCTGTCTCTTCCTTTCATGAGTTAAATAACAGGACAGATTTGGTTCTATAGACTTGGATGGCAACCTGTCTACTGCAAAAAGTGATGGCAACCTACTACCGGAGAATTTTCTGCCCACTCAGTCATGTCTCTTTCTAGACATGATCGTCTATCGTGAATCACGTATGGGATTTAAATGACTGACTGATATTCACAAGACTTTTCTTCCGATATGCACAAAGCACATCCGGTCATTACTTAGATGAACGCTCTATCAACATGACTAAAAATCTTTGCAAATGTGTGTCCTTGTGCCAGACATATTGTAGTTTAGGAAATCAAAATAACTTTCCGTAAATATTTCAGTGAGATACACGCTAATATTGAGGAAAAAGAAAAGGAAAAAGATGAATAAATTGACAAAAAATGGGTGGAGATGATTAAAAGCAAAGCAAAAAACAACCATGAAAAGACATAAAATCGGGTCTTGTTACGCTGGTTGACTTTCTAGTACTCGGGTGATAGTAAATTTTGCACGGCCCCTTTTCTGAAAGCCTTGTCAACTGGGAGTTATCATCAAAAGGCACCCATCCCAGTTTTTCGAAACCTGATACAGATAAGGAGATAGTGGTCGAGTAGGGTAAAGGAATATAATACCCTTTGTTTGGTTTATTGCTGTGTCAGGTTGAAGACATCTGGGTGTCAAGTTTACATCCTGGTACAAAGCGTTTAAGACAAAATAATAGACGCCAGGAATAGTGGACATTGGTTTGGTCAGAAAAAAACGTCCACAACAGGAGTTGGAAATATTTTTTTTCTATTCATATTAAGATCATCTTGCAGTATTTAGTGCAACATAAACGTATTTTAGAGCGACAAGCGATCATTTGTAATGTTGCTTCTTTTTATATGCAATATGGTCGACCTCCACACCTTCCTATCCCTTACGTCTCTTAGCGTTTCTTCATTCATCTCCTGTTTCCAGTTTCGGTATCCATTCACCCAAGCGCGTCATGTGGGTGGATCGCCGTCTTCCTCTATCTCTCTTGCTCTTGATCAGTTAGTTAAGTGCCATAAGTGAAGCATGCTTGGGCGATCATGTCTCGAAAGAGACATGACTGACTGGGCAGAAGATTATCCCGCATTGCCATTGCTTTCTGCGGTAGACTGGTTGCCAGCCAAGGCTATAGAACCCAATCTGTCCTGTTATTTAACCCATAACTGGAAGGAAGAGACGGATTAATACCTTTCTCAAGGGTATATGCGCGTAAGTGAATGCAAGGAATTCAACTGGAATTCGAACTCAGCTCTCCGATTTCTTGTTCCGAGCCGATATCCACTGGACCACAACGCACATCTTCTTGATGCTCGCTAGTAATAGAATTTTTAAAAATTCTGCGATTGATACAACACGCTGATATGAGAAATATAATTAACAAAGAAAAAGATGTTGGACGATGATGAACCTTCTAATTGCAAATTATCTGACTGCTTCCACACTGTCAAAGAGATGAGCTCAAGAAAAGAAGTAAAAGAAAAAAAAAACATAATAGACTGGCAACCAGTCACTATTTCCGCTTATTAGTCACTATTCTACACTGTTGCTGATGATGTGTCCTTAGATATTCGTGTAAGTCACGAGGAGTCCTGTCTTTACTTAATCAGGCTATCCTGCCGAATATGTAAGACGTGTCGTTTATTCATGTGAATCATAAACCAAATAGGTCATTGTAGTTACTGAATTAATTACTTTCAAATTAGTAACAACTTCGTTATAAGCATTAACCTTTCTGACAATCAAGTTAGAATTCAAGGAAATCTCCTTAACAAGTGATTTATGATCTAAATTCTGATAAGAGATTTAATCCGTTATCGTTTAATGATAATTTCTTTTATTAATTTTTGAGTACAAATTTATAAAGGAAAAGCTCCGTCTTAGACCGCATCTGTTTAGTGGCCCTGCTCCCAACTTATTTCTCAATATTTACGTCATTCTCTTTGCTGAGAATAAATTTGGTTAATTCTTACAACAGACCTCAAATGGGATGACTATATAGAATCCATAGCTAAAACCGCTGCTAAGAAAGTCGATTCTCTGTGTAGGGCCAGGAAGATTTTCCCGTCTGAAACAATCCTGCCCATATACAAATCTACCATCCGCCCATGCATTGAATAATCCTGCCATGTCTGGTCATGTGCCCCTGCCATCCACCTAGGGGCTCCTTGACAAAATCCAACGGAAAATCTCTAATGTGATCGATCTTGATATGGCAGCTCAGATACAGTCAATTTCTCACCGGCGCAATATGGCTTCCCTGTATCTCTTATACAAATACTTTCACGGAATCTGCTTCTTTTACTACCGAACGCCCATAGCCCAGATGTAGAATCGCCGACTGACGCCAGTTCGGTCGGGTTTCAATCCTGGGTTAAAAACAATCGGGGTCTAACCGTACTGATCAGCTGTGATACAGCTAAACAGATCTGTCTGCGGATGACTATATATATATATATATATATATATATATATATATATATATATTCAGTGACATTGCATAGAAAAGAACGCAGACAAGCATACCAGAGCAGCTGACTACTGATGTTCATCCTTTATCTACACGGCTCAATATCTGATTTAATCTATCTTTTAATCATCACCACTTATATAGGCGAGTTTTATTTGATACGTCAGCTTCCGTTATGTATATTGTTCATTATTTTGAATGTCTTTTTTTTTTTTACTTTGACTACTCTGTTTATCAAAAAATTTCACCAGTCACTTGGGTTTTGCACTCCTTACATTTCAAAACAATATTTATTTCCTTTTCAATTCCTGCCGGCCCTGCATTGTTCCTTCAAACAATTATTTTATCAATCAAAATACACTTCTGGGTGAAATTATACACCGTAGTAAGAGAATATATAACATCAGGCATATAAATGACATCATTTCCAAAAGTTCTGATTATTGCAATTAATTTTGATTTTGATGTTCCGACTAGTTGTTGGCTGATCTATATAATCGTCTACTTCAAATTTATAATTCGGATGGAAGTAAAGTATATTGTGTATTTTTAATGATTTTTAATGGGTTTTTTTTTAATATAAGTGTATTTTTAATGGTTTTTTTCTGCTTTCTTACTTTCTTTCTCTACCATTGTTGTCTTTTCTTCTCTCTTTCTCTCTTTCTCTCACTACCGCTGCTGTCTCTTTCCTTCTATTAACCACCACCGTCTTTCCCTCTCGCTCGATCTCTCTCACTCTCTCTCTTTCTCTCTCTCTATCTCTCTCTCCATTGCTGTTGTCTGTCTCTGTATATATTTATGCCGATCTGTTTTTTTTTCTTTCTCGCTTTCTCTCTATGTCTCTATCTTGATAGTGTCTTTCTATCACTCCGTTTCTCTGTCGCTTCTGTCTCTCTCTTGTCCTCTGCTTTCTTTCTTTCTTTCTTTCTTTCTTTCTTTCTTTCTTTCCCTTCTGACTGACTCCCGCTCTTTTACTGTTACTGTTGTATTTTTCTCCTGTCGTTACTGTTTTTCTCATTCTCTCTCTCTTTCGCTTTCTCTCTCTCTCTCTCTCTCTCTCTCTCTCTCACTCTCTATGTCGCTGTTGTTTTTCTCTGTGTGTGAGTGTGTTACTGCTGTCATTCTACCTGCCTCCCTCTCTGTCTGGCTGCAATCTTTCTCACTCTCACTCTCTTTCTCTCTCTCTCTCTCTCTCTCTCTCTCTCTCTATATATATATATATATATATATATATATATATATTTCTGCTGTCTTTTTCTCTATTCTCTTGTTGTATTTCTGTTGTATTTCTCTCTCTTTCACTCTCTGTCTCTCTATCTCTCTCTCTTTCTGTACCACAACTGTCTTTCTCTCTATTTAAGAAGTGTATATGATTTTTCGGCAAAAATATAAGAATAATCAAGAATCTCTACTGGCAGCAAACGGCCTGCATACGGACAGGTAACGACCTCAGTAGATACACAAAGATAGAAAAAGGCGTAAGACAAGGATGTGTCTTTTCACCGGATTTGTTCAACCTATACAGCGAGAATATTTTGAGGACCCTAGATGACACACCAGGATTTATTATTGGAGGCCACAACCTGAACAACATAAGATACGCGGACGATACAGTACTGATTGCGGACACGGAAAGGAAACTGCAAGATCTCATACAGAAAGTAGCAGTGGAGAGTGACAAGAAGGGACTACAAATAAACTTTAAGAAAACTGAGTGCATGGTCATCAGCAAAAGATACAACCCAAAATGCCAAATACAGGTGGGGGATAACAGAATCAAACAAGTCCAAGAATTTAAGTACCTAGGAAGTGTTCTAACAGGAGACGGAAAGTGCGACACGGAGATCCGAAGGCGAATTGGCATGGCAAAGGACGCGTTCCAGAAGATGAGCAAAATACTAACACACAGGAAGATCTCAATAGAAACGAAGAAAAGAGTGCTAGACTGCTACGTGATGTCAGTTCTTCAGTACGGCTGTGAATGCTGGATAATATCATCGAAAATGAGGAAAAAACTGGAAGCGGCCGAAATGTGGTTCTACAGAAGTATGCTACGGATATCGTGGACTGAGCATACAAGCAACGACGAAGTGTTAGAAAGAATGGCAACAAAAAGGAAATTGATGCTGAGCATCAGGAAGAGACAACTGAAGTTCCTGGGACATGCAATGAGGAAGGAGAGCCTGGAGAACCTGATACTGACTGGTCAGATAGAAGGAAAGAGAGACAGAGGAAGGCAGCGGATAACATATCTGCAGAGTCTGATCAGGTGGATGACGGAACGGGGGTTGCCAGGAGCAACAGGAGCAAACATACTAAGAGCCACAAGGGATAGGGAGACGTGGAGATCCATGATCGCCTACGTCCTGAAGGGACAGGGCACATAGAAGAAGAAGAAGAAGAACGGTTGAAGTTAGACTTGAAGAGATCAAGATCATAATGATCGGAGAGGTAATTTTTTCAGATGAAGGAGCAGTAAGAAACGAAACTTCCTCTTTACCAATGGAATACAATAGGAATGGAAATGGTTTGATCTCGTGAACGCAGCATGGGAGGTACAACCTGACCTTGTAAAGGTCTAGATTGGTGGATATGAGATATTTTGCAAGTCTGAAGTTCTCTCATTGTCTTGGATAATGAATGTTCTTCTTTATGTGCCGTGTCTCTTTAGGACGTAGGCGATTATAAACTTTCACTTGCCCCTGTCTCTTGTAGCTCTTAATATCTTTCCTCTTGGTATATCTCCCAACCCCCGTTCCGCCATCCATCCATTTACTCAAGCTTATCAAATCCGTCTCCCGCTGCTTTGCCCTGTATCTTTTTCCTTCTATCCATCCTGTGAGTATTAGATTCTGCAGGCCCTCCCTCCTCATTGCATTTCACAGGAACCTTTTCTCTTAATAACAATATTAGCGGATGAAAGTCATACAGAATTTTAAATGGCTTATATATTATAGATTCTTCTTCTTTTGTCTGCCTTGTCCTTTCAGGAAGTAAATTAAGAAATTTATCATATTATGTAAGTACAAGATTTAAATTCTTCTTCTATATGCCCTGTTACTTCAGGACGTAGGCGACCATGGCTTTCCACGTCTCCCTATCCCTGGTGGCTCTTAGCACGCCTTCTCTTGTTACACCATGCAACCCTCGTTCCATCATCCACCTGATTAAGTCCTTCAAATATGTTATCCGTTGCTTTCCTCTGTCTCTTTTTCTCTCTATTTGGCCTGTTAGTATCAGGTTCTCCAAGCCCTTCTTCCTCATTGCATGTCACAGGAACTTCAGCTGTCTCTTCCTGATGGCTCAGTATTAATTTCCTTTTCGTTTCCATCCTTTCTAAGATATCATCATTGCTTACATGCTTGATCCAGGATATTCGCAGCATCCTTCTGTAGAACCACTGCTATCTCTTCCTGAGTTTTCTTCTCGTTTGCATCCTCTCAAACACTTCGTCTTTGCCCGGTCTATTGTATCCTCAACATTCTTCGGTTGAATCTCATTTCTACATTACGAGCCTCTCCTTCATTATTGAAAAGGTCGTCCAACATTCGCTACCATATAAAAGGAGATATTTCACATAGCAGCCCAGCACACTTTTTTTTGTTTCCAATGATATTTCCCTTTCTATCAGTACTTTTGTTAACTTTTGAAATGTGTCCTTGGCCATAAAAACGAGTCTTCGAATCTCAGTGTTGCACTTTCTATCCTCTGTCAAAATGTTCCCCAGGAATTTGAATTTCTTGACTTTGTTTTATTTTAGTTTCTCGATAAGTAATTAGTAGTTTGAATTCTTTTGCTGATGACCGTAAATTCAGAATTTATTTTTTAAGTTTATTCTCATACATTTCTTTTCGCCTTTCACGGAAAAGGAAATGTAGCAGGTCCCTCATTTCCTTTTCCGTGTTTGTGATCAGCACTCAGTCACCTTCGTATCATATATTGTCGAGATTGTGACCGCCAATGACAAATCATGGCAAGGATTTTATTTCTCTTTTAATTTTTTTGCTGTGTAAGTTGAATAAATCCGGTGAGAAAACGCATCCATGTCTTACACCCTTTTTTATTTTGTGTGCCTGTTGAATTCATTTCCTATCCGTACGCAAGCTGTTTGCTGCTTGATTGTCCTAATGTTTTTCCCAAAAATTCTGAGATTGCCAAACATCTCGAACAAGTCTTTGTAGTGTACTTTGTCAAATACATTTGCGTATACAACAATGCACAGATGAATGTTTAAATTACAAAAGAATATATTATATTATAAAGCATTTATAAAAGGTTGAATAATGTGGTTTTTCATCGAAATTATTCATCGGCAAAATAATATTATAATCAATTTCATTTGTGCTAAATAACTTTCTGTAGCACGTATGCAGGAACGCAAGCAAACACACAATTCAACTGGAATTCGAACTCGGTTCTTCGATTTATCGCAGCACAACACAGATCCTGCATCAAAACATATACACACACACACGCGCACGCACACACATACACACACACGCACATATATATATATATATTTATATATATAACTTATAAGTATATATATTTATATGTATATTTATTTTATCATGTTTCCTTCATATTTTGCTCTTCATTTTTGTCGTCACTGTTCATTTCGTTTAATCTAATTTTTCCTGATGAGATGTTAGACGAACTGCCCTTAGAGACTGTCAATAAATTCTTGGTTTTTAAAATAGTATACAAATTTTGTACTTCCAAACATATGTATATATATATATATATATATATATATATATATATATATATACAAAACTAAAATGACATGTAATATTAATAGTATTAATATTAAAAATAATCCTGGGCACGATGTGAATAGCATTATATATTTACAGAATCAAGTATTAATATTTTCAAATAAAACTCTGAAAAGTATACTTGTCGTATGGCTATTTCAGCGAGTAACCTTCGCTTCTACAGCTACAAAATCTTTATTATCCAAATACAGGACATAATTCATATACCGGATGTTACACTCTAAAAAAAATTCATACACTAGAAGTTTTCATGAAAGAAGGAAAAAAAGAAAAGAATTAAGAAAAACTAATGAGAGGGTGAGTCAGAAGAGAGAGTAGATTATGTTAGAAGTTTGTCGTTTAGACATTAATACGGAGGCTGTGGAAGAAAGGAGTAAAAAAAAATAGACGGTGAAATGCATTCAAATCTCGATCATTGAAAAGGACTTTTAGCTTACATCTGTATTAAGAAATCAATATTTAAGCATGTTAAATAAATGGAAGTGGAGGAAGAAACAAGAAAGGAAGGGAAAAAAGAAAATTTGCGGTAGAAAAACAAAGAGTAAAAAATGAAATGAGGAAAAAGAGCAGGAAATGTACGATTGTCAGCCTTCGTAACAAATACCAGTTAAGGAGCGTAGAAAGAACGGACTAGATATATAAAAAAGGAGAAAGAAAAATAAAAGAAAAAAGGAAAGAGAGAAATAAAGAAAATAGATAAGATGATGTAATATTCGGCTCTGTCAAAGGATTTTCAAAAAATTTTACGCTTAATATAATATGGTTTGACAACTACTGGGATAAAATTAATCTAATTTAATTTCTACTACTATAATAAAAGGGGAAGAACGGTAAAACGAAATATGGTTTTGGAGGGGGTTTAAAAAGAAACTTTTGATAAATAATACATATATATATATATATATATATGAATACACAAAAAAGAAAAGAAAAGAAAACACCTAAGATTGAAAGGTTGTTATAGGGAATTCTAAAGGTATTGATAATTATAATGTAGATCAGATATGCCTAAGTTATCTCATTATATCAAAAGATAATTGATAATTGATAGGAATGAAGTACTAACATGATAGATTAAAACATTTTCAAAAATTTAATACATATACGTACATAAACATACATACATTCATCCACATACATGAGTACATAAATAAACCTGCGCCCAAAATATATATATGCGCTCATATACACGCATAAAAACACACACACACACACACACACACACACACACACACACACACACACATATATATATATATGTATATATATATCAACCGAATTTATAGGAAAAAAATTAAATAGAATAAATATAAATTTAAGATAAAAGATATATACATATACACATACACATATGCGCGCACACACACATACACACACACAAACACACACACACACACACACACACACATATATATATATATATATATATATATAATTACATACCCATATATTTTTATAATCATTCGGCCCCAAACAAGGCAGTACTGACACTGATGCGCAAGGGGTTACCTAAGAAGAAATTGGTGAGAAAAAGGTGCAAGTTACAGGGGGTGTAAGAAAATGGATGAGAAGGATGAGAACATTGATGTGAAGAGAGTTGTATGAGATTAAAATCAAAAGCAAGAAGAACATGACACAAGGCTTGTCAGGAAAGAATGCGAGTCAAATATGTAGAAGATGGCAATGACCTTGCATTTATACTTGCTGTCAGGGAACCAATTATATGTATAGAAATTCCACAGGTGGAAAGTGCGAGAAAAGAAGCTGAGGGCAGAAGTTGCGGTTATATTTGATCGGTTTTACCGTAAATGGGTGGGACCTAGTCGCTAGTCTAGTAGTTTGGGAAAATTCATGCAGTAGGGGCACCAGGAAGCTAAGATCCTGATATTGATTCAATACTCGATCACTGCAAAGGACCCTTAGATTACACATGTGTGAAGAAATTAAAAAATAAGCATGTTGCGGGAATAAAAGTAAGTGAAAAAATACAGGAAAAGAGAGGAAAAAAACAAGTTATAGGGGTAAAGTCAAAAGAGAGATGGAGGAAAATGAAAGAATCAGTGAAAGAAAGGAAAAAAGAGAGAAAAATGCACGCCAGGCAGCTGTCGTAACAAATGTCAGCTAAGGAGAATGCAAAGAATGGGATAGATCCATAAAATAGAAAACAAAAAGAAAAAAAAATAGGAAAAAGAGAAAATAGATTCAGTCAGTTAAGTGCCATACGTGATACACGCATGGGCGATCATGAAAGAGACATGACTGACTGGGCAGAAGATTATCCCGCAGTAGGTTGCCATGCTTTCTGCGGTAGACTGGTTGCCAGCCAAGGCTATAGAACACAATCTGTCCTGCTATTTAACCCAGGAAGGAAGAAATGGATTAATACCTTTCCCAAGGGTATTTGCGCGTAAGTGAATACAATGGATTCAACTGGAATTCGAACTCGGCTCCCCGGTTTCTCGTTCCGAGCCGATATCCACTGTATCACAACGCTTCGGCTCTGACAAAAGTTTATCGAAAAATTTTCCATTTCAAATAATATGGTCTGACTGTATTTGGGATAAAATCAATTTATTTTAAATTAATTTGTTTTAAATTCTACTACTGGAATTAAAAGTGAGGATAGAAAAAAAGAGAACTTTGACTATATATATATATATATATATATATATATATATATATATATACACAGGTAATCTACTAAGCCCAGATCGACCCAACTAACAACTCCTTTTTTAACCTCAATATAAGATTTCAGACATCACTTTCCGGAAGATTTTGTTAAACGAAAGAAGAGGAACTAAACCTCATATTAAAGTGGAAACTGATATAATCAGCCCGCACTCTCCAAAACCTTGATTATATATGTAATATATGTTTAGTTGAAAAAATTATAATAAAGTCTCCAAACAAAATTTAAATTTAAATTTGCGTAAGGAATTCATTGTTTATCGTTCTATAAACGATTTGTTTTGGCCTGTCCCCATGCCATAGGCGTCTTACGTGTTCTTGAAACCAGTTGCTGGTTATCACTTGGTTATTTGCCTTACACCACTGGACCCATCTTTCAACTCGGTCTTTGTAAATTCCTAATCCAAAGTTGCCAGTTTTTAGAGAACTGATAGTGTCCCAGAACTCATTTCTTCATAATTTCGTCCAGTATTAAGCCGATTCCTTTTTCGTTATTATAACCTCTTTCATATATGATCCTGTGGTTGTCGCTGCTGAAGTCTCCATTGTTTAGCCATCCAGTTTCGCATTTTACCAGAAATTTGATACTCAATCTGCTTATTTCCTGCTTGGCATTCTCAAGTTGATCAGAGTTGTTCAGCGTCCTGACGTTCGATGTTTCTAGGGTAAATTTTTGTCTGTTGTGCACTGTCGCAGGGTAACGGTCCAGAGACAGCTGTTTCTCTGTCGGTCCTTTCCGGGCGAGCGATAAATTTTAGAAAAAATGTGTTCCCTTTACTCCGTTGGTGATAACAGTCGCTGGATAACTGTTAGGTAACACTTGTACCGACATCGGTTCTTACCGGGCGAGGATTTATTTTCTTTGGAAGTAACCCCTTTCACGCCGTTGGGTTATATTTGTATATATTGTAAATCTATGATTTACTCTAGAATGGTAGTGAAGTGGTATCCCATTGCCTCCTCCACGGTGATTTATCGAGAGACCGTCTCTAGTTAGCTGGCCATTGCCTCCTTTAGAGTACTTCCGCCCATTTTGTAGTTTGTTTTTCGTCCACAATTGGTTCCTAGTCCCCTGCCTCTCAAGACACTGCACTGGGTTAGCTGGTTTAGTCGCCGGCGTTCCGATCAAAAAAAAAAAAAAAAGGAAAAAAGGAAGGATTTGTTCTTTTTTTATATATACATACCTCTGTCTAATAAGATGGTTTGACTTCCCTAGTTGTAATGACTATTTATGGGAACGGGCTTGTTTAGTAGTTATTTAGTGAAATAACCCGTATTATTGAGTTGCAACTTAAATTAGGTTCATCTAAGCACTTCCACGCAGGAAGTCCAGCTTTAATTTTGAAGGTTTCTACTGATTCGAGTGAAATTTACTAAGTGGTCATTTCATTTCGTCGTCAGTTTCTTTCAGTGGTCAAAGCTGGATGGTTAAAGCGTTGCTTCTTTACATAAATATAGAAGAGCATCTAAGTTAATGATTATGATGAAATGGTTCCGTTCTTTCTGGACAGGGCACTAGGGACCTGATATTTCCAGCTCACCAGTTGCAAGAGAATTGCACTGACCATCCTGTTTCCCTGAAACAAGTATTTATTGATTAACCAAGACCATTGATATCAATAATAGAGACGCCCTGTGAATAATTTTTAGGCACATTGGGAAGTTCACTAGAGTTTGCTAAAATAAATTGAGAAATGCACGGCAAAATGAAGGGATATTATCTATCATATTAATCTGTCAGAGCCTTTTCCTATGAATAACGGTTGAAAGTAAAGTGATATTCCAGCACCTGGTACATTTACCATCTATTTTGCTGTTCATTGCAAACCTATCGGAAAAGTTAGGGTAGCGCCAATATTGAGGCCAGGAGAGAAAACAAAACAACGGGAAATCATTACATAAACAGGGAACAACGGATGAGTTTCTATACCTGCTCGATAAAAGTGGGAGGAGTGTAAAACGAGTGATAGTAGAGTCTATCTCCATCAATTTATTGACTATTTACGCTCTCACACCCTAACTGAGCACTCTGAAAGAAAGGTAGACTTTGAAAAACAGTAGCTACCCTGGCATGTACGCATCGCTCATTCACTAATGAATTAGAGTACACTGGCTATTGGGCGTGTATAATGATAATATACATGCTAAAAAGTCTGCCTTCTTCTACCGAGCACCCATAGCCCAGAGCTAGAATCGCAGACTGACGCCACTTCGGTCGGCTTTCAATCCTGGGTTAAAAGCAATCGGAGTCTAACGGTACTGATGAGCTTTGATATAGCGAAACAGATCTGTCTGCGGATGACTATATATATATATATATATATATATAGAGAGAGAGAGAGAGAGAGAGAGAGAGTGAGAGAGATAAATAATGTTACTAAGTTTGAAGTCAGGAATTCTAGACTTGTTTAGTATAGGATTAAAACTGTAACAAGATTGGCATAGATAAATGCTAACTTATATGCCAAATATTTACAAAATTAGCTCTTCCAAGTGAATGAAAGCGAACTTTTTTTGAAATTGTATAAAAGTATCACTTTCTTTTGTTCGGCTAATATAGTTGCAACTTCATTTAAATTTAACAATCTTCGGTTCTTATGTGGTAAGTGTATCTGCGCTCAGCCCTAAAGGACCATGGAGGTCGGGACGGATAGCAAATAGGGGTTAATGACACAGCCAAAGAGAAATAAATTCTTCCACGGGAATAAAGATTAATGGTTTTTGTGGGGATAATACCTGTGGACAAACAGCAGAGTATATGAAAGGTAGCTTCGAAATTCAAAATTAAGCTTATGTTCTCACAAGAAATTCAGCTAAAAATAGATTACCATGTCAAATATTAACAAACAAGCAAGTTCCCACTACATTAATCTTCTTAAAAACAAAATACCATTAATTACAAAGTAGACATAGCTAATAATACATTATCTGATATAGACAGTGGCTCAGCCAAGTTTTCCATGATTATACTGCAGATAGGATAAGAAAGATTACCACTAAAGACGCTTATATTTTATTTAAGGAAAATAAACTCAATTTTCAATATACATTACAAGCTTGATTAATTAATCCCACTAAAAGTGATTTAGGGTTAGTCTCTTGAGATATTTTAAAAACAATAATTGATTACATTCCACATTACACCACAATCTCCGGAAAGACTACTAATACCATTAATTGGTTTAACAATATTAAATTTAAATCCACGTTCCTTAAATTCGACATCGTAGATTTTTATTCTTCGATACACAAATACCTCCTACATAATTGTATAAACTTAGCTAAAAATCCCGTAGAACTCACAGATAGAGAAATTAATTATTCTTTTAGCCGCCAAGAAATCCATTCTTAGCTTCGATCATTCTACCAGGATAAAAGGTTCTTATGATACTTTTTGATGTAACTATGAGGGCATATGATTCTGCTCAGATCGCTTTTCTTGTAGGAATCTACATATTAGATAACTTAAGTAAATATTTTAAAACCCTAAACAAATTGGATTATATCGAGATAATAGCCTTATGTTCATCCCTGATGGTAATAAAGCTTTAATGAATAGAATCCATAAAAATACCTTTAGAACCCTTAAATTCCTTGCCTTTAAAATTGAAGTCTCCTCTAATCTAAAAATAATTAACTCTTTAGACATTAGGCTTAACCTGAATGACGGCTCCTCCCTATCTTATTTAAAGACAATAATACTCCAGTTATATTAATATCTATTCCAGCAATAAAAAAAAACTATTATAAAGCAAACACCCAACATTGATAGCACGAGCTTTAACCGATTATTGTCCAACCTCAAAATTTTCAATGAAAATAAGAAAGTATAAAAGAAGGCTTTTCACGGGAGGGGTTTAAAAAATAAATCGATATATAGAAAACCGAGTACTAATCCTGAACCATCTAATACTAAAAATAAACTTAGATAAACGAAAGTAATATAGTTTAACCACCTTTCTGTATACTATCTAATATTAATGCCGGAAAGTATTTTTTTAAACTTGTAAGTAAAAACTTCAACGCCCATAATACACTACACAATATCATCAATAGATATACTCTTAAAAGTAGCTACTTCTGACACTCATAATATAGACAATATATTATCAATTCCCATAACAACCGAATTATAAAGAGTTTAGATAATGTCAACACAAAAACAGAGTTTTTAAATTCTCGTGATTGTAGATCCGTAAACAAATGTCCGGTGGAAGGCAAATGTAGATCTACCCAGCTAATCTACCAAGATCAATACTCCCCAACTAAAAACAAGAATAATTACCAAATTTTTATTAGTATTTCCTCAGGGCAATTTAAACAACGTTACTATATTCACAAACACTCTTTTTCTAACCCCAATCTAAATTTTCAATCATCCCTTTCCCAAAGATTTTATGAAATGAATGAAGAGGGACTAAAGTCCATATTAAATTGGAAACTGATAGGTTCAGCCCGCACCCACAAAAATCTTTACAATAGATGTAATTTATGTTTAATTGAAATAATTAAAAGAAAAAATCATAAACAAAATCTACTTTTAAATTTGCATAAATATTCATAAGTAAATGCCGCCACAAATTTTAAAATTTTAATTTTAACTTCTAATATTAAAAAAAAAAATCCACTTAAAAATAATCAATTATTGATCTTGGTCTGATAGAAGCCATCTTTCCCTCTTCTTAATCATTATAGTATTAATATAAAAAACCATATATATCAAACGTTTTAACCTTACATTTTCCGGCTCATTAATTTAGATAGAAACTAATCGTAAATTATTAGTATATTTTCCTAATTCCCGAATAATTCTCTTACATAAAATTTCCAGTTAATATATTTTTTCCCGATTCCATATTCTACGTATTCTATAATCCTTTCACTTTTACCTACAATAATCTTTTATATTTGCTTAATTCGATGCAGATAAGGGTATATATGTAAATATGTTGTATGTGGTTATATATATATATATATATAAATGTATATATATATATATATATATATATATTTGCATGTGTATATACACATTTACAAATACATACCCATATATAATATATATATAATATAATATATATATAACAAATTGCATATATATATATATATATATATATATATATATATTGATATTTATAATTATATACATACACTTTTCACATATACCCATTTATATATATATATATATATATATATATATACTGATAATATACACGCTAAAAACTCTGCCTCCTTCAGCCGAACGCCCATAACCCAGATGTAGAATCGCCGACTGACGCCAATTCGGTCGGGTTTTAATCCTGGGTTAAAAAGCAATCGGAATCTAACCGTACTGATGAGCTGTGATACAGTGAAGAAGATCTGTATATGGATGACTATATATATACATATATATATATACATGTGTGTGTGTGTGTGTGTGTGTGTGTGTCTATACGTGCATATATATCTATGTGTGCATGTGTATATATAAAAATCATTTATTTATAATAATATTTTTAGTATTTTTGTATATGTGTGTGTATGTGTGTTTGTGCGTTACGGAAATTAACGAGGATTAACGAAACTAGAATATAAACAACCGACAATTTGGAATGATTTGTTTGAATATTATTTTTTATCGATACTCGTACATATTCTGTTTATAATCAGACAATATTATAAATTAATTCTACCGGCCTGATTATTTACGATAAATTTTTGTTACGAAAATGTGTATGATCAAAAATAATGTTCAAACAAATCATTTCATTTGTGTGTGTGTATGTATGTGTGTGTGTGTGTGTGCGTGTGTGTGTGTGTGTCTATATATATGTAAATCAGTGTATATTTGTATATGAGTGTATATGTACATATATATTTATTTAATCTTCGGTGCAATCGTATTTATGTACTCACATATGTTGATTAATGTATGTCCGTTTGTATATTGATTTATATAATTTAAAAAGGTTTCGCCTATCATTTTAGCACTTCATTTATATCAATTGTCAATTACATTATTGATATCATCAGATAATTTAAGGAAATTTGTGGTCTACACTACAATTATCTATATCTTTAGAATTCCCTATAACAATCTTTCTATCTTAGGTAATTTCATATATATATATATATATATATATATATATTGGTCAAAATTCTCGATTAAACACCCTCTATTACAGTATATCACTTTTCTGCTCCTCCACTTTTGTTCCAGTAGTAGAATTTTAATTAAGTCACTTTTAACCCAACAATAGTCAATCCATATCATTTAAAACAGAAAAATTTAGTGAAAAAATTTTGACAGAGCCGAATATTACATCATGTTATTTTTTTCTCTGTTTCTCTTTTCCCCTTTTTTATTTTTTATTTTCTTTTTTCTTTTTCCATTTTATATATCTAACCTTTTCTTTGCACGCACCTTATTAATTCTGACTTTAGGAAGAAGTTAGCTGGAAACCAGTGGAATCAATCCACTCTATTATAAATAACGACAATAATACCAATACTTGCAATTATCTTAAAGTAAACAAATGCCCTGTACTTTACATATTCTATAGTCTACCAAGCTATCATTTTCACTACAAAAAATCCAAGTCTACCAAACATTATATTGGAAGTATTTAAAACACTTTTATGTCGCGATTGTATCAGCAGAGAGTACCCTTTAATAATAGAATCTATAATAACTCAACTTCATTTTCAAAATACTACTGGCATTGGACTGATGCAAATAAAACACCAAGGTAAAAAGGAATATATTAACTGTTGTGGTTTTTCAACACCAGTTTGATGTGGAGATGTTAGGGCGAAACTTCGCAGTAAAGTTGTTGTGACCGGTTTTGTCGGAAGTAAGACACGGAACACAGGAGGTAAGTTCAAAACTGTGTATAAGTATATCAAGAACATAGATTTCACCTGAAATTAAAGCCAAAATACGACGTTTAGAACGGCTCATGATTAAACATAATAGACATTCATTGTCTCTTAAAATTAACAGTATATGTTTAGAAAATTATTTTTTTTGCCTCGATACACTGAATATATATATAATTGTTTTAGAACATGTACATAATTTCTCTATATATAATCGCGACGAAGGCACGTTCGTTTCGGCATTGGAGCCCCAATGCCTCATCAGGCGATGTGGAAAATACTGGAAATCATTTTCCTTTATATTTATTTAGTTTTATTAGGGGTGTTGGCTGGGGTTTGTTGATATTGTGATATTTCGTTGACAATTGGAAATTTTTTGGTGAGAGTTTTATGTTAAAGGTGTTGGTGGGGTTTAGCGAGATAGGGGAATTAGTCTATGACCGTTGGAATTTATTTGGTGTGTTTCTAACGTGATTAATGGGAGTCTTTGATTCTAGACAGTTGTAAATTCTAATTATCAGTTGGCTAGACTATATCTTAATGGATTTCTTAGAAGAGCCGATAATAGTTGGCGTGGGTAATTTTTTATTTATTTTATTTAAGCAGAGACTTTACAATCAATGTAAGTTTGCATGTTTAATCTTAACTTTGGCTTTAGAGAATATGCTTTTTGTATTACATTTTAATTTTTTTTTTATTTAGATCATTGTTTGGAAATCGTATTCTCTATTAATTTTTTATTTTAAATCTTTGATTGTTAATTAGATCATTGTTTGGAAATCATTTTCACTAGTAAATTTTTAAGTTTAAATTTCTATTCTCATACAAATTTCTATTCTCATATCTAGTCAATAGATGATTCATCTTATTATGGTTATGGTTATGGTTATTAACCATACTCTAATTATATTTATGGTTATTAATCTTACTCTAATTATGCTTATGGTTATTAACCTTGCTCTAATTATGGTTATGGTTATTGACCTTACTCTAATTATGGTTATTGACCTTACTAATTATGGTTATTAACCTTACTTTATTAGTTTATACTAATCATGGTTCTACACCTTATTTTAATTTTAAACTTCTATTCTCATATCTAGTCAATATATGATTCATCTTATTATGGTTATGGTTATGGTTATTAACCATACTCTAATTATAGTTATGTTTATTAACCTTACACAAATTATGGTTATGGTTATTGATCTTAATCTAATACTGGTTAACAACCTTACTTTATTATGGTTATTCACCTTACTAATTTTAGTTATTAATCTTACTTTGTAATTAATATTAATTAATACCAATTATGGGTACCAACCTTACTTTATTAGTCAATACTAATTATGGTTATGCACCTTATTTATAGTTAATATTAAACCTTATAGAATTTTTATGCACATATGTATATATATATATATATACATATATATATATATATCTTTACCTTCATATATATATATATATATATATATATACATACATATGGGTCCTATTTTTGGATCTTGTATTTTTTAGCATGATTGTAAGGTTAGCTCTCTGATGTGCTTGCAGTTTACTGTGATTTCATGCCTCTGGTTTAAAAGTTTGTTGAAGTTCATATATTTAAGTCTCACAAGTTTTTCTTGAAGACAAAGGAAACATGGTTCCTTAATAGATTTAGCTGTTTTTGTTTGTTTAAGGATTTTCCATTTAACTTTAGGTGTTTTATTTTCGTCTTTTAACTTCCAAAAACATTTGGAGAGAGATGTCATGTTTTGTTTTTCTTTGTTATTGAAGGATGAGAGGTGATTATAAAATTGCTTTTTAAATACGTTCATGGTATTTCCGATAGACATTTTTTCATCCTTAGGATTCTCCATGGATGCGATCGAACACATATATACCAGGGATTTCGTTAGACATTTGTTGTTCATGGGGCATTGGTTAGGGTTTCTACAGTTACAGGGGTTGTAAAGATGAATCGGATTCGTATTAGTGTTGGAGTTATTTTTGTTGTGTTTTTTTAATATTTTGTTGTTATGTACTTTAATTATTTTTTCTAGATTATTGTGACAGCTATAGCTTAGTTTAACTGTATTTTTATTGAATATTTTATTTAGAGGGTTATTTCTGGGAAAATGCTTATCTATTAGTTGAAGAAATTTATGTCCCCGCTTGAAGTTAATTGATTGGTTAAAAGGAGCGTTATACCATATGCTTTTTCGGTTCCTATTTTTGCTTTTTGAACTTCTGAATTTTTCAAGAAAATTGATTTTTGATGATTGATATCCGCTATCCTTTAGGATTTTATCGTAGATTACCTTGTGTTTATCAAATATTTATTTCCTGGATGAGTGTGTGTTAATGCGGCGATCTATCGATGATGAGATGTGGTTCATAATGGATGGTGGGTGGTTAGAGTTGGGGTTTATATATATTGGGTTCAAATTTTTCTTCATGTAAGGTTGGAAAGTGTTTGATACTAAGTCTAATGTTATGTCTAAGAAGTCTACTGACTTGATGTTGGGGTTAATCACTACATTAAGGGCGAAGGATTTAAAGACTATATGAATTAGTTTTCTAGTGTATATATATATATATATCAGATTAAATAAATTACAAACCTTGTGTCTACTTATTTTTAATAAAATCCATTCATACTCACGGATAATCTTCCGCGTGTTATAATTGAAAGATGCCATAAATGCGCTACAACGTTGACATATGTTATTATTATTTATTTCTCGACGTTTCCTAAGTTTTTCCTTCCGAGGCCATCTTCAGGGGTGTGATTTGTGGTAACAAAAAATAACCACAAACTGTGTTGCTAGAAATTACTGTAAATTTTCGTCTTGCACAGTCAGTCATATCTCTTTCGAGTCATGAGCGCCCAAGCGTTTATCGCGTATGTCATTTAATTGAGTGTGTTGCCATAACAAAAATTTTCAGCTATGTCTTTTCTTTTTTGGTGAGGCTTAAAACTTTTGAACGACCGACATAGCCTCTAATGGGGTCTTCTTGCCTTCATATAACAATTACTTTCAGTAACACTTAACCCTGCGTAGATCTTGGGCATTCCATTATATGAACACTTGCTTTGTTTTTTTTCTTTAATAGAATCTTTGGCAAAATTTTCAACCACATTTATTGAATATTTATGCAATATAAGGAGACGACAACTCGTTATTCAACTGACCCACACATAGCTGTTGCGAGATTGCTTCAACGGCTGCAAGTGACGTGCAAGAATATTTCACCTGATGATATTCGATAACTTTACGATCTTGCGCACGCAAGTATTTCTTAACACTGAAAGCGGATATACGGCGTATTAATATATGCCTTGAGTGTTACTGATGGGTTACATCAATATCACGGTGAAGCACTGATTCTTGCCCAAAGTGGTTAAGCAACGTTGCGCATAGTTAGTACTCAGATAGCTGACCGTAAAGGAATACCAAGTGTTGTAAGCTACGCGTTAAGTTTGGCATGTCAGTGAGGGATATTGTCTCCCTCAGTCAGTTAAGTGCCATACGTGATGCACGTTTGGGGGATCATGTCTCAAAAGAGGCATGACTAACTGGGCAGAAGATAATCCCGCAGTAGGTTGCCATTGCTTTCTGCGGTAGACTGGTTCCCAGCCAAGGCTATAGAACACAATCTGCTCTATTATTTAATCCATAACTGGTGAAAAGAGACGGATTAATACCTTTCCCAAGCGTATTTGCGCGTAAATGAATGCAAAGAATTCAACTGCAATTTGAACTCGGTTCCCCGATTTCTCGTTCCGAATCGATATACATTGTACCACAACGCATATCGTCTCTCTACTTATACTAAAAGAAAACCTTAATATATAGAGGTGTTTCTGTACTGACAGTTTGCAAGACCTACCGGAAGTGGGATGACAAAGCGCTACTGATAAACCCTTATTTTGGGGGATACCAAAATCGAACAAGGACAGTAATTTAAATATCGAGGAAATGTTTGACCTTTAACAAAGAATGTGACACTGAAATCTGAAGACACACTGAGATAACAATAGATAACTTCCACATGCTAAGTAAAGTATTCAGTCAGTTAATTACCATCAGTGATGCAAGCTTCGGCGATCATGTCTATTTCGACTAGATTTTCTCGCGGCAGGTGGCCATTTTTTTCTGCAGTAGACTGGTTGCCGACCAACGCTGCATAACCTAATCTGTCCTGCGATTTAACCCATAGCTGTAGGTTGAATAAATATATTAATACTTTTTCCCAAGGGTATTTGTGCGTAAGCGAACGAAACGAATTGGACTGGAATTCGAACTCGGCTCTCCGATTTCTTATTCCGAGTCAATATCCATTACACCAAAACGCACATCCGAAATAATGCATTAAATAACTGAATTATTTCGGTAGACAAATAATAAAGACATCTGAAATTTTATGCAATAAAAGTCCTTCTATTTGAGAGTGAATTTTATAAAAAAAACTTGAAAGAACAGAAATGTGGATTTTGAGAATACCTTGGACCAAATATGTGAACAACGATGAATTTCTAGAGAAAATTAAAACCAAAAGGACATTTATGCTTAACATCAGGAAGAGACAATTGTGATTTTTTAAGACGTATATGTGCGTTATGGTGCAGTGGATCTCGGCTTGAAACAAGAAATCGGAGAGCCGAGTTCGAATTCGTGTTGAGTTCTTGCATTCACTTACGCGCAAATACCCTTGGGAAAGGTATTAATCCGTCTCTTCTCTCCAGTTATGGGTGAAATAACAGGACAGATTGGGTTCTACAGCCTTGGTTGGCAACCAGTCTAACGCAGAATGTTATGGCAACATTATTTTTTTTTTCAATTGGAGTAGATAGACTGAACTATCGCCGAGTCACACTCCACCCACGTCTATTGAACAGGTGTAGAGGCTCATCCCTTGTTCCCTGCTTAGGATGTGGTTTCCGGCTTTCTCTTTTCCAATCTTTTCACTTGTCTTTACTTTTTTCTTTTTATTTCTTTTTCAATTGGAGGAGATAGACTGAACTATCGCCCGGTTCACACTCAACCCACGTCTATTGAACAGGTGTAGAGGCTCATCCCTTGTTCCCTGTTTAGGATGTGGTTTCCGGCTTTCTCTCTTCCAATCTATTCATTCTTACGTAGCCCCCTGCACACCAGTGGCTTTACCGCCTTGCTTGGGGTGATGTGATTAAAAAAAATACTGCTGGATAATCTTCTGCCAAGTCAGTCAAGTCTCTTTCGAGACATGATCGCCCAAACGTGTATCACGTATGGCACTTAACTGACCAAATGAGGAAAGACTGAATAACGCTTTATAAAAAAATCCTTTTCACATTCCTGAAAGTTCATAACTGTTTGTAAACGAACGTAGACAAAACAATTTCTAAAGAAGTAATGGAATTTTAATTTTGTTATCTGAAATATTTTATGATTGTAATCATTATTTTGGTGAATTGGAGATACACTGTTATTATTAAACAGTAAATCTATTTTCGTCAACCAGATTAGAAACAGACAGTTGACACACTGAAGACAAGAGGAACAGCAGAAAACAACGCATGCCTAAGTGAATGCCTGGAAATTGTTGAAAGCAATGATTGCCAACGTCCTGAATGGACAAGGCACTTAGAAGAAGGTGAAACGTATTGGCATACTCATTTATTGTAATCTAGGTATGTAACTTGTGCGTTTAAAATTGATTAAAATTAGTATGTTTCAATTTTATTTTCCGTTAGTGTACAGATTGGTATAAAGTAACATCACTAAAGTATACATATATATATATATATATATATATATATATATATATAAGTAATATCTTTGTATTTTTTATCGATATATCTACATTTATAAGTATATATCTTTGTCTTCTGGTAGATAGACATAAAGATATAAGCGTGCTTACTTTAAATCCCAGAAGCGTCAATGTATGTGTTAAAAAAGAAAAATTAAAAACTCCTTTGAAGACATATTTTTTTGTTCTGGATTTCCGAAGATAAAAAAAAAATACTATCTGACGAAAGACGTGTTTTAAAGAATTCAACTTACCGCGTGAAAAATGTGATCGTGATGTACGTGGCAATTTTTTTTTATTTTCATTATTATTTTTTCTTTTACTTTCTTTTTTTTTTGGCGTTCTTTTTTTCTTTTTTCTTTTTTTTTTTTGCTTTCCAATCTAAAATGGAAAGCCCGCAGCTTCGCTTATTCACCTCTGAAATCTCTGCATGGTTTTAATCCGGGTACTCAGAATTCTCCGTGCGCTCACACACGCACCGAAAATACAGACACGCACGCACATAGAGAAACATATACACACATATTTTTTTTTAATCGAACTGTTTCAAAACTCTAGAATGGTGACATCAAGATTCAAGTATCACTTAGTTTTTATTTTTATTTTCTGAGTGTTTTATTGCACGCATCACTAAGACGTATAAACTCTATACTACGAGATATTATGTGTTTAAAATATACTATATTTTTTTTAAATTGGATAACAAATTAACTAATCCTGAAATATGAGACAAGATATTCTATTATATATGTATCTGGTACACTGTCTGATGTTCTGCAATATTTTCGGTATTTGCGAATAAGCAAATAATTATTGTTTTCAAATAATTCGTTAGTAAGTGGGGAATCGGACTTCTGATATACTTCTGATTTCGATTTTGATTTTTTTTTTAATTTGTGTTGACGTTTCATAGGGAGGATATTTTACTTTTAATACTTTAAATTACTCGTATGGTGCTCATGTGTCCAATATTTTGAACGTTATTCAAATATTTATATGGCCACATCTGAATCATATTGAACATATATGGGAAATGATAGAATGAATAGTGAATCATTGATTTGGCATATCTAAAACGCTTGTATTTTGTCAAAATATACAAGAAGCACTGGGTAAATTGTATCGAGATGTTATTCGTCAAATGTCATATCGTTTGTACATCCTTCTTTTCTGATTTAAAGATAATATCACCTGTCCGCGTATATATAATCCACTTACCGAGCATGATATCTCATGGTAGAAAGCGATACCAGATTCCTGCACCGTAAAAATGACAGGAAAACATATTATGGGTTGACTTTACTGTTTTGAGTGAAATTTGGTCGACTGAACTGTTCGGTGGCCGGTAAATTTTTGATTTATTCCCCGAAGCCCTCTACCCCTTTAAATTTTTTCAAAACATCCTTATTTCCGTGCAAATGTATATGCTGAACTCAAATCGATAATTATTTATTGAAGAAACCTACCTTTATTGATGTTAACGACCAGAAAAAATCGAACTTCTCGCTGTTTATCTCACCCCTCAACCACCTTTGAAATATGTCATTAAGTCCTGACTGACTTTAGGCGTAGTGAGCTAATTTTCGGCCTATTAAGAGAAAAATACGCAAATACACGCAACTTTCAGCGGAAATTGAATTCTGAAACAAAACAAATCGTGTAGTAATTGCACAAAGGAAGTAAACAGGCCGAAATAAGCATCCTACGCCTAAAGTCATTCGGCACTTAATTAGATATGAGAATGGTGGTTAGGGGTGAAATAAAGTTCGATTTTTTTCTGGTCGTTAACATCAATAAAGTTAGGTTTCACTCATAAATAATTATCGATTTAAGTTTAGCATATATATCTGCACGGAAATAAGGATGATTTGGAAAAATTTGAAGTGGGTAAAGGCCTTCGGGAAATAAATCAAAAATTTACCCGGTGGCTGTTGAATGCTGTGCTAGTATGATGTCACAAAATGCCTGAAAGTCACTTCCCGGGTTGACCCAAATCTTTTGAGTGAAATTGGTTTGACTGAACTCTTCGGAAACCGACGATAGTTGTGCTAGCTCGATGTGACCAACTACCTGAAAACCATATCACGGGTTGACTTAAGTGTTTTGAGTGAAACTGGTTTGACTGAACTCTTCGGAAACCGACGATAGTTGTGCTAGCTCGATGTGACCAACTACCTGAAAACCATATCACGGGTTGACTTAAGTGTTTTGAGTGAAACTGGTTTGACTGAACTCTTCGGAAACCGACGATAGTTGTGCTAGCTCGATGTGACCAACTACCTGAAAACCATATCACGGGTTGACTTAAGTGTTTTGAGTGAAACTGGTTTGACTGATCTATTTGAGAAATGTCGATGATTAAGCTGTCACAGTGTCATAAAATATCTAAAAACCATATCACATGTTGATTCGAGTCGTTTGAGTGAAATAAGTTCGACCGAACTCTTACCTAAATCATTTGAGTTATATTGACTGACCTGTTCGCAAGTCGTGCATGATTAAGCAAGTACAATGTCACAAAGTGCCTGAAATCCATATTGCGAGGGAAAAAAAGATTGATGGATTGTTCAATAGCTGTCGGTAGTTGTGCTAATACCAAATCAAAAGCCATCGTGACCGAGAGCTTAAACGTACTGGCATTGCTTGAATTTCTGACCATGTAGCTATGTTCTGTCTAGTGTAGTTGCAGTATAACCCAAATTTGAGCTTTGCGATTGTTTAACCTTTTCACTAATGTCCCTAAGGAGTCGTCTGAGACACGGATTAGCTAGCCATCCTGACAATCTGGTGTGCACGGAAAATGAGAGTAGGCGGCCATTATAAGATTCATTAATAAAATCTCGATAGATTAACTGAATATTTAGCAGAAACATTCCTTTATACAGACCCACTTTTTGTTGCAACTACTGTATTCATTTTTCTTCGTATTTTGGATATCTCAGGTCAAAACTTCAAGATTATCACTCCTCTGTCTAGTAAACATTCAGTATTTATAACTTCTTCTACTTTTATGTGCCTTGTCCTTTCATGACGTAGGGGATAATGAATTTCCACATCTCGCGATCCCTGGTGGTTCTTAGCACGCTTTCTCCTGTTACACAACGCAACCCTCCTTCAGTCTTCAACCTGATCGGGTCCTTCAAATATGTTATCCGCTGCTTTCCCTGACTATTTTCCCTCTATCTGGCCTGCTAGCATCAGGTTCTCCAAGCTATCTTTCCTCATTGCATGTCCCAGGAACTTAAGCTGTCTCTTCCTGATGCTCAGTATTAATTTCCTTTTCGTTTCCATCCTTCCCAAAACATCCTCATTGCTCACATGCTCGATCCATGATATTGACAGCATCCTTCTGTAGAACCACATTTCAGCTGCTTCACGTTTTCCCCTCATCTTCAAAGATATTGTCCAACATTCACTGCCATGTTGATGAACGGACATCGCATAGCAATCCAGTACTCTAAATCCAAGGCCTACTGACTACCGTTGCTCTATCGCCGTTCTGATTGGCCATGTCTTCAGGAATGTTGAGGTAATCACCACGTTCGGTCAATTGCTGGTTGGCAAATCTGTTTAACCCAAAGATGGGGTTTTGAATTCCTAGTTGTTCTATTGCTAGACAAAAATAATGGATTTCTTGATAGAATTCTCTATGTGTTCCAGCGGTACTGGAAAGAGAAACAAAGATGACACGGAAAGGCACCCAGTCTGACCTGCTATTTACCCATAGTTGTGGGAAAAGGGATTCATACCGTTCCCAAGATTTACGATAGTGAATGTAATGAACTCGACTGAAATCTGAACTCGGCTCTCTAATTTCTAAATTCTGACCGCTATCTATTTACTTTACTTTTTATTTACTTTAAAATAATGGAAAAATGAAGTCGTAAGTTTAAACTGATACCAGAGAAATATGGGGTTTTAGAATTCGCTTCAAATTAAACTTTTCCTAAATCAGATTGAAATCTAATCCTTCCAGCATTAAAAAGCTTAGTTATTTCCTACATGTGAAAATAGTGTTAACAGTATAAATAACATTATTTATTCATGCAAGAAACACAAAAAAGCAAAACAAAATTTCAACATGCTGAATGATAAGCGAACTATGCACGAGATTTCGCCCCAATCAAGGAAAATAGAAATTTAAAATTTTTTCTGATTCTCTGAGATAAGTATCATCACATAAGTAGCGCATATTCTATACTATCAGGATATCCTTAGTAGGCCTAGCATATAAATAAATATATTATGGGATTCGCTCCTCGAGGAAGACATGACAGCAAGTCTTCAATGGTGGCAGCAGCAATCTAAAGATGGACAGAAGCTGCAGCAGCCAGGTTAGGTTTAAGGTTCTATGTTAACTAAAACAATTTTGTTTTTTACTTGATGATGGCCTAGTGGTTAAAATTGTTGATTTGTGAATTCTTTTAAATTTTACGCAAGCAATGCAGTCATGTCACTTTTGCACAAAGAGTTACAAGAGAGAAGAGTGAAAAGAAAGAGGAACAAGATACAGGGGATTTCGGGAAAGGATAAAAGAAAGATGACAATTAGCGGAATAAAAGATAGCAATTGATGTTGCACTTAAACTTTTTGAGATTGTAGCTATCAGGGAAGGGATGTCCAAAAACGAAAAGTGCTAGAAAAGAAACTGATAGTTTACAAAAGGCGGTTACATTCTACAGTAAAAAAGGAGGGGTAGACCTCGTTCACAGTCCAGTAGCACAAGTAAATTCGTGTAGATGGATCACGAGAGAAATAAGCTCATCAAAGAAGAAGCCGTGAAAATAACTGTAGAAAAGACAGAGGAGAGCCACAACTCGACAGTGAGAAAGTGGCTGAAATAAAGTTTCAAAATTTTGGATTGATTACATTGCAAATCCTCGTTTGAATTTTGTCGAACATCCCGAGATAAATAGCACGAGCGCCCGACTAGATATGGCAACAGCATTCAATGCACACACGAATGATTTATATATGTGGAATATGGATTCTGACGACCTGGGATACCCGCATTTGCATGAAAGTACTTGCAACCATTCAGAACGACCATCATTTTAGGATTTGGCAGGAACGTTTGAATTAAATCGTGACAATCTTCCAGTTATACCGTAAAGAGAAGGCAAAACACTGTCAAACGCTTTCGAGATAGCCAGTGCAACAGTCCGATCTTCACCGTTCTTATCAAAGACCTTATATATGTATTTGGTGATGGCCGTTAGTACATCAGCGTTAGACCTTTTTTTAATCATATCACCCCGAGCAAGGCGGTAACGCCACTGATGTGCAGGGGGCTACGTAGGAGTGAAGTGATTGAAAAAGAGAAAACCGGAAACCGCATCCTAAACAGGGAACAAGGGATGAGCCTCTGCACCTGTTTAGTAGACGAGGGTAGAGTGTGAACCGGGCGATAGTTTAGTCTATCTACTCCAATTGAAAAAAAGAAAAAAAAGAGTGAGAAGATTGGAAGAGAGAAAACCGGAAACCACATCCTAAACAGGGAACAAGGGATGAGCCTCTTCACCTGTTCAATGAACGTGGGTGGAGTGTGAACCGGGCGATGGAGAAGCGGAAGCCATGTTGCTTCTCAGAGAATAAATTGTTGAATGTGAGTTGTAGAATCATTTCAGAATTGATAATAGCCTCAAACACTTTGCCAAAAAGTGGTAAGAGGCGTATAGGGCAATAGTTAAAAGAGTCAGAGGTCTTTCAAGCGTTTTTAAAAACAGGAACTACAGAGGAAGACTTCCAACAAGCAGGAAAGCAAGAATAGTTATAGAGTTTGGAGAGGACAGGAGAAAGTTCATTTCTTAAGAATGATGACTGGAATTCCATCACATCCATTTGCTTTATGGAAGTCAAGCTTAATATAAAAAGGAATTTGACAAAGAGTTTTGAGTTCAATACTTGTGCACAGGAAGGAGCAAACACTTTGGAGAGTTTAGTTACTAAAGGAAGATAACTGAAACGGACATGATCCCCCCCAAAAAACAAACAAATGGCACAGTTGGCCAGCATGTCAAACCCTGTCAAATGCTTTTAAGATATCTAGAGCAACAGTTTTACTGTTCTTATCTAGAGCATTATATATGTATTCAATGATAGCACATCAGTTGAAGACCTAGCATGACGGAAGCCATACTGCTTGTCAGTTAAGTTTTTGGAAGAGAGATGTTGAATCATTTCAGCATTGATAATAACCTCAAACATGGTAAAGGGGTAAGGAACATATAGGGCGATAGTTAGAAAAATGGCAGGGCTTTTCAGAGTGTTTTAAAAACAGGAACTACAGAGGAAGACTTCTAACAAGCAGGAAAGCAAGAAGCAGTGAGGCAATAGTTATAGAGTTTGGAAAGGACAGTTGAGAGTTCAGGGGTACATTTTTGAGGACGATGACTGGAATTCCATCACATCTACTTGCTTTATAGGATTCAAGCTTAGAAATAATGTTAGCGACTAGAGACGAGGTTAAGTATACATCACTCAATTGAGCCTCAGTTCTTAGAAGGAAGTCGTGTCTGAGTACTCGAGATGTGTCAAGTGCGGATTTGGAAGAGAATTTGCGAGCAAGGCACAGTCTTGTCCTTTGGGAATGTGAGGACCTCAAAATTATTGAGTTGTAAAGGGATCGAAGGTTTGCTCTGGTTCAGTATACTTTTGCAGATGCTATACACTGCTTCGTTCAATTAGCATACTGCAGCTTCGCATCATTTAGGACACACCTTGCATCCATTGCGAGCAGAAACACAAAGGTGCCTATTATAGTCAGAAGTGTAAGCTATACTGTTTGTCAGAAAATTTAATTTAAGCATGTATACATGAACATTTCTTTTATAGTGTCGATAAAAATAACCTTCGACGTAGAAAACATGGGGAGAACACAGAAGAGAGATGCAACATCCTGGTAAGGTTTGCAAAAGGAATCTTCCCTGCTTCAACTAGGTCTAGTAACAGAAGAAAGCAAACTAATATTTTTCAGCACGATAATTAAACAGTCAAGCATCAGCTGGAAGAACACAACCCAAAGAGTACGTAGGACATTTTTTATAAGGAGGCTAACACTTCCCACAATCCTCCTTACCGAGACCATGAATATCAATAGGTTACTTGCTTCCAGTATAGCTGGGCACAGTTACCCCGAGGCTGAAGCAACCCGTCCGTAAGTACCTCTCTCTCACTACCTTCTTTTTCTTCACAATAGTGTATATCTATGCAAATTTCAGGTAAAGTGCATATTCATTCCAATTTCCGTTAAAGCCTATATGCATACAAGTTACTTATGCTGAACATTATGCAATGTTCAACAAGAGAAAACTAATAGCAATTGGAAACGCGAGAAATAGCAGGAAAGGCTATGAAAAAATTCAGAATTACTTGATACCTGAATACAAAGAAATATTAATAATAATGTTGATTAGTAGATTTTTAATTTTGTTTTTTTTTATTTCTTGTTATCAAATACGCAGATAAGGCAGCGATGATAGCAGACACGGGAAGTAAAATACAGGACCTCATTCAGAAGGCAGCAAGGAAAAGCGAAAAGAAAGAACTAAGCATAAACTTCAAGAAAACTAAATGCATGGTCATCAAGAAAATGAGGAGCCAAAATGCCAAGTGCTAAAATCAAGTAGGTGCAGAAATTTAAAAAACCTTAAAAGTCTTCTGAAAGGGAACGGAAAATGAGACACAGATCGGAAGCCGCATTGACATGGCGAAGGACGCATTTTCAAAAGCTAAGTATAGTATTAAGAGACAGGACTTTTATGGGATATCTGTCATCCTATATAGCAGCTAATGCTGGACGATCCTCTCAAAAATGAAAGAGGGTCTCGAAGCAACAGCTTTACTGTTCTTATCTAGAGCATTATATATGTATTCAATGATAGCACATCAGTTGTAGCACATCAGTTGTAGTATGTTGCCATTGCTTTCTGCGGTAGACTGGTTGCCGACCAAGGCTATAGAACCCAATCTGTCCTGTTATTTAACCCATAACTGGAAGGAAGAGACGGATTAATACCGTTCCCAGGGGTTTTTGCGCGCAGGAGAATGCAATGAATTCAGCTGGAATTCGAACTCGGCTCCCCGATTTCTCGTTCCGAGTCGATATTCTATGCACCACAACGCACATCCGGAAATCCCAGCTTAAGAGATATATAAAAAATTGTCTTAAGCACAGTTCACACACTAGGGAGAACTTTGTTTATGTAACGTTAGGGATGTTAGGGGAGATAGAAAAAGCATGAAATGGAGCCATGACAACACACCACGTCCTGCCTTAGGTCTTCTTGTAGACTTGATAGGTAGTGCGGTTCTACAGAAGGATGCAGAGGATGCCATGGACCGAATATGTGAGTAACGACAAAGTTTTGGCTAGAATGCAAACGAAAAATAAACTGATGCTTAACATCAGGAAGTGACTGATGAGAATTCTGGGACCCTTAATGCGAAAGGGGGCTAGGTGAATATAATACTCAAAGAAAGGATAGAGGGAGTGACAGGAGAGAGCAACTCGAGACATACTTAATAAGCTTGAGCTTGATAGCAGAGGGCGTTTGGGAGAGATACCAAGTGGAAAAGTGTTAAGAGCGATAAGGGTTAGGGGCAAGTGGAAGTCACCTACGTCCTGAAAGGACACGGCAGATAACGAAGAAGAAGAATATTCTTGAAGTAATCCGTTGCGTAGGACAAAGAGAATGTAGAGCGCCTGTAGTATTCAATATCGCCAGCTTTTTTGGCTACTAGATACCTCGACTAAATCGAAAAAAAAAATTGCATAGTTACTTTTTAACTGAATTTTTAAAAAAATGTATAAGTTTTCATGAAAATAAGAAAATTCGTTTTAATTTTAATTGAATACTTAATTATTAAATTTACTATTTCCAATAAGCAAAATACTCTCAGTTTTATTTCAAATAGAAATTATATTGATTGGAATATAAAAGTTAAAGATTTTTTTTTAATTTTTTAATTTTGCCGCAATTTTTGAGGGCTCCACATACTTGTAAACAAAAGGTAATTTTCGTTTTTAAAAATCTTGCAAAAATAAAATATACATCTCTGGCACATTAGTTGTAGAAAATTAGCAAATTTTATGTTAAATTAATCTGATTTACACAAGTATTGCTTATTCATAGCGGATAATTTAGAATAAACTATTTCTTAATCACATATTTGAACTATTTGACCTGTCCGAACCGTAAATCAAGACATTGTTGACAGGATCTTGATTAGAAATAAAGTGTATGGCGTTTATAAGAGACAAAATTGTACAAATTTTTTTCGTGTAAGAGAGAAATCTTTGACCTTTTAATTTGCACATAGAAACTATCATAAAAAAAAACTTCAAATCCACAAAAATTATTTTAAAAATGTGGAGGCAAAACGATTTTTATTAAAGGTTCCAATTTTTGATAGGCAATATAATCATCAATTCTTGACGAAAAAATCTAGCCACAACAGTTCTTTGAAGATTTTCAAAATATTTTTGAAATTTTATGAATTATTATAATTACAAAAAAATGAGAACAATTCTTTTAAAATTTCATTAGTAATCGAAATTTTTTTTTCTTGAGAATATAATGTTCTTAATATTTATTATTTATTCAAGCAATTGAAAGTTTATCAACTTAAATAATATCAGAATTTATTGCATTTTTTATTTTAATTTTCGGAGCAGATTCTCAGATACAGAAGCAAAATTTTAAAAAATAGATGATTTGTATTTCCCAATGAGTCTGAGTTTAATAAAATTATGCAACGCAACACTTTAAACTTTATTTATATTTCATGGATTTACGTGGAGGCGGGCGTAACGGAGGCAAAAAATATATATTTTTTATCAAGATTTAAAAAAAAACATAACAGTTTCCAAAATTATTTCATTCATTTGTGAATATGTGCTAAAAGTTTCAAATCCGGCAATTATTTGATTTTTCCGAGAATTTCCAAATTAATGTGTTTGTCACCGGAAAAAAGTGGTTAATGTAATCATTACGTTTTCCATTGTAAACAGTCGTAACGTTTTGGTTATCCGCTAACACAAATCAAAACAAAATGTTCAGCCAAAATTTCGAAAATATTAGAAGGGATTAAAAAGTTTTTAAAAGTAATTAGAAATTACTTTGATCAATAAAAACACTTTGATTGAAAAAGTTCGTTTTTATTAAGTTTATGAGCTTTTTTATTCATAATATGCTGGTTTAAGCGACATAGGTACATTGGCTAATCTATTGCACATTTTCTGAAATATTTGTCGTTACAATATCTTACTGTGTTTACGCTTTAAATTGTATTACGTGGAAAGGGAAGTAGTAGGACATACATAACATTCTGACATGTTTCTTTTAAATGCGCATAATGAGCTCCAGGTATAAATTCTTATTTATTAATGTACTGAAGAAGAATCAGTTTCAGATTTCTATTTGAAGAATGTATAAATAGTTTCCGTTTATCTGCATTTGAATCTATGCCAAATTCTGGCAGCAGACGACTTACAATGAGGCAATAGTTTCTGAATAATAATAATAATAATAATAATAATAATAACATATTAATAGCAATCAAAGAATTCTAAAAACTGTAAAAATATAAAGACCTGGAAATTGAAATAATAAAAATGTGGAAATTGAAGACGAGAATCGTGCCTGTGATAGTAGGTGCACTTGGAATGATAAAAAATGGAACAGAACAACACATTGAAAGAATCCCTGGAAACCCCAGCTTCAGTCAGTTAAGTGCCATACGTGTTACACGCTTGGGCGATCATGTCTCGAAAGAAACATGACTGACTGGGCAGAAGATTATCCCGCAGTATGTTGCCATTGCTTTCTGCGGTAGACTGGTTGCCGACCAAGGCTATAGAACCCAATCTGTCCTGTTATTTAACCCATAACTGGAAGGAAGAGACGGATTAATACCTTTCCCAGGGGTATTTGCGCGCAGGTGAATGCAATGAATTCAGCTGGAATTCGAACTCGGCTCCCCGATTTCTCGTTCCGAGTCGGTATCCTATGCACCACAACGCACATCCGGAAACCCCAGCTTAAGAGATATATAAAATATTGTCTTCAGCACAGTTCACACACTAGGGAGAACTTTGTTTATGTAACGATAGGGATGTTAAGGGAGATAGAAAAAGCATGAAATGGAACCATAACAACACACCACGTCCTGCCTTAGGTCTTCTTGCAGACTTGGTAGGTAGTGCGGCCATAGCATAAATAAAAATATGATGAAAAATGACAATATAATAATAATAATTTTATTTTAATTTAATCTCCTTTCTAGAGCTTTTAATGTATGGATATTTATATCGTCTCCGCACTGAGACGTTAATGTTACATAAGGTGGAGTTTATAGTGGGAAACTCGATCGAGTCTTCGTCCGCAAACAGAGACACGACTGAGACGCACTCCGCACGAAGACGGAGACGCAACTGAGACACGTTAAAAACCTACCCTGCCTGTGTCAGCTAAGTATGTATAAGAAAACCGATCTTTCTAACTATATCATTAAGAACCTTAAGATGCTTGTGGCTCATTGCTTGAACGTATTGACACGCATATACTAACTTTATCTAAGTCAGTTATTTAAATGAATTCTTTCGAAAACAAAATTGGACGAGGAAAAAGAAAAACTCTATGGAACGCATTTCGTCTTTAGAAATTCTTCAGACTAAAATGAGGTTCTTCATACACTATATTTTATCCTATTTTGTGGATAGGATCGAAAATATCAAGAAAATGTCTGATAACATATATATTGGGTTGCCCGGAAAGTTCATGTCGGTTTTTAGGCGTTCATATTCCAACACGCTAGAACTCGTGGAATTTAACGACGGATATGATATGCTTACATTTCGAATGAGAGCATACTTCAAGCCATCTCTTGAGAAAGAAACTTTAAGATTATTCGATCTCTGTCAATTTTGCATCCCTATGAATCAGTCAGTCAGTTAAGTGCCATACGTGATACACGCTTGAATGATCATATCTCTCTCAAGACATAACTGACTGGGCAGAAGATATTCCCGTAGTAGGTTTCAGTTATTTTCTGCAGTAGACTGGTTGCCAACCAAAGATATAGAACACAACTTTCCTGCTATCTGACCCATAGCTGGAGGGCAAAGAAGACGGATTAATACCTTTTCCAAAGTTATTTGTGCGTAAGTGAATGTAACGAATTCAACTGGAATTCGAACTCGGTTCTCCGATTTCTCGTTCCAAGCCGATATCTACTGCACCAACACGTACATCCTATCCCTATGAATATAGAAGTTTTATAATTTGCACAATCAGCTAAAAATGATATGTGCTGTGTACATTGAAGCCGACAGAACTTTTCGGAAGTAAGTTCCCTAAGTTTGTGATTGTAGTCTTATTAATGAACCCGCAGGCAGATCCCACCATTACAGATGACGAACAAATGAAGGCCTGATTGAGTATAACACGCATTACATGACGCGGGAATTGGCAGAAACACTATTTTTTTAAAATAATTTATAAGCACTTAATGAAGATTGGGTATACAAATCATTATGATGTTTTTGTACTACATGTTTTGAATAAAAAGAATCTTTTGAATTTCATTTCCATATGGGATTTGTATAAATGAAATGAAATTGTACCCTTTTTAAGCGAATCGTGACGGGTAATGATGAATAGCTCGTTTACTACAATATTTATTGAAAAATATCTTAGGGTAACTTTAGTCTCTCCAAAACAGGTCTTCATCTGAAGAAATTCATGTTGTACACTTAGTGAGATTAGAAAAGAATCCTCTATTATGAGATTCTGTCAAGTAACCATTCAATTGATTCTGAAAAGTACTGCTCGCGATTTAAAGAATTTAAGGCAGCAATTCAAGAAAACACGCGCAGAATTGGCGAACAAGAAAGTTGTTTTTTCTTTCGGTCATGTTTCTTTGGCAATCTGGAAAAAACTGTCGTAGTTTGGCTGGGAAATTTAGCCTACTGGCCATATTCACCAGATATTCCTCCTTTTGATTTTCATTTATCCAGGTCATTGCAAAATAATTTCAGTGGTAAAAATTTTAATACTTTGATTGACATAAATGACCACGACCAACAAGAACCACCAATATTGTGTAAAATCTTTGGAAGAATAGAGATTAGGTGAGATTTTAAAAAAGTTCCTAAAAGCTATAAATGAAAAGAAACTGTGAAAACCCATCATTGTCCATGTCGTGTAGAAACCCGGCTCATAAAGGAAGTTTGATATAATGGTTTGAATTGTCATTCTTTCATAAATATAACGGAATAGTGTTCGGCATATATAAGATCCCTGAAGATCCGGTTAGGCGAAACCTTGTTAGGTTTGTTGGCTCTTTAGGTTATTTACTTTTTCTGCTCTGCTTGCATATTGAGCGCGTTATTGTTATAGATTACTCGTCTCGGGTTTTTTCTTTGGGCTACGTACTTTGACTGATGTTCACGTTCTTAGCTCTTTCTTTTTTTACAACCATTTTTTCCTTCCGCTTATATACTCAAAGGGGTTTTCGAAACCAGTATAGTGATAAGTTTACATTTATATATATATATATATATATATATATATATATATATATATATATTAGTCATCCACATACTAACGTGTTTTTCTGTATCAGAGTTCATCAGTATGGCTAAACATCCGGTTGCTTTCAGCCGAGATCGAAACTCAAACGATTTGGTGTAAGCCGGATTGCCTGCTTCCTAAGCCATTACTGCATGTAATAAGAGAAGAGGAAATGTCAGCGTGTTATATATATATATATATATATATATATATATATATGTGTGTGTGTGTGTGTGTGTGTGTGTATACATTGCTCACATGTTTGGTTCATGTTATCCTCAGCATTCTTCTGTAGAACCACATTTCTATTCATTCAAGTTTCTTCTTTATTTCTGAGTAGATTTTCCAGCATCCGCTGCCATACAAGAAGACAGATAACAAGTAAAATCTCAATAGTATTTATTTGTTTCTAACGAAATTTTCATATCTGTTAATACCATGCTTAGCTTCTGGACTGCATCTTTGACCCTTCAAATACATCTTCGGACCTCAGTGTGATACTTTTAGTACTTCAAATAGTTTGGTTTTAGTATACCCGATTTCTAATAAATATTTTATGCTTATACTTTTTTCTATGTAAATCCATTTTATTCATCAGAAATAAAATATCTTGTTTTCCACGTACATAATGGTATGCGTCTAAATATTTTCCTTTTCTAAAGACGTTATACTTTTTCCTGCAATTTGTTAGAGTTTTACTTTAATCTTAACTCATTTACATCTTTCCAACTCGGTAGGAAAAAGTGGGAGGAAATTGACTATAACCATTTACTTTTCTTTTCTCTTCAGAGTAAGGTTCAATATTCGTTCGTCACCATAGCAACTGTGCCTCTTTCTGTTAGTTCGTTCACAACAATTACAACTATTTAAAGTCACGTCAATTGTAAATGGCCCGTAGATCGAGAGTTAACCCGAGAATCAGATAAACCATTTTGTTCCCTGCAGGTATCGCCGTCGATTTCGCTTGCATATTTGCTTTAATTTTGCTCTCGGGATAGATGCATTTACCTTCTAACAAATTTACTTTTCTTGACTAATATTTACTCAATAAAAGGCTCACGAGTCATTCAAGGTAGTTCTTTTTTAATGGGCTTGTTTTAAGGACGTACACGTATAAAAGAGTTGCATGAGATGATAATAAATGGCCTAGATGAATGTTTACCCTCGACTAGTGGACTCCATTTCATAATGCAATATTTCGACTTATTGTTACTATAATTATGAATGTTGTTGTTGTTGTTATTGTTGTTGTTGTTGTTGTTGTTGTTCCCTTGTATTTCTGTTGTATAAACATTTCCTTTCGGGTCCTAACTAGATACCTGAGGTTATGAACTTTTCCACCGATCATTTGTGTAAAAGATCTGAAAAGCAACAACAAAAAATACATCATACACATTTTACGTAGATGTAATGTACGAGGTGCATATGTGATTACAATATTTTGTATTTCTTTAAGGCATCAGCTGTCAGGACTTTCTTCAATGTGTCTACAGAAAACTTTTCCTATCGACCCGAATGTCTCAATTGCAACTGGGATTATTGATGTCCTTACATGCAACATATATTAAATATCCATTTCAAGATCCTAGTATTTTGATAGTTTTTTTTAAAGATTCTTAAAGAAATATTGTGATATGCAGGAACTGCATATCACAATATTTCTTTAAGAATCTTTAAAAAAAAAAGATGTCTGGGGGATTAGACAAACTCGTTCTCTCTGTGTATTATTATTATTATAATTAGTAGTAGTAGTATTGGTAGCAGAGTAGTAGCAGCACGATATGCGTTATTGTTTAAAGGATATTTACTCGGAATGGGAACTCGTAGAGCCGACTTGGAAATCCTTTCGGGTTGGTTATATTCACTTTCACACAAATAGGCTTGGGAAAGATATAAATACATTTTTTCTCATCCAAGCTATAGATTGAATAGCAGAACAGACTTGGTCTTGTAGCCTTGGTTGGTAGCCAGCCAAACGCAGAAAGAAATGGCAAGTTACTGCGGTGAAATCTTCTAACTCGTCACTCATGATACGAAACAGACATAATCGCCCAAGCGTGTATTACAGATGTCACAAGTAACTTAATAATAATAATAATAATAATAATAATAATAATAATAATAATAATAAAGTCAACTGCACGTTAAAAACAACGTGACACTGGGGTACAATTCATATGAAGCCAAATTTAGATATCATTACGGTCAATCTGTTAATTGTATACCAAGCACATGTAACACAACTTAATATGGTGACCAGTTTTGCTCAAAGAAGAGTATCAACTCACATATGGCGTTCAGTTAGACATGCCTCCAGCTCAGCTAATTTAGGGAACTTCCGTTTGAGGACGTTAATATCTATCAAAATCGGACCTCAGAGTCTCCTTAAGGGCATGATTGTTAAAACTAAAAAAAATATGCGTCTGCAAATCCTGCCAAGATACTTCACAAGAGATAGCTCCTCATTAGGGATATATCCAATTACTAAAAATATGAAAACTGACATGAACATCTGCGGTAATGAGCAGGGTGTTTACTGTAGACAATCTTAATTCACCAAACATTTATATATTAAATCCTCCAATCAATTACGATTAGAAGTCTGTAGAGATTGTAGAGATTAAACGAGAAATGTTTTGCTAGACGAAAAGAAATATACCTGGAAACCATAGAAATGGAGATGATGATGTCAAATAACATGAAAGAAATAAGCTTTATTCAGTGATAAAGGACACCAGCAAATTCAAAAGGGAATTGCAAGTGGAGGAAGACAAGCAAATAAACCATAACACAGTTCTGGGCATGACGGTAAACTGCATCCGGCAGCAAGGCCTCTGATTGGGGAGTCGCGAGGATCAAGGAACCACCTCTTAATTGCTGTTGCTCTCAGGTTCACCCTGACCCGGAGTGGTAGCACCTGTTAGGGTCCCAGCTATGGGCAAATAGTTAACCCCTAAACTGGGGTCAAAACACTATGAAACTAGATACACTGTTATAGAAATATATACATAAAAATAGACTTTTATTGAAAAATAAACATTTTTGAAAAAGAAATATTGCCAACAATTCATTTTTTAAGAAAAGATTATTACCATAACACATTTTGAAGAAAAAAAATTACTGATGCAGCTATAAATAAACTAAAGAATAAATGAAAAGAAAATTCACCGGACCAAAAGCAAAAATGATGTCTTCATGGTTATTACTCATCTCTTGCCAAACAAGCTGATTTGGACAAGTCAGATAACCCTAGTGCATTAAAAGATGAAACCGGTTTTATTCTTGATGAACGGAACCAATGCTTGCTAACTAGAAATTACCAAACACCAATCCAGTAAAAATTCTATTTTTATAGCATTTTTATTATCATTTCACCCCAAACAAGACAGGGTTACCAGTGTTGCGTATGGGGGTACAGTGAAAGAAAAAAAAAACAAGGTACAGAGGATGTCAAAGAAAGGATAAGGTATATTCATTACCGTCTTGTCTTTCAGCCCAAGATTGATTAGTACCTCACAACTCGTTTGCCCAGGAACTGACATCTGAAACGAAATTTTCACGATTTAACTGTGATCAAAAAAGCCTCTTCACACGCCTAACATTCTCCACTGGCATTCTCAAGTTCATCAAGTTGTTAAGAGGCCGGTCCATCATTAAAGCGGTCTAGTATGTATAAACATAGCCATCTCCCGCGTTCATTTTTCATCTCAATGATTTTTTTCTTATCCTCCTTTCTTCCTTCACTACATTTCTATTATTATTATTATGTCATTTTTCATCATATTTCGATTTCTGCTTTGGTCTCACTACCAACCAAGTCTGCGGGGAGACCTAAGACAGGTCGTGGCGTGTTGTTATGACTCCATTTCATGTTCTTCTATCTTCCCTATCATCCCCAGCATTACATAGATAACGTTTTCCATTTTCAAATTCCTTGATTGCTATGTTACAATCCGCTGGACAAGCCATATCAATTAATAGACAAGTTTTCTCCTTCTGGTTTTTAACAATAATGTCTGACCTGTTTGCTTCAATTTTTCTGTCTGTGTAGATGGTGTAATCCCATAGAATGGTTACATCTTCTATTTCTGTAACCGGTGCTGGATGATGTTCATACCAGTGTTTGTTTACAGCTTTTCCATAATGTTTGCACATTGCCCAATGTAAATATTGTCCAACTCTATCGTGGCGATTTTTATATTCGTTTGGGGCAAGCACAGAACAGCCTGATATTAGGTGGTCTATTGTTTCTTGGTGTTTATCACAAAACCTGCATTTTGGATCCATATTATTATGCATAATATTTGCCTGAAATTTTCTCGTGAAAAGACTTTGGTCTTGTGCTGCAAGTATAAATCCTTCAGTTTCAGACTTTAATCCAGATGCACGTAACCATCGATGAGTATTAACTTTGTCAACATTGGATTTATTGGCACGTACTGGATATTGGCCATGCAGAGGTTTGTCTTGCCAGCGCTGTTTCATCTTTTCAAGAGCTTTATCTTTGGCTTTCATTTTCATATTTTTTGCCGCAATAGTTGGTTCTTGGCTACTGTTTTGCTTTTCTACAGATTATTATTATTATTATTATTATTATTACTATGTCATTTTTCATCATATTTGCATTTTTGCTATGGTCGCACTACCAACCAAGTCTGCGGGAAGACATAAGGCAGGTGTGGCGTGTTGTTATTGCTCCATTTCATGTTTTTTTTCTATCTCTCCTATCATCCCTAGCGTTACATAGACAAAGTTCTCCTTAGTGTGTGGGCTGTACTTAATAAGACAATTTTTTGTATATCTCTTAAACTGGGGTTTCCATGAATTCTTTCAATCTGTTGTTTTTTTTTCCATTTATTATCATTCCAAGTGCACCTACTATCACTGGCACAACTCTTGTTTTCAATTTACACATTTTTACTATTTCAATTTCCAGGTCTTTATATTTTGACAGTTATTATTATTATTATTATTATTATTATTATTATTTGATGAAGCCACATTACTTAAGGACTTTCAGAAGAAGTAACAACTAAAATGGATACGACATTTAAATCGACGAGAAAATAACTACATAAACAAGAAGTTGACGTTCCACATTACTTCAAACAAAATGGTTAGCAAGTAACCACCCGACCATAATGGAAAGAGTGTTAAGAATTAGTAGACGTGAGAAACCGATTTTTCTAAAAAAAATATTTTAAAAGAAAGATTCAATAAATTTCAATCGACGGTAGCAGCTGCTACTTGGTCAATAAATGCCGATTTTTTTTTATACCTATATCAGTCTTTTAGCCGTTTAGACTGCAGATATTAGTTTTGCATTGTTTTAAGTTTTTTAATTGTACAGTATGTTACCAGTGGACACGGATTTTAAAAAAGTAATAAGAATGTAAAGTATACATATCAGGAATACATACACTACTATGCAAAAGTATTAGGACAAGAACTATCTTATCTTTTATGAGACATATTGACAGAAAATAAAAAAAAATTTGGTTAAATTAATTTTATTTGAATGTGCATTGTGTCCCAGTGAATGTCGGCTCGGAACGGGAATTCGGAGAGCAGAGTTCGAATTCCAGTTGAATTCCTTGCATTCACTCGCGCGCAAATACCCTTGGGAAAAGTGATAAATCCGTCTCTTTCCCCCAGTTATGGGTTAAATAATAGAAAAGATAGGGTTCTATAGCCTTGGCACGCAACCAGTCTACAGCAGAAAGCAATGTCAACCTACTGCCCAGTCAGTCATATCTCTTTCGAGACATGATCGCCTAAGAGTGTATCACGTATGGCACTTAACTGACTGAATTTTATTTGATTTACTCAAAAAATGCTTTAACATGAAAAATGTATGTTGCAAAATAAATTTAATATTTATTATAATAGTCTTTTGCTTTGTTCAGAGCCTTTATTCTGTCGGGCATTGATATCTCAAGCTTCTTCAATGTATCTAATGGCACCTGCTGCAAAGCAGCTTGGATTTGTTCCCAAAGTGTGTCTTGCAAAATAACATTAGAATTATCAATTTCTTATCCAAAATATCCGGCCCTGGGTATGACAATAAACTGCATCCAGCAGCAATGCCTCTGATTGGGAGGTTGTGAGGAGTATGGAAGAACCTCTTAATTGTTATTCTCAGGTTCACTCTGACCCGGGGTGGTAGCACCTGTCAGGGTCCCAGCTATGGGTAAATAGTTTGAACTTCAAACTGACGTCAAAACTCTATGAAAGTATAAAAATAGAATTTTATAGAAAAATATACGTTTTTGAATTAAAAATTTTACCCACAATACATTTTTGAAGGAAAAAGATTTTTACTATAAAACATTTTTTACGAAAAAAAATAATAAAAGAAAATTTTTCAACAAAATCAGACTAAATCAACCTTCTCACTATAACTAAACATTAAAAAAATACCTTAAACCTCCACCTTTTTGGCATTAAATAGCCCACAGAGGTTAATATGCCGTAAACAATGTTCAAACACCAAAATATCCCATAGATGTTCATAAGAGTAGTTTCAAAATAACTTATTTAATAGAAAATAGGAAAAATTAAATATAACTTCTTTTTAATACATTTCTTTACACCTAGGTTTAAATAATCAATATTTATTAGAAATTTACTTGGCCTTTCACCTTGTATTTGAATTTCAGTGAAGTTTTTAGGAAAATCATCCCTGTCCTAATACTTTTGCACGCTACCGGTAGTGTGCAAAAGTGTTAGGACAGGGGTAATTTTAAAATTTATTCTGATGCCATATAAAATATAAAACAGTTCTTGTCCTAATACTTTTGCACAGCACTGTATATGTATATAGTTCAGTAACATATAGGAGAGTATTGCTGGTGAGTGAGGAAATTAAAGTTGTTGCGTATCTTAGACTTACATATATTCAGCTTGTGTGAATTTCTTGTTTTTTTAATTTTTTATTATCTGCTATTTTACTGTTTTGCATTATTTCATTCTTCTTCTATGTGCCTTGTCCTTTCAGGACATAGGCGATCATGGCCTTCCACATCTCCTTATCCCTGGTGGCTCTTAGCAAGCCTTCTCCTGTAGTATCTCGCAAACCCCGTTCTGTCATGCACCTGCTCAGGCCTTTCAAATATGTTATCCGCTGCTTTCCTCTGTCTCTTTTCCCCTTTATCTAGCCTGTTAGTATCAGGTTCTCCAAGTTTTCCTTCCTCATTGCATGTCCCAGGAACTTCAGTTGTCTCTTCCTGATGCTCAATATCAATTTTCTTTTCGTTTTCTTTCTTTCAACACCTCGTCATTGCTTATATGCTCAGTTCACGATATCCGCTGCATCCTTCTGTAGAACCACATTTCAGCTCCTTCAAGTTTTTCCTTCATCTTTGTTGGTATTGTCTAACATTCACTGCTATACTGAAGAACTGACATCACATAACAATCTAGTACTCTCTTCTTTGTTTCTAGTGAAAGTTTCTTGTGTCTTAATACTTTGCTCAGCTCCTGGAACGCGCCCTTCGCCATGCCAATTTGCCTTCGGATTTCTGTTTCGCACTCTCCGTCTCCTGTTAGAAAACTTCCCAGGTATTTAAATTTTTGTGCTTGTTTGATTTTAATATTAGTCACGTGTATTTGGCATTTTGGGTTGCTCTTTTTGCTGATGACCATGTATTCGGTTTTCTTGTAGTCCATTACCTATCCTAAAAGACAATATACTTAAATGATGGAGTATCAATGCCGGAACTACATAGACATCATAAGAATTTATATTTAAATATACACGGTAAACTAAGAAAATATTTAGAAAAAGAGAACTAAATAAAAAGAAACTTAAATATATTTTGTTGAATTTTATCAACCAACAAAACACAAGTATACGCATATATATATATATATATATGTGTGTGTGTGTGTGTGTGTGTGTGTGTGTGTGAGTTTGTGTGTGTGTGATTATAAAAATGGACATTGAGGTTAATACCGACTGGCAACCGTCTTTTTCGTGGTCGATTACAATGTTCAGACCTTCCTTATAGGTTTTCGATTATATATATATATATATATATATATATATATATATATATATATATACGCACACAAACACACACACACACACATGTAGCCAAGTACTTAATTCTCTCCAGGACATAGAAAAGTAATTATAAAATGGTGATAAGGCCAGATAAAATACTAATGCTTATTTAGTCTAAGTTATCTTTAAAGAAGGTGCGTCATTCAATTTTGGCATTGTTGGAAGGCACAGAAGGATTAATATCAGCAGTACTTAAAACAGTTTCAAATTTATCAAGAATACAGCAAATTTAAAAAAAACAACATTTTCATTAAAATGTCATAGTTAACTATACATAAATAACTTATACGACAGACCAAACGCAGAAATCCTTAATTTCTAGCCATTACCGAGTTCGAAAATGTTGCGGTTTGGGAGATGAACACACCTCTGCAGAATATGACTTGGACTCGTCCAAATAGCATGCTGGCTTACGGCCATATCACGTTGAATACACCGGTTCTCGCTCGACCACCTAAGTTCAGTAACGTTCAGCCTGGTCATTACTTAGATGGGTGAACGCTTGGGAATACCAGGTGCTGTAAGCGTTTAGTGATGGATGTGCGTTGTGGTGCAGTGGATATCGGCTCGGAAAGAGAAATCAGTGAGCCGAGTTCGAATTCCAGTTAAATACCCTGCATTCACTTATGCACTGGTACACTTGGGAAAGGTATTAATCCGTCTCTTTCCTCCAGTTATGGGTTAAATAACAGGGTAGGACTTGGGGACCCTGCCCTTAAAAACAAATCCCTATGAATCTTGATACTCGAAAAAGAAAAACGTGTTAATAGACACAAAACTTATATAAAAACAACAATAAATTGTTGAAAGAAAAAGGTATTACCAGCAATAAATAAATAAAATTTATTTGGCAATAAATGACCTGCCGTGGTTGATATGCCATTAATCCAAAACAAACAACCAAGTAGCATGCATACTGAAGCCGAGAATCGTCAGGCGAAAGAACGAGTTAGTGAGAGCCACCCGAAAGCGAACGTCATAATCTGACGACAGAATTCAGAAAATCTACGTGCCCTTAGGCGAGATTCTATTTCTTCATGTTATCTTCATTCAGTACAGCGAAGACATAACAATTGCGCAGACTTGTGGGTGATAGACTATTTTCAATCCTTCAACCTCATCCCTACCCACGAAACTTTTCTAGTCACTTGCAAAACTATGGCTATTTTGATGGTAGATATTTGTGCTACATTCCTTGATTGCCCCTGTCAAGGACTTCATACCTCGGCTCGACATTCCACTTACATTTTCGATACATTTTCATGAAATTTACGCATTTATGGGTGAGTAATAGTAAATACCGCTTTTAAAATGTTTAAAACTTCTAGGACTGTTTTCTATTTATGAGGGTTGATTTATTATTGCACAATAACACGTCGAAGTAGTGTCCTGCGATCATTGATTCCTTTACCTGTGTACAAGACCAGTTGACTAAAAACTGGTCTACCAAAGAAGTCCTTAAATCTCGGGTCACATTGCTCACTTTAAGAATCACAGGATTCTACGATTCGTTTTTATTTTTAATTGTTAGAATTTGTTTTGCAACATGTTGACGTGTGTTGAAATCCTTACAGAATTTATTAAAGTTGAAGTTATCCTAACATTTTTGGTCGAGATTTTGGTTTGTCAAACCCTACGTTTTGTTCAATTTCGCAAAGCAAAAGTAGATGAATAAGCTGATTTATCTTGAAAAAATACTTTTACAAAACCTCAATTGGCAGATTCATAATTTCTTTAATTTCATTTTATGACTTCATAAGAAACAATAAGTTTTTTATGAAAATTTAATTTTAATCATAATTTCTTTTTTAAATAGGCGGATTATTTTGCATGTTAAATAATAAAACTTAATTTTTTCCTAAAAATTAATGAAAACTTATTTTACTAAGCTACACACCCGAGTTAAACCAACTTTAATTAGAATCCTCTTACGTCTTACACTTCTTGCCAAGATTTGGTTTTGATATGGCCATTTTAAAGAGCGTGATGGACGAAAGGACAGTCTAAAGATTGTCAACATATTATAAATGGATTAATTTTTTTTAAAATATACAACGTGTGTTAGCACGTGCGATACCCTGTTTTTATCAGCCGCCGAGCAGGGGTGATGTAAAAGTGAACTCAATAGGACACAGCAAAAATGTCATTAGATCACTTGACTTTGCACATAAGTATTAGCTAATAACTTTACTCTACCAAAAAAGAATTCTTCTCAAAATATCAAAATGAATTTTACGCCCCTGCGTACGAAAACGAATCTTTCAAAACACTTTCAGTCATCAATACTTGTATTCTTCTAAATGTCTAGTCTTTACAATAATCACAACTCCATTGCAATTTTAATCAACATACAGGTTAAGTTTAACGCTGTAAGTTCACTACAGTAAATGGATCAAATAGTCTAATGAATTAAAACATTTGGCAAAATAGCGATTGTGAGTTCAATCTCTGGGTTGGGTAGTATGTACGTGCACTTAATGGAAATGAAAAACCAATAATTACCATACGTGATACACGCTTGAAAAGAGACATGATTTACTGGGCAGAAGATTTCCCCGCAGTACTTCCTGCTGTATACTAGTTGCCCACCAAGGCTATAGAACCCAATTTTTCCTTCTGTTTAAACCATAGCTGGAGGGAGAAGCAAAAAATAATACATTTCCCAAGGGTATTTGCGCGTAAGTGAATGCAACTAGAGTTCGAACTCGGCTCTTCTGTTTTTTACGTCCTGAGTTGATATCCACTGCTCCACAACACACATCCGCAACTGAACTGTACTAAAAAAAAACATAATATCTAAACGACATCACTGACATGAGCATTGAAACGAGAACAGTCGACCCCCGTAAATCAAATAAAGGTTTCAATTCAGAAATCACTGTAGGTTAACCATATCGATATACACCTGAGAAAGGCGGTAGAGCACAACGGCGGAAACTATGATGAGGACAATAACCTATATAACATAATTTGAGTCAGTTAATTGCCATACGTGATACTCGCTTTGGGTGATCATGCCGCGAATGACTGGGCAGAAGATTACCTCGCGGTAGGTTGCCGTTACTTTCTGCGGTAGAATGGTTGCCAGTCAAGGCTATAGAACCAAATCTGTCCTGTTATTTAACCCATAACTGGAGGGTAGAAACGGATTAGTACCTTTCCCAAGGGTATTTGCGCGTAAGTGAATGCAAAGAATTCAACTGAAATTCGAACTCGGCTCCCCTATTTGTCATTCCGAGCTGATACCCACTGCACCAAAACGCACATCCTAAATTGTATAAATAGCATTAAAATTTGTTTTGTTACATAAAAGTGTTTGTATTTATTTTTACTGTATTGATTGAGCAAATGCGTTCACAACTATATCACGTGATACAAAATATCAAGACAAAGAAACCCTTTAAAAGTTGGTAATGAATGACAGCAGAATTTGCCGAGTAGTATATGTGCGTAATTTTAAAATTCTATGTTAATCTGGTTCAACGCAAACTTGCCAAACATTTTCCTAAACTTCATATTTCAGTGGTCATGTGTTTTTCCTCCCTCACTGCTCGCTTTTGGAACTCTTTTCGGTAAATTTTCGTTTTAGGTCTCGAAGGCTTTTCCACCTTCAAATTTATCCAATATAGCATTATTTCTGTGCAAATGTATATGCTGAACTCAAATCAACAATTAGTTATTGAAGAAACATGCCTTTTTTTATCTGAACGTCCATAAAAAACGAAATATAACTCGCACTTTTTGTATCCCGTAACTCTCAAGAAGTCATGTAATTAATGACGTTCTGCGTAGGCAACAAATTTCGGCCGATTTACTTCCTTTACTCAAACTTCCGCCTCTTTACTTCCTGTAATGAAGGTAATACGCGTAGAAATACAATCGCGTATTACTTTCTTTACGGGAAGAAAATAGGCGGAAGTTTCAGTAAAGGAAGTAAAGAGGCCAAAAATATACCAAAATTTGTTGTCCTACGCGGAAAGTCATTCAGCAATTAATTACATGACTGCGTTAGAGTTACGGGCGACAAAATGTAGTTCGATTTTCTTCTGGACGCTCAGATCAAAAAAGGTATGTTTCTTAAATAACTAATTGTTGATTTGAGTTCAGCATATACATTTGCACAGAAATAATGCTATTTTGGATAAATTTGAAGGCGGGAAAAATTCTTCGGGACCTAAGACAAAAATGTACCCTCTTTTCTAATTTTCTGCTTTTAATGTAAAACATTTTAAAGATTTGAATGCATGACAATCGTCGTCATCCGTTTGTTCTTTATTTTTTTTTTTTTTACTATACTCTCTGTTTTTTTCCACTTCTCAGTAACCCCCGAGTGTTTCAGTGGCTTTAATGCCTAAAGTGGGGTAAAATGATTAAATAAAAAAATTAAAACACTAAACTGGTGTTTACTGATTTTACTGCGTTAAAATTTCATCACCATTGAATACTTAAGATATGTTAGCCACCGTCAAACAAAGTCAAGTGATTACCAGCTGCTAACAAAATTATGATTTCTTCCTGGACATATCAATAGAATCTTCTTTTTTTTTCGAAATACTTAAGAGTGATATTTATTTTGGCAATCGATTTTTTAAAAATTATTACAAAAATTAATGCAACAAACGAGTAAATATTATTTTTCTTGTTCTTCCTTAAATTTTTGTTTTTCCTTTCAAGCATTGATGTTTTTTGGATACTCAAGATTTATGAAAAAGAATAGAAATATCCCAACCTACGTAAATATTCTTTTGAGTTTTTCAAACAATAGTGGGCTTGGTTAAAATCTGAGAATTCACAACAATGCTACTTTTTAGGGAAAAATCTTTTATACACAGTAACAGTTTGGAAATATTTTGCATTGAGATTTTCGTAAAAATGTTATTTTGTATTTTAGTATATAACGTTACGGATATATTTTAACTGAAAGTAATGCTCTTTTTGTAAACATCACACGTTTAGAAATCTGTTTATAGAAGTTAAGGACCTTCTCATTCTCTCTCTCATTCTTCGTCTTTTAAATCCCATCTTCTTTCAGGACGTAGTTAGTCGGTCACGGCCCTACACATCTTCCCGTTCCGTGTAAATCTTAATAAGTTTTGTCTTTTTGTTATCTCACCCAAACACTGTTCTACTATCCAATTGATTAAGCTCATTAAGTACGGTGATTTTCTAAGCGCAGCTAAGATGTGGCACAAGGCCCAGTGAGCATCGAATTCACTACACAATTGTAATAATTCTAGCGAGAGGAGTTTAGTGCTCAAGCCCATTAATTATGGATCGGTTTGCTTTCCTGTGCTTCTGTTCCCCTCTTTCAGTCCTGTGAGTCTCAGTTTTTCCAAACCTCCCTTCCTCCTTACGTGTGCCAGAGATTCCAGCTGCACTTTTAGAAATGTCCTTGCACTGACTGAATCATTTCCATGCTCATTCATGCCTACTTGGCTAGCTTTTGCTTTAGTATTTTGCTATTAAACATAAGTGTAAACAACATTCAATGATAATTTTATTCGTGTGCTCGAAATGTAATTACGTATTCACCACAATTTATTTTAAAACAACCACACAAGACAGATCCAGGGTTGAATGGTAGGGTGCTGCCTATAGAACTATTTTTTAAATCATTTTTCTCTCCGATAGAGTGGCGTTTATGTTGCATTTCAAACTTTAAAAGTAAGATTTTCAAAGAAGATATTCAGAGATCTCACGAATTTACGCTTGAGAACGTGCAAGAACTTGGTATTATTTGCAGTAGTCTTTAACACGGAATGCTGACGAAATGTTTTATATATATTTATATATATATATAAAGTAAAAACAAAGTGTTCGTCCATATTTCTAAGATGATGTAGTATTTACAGTATTTACATTACTGGAACTATTGTCCTCATCTTTGCTGCAATTTGTACGACATTTCGACCGTTGTATGCTCCGGTCTTCTTCAGATACTAGGAATTTCAAACAGAATCCTTTATTACTATCACTGTGGTATAGGAGCTCCATTCCTTAAGGACACATGGCCCAGTGGATATAGACGTTGGTTAGTTTCTGAGTTGACTCTTAGAGGTGTGAGTTCAATACCAGGCTACAGCAGTGGTGAACGAGTAACTTCCATTCGAGGCTTTACTCAAGGAATGGAGTTCATACGTTTAATTCTTAGCACCTGAAAAACACCGGAGCGTACAACGGCCACTGTGGTATATGAACCCCATTCCTGCCTCTCCCTGATGTGAATTATACGTTTACATTGTTTCCATCCTCTCTAAAACTCACTCTATAGTTAGAAAAAATCCAGTAAAAAGACACATCCTTATTTTACCGCCCCCTGCAGAACTTATACAGGTCGTTTACTGCCAGTATAGACTCTTGACTGTTCTAATGTCTTTCCCGAATATGGTAAGGTTACTGAGCAGCTCTAGCAGGTCTTTGTGGCGTACGTTGTTGAACGTTTTTGCGTAGTCTATAAAAACATAGGTACGCATCTTTCTGCATTTGTACTGCATTTTCTCATAACATTCTGATTATAAACATCGTTTCTCGTTCCGGTATCTTTGAAAAACTCGCACTGTTCTTCAATCTCTGAACTTATTTTATTCTTGCTGTATTCATCAAGATTCGAATGATGATTTTTGTTATGAGGTTCATTAGGTTGGAGTTTACATTCTTTTGAACATGTTTTCTTATGCCCTACAATGAAATAGATCTGTTTTGGTCTTGCGGTATATTACCAATGTAGTAAAATTCATTTATGATTTCAGTAATCTTGTGTATGCTGTAATCCTCTAAAATTTCTAGCAGTTTTCACTCTCTCTGTCTATCCTTTTCTATAATTCCAGATCTTTCCATAACTATCAATATTGTTTTGTATTTGTCTATATATTTTATATGTATTTTCTGTATTTATTTATTTTAAAAAATATTTTTATGTCGATATACTCATATATATTGTTATCCTTCTCTCTTCATTTTTATTCTTAAATAAATGGTTCTGTATTTATCTATCTATATAGACTTATCTCTTTTTTCGAATATCTTACTTTGTCTTTATATCCCTAAATATAATTACGCTCTCAAACCCTGATTGAGCACTCTAGAAGAAAGGCAGACTTTGAAAAACAGTAGCCACTCTAGCGTGTACGCATCGCTCATTCAGTAAAAATGAATTTGAGTACACTAGCTATTGGCCGCGTAATACGATATGCGCTAAAAAGACTGCCTTCTTCCAACGAACGCCCCGTAGCCCAGAAGTAGTCACCGACTGACGCTAAATCAGTCGGGTTTCGAGCCTGGGTTGTGTAGCAATCGCAGTCTAACCGTGCTGATAAGCTGCGAAACAGATCTGTCTGCGGATGACAATATATATATATATATATATATATATATATATATCTGTGTATTAAACGTCCTATATCAAGTTAAATAAATATAAATATAAAGTGTACATCTGCTTTTATAACTTTACCTGCTTATTTATTTTTAAAATCATCAAAATACAAAAAGCCAAAAAAATATTAAGACTTATGAATCTCTATTTTATGAACAATGACATATCTTTCTCCTTCTGTCTCTGTCTTCTCTCTCCCTGTCTCTCTCTCTCTCTATATATATATATATATAGAGAGAGAGAGAGAGAGAAAGACATATATATATATATATTTATATATATTTATATAAATATATATATAATTGACACACACACACACATACACACATATATATATGTGTGTGTGTGTGTGTGGTGGGTGGGTGGACGTGTCTGTCTTAAAAATACAGGGGATGGGGACATAAGATATATTAAGGTAGATACGTGATTTACTGAAATTGAAGTGACAGCTTTTAAATTAGATCGCCTTTTCCAGAACGCAAATGAAAAAATCAGAAGTAGGTGGTCCAATATTACCAGTGATATTAAATCTACTTCAAAATGAACCTAAGTTTCTACAGATAATAATATTTGTGGACTTGCATTGTGATCAACCTTCTTGAATGTAATATAACATTTTCGTAGTGGAAATGATTAAACAATGGCGCACCAAGATATAAATGTTACGAATGTCTAAGTTGAAATTCGTCCAACACAAGGATGGTTCAAAATGCTGGTGTCTTTAGCATAATACATATCTGTAGGAAATTTACAAATAAACATTAAATATTATCCCAATACAAGCCCAATATCAACTCAAGGTAGAGGGTAACTGAAAATATTTCTTTTAGGGGCGAAAGTATTGTAGATCATGAGAATATATAGGATAGTAGAAGCTGACCCTAGGCTTACAGAGATAAGGGAAAATAACCAGACAGAAGTCTTTTCAAGCAGGTAGTGATTCTTGGGAAGAAACTATCCTTCTTCCTTGACTATATAACATGAAGGGGATAAAGACGAGGCGAGTCTATGTATAGGGTATAATTGTTTATAGACGTAAAAGTCTGAACTGGTAAAACTTGCAAATGTCTTTTTTCAGAATGTTTACCATGGAAAGTTATAGAAGAGTGGGAGACTCTCAGCCTTCCATCAGTAAGAAAGGTTTGTAGAGTAAAAAAATATTTTATTGTCAACAAGTTTTGATTTTTGTCTAGTTTCAAAAAGCAGTTCCTGCCCTGATCTGACATCAGTACTCCATAAAAGTTCATAATCGAAATATTGAACCACATGTCTTTCTCTTCGGCTAGGACAGTAACGTTGGAAATGTACGGATATATAACAATGATAATTTAAGTTTTAAGTATACATTTGACAGAAGCAACAAACGCTTAAACAGCTCAAAATAATATTTCCCATTTTTTTAGCCGATGAAAAAAGTCGTTAGTTTTTTGTAACGTTCTTGTTTACGGCCGGATCACGTTCAAAAATCGTTTCCCGTAGAATCACCAAAATTAAGCAACATCGGAACAGGTTAGTATCTTATCTAGATTAGTGATCGCTTGAAAATACTGGGTGGTGTAAGCTTGGGTGGTAGAGTAGTGTAACACATAAAGGCTCGGAATTTTAAAGAACTAAATTTCAATTAACATTGGATTTATTATATTGATTTTACGCGCAAATACCCTTTGAAAATATATGAATTCACCTCTTCTTCATCCTGACTAAAATATCTGCAGTGATATATTTCTTACCTCATTATTATATTCTTAATCATTTAACACCAAACACGAGATTCATGCTATTTTCACTAATAGGCAAGGTATTACAGGGTGTGAAAGTGAGAGAAAGACTGTATGTAGCAAGGATTGCGGAAAAGACAAAAGTTTACTGAGATTCAATAAAGCAAGATGGTGATTCCCTTGTACGCAGGGGGCTACAGGGGGTGAAACTGAGACAAAGACTGTATGTAGGAAGGATTGAGGAAAAGACAAAAGTTTACTGAGATTCAATAAAGCAAGATGGTGATTCCCTTGTACGCAGGGGGCTACAGGGGGTGAAACTGAGACAAAGACTGTATGTAGGAAGGATTGCGGAAAAGACAAAAGTTTACTGAGATTCAATAAAGCAAGATGGTGATTCCCTTGTACGCAGGGGGCTACAGGGGGTGAAACTGAGACAAAGACTGTATGTAGGAAGGATTAAGGAAAAGACAAAAGTTTACTGAGATTCAATAAAGCAAGATGGTGATTCCCTTGTACGCAGGGGGCTACAGGGGGTGAAACTGAGACAAAGACTGTATGTAGGAAGGATTGAGGAAAAGACAAAAGTTTACTGAAATTCAATAAAGCAAGATGGTGATTCCCTTGTACGCAGGGGGCTACAGGGGGTGAAACTGAGACAAAGACTGTATGTAGGAAGGATTGAGGAAAAGACAAAAGTTTACTGAGATTCAATAAAGCAAGATGGTGATTCCCTTGTACGCAGGGGGCTACAGGGGGTGAAACTGAGACAAAGACTGTATGTAGGAAGGATTGAGGAAAAGACAAAAGTTTACTGAGATTCAATAAAGCAAGATGGTGATTCCCTTGTACGCAGGGGGCTACAGGGGGTGAAACTGAGACAAAGACTGTATTTAGGAAGGATTGAGGAAAAGACAAAAGTTTACTGAGATTCAATAAAGCAAGATTGTGATTCCCTTGTACGCAGGGGGCTACAGGGGGTGAAACTGAGACAAAGACTGTATGTAGGAAGGATTGAGGAAAAGACAAAAGTTTACTGAGATTCAATAAAGCAAGATGGTGATTCCCTTGTACGCAGGGGGCTACAGGGGGTGAAACTGAGACAAAGACTGTATGTAGGAAGGATTGAGGAAAAGACAAAAGTTTACTGAGATTCAATAAAGCAAGAAGGTGATTCCCTTGTACGCAGGGGGCTACAGGGGGTGAAACTGAGACAAAGACTGTATGTAGGAAGGATTGAGGAAAAGACAAAAGTTTACTGAAATTCAATAAAGCAAGATGCTGATTCCCTTGTACGCAGGGGGCTACAGGGGGTGAAACTGAGACAAAGACTGTATGTAGGAAGGATTGAGGAAAAGACAAAAGTTTACTGAGATTCAATAAAGCAAGATGGTGATTCCCTTGTACGACGGGGGCTACAGCGGGTGAAACTGAGACAAAGACTGTATGAAGGAAGGATTGAGGAAAAGACAAAAGTTTACTGAGATTCAATAAAGCAAGATGGTGATTCCCTTGTACGCAGGGGGCTACAGGGGGTGAAACTGAGACAAAGACTGTATGTAGGAAGGATTGAGGAAAAGACAAAAGTTTACTGAGATTCAATAAAGCAAGAAGGTGATTCCCTTGTACGCAGTGGGCTACAGGGGGTGAAACTGAGACAAAGACTGTATGTAGGAAGGATTGAGGAAAAGACAAAAGTTTACTGAGATTCAATAAAGCAAGAAGGTGATTCCCTTGTACGCAGGGGGCTACAGGGGGTGAAACTGAGACAAAGACTGTATGTAGGAAGGATTGAGGAAAAGACAAATGTTTACTGAGATTCAATAAAGCAAGATGGTGATTCCCTTGTACGCAGGGGGCTACAGGGGGTGAAACTGAGACAAAGACTGTCTGTAGGAAGGATTGAGGAAAAGACAAAAGTTTACTGAGATTCAATAAAGCAAGTTGGTGATTCCCTTGTACGCAGGGGGCTACAGGGGGTGAAACTGAGACAAAGACTGTATGTAGGAAGGATTGAGGAAAAGACAAAAGTTTACTGAGATTCAATAAAGCAAGATGGTGATTCCCTTGTACGCAGGGGGATACAGGGGGTGAAACTGAGACAAAGACTGTATGTAGGAAGGATTGAGGAAAAGACAAAAGTTTACTGAGATTCAATAAAGCAAGAAGGTGATTCCCTTGTACGCAGGGGGCTACAGGGGGTGAAACTGAGACAAAGACTGTATGTAGGAAGGATTGAGGAAAAGACAAATGTTTACTGAGATTCAATAAAGCAAGATGGTGATTCCCTTGTACGCAGGGGGCTACAGGGGGTGAAACTGAGACAAAGACTGTATGTAGGAAGGATTGAGGAAAAGACAAAAGTTTACTGAGATTCAATAAAGCAAGAAGGTGATTCCCTTGTACGCAGTGGGCTACAGGGGGTGAAACTGAGACAAAGACTGTATGTAGGAAGGATTGAGGAAAAGACAAAAGTTTACTGAAATTCAATAAAGCAAGATGGTGATTCCCTTGTACGCAGGGGGCTACAGGGGGTGAAACTGAGACAAAGACTGTATGTAGGAAGGATTGAGGAAAAGACAAAAGTTTACTGAGATTCAATAAAGCAAGATGGTGATTCCCTTGTACGCAGGGGGATACAGGGGGTGAAACTGAGACAAAGACTGTATGTAGGAAGGATTGAGGAAAAGACAAAAGTTTACTGAGATTCAATAAAGCAAGAAGGTGATTCCCTTGTACGCAGGGGGCTACAGGGGGTGAAACTGAGACAAAGACTGTATGTAGGAAGGATTGAGGAAAAGACAAATGTTTACTGAGATTCAATAAAGCAAGATGGTGATTCCCTTGTACGCAGGGGGCTACAGGGGGTGAAACTGAGACAAAGACTGTATGTAGGAAGGATTGAGGAAAAGACAAAAGTTTACTGAGATTCAATAAAGCAAGAAGGTGATTCCCTTGTACGCAGTGGGCTACAGGGGGTGAAACTGAGACAAAGACTGTATGTAGGAAGGATTGAGGAAAAGACAAAAGTTTACTGAAATTCAATAAAGCAAGATGGTGATTCCCTTGTACGCAGGGGGCTACAGGGGGTGAAACTGAGACAAAGACTGTATGTAGGAAGGATTGAGGAAAGAACAAATGTTAATGGGATTCAAGAAGACAGAAGATGTTGATTCACTAGTTCGCAATGAAAGGTAGTGAAAGCTCGAAAAAGCTGAATATGTGAAGGACTGAGGAAAGAACAAATGTTAATGGGATTCAAGAAGACAGAAGGTGGTGATTTACTACTAAGCATGGGGGGGATATAAAGGGTGAAAATGAAAGAGGTGACTGAGTATAGTGGGGTTGAAGTAGGCGAGATAAAATTGAATATACATAGAGTCGGGGAAATGGAATCAACAGACAGGAAATACGAGAGAAGAAATTATTAGCGTAGATGTGCTTGTTGAATTTAACTATTTCAACGATAAATTAATAGATTAAATTAACGTAGTTAGAGATGTGCGTTGTGGTGCAGTGGATATAGACTCGGAACGAGAGATCGGGGTGCCGAGTTCGAATTTCATTTGAATTCCTTACATTCACTTACGCATACATACCTTTGGTAAAGGTATTAATCAGTCTCTTCCCTCCAGTTATGGGTTAAATAATAGGACAGATTCTGTTCTATAGCCTTGGCTCGCAACCAGTCTAACGTAGAAATCAATGGCAACATACTGTGGGATAATCTTCTGCTAAGTCAGCCATGTTTCTTTCGAGACATGATCGACGAATGCGTGTATTATGTATGGCACACAACTGACTGAATGTAGTTAAGGCGCCAGGGAGAAAAATCTCTGCAATTCACATGAAAATATTTGTACAAAAGTTGGAAGAAAGCTACTCAAAATCTATGAGAAAGTGTATTCTGTTGAGATGTCTGGTCAGGATCAGATACATTACAGATCCTTCTTGGGATTTTGTCAAGAATCTCGTGGTGTACATCAAGAACAAGATTGTATCAGTATTTAATGCACGGAAGAACGATAGATTTCTAAATGTGCAAAATGTTGTCCTAAAATATTCAAATTTTGTTCCCATTTCTCTTACATCTCTGTCAATTCTCATATGTTTAGTTCATGCCATTCTTAGCATCCTTCTGTAGATCTCTATTTCTTTTGCCTCCAGTCTATTCACCAGCTGTGAGGAGATTCACTTTGATAGATGTGGAATGATATTACCCAATGGTTTGGTAATTTTTTCATTGATGCTAACAAAATTTTCCCCTCTCTTATAACTGTGCTTAACTTCTCGAAAACATGTTTCTCTAATCCAGTGCATCTATGAATGTACGTGCCACGTCCCCCGTTCTCTGTTAGGACATTTCCAGATATTTAAACATTTATTCTTGATTTCCTCATCTAATTTCGTATTTTGATATATTTTTTTTTCTTTTCCTAGCAACAACCTGTTCTTTCTCCTTACAATTTACCGTTAGTCCTTTCTTCTCATCTTCCTTTACTACCAGATGTAGGCATTCATACAGTTTCCTTACTATGTCTAGTATAAACACTATATCATCTACATATGTTTTGTTTTAAAATTTTGACTATCTGTAATAAAACCTGGTTGGATAAACACTTTGAATAGGTCTGAGAGATGACATATAATCCGCTTACGCATCCTACCATTTTCTAAATTCATTTTCTGTCCGAATATCGGCAGTTTGCTTCCAGTATAAATTCTTGATTATTCTATTATCTTCCCAAAATAGACCATGTTTATGTTTGCTGAAATGTCATTTAGTGAACTGCTATCATCTTCTAGAATAATTACGTGTCGATGGAAACGAAGTCCATTTATTTCTGGCTTCAGTGCGTTATTCAAACCAGTTGCCAGGTTAACCAGTTTTTGCAGAGCACTTAAGATTTATATTAAACCTTATCAAAAGATTTTAGAAATGTCCTTGCACTGACTGAATAATTTCCACGCTTATCCATGCCTACTTAACTAGTTTTTCTGTAGTGTCTTGCTATTTAGCATGAGAGTAGACAACATTGAATGATAGTTTTATTAGTGTGCTCGAAATGTAATTACGTATTCACCACAATTTATTTTGAAACAACCACCCAAGACAGATCCAGGGTTGAATGGTAGGGTGCTGCCTATAGAACTATTTTTTAAATTATTTTTCTCTCCAATAGAGTACCGTTTATGTTGCATTTCAAACTTTAAATGCAAGATTTTCAAAGAAGATATTCAGAGATCTCACGAATTTACGCTTGAGAACATGCAAGAACTTGGCATTATTTGCAGTAGTCTTTTAACACTAAATTCTGACGAAAATGTTTAATATGTGAATATAAAAAGTAAAATAAAATAATGTTCGTCCATATTTCTGAGATGAGGTTGTATTTACAGTATTTACATTATTCAGACAATTGTCCTCATCTTTGTCGCCATTTGTACGGCGTTTCAGCTATTGTACGCTACGTTCTTTTTCAGGTTCTAGGAATTTCGAACCGAACCCTTTATTACAACCACTGTGGTATATGAACTCCATTCCTTAAAGACACATAGCCCAGTGGATACAGAAGTTGGTTAGTTCCTGACGTGACACATAGAGTTGTGAGTTCAATACCAGGCTACAGCAGTGGTTAACAATAACTTGCAGGGTTAGAGGGAGATAACTCATGACTCCCATTCGAGGCTTTACGCAAGGAATGTATTTCATATATGTCAGTGATTGTACTAAAAGGTTTGGTTTGAAATTCTTAACATCTGAAAAAGGCTGGAGCGTACAACGGCCAAAACGTCGGACAAATGGCAACAAAGATGATGACAATAGTTCGAATAATGTAAATACTGTAAAAAATAGTTGTTATCAAAATAAATGAGAATCAGTGTAAACAATTGAAAGCTGATGTCGAAATTGACCTTCAGTCTGTTATCAACTGCGTTAAAGTATGACTTGTTAATATTACTTCCTAAACTAAACTTTACGTCATTAATCATCTGAGCGACTACTTTCTGCCTTTCATCAGCATAGTTGATGCTAACCTCTAGAAAATGGACTCGTTTCGCCTTCTCAGGCTAACGTTCTTGGCTGACATGAATTAGAAAAACTATATTAAATCCATCGCTGGGTCAGCTTCTAAGAAACTTTCTTCATTCTGTCGTGCGAGCCAATTGTTCTCTCCAAAATCTATCTTACATGTCTATATGTATACTAATCGCCCCTGCTTAGAATACTGCTGCCACATATGATCCGGTGATCATATCTATATACTCGTGCAACCAGACTGGCAACTGGGTCCCACCCATTCACAGTCAGGTTAGCCAAATGCAGACGACAATTCTACTCCTGCAGCTTCTTCTCTCGCACTTCCCGCCTGTGGAACTCGCTCCCGTATTCTTGCTTTCCTGACGGCTACAACCTCCAGAAATTTAAATGCAAAGTCAATACTCATCTACTAACCACTGGACTCTAGCTCTCTCCCCGCCCCTGTAATCTTCTGCCAAGTCAGTCATGTCTCTTTCGAGACATGATCGCCAAAGCGTGTATCACGTATGGCACTTAACTGACTGACTAGACTTGCGATGATTTATTATGGAGTTGGCTAAATGCAACCGTAATTTTTCAATAGACTCTTATCGAGCATTTATTTCTTGTGGATTTCCCTCGCGGCCTTGCTTTCCAGTCAACTTTAAAATTCAAAAATTTAATGCTACGTCAATCGACATCGTCAGTCCACCTGCTTATTCTTCTTTTGTATTTGGTGTTTAGTAATTTTTTATGTTCTAATTGTTCGACAACCCGTAACATCTTATGTTGTAGTGGCTCTTTTCCCTTGCTTGGGGTGAGATTGATTAAGAAAATAAAAATAAAATAAAAATCGAAATACATGACACCATCAACAGAACTACTTGCATTTTAATTAGTGGAATATAAAAGGAGTTGCACATTACTATCTATTGGAACAGGAAAATATATCTGCATAGATTTCTTGCTATAAATTTGATCGGACAAATGTATTAATTTGAAATTGGCCTGTTTTAGTCAATAATTTCCAGAAGCAGCTGCTACTAATTCTACCAATTCTACAGCAGGAACTGACAGAGGATGCGGTGGGATATATCAAAATCCAATATTTATATCTTTTGCTGCTGATCATGATCGCCGACTCAATCTAGCTCAATTACCAGCACAAGCTACATGCGTGGTGGAAATTGATCGAGCGTTTAAATCCCGTGATAGTGAGGAAATAAACTTATAGAGTAGAGCTGCCCTCTTTGCTGATCAAGAATGATCAAACTCTGGTATTTAGGGATATGGGTTAAATAGCAGGACAGACTGGGTTCTATAGCCTTGGTCGGCAACCAGTCTGCCGCAGAAAGCAATGGCAACCTACTGCGGGATAATCTGCTGCCCAGTCAGTCATGTCTCTTTCTAGACATGATCGCCCAACCGTGTATCACGTATGGCACTTGACTAACTGACTGAAAAAGAAAATCTCCAAAGGCAATGAATATTGCTGCGGATCTGCGTTCAGGGGATGTTAGAAATGCACCCAGTAGGCATAATGCGTGCGTCGCATAGCCGTTTAAGCAAACCGTGATTACAACTCGGCTATAAATGAGGCTTTACGAGACTACTTTCAGGATTTTTTGACAAAAGATCTCAGTCTGAGCCCTGCTCAGTTTGATGTCCATTTAGCAAACTTTCCCGTCCCGCCCTGGTTGAAACGGCTGGATGTGATGGTCTCGTTAGGGAGTCTAAGATCTGGGAAGCGCTGAAGCTGATTTCGATATTAAATGGTGTTACTTAGGAACTATACTTGAGACTTTCACCCTTTCTTCTTCCGTTGCTTGAACTGATTTACACCAACTGGGTGAGTCAGGGTTTTTATACTTAATGCTTCACCAGGGGTGTGATCAAGTTACTACGCAAAAACAAAAACCGTGTGGATTGGATAGTTAAGTTTCGGCCTATTTTAAATACAGAATTCATGATTTTAGCCAGGATCTTAGCCACCAGCTTCCTGCAGTCCTGTCTAGCTTGATTGCCTCTGAGTAGGTTTGTACAATGAATAATAGGATTATTCAGGACATCCTTCATTTGGGACACGTGATAATTTAGCAAGTCGAGACTCAACCCGCGATGATAAATTTAGATCAGCCTAAGGCATCCGATAGGTTTGATCATCGTTTTCTGAAGTCTGTCTTTTTGTTCACTGGTTTCGGGCCGTAATTTTGCGCTTGGATTCGATGTCTGTACACGCCCTCCAGTGCGAAGGTGGAAATGAATGGTGTACGATCAAAGCCTTTCGTCATGTACCGCTTAATTCTTCAAGAGCGACCGCTTTCATCTTTGCTTTACGTTCTTGCGTTGGAGCCTTTCCTTTGCATGGTAATGACGAATTCTGTCCTACGTGAAATCTCGTTACCATGTGCTACCTGAGCGGCCATATACTCCGCCTATGCTGGTGTCGTTTTGGTTCTTGTACCTACCAGTACCGATACTGCTGAAGTTGGCAAAGAGATAAGAGGATACGAGACGGTGAAAGGGGCCAACATCAACCACGATAAGCCTCTTGTCTTGTGGTTGAATGCGAGAAAGGGAGTTTCTCTTCCTGTCTTTCCTTAAGACGGGTTCGATTTCTTTTTGGAAATGAATTGGTCAGAGGTGAGGGAAAAATTTGAAGTCGCATTTCGTCTGTGTTCCCAGAGGAAATCATTCCTTAAAAAAGAAAGCATAATTCTGTGTTACTCATATCTATCCAATTCACCTTCACTGATTCTCTACTTCCACTACGAATGAATGCCATACTAATGAGATTACTTAGGGTCTTGCTTCTCCTTTTTGTGGGGAGGCGAGGGTTCTAATATATATTGAGAGATCTGTCATATCTACCCTTCTGAAAGCCGTTTTTCTAAGTCTAGCGTTGAGACTCGTCAATTTACGCTTTGCGTCGCTTTCCTACATCAAATGCATTCGCAGGGGGAATGAGAATGGCGAATTCTGGAAGGAAAATGCCAGTAAGAACTTCCCGTCACTGAAAAGTGTTCACTCGCGACAGAAGGAGGCCCACCATTTACATCGAAGCGAGTGCTTTTTTGTCGTGAATTCCGGTTTGCTTTTAGTTTCTTCTGACGGCGACATATAGCCTCTCAGACGTCCAGGTTTTTTCTCATAAGGTATTATATCAAGTGTTAGTGAGGGGGGGTTCTGTTCAAAATGTTATGATTGGCGATCTCGATTTCACAAAGCAGAAGGTTTGTTTGATATGTTCTTGGGTGGCTGGGTTGAAATGCTTCACTAAATACGAGGCATCACTCACCTGGCTGGTAATGAGAAAAGCCTACTGGGTTGACAAAGTTTTTTCTTCAGCGGGCTTGGGAAATTCCAGAAATTGTTTCCTCTTCGGGGATTCGTGTGGACCCTGGTTCACGCCTTCTTTCATTGCAAGGTCGTATGTCTATTGTGTGAGTTTATTGAAGACATCATGGTTCGCATGCTACGTGGAAAATTCTTTGTCCTTGAAAACAGTTCTGTTTGTAACAATGTGGTAACGTCATTGATTGTGTTCTTTTACTTACTAGTTGCTATGCGAGTCGTTGTCCGGAAGAAGCGACAGAAAAACTTCTCTGAAAATGAGAAGTTTAGCTCTTCCCAATTGATTTTGTTTTTTTTTAATTCAAAATCAGGACGGAAAGGCTACGACGACCTCCATCAGAATTTGGTAAAGGGTGGGTAAATCTTGCGCATATCTTTCAAGTGAAATGAGCTGACTTAGAGTAGCATTTTGATGCCGGTTAGTCATCAGAATATTGGGAGCCCTCGATTAAACATTGGCAACCACGCCCAAAATAGGGCATTTTACGTTTATGTTAATTTTTTACGGCACGTTAACTTATATAGATGTGTGCTCATTGCACTCTTTTTTATTCCCTTCTTTTTAATTTATTCTCCATCCACCCCTGTTAGCTGACCTGACATGTCAGTATTCTGATTGTTGTCGTGTCTACATGAGTATATATTTGTGTGTGGGGGGTGGTGGGGGTGTTTGTGTGTTTGTGTTTGTGCGTAGTTAAATGATTGGATTTTAATTCATTCAAGTCCCGCATTAATATCTACACCTTTAGTAGTATTTCTGTCATAATTTAATGTTGTGCGCTGTTTTAACATATAGCATTTTGTTTTAGTTTCTTGAATATATAATACGCTTATTGAAAATATTCATTTATTTATTCATCAACCACCACAGACAAATTTGACATATGGGGATTATTTAGGACTTCATGGCGACTTAGAGGTGGTTCTAATAAAAATAAGAAAGAAAGTGGTATTTTATTGGTATTTTATTGCAAGGATTATCGTATAGTTTGTTTGGGTCAATGATTGTGTCTGACTAAGTTAAGTTGATGACAAGCCTTCCCCATACCCATTTTTGACTTTATGTCACATTTTTTGTATTTTTACAAAAATAAATATTATCTCATTAAAGTTTACATTTAAGCCAATACGAATTGTCTGTAGCAATTCTACTATACCCAGCAAGTGCAATATCTACAAAAGAAGCTCCCGTAAAAATAATTTTAAGAAGAACCGCTATCGTTACAATCTTTGTTCGGACGATTGATTTACATATTTGATTTGTTCTGTTTGATTTGTTTTACGGCATATCAAGCTTCCTTAGTGTTAGAGTGGCACCCCTTTCAGTCGATTGACTAATGGATTATTTCTGACGACACGTCCGGTTACCAGGTTATTTCTTCCGGGCAGCCAGATCCAGAGACTCAGAGAGTAAAGATCGTAACTTTATTTGTCCTGCAGCTGAGTGGAGATACGACTCAGCTTTAACAACTATCTGTATTTTGTTAATACATTATTTTATTTCACTGTTTCCGCGACTTCTCGTTATTTATTTCAATAATAACTCCACAATACTTAGGTTATTTAAAGTCTGAATCTGACGATGCGATTTTAATAGATAGACCACAAGGATATGCATTCCAGAAGCTGAAAAGAGTACTGAAACAACAGGAACTTTTCACTGGAATCGAAGAAGAGCATACTCTTGTTATGTGATACCTGATTTTTATTGTGGTAGTGACGAGGGGTTAGAAAGAATGGCAACACAAAGGAAATTGATACTGAGCATCAGGAAGAGACAACTGAAGTTCCTGATACATGCAATGAGGAAGGAGAGCCTGGAGAACCTGAGACTCACTGGTCAGATAGAAGGAAGGAGAGACAGAGGAAGGCAGCGGATAACATATTTGCAGGGCCTGATCAGGTGGATGACGGAACGGGGGTTGCCAGGAGCAACAGGAGCAAACATACTAAGAGCCACAAGGGACAGGGAGACGAGGAGAGCCATGATCGCCTACGTCCTGAAGGGACAGGGCACATAGAAGAAGAAGAAGAATGCTGGACAATCTCCTCAAAAAAAAAATGAAAAAAGAGAGACTTGAAGCAACCGAAATGTAGTTGCACAGAAGGATACTGAGGATACCGTAGACCGTGAGAAACGATTAAGTTTTAGAGAGAATGGTTGATTTGCTACGCGCCGCTTAGATGTGGCACAAGGCCGAAGGTATGGGGTACACAGTGAGGATTGAACTTACTACTCAGTTGTAGTAAGTTCTAGCCAGACAAGCTTACTAACCATTACAACTACGTCGGGGTTTAACATCAGAAAAATACAACTAAAGTTTCTGAGATAATTTAGGATGAAGGGCTTAGAGAATATGATACTCACAGGTCAGATAGATTGAAAGAGACAGTGAAAGTATATTTGACAGGTTTGAGCAAATAGACGGCAGAGCAGGGTTTTGGACAGGCAAAAGGAAAAAGCGTATTAAGAGCTACTAGGGATAGAGAAATGTGTTAAGCCATGATCGTTGACATCCTGAAGGGACACGGCATTTAGAAGATAGATATTAATCCGGATTGCACGAGATTCCAAACGATAGTCTTGTCTACAGTAAAACAGGTGGCTACTTGTTGGTGAGTTTTAATTTCCTCCGCAGATATGCAGTCGGTGTATCCTTGACAGCGACCGGCGTGGGGATCCATTTTTACGTATTTGAATTTATTGATCCGTTCTTTATGTCAATAATTTATCACAAATGAAAAAACTTCAGTAACAAAATAAGTCGTCATTAAATGTTCGTTAATATAATTATATGTAACTCTTTAGAATAAAGTATATCTGTAAACAGAATTCAAATTCCAGTTGAATTAGTTGGTTTCACTGACGCGCAAATACCCTTGCTAAAGGTATTAATCCATCTCTTCTTCCTCCAGCTAAGAGCTGACTAGCAGAAGAGATTGGGTTCTATAGCCTTGGTCAGTAATCAGTCTTCGGCAAAAACAAATGGCAACTTACTGTGGAAAAATTCTCGAAAGAGATTTGATTGCCAAAGCGTGTACCACGTATGGCTATTAACAGACTGATATCAGTAAAAATCAATGTAAAAAAGACAAAAAGAAAACCTTTCTAAGCCTAGATTAAGTTTCTCTCAGATGACAAAACACTTTGCTTACGACAAATTTTCTTTTTCTTTATTCGTAATATACTCATGTATGAAGTAAAATTATCTGAATTACATTGTTAGGCGGGAATGGTTGGATCTGTGTATACAACTTTGCTAGACGGAAAAACACGTTTTGTATAATACCAAACATATTCGGATAATCTCTCTTGTAAAATAAGAAAAAAGAGATCCATCAATTTCTTTATACGAAATTTCTAGTGACATGTCTACAGGAGATCATCTCTAAATTGAGTTAGGAGTCACGTCAGTTGGCCTGAGAATCAGAATAAACAGATCTAGCGACAAATAGCGAAACGGGCATTATTTGAAAGCCAAATGATACTAAAATTTGAAATAATTGCTATATTCGTTTTTTTTTATCTTCACCACAAGTAAAGCAGTACTGCTAATAGTACGCAGAGGATTGCAGTAAGAGGAGAATAAAGAAAAAGGCGGTACAGGGGATGTCGAAGAAAGTGTAAATGAAATATGGGAGTCAAGGGGACTGAAAATGAAAATTGATGCTGTACTGAAACCTTTACAGATTGTTGCTATCAAGGGAGCAATTATACAGAAGGGAGTTCCAGAGGCGGATAGTGTGAGAAAAGAAATTGAATAAAAAAAACTCTTATTGTAGTCAGATGCATCATTCCGGTAAAGTTTAAAAAGGTGATTTCTGTCGGCTGAGCAAACAGGAGAGAACCAAGGGGAAGAATGAGATTTAAGTCAGAACCATCCGGCTGGGATGAAAGCATCAATGCAGGCTTTCACCTGGGAGGATACCTCAGTGGTCGCAGCTTATTTAAAATAAAAAAAAAGTATCCCCATAACATCACATGTAGCTAAATTTGTGTTTTAATCGTTTTAAAATTTTGTTATTTGTCTCGTCTAGGTTCGTGTGCCTCGGGTTCCAGGTTTAAACAGAGTGACATTGTTCGCATCACTTAGTCCTCTCTCTTTGCGAATTAGAATGTATGTGTAGACAAATTTTTACAGAGTTAACGTTCTGGATCATGAGTCCTGGATTTCGAATCGCATCAACGTTGATTACTCAAACAGATTACTTCTTACAAATATCCGTCGAGGCAGTCAATGCTAACTTATAGACACCTGAAGAAATGACTGAAAATCATACAACGGGTTTACTCAAGGTTCATGATAGAAACTGGCGAAACCAAACCGTTTAGCAAACACCAATCCTTATGTACTTAGCAGATAAAAGTTCTTCTCTTCCGACTGGCTATCTACTTGCAGATCGGGAATCGATACAAAATTGCCAGCAGGCTAAACCACGAATAATAACGAGCCGCTCCGTAAAAATACAGAGTGACTGAAAGAACAGATAAACCAAAATGTGTAAGAAATTGAAATTTATGGATGTAAAAATTATGTAAGAAAACTGCGAAATTTATAGGCCAGTATCAAGAATTCCTACCTCCGAAAAAATAAACGGCATGTCAAATAGGACGCTCATTCCTTCGATATAGTCATTACTGTATACACTTTTGACTCCCGCGACATTGTATGTTTAAAAAGCGATGGTTGGAATGTGAATAATGCCCAAACATATGAAAGTGTATTTATAGATTAACTTTATTCTTGAGAATTGGCTACAATCATTATTTATTTATTAGATTGTTTATTTACAAGAATAATTTTATATGTACAAAAATATATAAATATGAAATAATATTTATTATTTATCATTTTATTAAATAAATTTGTAAATGATTTTCTTCGTGAACTTATACAAAAGGTCTGGGAACAAAACAATTTAAGCACATAATAACGAGTAACTGTAATTTAAGCTTATTTATAAATAGAACTTTCTCTGTGTGTGTGTGTGTGTGTGTGTGTGTGTGTGTGTGTGTGTGTGTGTGTGTGTGTGTGTCCGTTACCTATAGACTCCGAAATGGCAGAACCGATTTTCTTGAAAATTTTAAACAGTTGTACTATAAGCCTCTGCGAGTGTTATTAGCTAGGTTTTGTGTCGAGGTACCCCTGATAAATATCGAAAATCGATAATCGAAAAAATCGGGTTATAGAAGGAGTGGTCCGATTTTAATCAAATTTGATACACTCAGAGACAAAGACGTAAGAAACGATATTCAGAAGTTTCAAGGTTGCAGTTCTTACAATAGTGCAGAAAATCGATAATATATATATAGAAAAGGCAAGATGTTTGTGTGTGTGTCTGTTTATCTGCCTGTATGTCTGTATTTTTTTCAGCCCTTTTATTTTAGTTTTTGCTTCAGATTTCGCTCTAAGTAGGTATAATTGTAGTTCTTAGTCTCAGACATGATAACATTTATTCAGAGGACTTATTTAGCCTTCAAAATTCAGTTTACGACGAAAAAAACTTATTTGATATCGATACCAGGAAATCAAAATTTGATTACATCCATTCATTTTTCTTTCACTCTACAGTTTCGCTTTAACTGGAAACGACTATTGCTTCTTAGTCTTTCGTGCCAACGTCCAAAGAGTCTGAGCTCCAGGACTATGGATTTTTTTTTAACGCTTTCATTACACCCGAGCAACTCCGGGCTATACTGCTAGCTATAAATTAAAAAATATCCATGAAATAGTTTGCGATCGTCTCTTAATCTGGACCAAACCTTATTTGAATTTTTGATTTTAGAAAACAAGCATTCAATATTTCTGAACGGGTATCTCCTTATTCATTAGGTGGACAAAGGTTTCATTTTGTATACTGATCTTCTACGCATAGCTTAATTGCGGCAGAAGGCCGAGATTAAGCAGCATCCGATGAGGATTAAACTGTCTACTCAATTGTAATTTACAATCTCGTTAAAGTACCCAAGTTTTTCTTGTGTATATATAAAAAATGTCAGAAATTTTAACCGCGAAGATTACATTTTAGTTGGTTTAACACATCACTCAATAAACCCAGGGCCTAACTAATAAAAAGAGAACTTTTAGACAAAATTCGACTTTATTTATCAACATAGTCTCCTTCTAAGTTGATACACTGATTCCAACGCTTACCTAACAATTAGATGCTTTTTAATTTTTGTACAATGATTTGTCTTTGGCCACAAAATACACCTCAGTTTCCGATATCACTTTTTCATTGGAGCCAAATCTATTTTCCTGGAGGATTCATTTGAGATCTGCAAACAGCCAGTTGTGGCTGGGTGCCAGATCTGGAGAATAGGGTGGATAGGGAAGCAATTCAAATTGAAATTCATGTAGTTTTGCCATTGCTGGGGTCGACATTTAACAGGGTGCTATGTTTTGGTGAAAGATCACTTCTTTCTTCTTCATTTGTAGTTATTTTTTGTCGATTTCTTCCTTCTTCACCAGTAATGCTATATAATATTCGCAATTGATGGTTCTTTTTTCTCAAGGTAATTGATGCACAAATACCTTGTGCATCTCAAAATACAGAAGCCAAAACTTTGCCTGCTGATTTTTACGTCTTTGATTGCCTTCGATGGTTTTCACCTGCTACTGTCCACTAAGTTGACTGCAAATATGACTCCAGAGTGATATGGTGGATTCATGTTTCCTCCAATGCTACATATTTACGCAAAAAACTCTTTGTTGCTGCGTTAAAACAGTTGCAAACAACGCTCTGAATCGTCGATGCATTGTTGTTTTTGATCGACTGTGAACAAACGCGGCACCCACTTTGAACACAAATTTCTTTTTGACAAAGTTCATGCAAAATGGTGAATCCACTGCCTTCTGATATTTTTGGTCATTTGTTATCTTACGCAACTTCAATTTACGATCAGCCAAAATGAGTTTGTGGATTTTTTTGTTGTTTTCCGGAACAACTGCCGATCAACATTTTTGTCTGTTTAAATCAGAATACTACCCCTTAACCACTGTTTCTGATGAAGCAGATTCCAAATAACATTTATCAAGCGATTGCTTTGCTTGAACAGTATTTTTCCATCAGAAAATAGGCTTTATCAGTACACGAAATTCAGATTTTTTTCATTGTTTTGAAAATTTGCAACTGTAGATTCACTTAAATGACTGTAATTTGTAAACTAATGATCCGACTGCCCAAAGTTTGACATGTGTCATTTGAAGGTTAGTACTTCAAAAAATTATATGGTCCTTTTTATTGGTGGTGCCTTCTATATGTCAGGCCTGGGACCTATTGAGTGGAGTGATGTGTTGTATTGTTTGACAATTTTTTAGTTTGTTACAAATTCTTTATTAAAAATAAATTTTTATTTCTTCATAAAATAGTAAATAATAATTTTTTATAAAAGTTAAATAATAAATATTGCAGTGTCTTTGATTCATATTGTTACAATCTTGTAAATGGTTACTGAGATGAGTGTCAACAGTAGTAGCGGTGTCAAGGGAATAACCTTCTTTTTGACAATCTGTTTTTTGTTTTGTTTTGTTTTTTTTTTCCGGCACAATTGTTAAACATTACCATTTATTGTTTCGATTTGCCACTGATATTGGAGATATATTTTCTAGATTAAATAAAAACCAAATTTTACGTATTACTTTTCAAGGTAGGCAGCGGAGTATAGTTGCCTGAAATATTAACGTTAATTGTAAGGACCTTACTGCACTAACAAACCATAATTTGATTTGTTGGCCATTTTAAACTGTCCCGATACATAGAGAGTTGATTGTCTAAGCACCGCTTCAGTCAGTTAAGTGCCATAAGTGATACACGCTTTGGGCGATCATGTCTCGAAAGAAACATGACTGACTGGGCAGAAAATTATCCCGCAGTAGGTTGCCATTACTTTCTGCGGTAGACTGGCTGCTGACCAAGGTTATAGAACCCAATTTGTTCTGTTATTTAACCCAAAACTGGAGGAAAGAGACGGATTCATACCTTTCCCAACAGTATTTGCGCGAAAGTGAATGCAAGGAATTCAACTGGAATTTGAACTCGGCTCCCTGATTTCGCGTTCCGACCCGATATCTACTGCACCACAACGCACATGTGGAAAATGATGTGTGTCGAAGATTTATTTGTCAAGAGTTTTTTAGCTAAAGAGTTGCAGAGATCAGCTGAAGATACAAGGCCGTTCTGAGAAGTCCTCGGTCAATCTATGAAGGTCTATTCTATCAAAATTATCTGTCAGTTTATACGATCTGATTCTGATAAATTATGGCCGAGAACTTCTGACCACACCTTAGGCGCACCTGTCACACTCACTTATGTATGTTCACTCACGTTTACACAAAATCACATTGCACTGAAAGTAATGAGTAATATTTATTTTCATGGAATACACAAAATATACAACGAACACACTAGCAACATTGGATAAAGCCACTTTTCAGCTGTGCCCCTGCCAAAGGTGTTTACTCGTTCAACCAGACTGGCAACTGGGTCGCACCCATTCACAGTTAGTTCAACCAAATACAAACAAAAATTCTACCCTCAGCTTCTTTTCTCGCACTTCCCGCCTGTGGAACTCTCTTCCATATCATTACTTTCTTAATGGCTACAACCTTTAGAAATTTAAATGCAATTTCAATACACATCGCTTAACCACATGACTCTAGTTCTTTCTACATCACCCTGTATATCTTTTCCCTTCTCTCTACTTTTGCAACTGACATCACGCCTGTATTCCCATCCTTCTCTTGCTCCTTTCTAACTGGTTTGTCTTTCTCTTTACTCTCCTCCTATCTAATATTTTACACTTATGTAGCCCCCTGCACATCAGTGGCATTACCGCCTTGCTTGGGGTGAAACGCAATCCCCCTTCCGTCATCCACCTGATCAGGACCTTCAAATATGTTATCCGCTGCCTTTCTCTGTCTCTTTTTCCTTCTATCTGGCCTGTCAGTATCAGATTCTCCAAACCCTCCTTCTTCATTGCATGTCCCAGAATCTTCAGTTGTCTCTTCTTTATGATCACTATTAATTTTCTTTTCAATGTCATTCTTTCCAAAACCCCATCATTGCTCACATGTTTGGTCCATGATATCCGCAGCATCCTTCTGTAAAACCACATTTCCGCTGCTTCAAGTTTTTTCCTCATCTTCGATGATATTGTAAAGCATTCACTGCCGTATTGAAGAACTGACATCACATAGCAATCTAGCACTCTCTTCTTTGTTTCTAGTGAAATTTTCCTGTGTCTTAGTATTTTACTCAGCTTTTGGAACGCGTCCTTCGCCACGCCAATTCGCCTTCGGATCTCTGTGTCGCACTTTCCATCTCCTGCTATAACAATTCCTAGGTATTTAAATTTTTGTACATGCTTGATGCTAGTATCCTCCCTCTGTATTTGGCATTTTCAGTTGTTCTTTTTGCTAATGACAATATTTATTTTCCACAGTAATGAAAACAGCATGTCAGTATCTATGCAGACGGAAGTGACTTTTAATTTTTTTTCTTTTTTACTTCTAGCGATTTTTAAACGCATTCTTCTTTAAGTGTCACGTCCCCTAAATACGTAGACGATCATACCTCTCTACAATTTCCTCTCTTCATAATCTTTGATTTTAGTTATTTTGCAGAAAAAACTGTTCCCTCATTGATTCATTTAGTCAAGCTAATTAGGTACGAGGGTCATTCAATAAATAAGGTGAATTTTTTGGTATAAAGACTTCTAATGCAGATAGAAGCTTACATTTTTTTTTTGTCCTTTACATCTTTTTCAAAGGATTAAAATGTTTTTTACAGATTGAAAAAAAAACTTTGAAAGTTTTGGAGATTAACAAAGATGGCCGACCAAGAAGCATGCTCCAGAATTGCACAGAGGTCAGTTATCAAGTTTTTGGTTGCTGAAGGGTGCAAACCAGTTAAAATTCATTGGGGAATGTCAACTGTGTATGGTGCCAAATATTTCAGTCAAAAAATGTCTACAAATGGGATAAATTGTTTAAAGAAGTTTGAAAGTGACGATGAAGTCAAAAGTGCTGTGAGCTATTGGCTGAGACATCAGTGCGAAGATTTTTACGCTGAGGAAGTACGGAAGCTTATGAGATGGAAAAAGTGTGTGACACTGCTGGGAGATTACGTTGAAAAATAAAAATTAAAAGAACGTAAGCTTCTATCTGTATTAGCAAAATTCACCTTACTTATTGAATGAACCCCGTATATAATGCATTTTTCTTCTGTCCATCTTACCCTTTGTCTGTACTGTTAGTATCAGATTTTCCAAGCCCTCCTTTCTCTTTATGTAGCGTAGATATTTAAGCTATCTTTTTCTGAGAAGTATTATTTTTATTTCCTTTAAAACTTCGCCGGTATTCCCATGTTCGTCCATGTGATCCTCATCATCTTTCTGTTGAACCACATTTTTGTTGCTTCTATTTTCAACCCCATTTTTGAGGAGATTGTCCAAAACTCACTGCTATTAAGAAGGACAGACAAATTCTTAATTGTGCACAGATTCACAATGAATGTAATTAAAAACAATTTACTTTATAAAGTAATTTAATATACGCAACTCTCTTTCAAACGAGGTTTGTTGTCAGATACACTTTTACAAGACTGTTGCTTAGGTCCTTTGTGCAAAAAAATAATATACGTTATTGGCGGGCATTTGCAGTCATTATTGCCATAACTCAGCAAAATGTTTCTGAACGCGTGGACTATAGTTAGAATAGGACTAACTAATTTCGAATTTTCACACATACACGCACGAACACACACACACACACACAAACACACACACACAAACACACACTAGGTCTACTAATTTAAAATAACATCAGTTTTATTGATAATATTTATATCATTTTGTTGTGTTTTTGTTACTCAAATTTCATTAACCGGCCTATTAAATATACATACGATAAAAAACATAGCTTTTTTCTCTTTTATCTTAATTCTGTCTTTCTCTCTTTCTCTCTCTCTCTCTCTATATATATATATATATATATATATTCATTCAGATACTTTAATCCAAGCGGAAATGTATATATATATATATATATATATATATATATATATATATATATATATATATTCTGTATTATCAGTGTTTATACCTGCTTGGAAGTGTCTTTTGATGGTATCACTATCTACTTATTTCTTAGACTGACCTTAAGGACACACTAAATGCGAGCTACACTCCCCCGAGCGAATCTTACTATTTATCTAAAAAAAAATCTAGCAGGTGCCTACTTGGCTCCTTCAAACTGTGAACTTCGCCGAAAGGCTCTTCAATAGGAACAAAAGTCATATCTGGTTTCTTCAACATTTTTCTCGATTTCATTTCATGAAGCCGATACGATTATACGCAGCCGATGTATCAAAAACCCCCCACTTACCCCTACACACACACGCACACACATATATATATATATATATATATATATAGGCTGGGTAGAAACATATGTCTTTACTATTATTTTTATATGCCACATTTATTTTTTAATGGTATCACCCCGAGCAAGGCGGTAACGCCACTGATGTGCAGGGGGCTACGTAATAGTGAAAAAATTGGAAAAGAGAAAGCCGGAGACTACATCCTAAACAGAGAACAAGGGATGAGCCTCTTAACCTGTTCAATAGACGTGGGTGGAGTGTGAACCGGGCGATAGATGGATCTATCTACTCCAATTGAAAAAAAAAAAAAGCAAAGTGAGAAGAGTAGAAAAGAGAAAGTCAGAAACCACATCCTAAACAGGGAACAAGGGATGAGCCTCTTAACCTGTTCAATAGACGTGGGTGGTTTGTGAACCGGGCGATAGATAGATCTATCTACTCCAATTGAAAAAAACAAAAACAAAGTGAGAAGATTAGAAAAGAGAAAGCCGGAAACCACATCCTAAACAGGGAACAAGGGATAAGCCACTTAACCTGTTCAATAGACGTGGGTGGAGTGTGAACCGGGCGATAGATGGATCTATCTACTCCAATTGAAAAAAAAAAAGACAAAGTGAGAAGATTAGAAAAGAGAAAACCGGAAACCACATCCTAAACAGGGAACAAGGGATGAGCCTCTTAACCTGTTCAATAGACGATATCTCTTCAGGACATAGGCGTTCATTGCTCTCAACAATTTCCAGTCTCTTGTAATTTTTTTTTCGATTTGATTGCGCTCCCACACCGCATTGCAACATCCATTCATACAGCCTCGTCGGGTAAATGATTTGCTGCTTTTTATCATTTATGTTAACCACAGTATACTCCGTGAAGGCTAAGTTTTCCAAGCAACCTTTTCTCATTATATGGCCAAGGAATTTCATTCCCCTTTTTCTGCTGCCTTTAATTATTACCTCATTCGCGGAGAGAGTCTCCGCCATTTACTGTCTTATAAGAAGATGACTAAGACATAGCAGTCCCTCACTATTTTCTTTGTAAGGACATTTTCCCGGTAATACTATTTTGGTACGCCAGTACGCCAGAACCCCAGTACGCCAAATTTCAGTCCACCATTTTGGTACACCAAAATTTGTTAGGTATCATGTGACGTATCCAAAAAATTTTTTTCTTCAGAAAAAAAAAAGTTTATTTTTACAAGTATCTTTGTACAATATACATTTATCTAGCGAATAGACATGAAATTAGATCCAAAAACTTTAGAAAAGATATTTTGTCGGTACGCCAAACTACACAACACAGAAACAAACATTTCTTCATTTTTACTGGAATATGGACATATTAAGATGGAATTTAAAAATAATTAAAGTAGTTTTTCATATGTAATTTAGATAAATGAATAAAGATTCTCATAAAAATAATTTTTATTCGTTTTTATTCTTTAGTAAAAATATTTTTTTCGGTACGCCAGAACGACATTTCATTTTTATCATACTGGAATATGGAAATATTAAGAAGGAATTTAAAAATAATTAAAGTAGTTTTTGTATCTAATTTCATGTCTATTCGCTAGATAAATGTATATTGTACAAAGATACTTGTAAAAATTATTTTTTTTATTTTTTTCCTGTAGAAAAAAAAATTGGATACGTCACATGACACCTAACAAATTTTGACGTACCAAAATGGCGGACTGAAATTTGGCGTACTGGCGTTCTGGCGTACTGGCGTACCAAAAAAGTATAACCCGACATTTTCCGTTTCTCAGAAGCTTTCTTAGCTTCTGGAATTCATCTTTTGATAGTTCGATCGGTATTCGGATAAGCATATTGAAAATAAATTGAATAACGAGACTTAAGAAAATGAAAATTATTACTTAAAAACATCAAATTATATAAATGATACAATTATTCTTTAAAAACAAGAAAGTGGATTTTGAACGGCCAATGTTTGTGCATGTTAGTTAAAGATACAGTAAATTTTAATGGTGTTTTCGTCTAACTAATTTTAATAGTGGTTTTGTCAAACTAGAGTTTTACCTTGTTCTACTTGGTTTCTAACATAAGCCATTCTCCATTTTTGCTTTTTAAACTTAACCAAGATATTTCTTTTGATCGAAAATCTTTTCACTGTAATGTTTTATTCACTATATTAATATCTATGACTATATTAATGCATCGATACATTCAATTCTTATATTTGGCTTTATTTCACCCTTTTATTGAGTAAGATTATTGTAAGCGAATGGGAAATTTAACTAAAGAATATAATGCTGTTTAAATATCAAGGATAGTTTTACTTTTTTTCTTTTTTTTGTAAGTAGTACTATTTTTTATAATAATGTTTAAAATATACCAACCTTAAGAACCACATCAGGTTGATGATTATTGTATGATATAGAATAAGCACAAAATAAAAAAGGAAGAAAATTAGTTTATGAGCTTATGTAGGAGAGATAAGTATTAACCATATTCTTGAAGGATTCTTGATTGTTGTGATGGGAAAAAATCCTGCCGGGAACTTGTTCCAAAAAGCAACAGCTCTTGGGAATATAATATATTTCTCGTAGACCTCTCAAGTAAAGAGCCCAGACTAACCTACTATTTAATCCATATTCGGAAGAAGATGAGATGTATTTGTATTTTCCCAAAGACTTTTATTGGAACGAGAATGAAAGAGAAAAAGCCAACATTTGAACTCACCTCGCCAATTCCAATTTCAGCTTTGATGTCCATTTTACAATTCGCATATCCTTTAAAGTTTATGACAGTATTTTGCAGTAGCTGCGAGGCTTGGACAATTAACAGGCGGCAAGCGGAGATGTCCGCAGTATAGTTCAGAGGAAGATAGAACGGATGGTGTTTAAACATTACATCCCAAGAGAAAGCAGCTGGAGAAGACATCAAACAAGTCTATGCAATTCAATCCACCCGGCACGCTAATCACGGGCAATCATAAACGGATATGAAGAAATAAGATTGGAAAAGGTGGAGTGACTAGTTAGGGCCCTACGTAGTTATATAAAGGTAGTCCGATGCCAAGAGGAAAACAAGGAAACGATTGACAATGATGATCGTGATGATCCTCAGAAAAAAAAAAAAACTGTATTGATATTTGCGGGGTGGGGGAGTTAAGTTAGACATTTATTTTGGAATTTACTTTTACTGTGAAACCAATAAATTGTAAACGCAAATTCTACTCTAGCAGCTTCTTCTCTAGGACTTCCCGCCTGTGGAATTCCCTTCCATTTACTTGCTCCCCCGGCAGCTACAATCTCCAAGAATTTAAATGTAAAGTCAATAGTCATCTCCTATCTCACTAACCTGCATCCTCTCTCTCATGCTCCTTTCTTCGTCCACTCCACTCTCATCAGTATTTTCATCCTTCTCTTACCCACTTCTTGACACTCCATATAACCTGTCCCTCTTTCTCATAACTTTCCTTCTATGTAACCCCCTGCACAACAGTGGCAGTAAAATGCCTTGCTTGGGGCAATATAATTATTTAAAAAAAAGAATTTGGATTACTTTCGTAAGAATTTTCAACTCTGCAAACATTTTGTGTGAAGTTTGTCACAGTCGAATTATTACGCAGTACGATGAAATACCTTTGTCGTATTATGTCGGCACTCTCACGAATTTTTTTCAAAACAGCTGGAAAAAAAAAGCTTAACCAGCGAATAGATCAACCAAATACAGACAACAGTTCTACTTCTGCAGCTTCTTTTCTGGCACTTCCTGCCTGTGGAACTCGCTTCCTTATTCTTGCTTTCTTGATGACTACAATCTCCAGGAATTTAAATGCAAGGTCAATGCTCATTTCTTAACCACTTGACCCTGGTTCTTTCTTCACCATCCTGTATATCCTTTTCTTTCTCTCCACTCTGCAACTGTCATCACTCCTGTATTCCCTTCCTTCTCTTGCTCCTTTCTAACTGGTTTGTCCTTCTCTTTACTCACTTCTATCTAATCATTTTACTCTTAAGTAGCCCCTTGCACATCAGTGGCGTTACCGCCTTGCGCGGGGTGCTATGTTTAAAAAAAGCCCTCATCCTCGGTATCGTCATCTGTCTCCTTCCGTCTTTTCTTATAACTAACCACTCTTTCTCATCATTTTCCCTTGTGTAACCCCCTGAGCAATAGTCGCAGTGGAATGCCTTGCTTGGGGTGAAATGATTAACAAAAAATAAAATAAAAATAAAATTACATGAAATCATCAAAACTAGTTCCGTAGCATAGAGTTCATCAAAGCTCCATCTTGATCAGACTCTTTGTCTGCGGGCGGAGAACATCCCAGACGAATCCCCACCGAAGTGTAGTGTCGTCTCGGGTAAATAGGCGAGAGCCCGACCCTTTCTTAAGTAGGGTCTACGGGAAAGTTTTGGCTAAGTTTAAGTGCTTGATTCCCACGTTAACTATCCTTGTGCCGTATCTACATTAGTTGTGAGGTAGTAAATATTAGTTCTGTGACCTAGATTTCATCAAAGCTGTATCTTGATTAAACACTTTATTTTCGGGCTGAGAACAACGAAGAGGAGATCCTCTGTAGGGTAGTCTAGTCTGAGGAAAACAGACAAGAGCTAGACTCTGCCTTATACAGAGTCTATAGGAATTTTTCCCGAGATTAAGGACTCGGATCTCCCACGTAAAATTCGGCCTCGTGCCACATCCAGTTTCAATGAGGAGGCAGGTGAATATCAGTTCCGCTGCTTAGGTGACTAGGACCATCAGGTAGTATCTGTTTTAGCAGCCAGTCCCTGATTCCAGGCATCAGCCACCACCGCTCTAGTCATCTCCAACATGCCTCTAGTTCTAGTCATCCACACCAACGATATACAATAAACGTGTCTTTTCAGAAAGTGCTTCTTTGATTACAAGACTGTCCTTTTCAAGACAACACTCTTCATGACAACGCTTTTCAGCGATTAGGAGTCTAAAATCAATAACATAAACACAAAATGAACAGTATCAACTGAAAGGAAAAGCTTTAACATACAAAGATAGTTATCATTCTGCTGTTCAAGTCTCGAGAAATCTCGTCTTGTTTTTTCTTACGTATCATAGTAAAGAGTTCACCCGAACAATTACCATGATATTATGAATAGAAAAAGTTACAGAGGAAGCTATATTACGGCGATGAAAATGTGAAAGAAGACAAGACATCAGCTCATGATGATTAGAGAATTGCTAATTTTTCTTTAGATTTTATTAAGGATCTCAAATTATATAGCAGAAACATCGGGCTATATGTAGTAGCAATATTTGAAGCATGACTGAATGGTAATCTATCGATATGTAAGATAGTTTCCGGAGAGAAAATGTGTCTAGCACGACACAGTGAACCAACATTTTTTTTAAGCAACGATCTATTCAATAAAGTCTTTCCAAGTCGTTTCAGCCCGGGAAGGCGCAATGATTCAGCCTTGAGGGCTAGCATCAGCCATGCTGATGAAAGACGAAAAGAGATCTCTCAGATGATTAATAGAGAGCAATTTTATTTTACTGTTCAAGTTTTGAGATATCTCTTGTTCTTTCGAGTACAAATTTAGATTCATTATAAAGAAGGCGAGCGAGAAAAAATTGATATCGTAGATATAGGCAGCTAAACAAGAAAAATCAAACCCCACAAATTAAATAAAGGGTTTAGTTTGGAATTCCCTGACGACACCCAGATCGATAGACACGTGAAGACAGCCGGAAGGTACAGCGACTGAAGCATTTCGATAAGAGCAAAAATGATGAGGACAATAACCTGAACGCATATAATAAGATGAATATAACTACTCATGCCCGATATTCAGAGAGAAATGATAGATAAATTAATGTTATATGAATACAATCCCTAACAATACGTTCCTCAAATTGTATAACTTCGCGGTTGCTTAGGCATCTCATGAAACCTGATGAAAAATCAATTATATATACATACAATCCGTTTCAGTATATTGCCAAACGTATATAGTTACATATTTACTTAATCATTGCATTAAAGATTATATAAATTAATTATGTATACATAGAAGTCATTTCATTATGTTCACAAAAGAATATTCGTTTGTGTTTGCTTCAGCATTTCGGGAGAAATTATAAAAATTAATTACATATGAATAAAGGCCATTTCATGATGTTACCATATGTTCGTATCTCCATGGTTGTTTAAGAGTTTCAACAAGAAACATTATACGAAGTAATTTAAGTAATACGTAACATAATATTTGACGTAGATTAATTCAGAAACACAATTATATTGCCTTAAAATTTCAAATTATTTAATGTATTATATATACATACATATATATATATATATATATATATATATATAATAATTATATAGAATGTATAACATGAATATGATATAATATCACTATAAAAGTAGCCATTTTGATTCGACAATATCCGTGTCTTATTAATTGATGAATTGTATTGAGCACATTTTAATAATAGTGTTTCTATAGATACGGAATATTATTCCATCCATACCTACCCTATAATTGGTATATATATATATATATATATATATATATATATATACGAAAAATCTATAAGTGAGCCACAACCTACCGCGATTTCACCCTACGGATCGTCAGAGAACGAGGCTTGTTCTTGTTCCGCTGCTTTCTTTTTTTCACCCCCATTATCCGACGACATATTCCGCTGTATATTAACGGATTTAGGTTCAGTTTGTTGACATTTTCGAATATTTATGTTTATTTTGATTAGTGTAAACTTACGGATTCTCATTTATTGGTATTATATATATATATATATATATATATATATATATATATATGCAGTTTTCGTTAAAATAACAGAAATGGTAAAAGTGATGCTAGATTTTTCAACTAATTTTCCCATGTGTCCTTATATTAATTTTTTTTCTTTTCAGTCCATAAATAATGGATGTGCGTTGCACCGCAGTGGATATTGGCTTGGAACGAGACATCGAAGAGCCGAGTTTGAATTCTGGTTCAATTCCTTGCATTCACTTACGCACAAATACCCTTGGGAAATGTACTAATTCATCTCTTTCCTCCAGTTATGAGCTAAATAACAAAACAAATTGGATTCGATAGCTTTGGCTGGCAACCTGTCTACTGCAGAAAAAAATGGCAACCTACCGCGGGATAATCTTCTGCCCAGTCAATCATGTTTCTTTCGAGACATGATTGCCCAAAGCGTGTATCACGTATGGCACTTAACTGACATAAATAATACGAAAATTGTCCGAAAATTTTACATAACCAAACGCTTTCGCCTATAAATATAGCTACTGTCTAGGATTATTTCTTTTTTATTTTTAACTAAATATACAGATTATTTTATGTATGTATCTACAGTTATGGGAATGTTTTATTAGTTTCCAAAAAAGTTCATCATATTGTGACCTTGTTAACAGTTGATACTATTGAGTGTTGGCTTTTAATTTTTATTTTAATAATAACACTTCCATTAATTTTAGCCTTATTTTTTACATGTCGATCGAGCTATTATATTTCTATTATCCACATGTATGATACATATAAAGTTTGTTAGGTTTCCGTGTGCATTTAAGTGAGACTGAATAGAGCTATGGTCGGAGAGATGTAACTGGACTCTTCTTGTTAATCATGTTGTTGTATATCAAATATAATTATTTATCAATACGTGTTGATCAGGAACACATTTTCCTATAACTTTACATACATACATACATTAAACAATCAATTTATTCATTTAAAGCAAAATAAAATTAATCTTTAATAACTGTTAAACGTATAACCGAAAGCGCTAGGATAACTAAAAGATTTGGCCAATTTTTAAATCATTTATCTACTGAAAAGAAAAAAAATTATAAGATAAATGAAAAATTATAAAAAATGTTAACTTCGTCTGTAGTCTTTAATGGAATTGCATAAAAGAGGGATTACACAAGTATATATATAGTCATCCGCAGACAGTACTGTTTCGCTGTATCACAGCTCATCAGTACGGTTAGACAGCCGATTGCTTTTATCACGAACTGAAACCCGACCGAATTGACGTCAGTCGGCGATTCTACCTCTTAGCAATCGGCGCTCAGTAGAAGGATGCACACTTTTAGCGGGTAATATACCATGTAAACATACACTAGTAGCTACGTGTGTTCTAATTCATTACTGAATAAACCATGCATAGATGCTAGAGTAGCTACCCATTTTTTTTCAAATTCTACCATTCTTCAAGAGTGCTCAATCAGAGTGTGAGAGCGTAAATATTTCTTTAAAATTTATAACATAAATATGTTATAATATCACTAAAATGTCGCCATTTTGTTTCGATACTATCTGTGTCTTATCAAGTAATGAAATAAAGTAAAAGGAATCTAATAATCGATTAATAATGCTGATCTTTATTTCAATCAAATATTCATGTTAGTCTCCCAATAAATTATTTTTAGGGTCTGTTCTTATATTCTTCAGGTTAGAAATTACTTCGTTTCGATTGGTTAACTCGGTTAATGTAACAATGCCTCCCTGATTAAGGGGTTTGGCTAATCTTGAACCTTTTAAAACTCTCCAACTTGAAATATACTTCATCACTTGATAAGACAAAAATTTATGATTCACTCTACTTTGTATTGAGCATTTTTTAGAATAGTATTTCTTTTGATACGGAATTTTATTCCATTCATAATTACCCTATACTTGTGTACACACACACACACACACACACACACACACACACACACACACACACACACACACACACACATCCGCAGACAGATCTGTTTCGCTGTATCACAGCTCATCAGTACGGTTAGACAGCCGATTGCTTTTTACCCAGAATTGAAACCCGACTGAAATGGCGTCAGTCGGCGATTCTACCTCTGAGCGACGAGCGCTTGGTAAAAGGCGGCAGACTTTTTAACGTGTATATTATCATTATACGCGCCCAATAGCTGAGAGTGTTCTAATTCATTGCTGAATGAACGATGCGTAGATGCCAGAGTAGCTACTGTTTTTCAAAATCTACCATTCTTCCAGAGTGCTCAATCAGAGTGTGAGAGCATAAATAGTCATCCGCAGACTGGTCTGTTTCGCTGTATCATAGCTCATCAGTACGGTTAGACAGCGAGATTGCTTTTTATCCAGAATTGAAACCCGACCGAATTGGCGTCAGTCAGCAATTCTACCTCTGAGCTACGAGCGCTCGGTAAAAGGAGGCAGACATTTTAACGTGTATATTATCATTATACATGCCCAATTGCCGAGAGTGTTTTAATTCATTGCTGAATGAATGATGCGTAGATGCCAGAGTAGCTACTGTTTTTCAAAGTCTACCATTCTTCCAGAGTGCTCAATCAGGGTGTGAGAGCGTAAATAGTCATCCGCAGACAGGTCTGTTTTGCTCTATCACAGCTCATCAGTACGGTTATAGATATTTTAAGACATTAGTTAGTGTAAATTAGGTTACGTTTTCAGTTTGTCTGTATAAAAATAATGAAAGCGTAACCAGCTACATTTGCACTAAATGACATCCTTAAATATTACAATAGTGTTGGCGAAAGACAGAGAATGTAAAATGCATGAAAACTTGACAAGGTAGTAAAAAAAATGAGAAGAAGAGATTAAACTTCATTTTTAAGACGACAGCGTGTATGACTATCAGCAAGAGCCCAGGATGTGAAATATAATTTTTTTCTTCTCTGTGCCTTCTCCGCCCAGGACGTGAGCGATCATGGGATTTTTTTCTCTTTTTGCTCTCTCTCTTAATCGTTGTTCTGTCAACCATTTATAAAAGTTCGTTAAGTAGGTTGATTTCTGTTGTCACTGTTGACAGTTTAATAGATTTGAGTTTAAGTTCATTCGATGCACATAGAAATTAAATCATATAAAGTTAAGATAATGATTTTAATAACTAGTTTAAAATTTCAAATATTCCATGATTACACGTAGATAAAAAAATTAAAATTAGTTATTAGAAAATTAGTTTTAAAAATCCACATGATGTTTGAAAAATGCATCTGTCAGTTCGAAAAATGCATCTGACGATTGGATAACGCATGAAACTTTAAGTCCTCTCACACACTGATTGAGCACTCTGTAAGAGTGGGAGACTTTGTAAACAGTAGCTACTCCGGCATATACGCATCGCTCATTCAATAATGAATTAGAGCACTCTAGCTACTAGGCGTGTTTATACGCGCTAAAAAGCCTGCCTTATTCTACCGGACGCTTGCGGCCTAGGAGTAGAATCGCCGACTGACGCCGATTCGGTTGGGTTTCAATCCTGGGTTAGGAAGCGATCGGAGTCTAAGCCGTACTGATGAGCTGTGATACAGCGAAACAGATCTGTCTGCGGATGACTACAGTATATATATATATATATATATATATATATATATATATATATATATGTCTTCAAGAAAAAATTGAAATCATTAAATACATAAATAGCGACAAGCTTTTAAACCAGAGGTATGACACCACAGTAAACTACAAACACGTTAAAGAACTAACCTTGCAATCATGCTGAAAAATACTGCACTTGCCAAAACTAAGGAAACCTTTATAGTACTAACAACCTTCTCATATCAAATTTTACCTATTACACATAACGAACTATAATCTAACTTAAAGTTTTATAGAAAAAAGTAATTTCCTGAATTCAAAATTAAGGTTAAATATACAAAATTAGATTAATCATAAAACTCTGCTTAAATACAAAAATACGGTCACAAAACACATTTCATGAATCAACTATATTCCCTACCTACCACATTTTCTTCAAAATTCTAACGGACAATTTACAAAACTTATTCCCTGATCGCTAAGCCCCCGCCAAAATCCCACACACAACTACTAATATAGGAAAAGAGGTCTTCCATTCCTTTCCCCACCACCTGATGAGACATTGGAAGTTCAATGTCGAAACAAAATGTACAATTTGTAGTGGATATATATAAAAAAATTGTATATGTTCTAAAATATAATTTATAATATATATATATATATATATATATGATTATACAAAATTCGGCACTGTTTTATTAGCACCAGAATAATAATACTATGCATTTTTGCACACTCATATGTATACTTACTAATTCATGCTATATATTAGTATTTTCTCTGAATACTTGTACAGAAAATTCCAATGTATAACATCGGATAAAATCTGTGGTTGCACACTCACACACGTTATATATATAGATATATATTTGTGTGTGTATGTTTTAAATAATGGAAGCTTTTAAATGTAACTATTTTAGTTTCATATATATGAATGAGATATAATAGATGGATATGCATATGTATCCGAATAGTTACACAGAAATTTCTAGTGTATAACACCGGATTAAATCTGTGTCCCCACATACACATGCACATACACATACAATGTGTGTGTATGTGTAAGTGTGCAACTACGTATCTATGTGTTTGAGAAAGAAGACAGGGAATGCATGTGTCTACATATGTGAATATGAATAACTTTCTTTTGAAATTTTGTTCCATCAATTTTCTCGTCATCAAATCACTTTTAAAACTCGGCAATAACTTGTTTATAGTCTTTATTGCGATGGCATCTGCCAGACCAGTGGCTCCACCTGTCGGCAAGTGTGAACTCTAGACATTGGCCACTCCTCTCCCTGTTTTATTTTCAGTAAATATTTGCGTAAGACAATCTCTGATTTAATAAACTTTGATGGAATCTAAAATGACGAACACAGACTAAAATATATGAAAAAAGAGAGGAACAGAAAGTGTGAGACGAAGGGAAAGGACAGAATTTTGAATATTAAATTTTTATAGAAGAACGTCACAAGCAGCAGTGACGTCTAGATAAGAAGTAGATAATAGCAGAGGACTAAGAAGTAAAAAGAAAATAATAGAAGAAATAGAAGAAGATAATTGGAGAGAAAAGAAGGAAATAAAAGATGATAAAAGATGATAGACAAGCCAAAAATAGAAAAAGAGAATACAAAGAAAATAGCAGATGATTCATGAATATATCAGAAGTATACTGAAGCTTGTTTTTTTTTTTTATCATCGTATCGCCCCAAGCAAGGCATTTCACTGCCACTGTTGCGCAGGGGGTTACATAGGAGGAAAGTGATGAGAAAGAGTGACAGAATACAGGGGTGTCAGGAAGCGGGTAAGAGAGGGATGAGAGTACTAAAAAATAAGATGAGAGAGAGAAGATGCAAGTTAATGAGATAAGAGATGACTATTGACTTTACATTTAAATTCTTGGAGATTCTATCTATCTATCTATCTATCTATCTATCTATCTATCTACCTTGTTTTATAATCATATCGCCTCAATCAAGGCATTTCACTGCCACTGTTGCGCAGGGGGTTACATAGGAGGAAAGTGATGAGAAAGAGTGACAGAATACAGGGGTGCCAGGAAGCGGGTAAGAGAGGGATGAGAGTACTAAAAAATAAGATGAGAGAGAGAAGATGCAAGTTAATGAGATAAGAGATGACTATTGACTTTACATTTAAATTCTTGGAGATTCTATCTATCTATCTATCTATCTATCTATCTACCTTGTTTTATAATCATATCGCCCCAATCAAGGCATTTTACTGCCACTGTTTTGTAGGGGGTTACATACGAGTAAAGTTATGAGAAAGAGTGACATGTTATGGGGGTGTCAGGAAGTGGGTAAGAGAAGGATGAGAATACTGATGAGAGTGGAGTGGACGGAGAAAGAAGCATGAGAGAGAGGATGAAAATTAGTTAGATAGGAGATAACTATTGAATTTACATTTAAATTCTTGGAGAGTGTAGCTGTCGCGGAAGCAAGTAAACGGAAGGGAATTCCACAGGCGGGAAGTGCGAGAAAAGAAACTGATGAAGTAGAATTTGCGTTTACAATTTATTGTTTTCATCGTAAAAAGGTGGGACCTAGTGGCTAATCTTGTGGCTCGAGCAAATTCGTATATAGCGGGCACCAGTGAGCTAAGTTCATCAGAGCAGAAGCCGTGAAAGTACTTGTAGATGAGACACAGTGAAGTCACACTGCGCTGGTGAGAAGTGACTGTATCCGAGCTGCCAAGTCGTGATCGATCACATTGCAGGTTCTCCGTTGAATTTTGTCAAGGACGAGGTGGATAGCAGGAGCACCCGACCAGAAATGACAGCAGTATTCAATGCTGATGGTAGATTCGTACATGTGCAGAATTGTTTCAGACGGGAAAAACTTCACAGAGAACCAAACTTCTTAGCAGCGTATTTAGCTATAGATTCTATGTACACATTCTACTTGAAATCTGTTGTGAGTGCTAACCCGAGGAGCCGCAGTGTTTTACTTTTAGAGAGAGTAGCCTGATCCATGCTGATGGGGGGAGGAGGAGCGATGGTCTGTGATGGTTAATAGATACCAGCTTCGTTTTAGAAGCCATTTCTTTTAGAAGCCATTTCTTACAATAGAATAAATATTAGAATATAATAAAAGATAATAGAAAGTGAAGAAAAAATAAAAGAAAAGAGAAGGATTTGAGAAGATAATAGAAGAATAGATTGAAGATAATAGACAAGACAAAAATAGAATACGAAAATGAGAAATGATTTATGAATATAACAGAAGAATACTGAAGTAGTGTAATATATTTATGTGACCCACAGAAATAAGATTTTGGTCAGGCATTAATGTAAGATATTTCTGTGACTGCATATAAATATGTTAAGGGTTAAAAACTATAACCAACAAAAGTGTATTCCAGCCGTTTTCAAGGTAGTAAAATACCAAGAATAGCAGACGGAATACGATGACGTCAAAGGTAGTTGGTCCAAAGGTAATAACCGAGAATATGATTAATAGATGTGCCTATCCATCGATGATTAAATTAAGCGGCTTTCGGGGAATATCAACTCATGTAAGTGCTGTTTCTTTCGGTCGAAAAAACAGAACAGATTGAGCGCAGGGAAGAAGAGAACACAACTGCTGATAACTCCCTCGCATGAGAGTGGTTACCACTGAGTACAACTTTTCATACAACAGTCACCGAAGAGAATTAAAATACAATTATATATTTTTATATACTCATTGTTCTTTGTTTGTCGTTCACCTGTCAAGACGATTGTTGTTCCAGCAGAAGTAGAAATAGTATAATTGATACACGATTTGGTATATAACAGTAGATAAAAGTATAAAATATAATAATATAATCGAAGATAATAGAAAAGGAAGAAGAAAATAGAAGATAATCGAAGGAAAATATAGAAGAAGGTAATAGCAAAATATAATAGAAGAAAAATAGAAGTTAATATAAAATAATGAAGAATAATAAACAAAGCATCATAATAAGAAAACTTGAAGATAGTAGAAAAAGGAAACAAGAGAAGTTAATAGATGAAGAAGTAGAGACTAGAAGATAATAAATGAAGAACGTTATAGAAAATAATATGTAGCGAACTAAAAGACGATTGGCTGACAAATACTTTTTGCTTTCTTCATAAATAAGCACTCTTTTCCTTGACGCAAACTTTTAACTCAGATCGACAAGTAAATGTAAAGATTTTCTCCCAATTAAATCCGCACGCTACGTTATTAATAGTCCGTGAAAAATGACCAAGAGAGAGATTTCAACCGGCCAGTCAAAGCCGACGGTGGCCCGAAACGACGCACCCCACGAAACGCGCATGTGCGCAGTGGTTAGGTCAAAAACAGGTAACATGCCACCCAGCGACACCACATCCTCCGTCTTAATACAAGTAGTTAAGTACAGATTCTTTCTCATATGCAGACAAACATACACGCGTCGCATAGGTGCTTGTCAATGCTAACGCACACACGTGAGACGGACATCCTTGCAAATACGCACGCGCTTATCACCTACACACCTCTCAGTCCGACGCAAATACGCTAAAGTTCGATTATCAATAAATGTATTTTGCAGTTGGTAAACGGTATTTTTCCTTATTTCACGTTTCCTTGTCTAAATATTATCTCGTAACTATGTTCAATAAACACAAAAGATACTAGAAAAAGACATAGCAGATGAAGAAGAAACTAGAATATAACAGAATATAACATTTGAAGAAGTAAAGAAGAAAATAAAGGAGGTTAATCCCGAAAGAATATAATAAAAGTCGATAAAAGTAGAAAACGACAACGGAACATAATAGATGAAGACGAAATTAGAAGATAACAGAAGAAAATAAAAGATAATACAGGAAAAAGGATAATGAAATAATAAAAAGAAAATACAAGAAGATAATAAAAGAAGACAAAAATAGAAGAAAACAAAAAAAGAATTGGTATTTACACAGTTATTTTCTGATTGTATTCTGCCAAGTGGAATATAAACCATTGACTAAATGCGGTAAGATTTTCTGCTAATGTTCTTTTGCAAATATGCTTTTCCAGGGTGAAGTTACCAGCCGCTCACCTCACCGGTTTTGAATTTAGAGATAACATTCTTCTAGACTGGTTGCCAACCAAATCTTGATAGGCCTGTTTGTTCTACTAGAATCTTCCAACTTCTAACTGGACAGATGGATTCATACAAAGGAGAGAATTAGCTATCATAAAAGGTGGACACAAAAAGGAGGTCTAAAATAAAAGCGATAAAAACAGGAAAAGGACTATAAAAGAAAATAATAAAAGCAGTGAAGCAGAGGAAAGCTCTTAAAAAGGGAATTTATTAATAAGTTCAAAAATAATCTTTGATAGTAAAAAAAAAATAAAGAAGAATGGGATATTCTAAGAAGCTGAGATAATAAAATGAGCTATTAAAGGTCTAGACGTTAAAAAGCGGATACAAATGGTTGTCTACAAAAATAAAGTAAAAGAAAAGAAAGTCAAAAAAGGATGAGAGAAAACGGGTGGTATAAAAATGAGTTGTGGGAATGGAAGTTGTCAGAGTGACGCAGACGTGAGCGAAATATATGAAAAGATATCTGAATTGAATGAAAAAGAAGGAAAATGAGAGAACGAGTCGAAGATGAAATGAAAGGAAAAAAATAAAAAAAATAAAGTAAAAGATGGGGCAAAACGGTAGAATAGAAAGACGAAACGCAATGAAATTGATAAAAATTAAAATTTACGAGTAATAGAAAAATCAAGGGGAAAATATCAAAAGAAAAGCGATAAGTAGAGAAAGGAAAAGTCTATAATACCAAAAGTGAAAAGTTCGAAAATAAAAAAAAAATTGAATAAAATGGCGGCAATGAAAGAGCTGAAAAGGAGAGAGATTTTAACAAAACAGTGGAAGCTCTCAGTAAAAACAAATTATTTTTTTTTATTTCTTCCGTTTTAAATGAAATTGTTTTTAACTGAAATAAAAAGAAAACAAAACAGATAAACTCATATAAAAAACGCAAAAAAATTAAAAAAATGTAAAAGAAATATGAGTAGGCTTATATCTGTAATTTTTTTAATCATTTCACCCCAAGGCATTCTACTGCCACTGTTGCGCAGGGGGTTACATATGAGGAAAGTTATGAGAAAGAGTGGTTAGTTATAGAAAATGTCGGAAGAAGGGTGATAGACGGATGAGAATACCGAGGATGGGGGTTGGGTAGATGGGAAGAGTGTTTGAAAGAATGAATGGATGTGATTAGTGTGATAAGAAGTGTCTATTGACCTTACATTTAAATTCCTGGAGATTGTAGCTGTCGGGGAAGCAATTATATGGATGGGAATTCTAGAGACGGGAAGTGCGTGAAAAGTAGCTGTTAGAGTAGAAATTGCGGTTGTATCTTCTCGGTTTCCCAGTAAATGGGTGGGACCTAGCTGCTAATCTAGTAGCTCGTGTAAATTTATACCTAGGGGAACCAGTGATCTAAGTTCATTAGAGCAGAGACCGTGAAAGTATTTATAGAAGAGACACAGGGAAGCCACGTCACGACGGCGAGATAGCGACTGCAGCTGAGCTGGCAAGTCGGTATCGATCACTTTACAGATTCTCCGTTAGATGTTGTCAAGAGCCCCGAGGTGAACAGCAGGGTCACCCCACCAGATGTGGCAGCAGTATTCAATACACAGGCGGATGGTAGATTTATGTATGTGAAGAATTGCTTCAGACGGGAAAAAAAACTTCCTGGCCCTGCACAGTGTACCTGTATACATAATGCCGATAATAATTACTCGAGAAGAAAATAATAAAAGATGATGATAAAAAGTTAAGAAAAAACAAATAGAAAATAATAGAAGAAAATAGACAAAATATCGTAAAAAAAGACAAAAAAGTGAATAGAAGTGATATTTCTTAGCTATTAACAGTAGCGGATAAGAAATTAATTAAAATCAGCCTTCTTATTAATTTTTACAAAAATTCACAATGACGAGTGAAATCCCGGTTTTCCCAAATAGAAAAAAAGATTAACCATCTGCTTAACGAAAAAGTCGAAATCAGATTTCGCAAGTAGGTGTTAAAATGATTTTTGACCAATGGGAGCGACTTGTAAGACTTGGAAAGACTTGGCGACCCAATGTGAAATTCAAAAGCACTATATAAATGACCCCGGCGTCAGTCAAGAGTCAGATGGAAGCAGCGAGAAAGACAACACTAAAATGTAACTTTCAACTTCAAGCGACTCGGACACTGTCCTATTTCACTTTGTCCTTCAACAATTACTACTTGAACATTTTGCAAGAATTCTACTTATAATTTCTTAATGTTTCTAACTGAACATTAATTTCTACGAAATCTAGTTATTCCTCATTTTAATAAATTTCTATTTTAAAATGCAAAATGTATATTTTATTCTTCTTACGCTATTCCACACAATTCCACATATTCCAACCTGCCGACAACCAACCTTCTGATGAAAACCTTCTGATAATAATTCTGATGATAATTCTGCATAAAAATTGTAAGTTGTAGGGAGTTCGGTTAAGTCTGACACAAGGCCGAACCAGAAACATTATCCAGCACTCTACGCTTCATAACTTCAGGACGGAGGCGATCATCGACATTCATTTTCCCCTGTTCATTGCCGCTCTTAATATATTTCTTCTTGGTATCTCTTTCAAATCTCGCTGCGCCATCAAGCCTATCAAATGTCTCGCGCTTCTCTCCCCTGTCTCCCTTTTCTGCTATTCGTCCGGTGAGTATCATATTTTTAAAAACCCTCCTTACTCTTTACGTGTCTCAGTAACCTCATTTGTCTCTTTATGATGTTAATTATAATTTTCTTCTAGTTTGCAGCCTTTCCAACACTTCATGTTCTCGGTCCATGTTATCCTCAGCATCTTTCTGTAGAACTACATCTGTTTCCTCAAGCCTCTTCTTCATCCTTTAAGAGAACATTCGACATTTGCTGCTATACAAAATGACAGATATCAAATATCGATCCAGCATTCTTTTCTTTGTTTCCAATGATATTTTCCTGTCTCTCGATACTTTGCTTAGCTTTTGAAATGCGTATTGTCCATGCCAATGCTTTTAAGGATCTCAGAGTCGCACTTATCATCCTCTGTCAGAACGCTTCCCGGATATTTAAACTTTTTTACTTTTTTTGTTGTAGTTTTCTCGATTGAAAAAAAGGTATTACAACACACACGCATTTGACCCATACCTCGAGAGAAAAGCATAAATACCTTTTTGAAGAAATGGACTCAGTCAGTGTAGAGTTGAATACTTGAAAATTTGTGAGATCAACTAGGGTCAAGTCAGGCAACGGTTGCACCACAAAGAAAAATTGATTTTCATCAAAATAAAATGTAAAAAAATCTCGAACATGGAAATGATAATGTTTTAACATATATAAGCGAGACAAAGGAATGTGGTTGTTGGTAAGGTTTAATATAGGGCTTGTCAGGAAGCGGGTAAGAGAAGGATGAGAATACTGAAGAAATAAGTTGAGGACATAAAAACACCGGAAAATACATTCTTGGAAATGGCCTGTGAAGAGGCTGAAAACGCTTATCTCCAGCTAAAAGGAAACATGCAAGAATACTGAAAAAATTAAATAAAAAATAAATAAAATCTTCCTTGTCGGTCGTTTTTAACGAGACACACACACACACACACACACACACACACACACACACACACACACACACATATATATATAAGGATACACAAAAATCTAGCAATTGCCCTGACGATCCGTAGTGTGAAACCGCGGTAGGTTTTGGCTCACTCTAGATTTTTGTGTGTTTTTGCTCTACTATTGTATCTTTTCTTTCGTACTTTGTATTGAGCACTTTTTCTTGTGTTTGGTTCCGTTTGGGGTTTTTCTTTACTGCGGAGTATTGAATGTTTTGTTCTTGTTCCGCGGGTTTCTTTTTTTTCTCCCCATTTATCCGACGTCTTAGTACACCGGATTGTAACGGATTTAGGTTCTGTTTGTTAATGGTTTTTTCGGAGGTTTATTTTAGTGTAAATTTACGGCCTGCATACTTACAGAGTCTATTTAGTTATTATTATATATAAGGATAGATAGATAGATAGATAGATAGATAGATAGATAGATAGATAGATAGATATTATCTTGAACGATAAATAATTTCCATACTTGCAACTAACTGTAATGATAAATGTACCATTCTAACAATTAATCATACGTGACTTGGCAGTTACAAGTAATCAGTGTGTACACTAATATACTTTATAATTTAGACGCCACTGGTAGCATATGCAGTCCGTTAAATGAAGAATACCCTACTCTATGATGGCAACGCAAGGCTGTATGAAGCAAGAAAAACATGAAAAAACCTTAAGAAACGGGTGTTTTTTTCAACTGATTCTGCGTCAACCGATAACAACTTGTTTTAATCGCTGATAGAAAAACATTCTCCAATGAAAAATAGATTCAAGTGTTCGTTGAAAATATTTTACCATTACGGGATTTTTATGCCAATGGTATCTAAAAGCTGTCTGATAAGGGGAAGCCAGCCATTGCAAATAATGGATAATATGTAATTGAATCACATGTAGATATATTAATTTTGAAAAATAACATTTTTAAACAAAATCGAAAATAATTTATGACTCAACGTAATATTTCTACTGTAATTTCTGAAAACACATGAATTTTTACAGAAAATAGAAAATCACAAACCTTGTTGTCAATAATCAAAATAACACCATCAAATCTAAGCTAGCAATGATCAATATAATGTATCAGTTTACCGAACCAATAGAGGACTGTGTCATAATCAATTACATAAGTCTGTCATACGACCACCTCCTTGAGTAGACGTCAAAGATGTCACTTATCATAGCAAAACGTCAGAAAAGAACCCACAACCCACAATCTACTAGAACCCTTAAGAGAATATTGGTCGCAAACCCTAGAGTCTTATGAAAATCAAATTTCTGAAGCAGGTCGGAACAAAGAGATGTCTTGTTTATCAAACAGCTCGCCTCCACCATCAACCCAACTTTGTTTAACAACGGAAGTCACGTGCTGAAAATATTTTTAAAAAATTCACACGAATTCCAACCATTCTCAACATACAACTCAGAATTAACGCTTCTTCTAGAATTTAAAAATTATATATATATATATATATATATATATATATATTTGTGTACTTAGGCAGCAAAGATTCTTTAAAAAATGTCAGATTAAATAAATTGCAAACATTGATATTCTTTCGCGTATTATAATTGAAAGATGTCAGAAATGAGCTGTAACGTTGACAAATGTTATTATCATTCATTTCTCAAGGTACCCAAGTACTTTCAATCTCTTTCCAAGATCATCTTCAAGGATGTGAGTTATGGTAAAAGAAATAACCGCAAAACTGTGTTGCTAAAATTACTGTAAAAAGACAGCAAAAGCAAACTACAGATTCTCAAGGCAATATTCATTAAAAACATCAGCCGTCAATTTAAGAATCAGCTATGAATACTATAGTAATTTTCTAAAATGTTTGTAAAAAGAACAGTTTTCGCATGCTTCATCACGTGCATGACCATGATTTTACGACAAATAAAAAAAAATCAATTTTGGATAATTTCACTTTCCAATGAACACTAGCAATTTGTCAACCGTTATATTTGAAGCAGAAAAAATTACAGTAATTTTTAGCATGTTAGATTAGATTACAATTATAATACGCTAAAAGAGTATGAACGGATTTAAAATAATAAGCAGCTACAATATTTGCAGTTTATCTAATCTGACATGTTTAAACAAAAATTCCTGCCTAAATACTGTCAATCAGTAAAGTGCCATACGTGATACACGCTTGGGCGATCAGGTCTCTTTCGAGAAATGACTGACTGGGCAGAAGATTATCCCGCAATAGATTGCCATTGCTTTCTGCGTTAGACTGGTTGCCGACCAATGCTACAGAACCCAATCTTTCCTATTATTTAACCCATAACTGGAGGGAAGAGACGGATTAATACCTTTCGCAAGGGTATTTGCGTTTACGTGAATGCAAGAAATTCGATTTGAATTCGAACTCGGCTTCCCGATTTCTCATTCCGAGACGATATCCATTGCACCACGACGCACACCCTGCCTCTCTCTCTCTCTCTCTCTCTCTCTCTCTCTCTCTCTTTCTTTCTCTCTCTCTTTATATATATATATTGAAGCAGAAATTCCTCTTTTATGAAAGTTTAATGAAAAATGACAGACACGTTTCTATGGGAAATCGTTCATAAAATTTTTTATGGGAACTTATTTTTTTTGTTTTTTGGAGAAAATAAATTATATGAAAACGTTCAACTATTTTATTTAACGAATCTCTTTCTTTTATACTTTTAACCATTACGAAGGATGATATTTTCTTTACTTTTAATTAAGTATATAGATTGTTTTATGTATGTATACAAAGTTACAGGGAAGTTTTACATTCCAATCGCGCTCAACACATTGTGGCAATGTTCATAGTTGACATCTTTGAGTATATAACTCTATATACATCCTTCATAATGGCTAAAATTATAACCGAAAGCACTTGTATAAACAAAACGTTTGTTTAATTTTTATTTTATGTTCTGAAAAGAAAATGTATAAGATGAAATTATATAAACAACTTAGTCATGGCAATTTATCTGTCATTTTAACAAAATTTGCATATATATACATACATATTGGCTGACCACACCGTATTAGAGGAAACCCGTCTACCGGGGCGGCTAGCTAATCCCCATTGTAGACGCCTGCCCAAGTACACTTGTGCGTGTTCAACATCCCCAGAGCCCACCTGTGATTTGTACTGCAACTAAGCTGAGCGGACCATAGTTATAGTTTCTAGGAGAGTGCGCGTTATCTAACATTGTTAGTCTGAACGAAGCCTCAGTAACGATGACTTCTGACATAGAGCTAGCCCACCCACCGACGGCTCCTCACAGAGAGCCGTCTACCCAGTTTCACACACAAGTCTTGGGTCAACCCGTGGTATGGTTTTCAAACACGCTGGAATCGTCTCCTTCAGACCGATAATATCAGTTTCTGACAAATCGACCATTGTGAGTTTCGAACCCTGGCTCCATGATCAGAAAGAAAGCGTTCTAGCCACACGCCAATACATACATGCATACACACATACAAGTGTATGTGTGTGTGTGCACCTATGAAAATGAAGATGAATTGAAGTTTCAATGTTACCCCACGTAAATAGTCGCATGGTTAGTATTTGACCTTTTTGCAGAATAATAGCTAATCTATAACGGCTTGAATGATTAACTTACGAATATTAAAACGCAACGAGATATATTTCCGCGTATAGAAACAAACACACACACACACACACACACACATACACACACACACACACACACACACACACACACCAGGTAGCATCAACTATTTTATTATTAACTCTAAAAATATTAAACTATATGTATTATACACATATTATATATTACTAGTTCACTATCTATATATATATATATTCCGCACACAAAGGTGAAAACATTTTAGATTAGCGTCCCAATGAATGAATATTAATCATTTGTTTTTCACTTTTTTCTGTTTTGGCTTCCTCTTTCCTATGGCATCAATCGTCGATTCGTCCTTTACTGTTAAATCCAGCCTTTTCTTTTCACTTCACTGAATAATGAAAGTGTCTATGAAGAATTTTAAAGACCTGCTGAGAAAAATAATAGGCTTCCTGTCTGCTCGGCTCACGACCCTTCTCACGGCGGTCCGCCATGTCATTTCGCACCTTCTTACCTTTCACCTTTTTCCTTTTCCGTTCGTGTCTGTTCTCTTCAACTTTAACTCCTCCCCGCTCTAATCTGTCTCCTTCTCCTAACTCATTGAATTAATTCACATTTTCGACTGCGATTTTTTTTTTTTTTGCTATTATTTGCTCATGTTATTTCGCTCATTTTACTGAAACTATCTCTTTTCCACACTGGCTGCCATATTTCTTATAATTCGCGCGCTTTTCAGACACTTTCATTTACATTTTTCAATTCTTTAATTTTTTCGAGCTACTTTTCTTTTGCTTTCTATGTCCATATTTATATTTTACTATAACTTCATTCATTCTTTTATTCTTTCTTTCATTGAATTAGTATTCCGTCTTTCTCTTATTCATTCCTTCTTCTGCTGAATTGCTATTCCAGCTTTCTCTTATTCTTTCATTCTTCTGTTGAATTGCTATTCGGTCTTTCTTTTATTCTTTCTTTCTTCTGTGGAATCACTATTTCGTTTTTCTCATATTCTTTATTTCTTTCATTGAATTACAATTCCGTCTTTCTCTAATGCTTTCTATCATCTGTTGAATTACAATTCCGTCTTTTTTTAAATCTTTCTTTCTTTTGTTGAATTACAATTCCGTCTTTCTCTAATTCTTCCTTTCTTCTTTTGAATCACTATTCCGTCTTTCTCTTATTCTTTCTTTCTTCTTTTGAATCATTATTCCGTCTTTCTCTTATTCTTTCTTTTTTCTGTTGAATCACTATTCCGTCTTTCTCTTATTCTTTCTTTCTTCTGTTGAATCACTATTCCGTCTTTCTCTTATTCTTTCTTTCTTCTGTTGAATCACTATTCCGTCTTTCTCTTATTCTTTCTTTCTTCTTTTGAATCACTATTCCGTCTTTCTCTAATTCTTCCTTTCTTCTTTTGAATCACTATTCCGTCTTTCTATTATTCTTTCTTTCTTCTTTTGAATCATTATTCCGTCTTTCTCTTATTCTTTCTTTTTTCTGTTGAATCACTATTCCGTCTTTCTCTTATTCTTTCTTTCTTCTGTTGAATCACTATTCCGTCTTTCTCTTATTCTTTCTTTCTTCTTTTGAATCACTATTCCGTCTTTCACTTATTCTTTCTTTCTTCATTTGAATCACTATTCCGTCTTTCTCTTATTCTTTCTTTCTACTTTTGAGTCACTATTCCGTCTTTCTCTTATTCCTTCTTTCTTCTGTTGAATCACTATTCCGTCTTTCTCTTATTCTTTCTTTCTTCTTTTGAATCACTATTCCGTCTTTCTCTTATTCTTTCTTTCTTCTGTTGAATCACTATTCCGTCTTTCTCTTATTCTTTCTTTCTTCTTCTGAATCACTATTCCGTCTTTATCTTATTCTTTCTTTCTTCTGTTGAATCACTATTCCGTCTTTCTCTTATATTTTCTTTCTACTTTTGAATCAGTATTCCGTCTTTCTCTTATTCTTTCTTTCTTCTGTTGAATCACTATTCCGTCTTTCTCTTATTCTTTCTTTCTACTTTTGAATCACTATTCCGTGTTTCTCTTATTCTTTCTTTCTACTTTTGAATCACTATTCCGTCTTTCTCTTATTCTTTCTTTCTTCTGTTGAATCACTATTCCGTCTTTCTCTTATTCTTTCTTTCTACTTTTGAGTCACTGTTCCGTCTTTCTCTTATTCTTTCTTTCTACTTTTGAATCACTATTCCGTCTTTCTCTTGTTCTTTCTTTCTACTTTTGAATCACTATTCCATCTTTCACTTATTCTTTCTTTCTTCTGTTGAATCACTATTCCGTCTTTCTCTTATTCTTTCTTTCTTCTTTTGAATCACTATTCCGTCTTTCTCTTATTCTTTCTTTCTTCTGTTGAATCACTATTCCGTCTTTCTCTTATTCTTTCTTTCTTCTTTTGAATCACTATTCCGTCTTTCTCTTTTTCTTTCTTTCTTCTTTTGAATCACTATTCCGTCTTTCTCTTATTCTTTCTTTCTTCTTTTGAATCACTATTCTGTCTTTCTCTTAATCTTTCTTTCTTCTTTTGAATCACTATTCCGTCTTTCTCTTATTCTTTCTTTCTTCTGGTGAATCACTATTCCGTCTTTCTCTTATTCTTTCTTTCTTCTGTTGAATCACTATTCCGTCTTTCTCTTATTCTTTCTTTCTTCTGTTGAATCACTATTCCGTCTTTCTCTTATTCTTTCTTTCTTCTGTTGAATCACTATTCCGTCTTTCTCTTATTCCTTCTTTCTTCTGTTGAATCACTATTCCCTCTTTCTCTTATTCTTTATTTCTTCTTTTGAATCACTATTCCGTCTTTCTCTTATTCTTTATTTCTTCTGTTGAATCACTATTCCGTCTTTCTCTTATTCTTTCTTTCTTCTGTTGAATCACTATTCCGTCTTTCTCTTATTCTTTCTTTTCTTCTGTTGAATCACTATTCCGTCTTTCTCTTATTCTTTCTTTCTACTTTTGAATCACTATTCCGTCTTTCTCTTCATTTCTTTCTTTCTTCTGTTGAATCACTATTCCGTCTTTCTCTTATTCTTTCTTTCTTCTTTTGAATCACTATTCCGTCTTTCTTGTTCTTTCTTTTCGTCCTGTTGTGTTTTCTCCTTGTTCTTTCTTTTTTCTACCTTATTGAATCACTGTTCGAGTCTTTCTCTTATTCTTCCTTTCTTCTTTTGAATCACTGGTATATATCTTTCTCTTATTCTTTCTTCTTTTAAAAATCACTATTCCGTCTTTCTCTTATTCTTTCTTTCTTCTGTTGAATCACTATTAGCTGCTCTTATTCTTTTTTCTTTTCTGCTGTTGAATGTCTCTAAAATCTTTCTTATTCTTTCTTTCTTCTGTTTGATCACTATTCCGTCTTTCTCTTATTCTTTCTTTCTTCTGTTGAATCACTATTCCGTCTTTCTCTTATTCTTTCTTTCTTCTTTTGAATCACTATTTAATGCTTTCTTCTTCTTTTTTCTTTCTTCTTTGAATCACTATTCAGTCTTTCTCTTATTCTTCTTTCTTCTGTTGAATCACTATTCCCGTCTTTCTCATATTCTTTTCTTTCTTCTGTTGAATCACTATTCCGTCTTCTCTTGTGTCTTTTCTTTCTTCTCTTTGAATCTTACTATTAGTCTTTTCTCTTATTCTTTCTTTTCTTCTGTGGAATCACTGTTCCATCTTCTCTTCTTCTTTTCTTCTGTTGAATCACTATTCCGTCTTTCTCTTATTCTTTCTTCTGTTGAATCACCTATTTCATCTTCTCTTATTCTTTCTTTCTTCTGTTGAATCACTATTCCGTCTTTCTCTAACTCTTTCTTTCTTCTGACAATCACTATTTCCGTCTTTTCTCTTCTTCTTTCTTCTTTTGAATCACTATTCCGTCTTTCTCTTATTCTTTCTTTCTTCTTTTGAATCACTATTCAGTCTTTCTCTTATTCTTCCTTTCTTCTGTTGAATCACTATTCCGTCTTTTCTCTTTATTCTTTCTTTCTTCATTTGAATCACTATTTCGTCTTTACTATTGACCTTTCTTTCTTTCTTCTCATTTGAATCACTATTCCATCTTTCTCTTCTTCTTTCTTTCTTCTGTTGAATCACTATTCCGTCTTTCTCTTATTCTTTCTTCTGTTGAATCCTGTTAATCACTTTCTATTATTCTTTCTTTCTTCTGTTGAATCATCACTATTCCGTCTTTCTCTTATTCTTTCTTTCTTCATTATGAATCACTATTCCGTCTTTCTCTTATTCACTTTCTTTCTTCTTTTGAATCACTATTCCGTCTTTCTCTTATTATTAATGTTTTCTTCATTATCATTTTCTTCGTTAATTCTTTTTTTTTTCCTAATATTTCTTTCGTTCTTTTTTTTACTATATATTTTTTTTGTGTTCAAAGCCATCATCAATGCCGAGGTGGTACAACATCTCACCGCCTACAGATTCTTACTTGACAAAGAGTATGGTTTCTGCTTCACCAGGTCTACTGCTGATATGCTCACGACCATCACCGAGTATATACACCAGACTCTCGACAAGAACGGTGAAGCCCGAACTGTAGCCCTAGACATCTCCAAGGCCTTATTACTTCATGATAATCTCTTGCGCTTCTCTCGTTTGCTTTCTATTTTTCAATGTTGAGCCTCGTTCTTATACATTTTAAATATATATTTGCAATTTTGTAGTTGCCTTCTCTGTAAAACATGTATTTCTCCGTTTCCGTCTTCCGTTTCCGTCTTTCTTCATTTTTTTTCTTTTTCCAACTCATTTATAGATTTCTTTAGTTACTTCTTTATTTCTTTACTGCTTTTTTTTATTAATTATGTTTTTGTTGTTTGGTTTTTTGGTCATTTCTTTCTTTCTTTGTATTGTTTCTTTCTTTCTTTCATTCTTTCGACCGTATTTCTTTCACTTTCACTTTTTTTACCATTTTTTTTTATTATTTGCAATGACCTTTTTCTTTTTTTTTCAGCAATTTATTTTTCCCCGGGTTTTCCATTCTTTTCCTTGTTTGTTTTTTTTTCTGTTTTTTTTCTTTCCTACTTATTCTTTTTTTTTTTTTATAAAATACGTTTTAGTTTCAAATTTTTTTCTTTCTTTCTTTCTTTCTTTCTTTCTTTCTTTCTTCAACTCCTTGATTAACTTATCTTTGTTTTTTGAGGCTTGATTTTCACTCATTCTTTCTTTATTCGTATTTACTTTTTTCCTTTCTTTCATTCTTGCTTTCATTCTTTTCTCTATTCTTTTTTTTTTTTATTCATTTTCATCACTATCTTTTTTCTGTTTCATTGCTTAAGCATTTTATATTTAATTTTTTTCTTCCTGAATTCTTCTTCCTTTATCCTTACATTTCTATTTTTTACGCAGTTTTATTCATTTATTTCTTTTATTTTCCTTCAAAGTTACATTCAGTCTTCACAGAATGCGACATAATCATTAGGAAATCTCATAACAAAGAAAAATAGAGAAAAAAAAAACACAAATCTCACACCCTCCGCTCTAAAAATAAATAACATTAAAGAAATATGCAGTAAAAATACTAATCTTCAAAATGAATAAGATTCGAAGATATGCTTTCTTTTCTTTTTTTTTTCATTTCCACCGACGCACTCATCTCAGAAATAAATTCTAAAAATGGCAGGCAGGAAAATGATAAAAAATGAATCCCAATGAATCTAAGTAAATATGTGTTATATGATGGACAGGTAGAACTGGTTAGATATAAACGTCGCAGTGCGGTGGCCCGGTTTATTGCCAGCTTGATGCTTTAAGCACGAAGAAAATTATTGACAAAAAATATAAATGCGGTTGTCTGTGCGTGGAAACTGCAAGGCAACCATTTATTTTAACGTCTATCGTAATTGGGGACCATTGCATCAGATGACAGCCATTATAGGCCAATTGTCCTGGTGCTTATTTTTTTAACCTAAGGTGAAGGACAATTGCCCATCACGTGTGACAGACGTTAAAAATTGAAATGGTTATGGATTAAATATGGAATTGGTGAATCAAAGTCTGTCGACTTTTGAATAGGGTACAAATTGGGTACAAATATCTATCTATCTATCTATCTATCTATCTATCTATCTATCTATCTATCTATCAATCTATATATATATATATATATATATATATAGGTAAATAGACAGATATTTTATTTAATCTGACACACACACACACACACACGCACACACACACACACACACATATATATATATGTCAGACTAAATAAACTGCAAACATTTTGTCTGCTTATTTTTAATACAATCCGTTTAGTTAGTATAAACAGATCTTATTAAAAAATAAACAAACACAATATTTGCAATTGATTTAAAATTATATATATATATATATATATATATATATGTGTGTGTGTGTGTGTGTGTGTGTGTGTGTGATGCAATTTACGCATAACTCATCTGTCATGAATTGAGTTCTCACGGCTGCTGACGTGTGTATACACCGCGTATATATAACAAGTTAAAATATCCTCATCTCTCAGCCGTGCACTGAAAGTTTAAGGAGAGCTCTCTGACTGATTGCAAATTGGTCGTGTTTCAATCCCGGTTTGAAGCAATCAAATGTGTAATAACACTAATGAGTTGTGATACGCCGAAACAGGCTTGTATGTGGATGACAACACACACACACACACACACACACACACACACACACACATATATATATATATATATATATATATATATTGAAAACATAGATAGGGGTTGCTCCAAAGACCAAAATTGGTATACATGGAAAAATATAATATTTATGTATAATCGCAAACTACGAAAGACAAGATTTGCTTTTCTGAAGTGTGTATACACTCTCTCTCTTACTATATATATATATATATATATATATATATATATATATATATATATATATATATAATGTATTTCGTAATTTTATCAAATTGCGATTATCCTGTTTGCTGAAGGTCAATATTTTCTAAATAGATGAAATTGCCTACATGGCTGTAGCATCAACTAGTCACATCTATAACAGGTACACTTTGGTCAACGTTGCCAAAACAGAAATTTACCGTACTAAATAATGTCTGGACGCTAAAGGCTACCATCAGTTGTGATTGAAGTTTCAAAAGGTAACTTGTTTTAAATTTCGTGATGTCTGAATAAATTTAGTACTACAATATTTATAGAATTTTTCCTTTCGTGATGTGTGTATGAATTTTTGGTCATATATATATATATATATATATATATATATATATATATATATATATACTTTTGTTTTATGCTAGATTTATGAGTTAAAGTGCTCTATATCAATAATGCAGAGAATATAAATATCAAATATTTAAAATGAAACAGAATCCCTCATCTGGCTGTTGACTTCTATATCCACTTTTCACTTTTGAGTGTATATATATATATATATATATATATATATATATATATATATATATATATATTATGATTATGATTAGAGAGCTCAATGTATGTTATCCAGAGCAATATGATATTTATAAAGGAAAACTCAACACGTCATTTAAATTGGTTATAAATTATAATTCATTTCAATGAACTAAATAAGCTCATTTCATCAGACCACATAATTTTCCTTTCATTTGGTACAAAAAATTTTGTATACAAGGAATGTTTACATACCCCTAGTCTTGGATGAAGTCAGTGATGCATTCTTGAATTCATTATACCTTCATGTACTGATCATTCTACCCGTATGTGTACGGGTTAATATCAAGATCCGAATGATGTATGCCGGTATATATGGATATATATATATATATATATATGTAATGTTTGTTAAGACGTATGAAAGGAAAATATACTTCATGTATAGGGGTATATAAAATAATTGCTTGTATATATATATATATATGAATGTGTATACATGTGTGTGTGGATCCGCTCCTCATAAAATTGCGAGTGTGTGAACACAATAATTATATGTGGGTATAAATAGATATATGTATGTATGAAGAACATATTTATTTGCCTGTGGAGGTGCGAGTGCATCTATGACTATAGATACGTATGGATGTGAGGATGTATGTATGAAAATATATCAGTAATGTTGTGAGGATTATTAGCATACTTAGATATATATATATACATAACACTATTTATACGCGTGGAAATCCCGTCTTTATAAAATATATATATATATGTGAGTATACGAAAACAAGATTCATATGTAGGCATGAATAAATGTAAATCTGTAAGTTTGTATAAGCATAAACACAGTCAAATTTGTATGTATATGTGGGGATGTGTGCGCATATGTGTTTATGTATATAAGTTATTGTACACGGGTGGGTTAATTTGTGGGGTTACATCCCTTGATTTAGAAGTAAGCGGTTAATGACTTAGTGGTCAGCATCTTCGCGACTGGTCTGAATACTTCCAACTGATATGACGCCAATGTCTCTGTTCTCACTCTGTTTTTCTGTTTCCTTTTTCTTTTTTCATTTTCTTATTTTTTATTTTTTACCTTTTCTTCAGTTAAAGGAAATGCTTATACCGGCAATTTCTTTTGTACCAAATGGAAGTAACATTGTGTGGTCAAATGAAATGAGCTAATTTAGCTCATTGAAGTCAATTATATTTTATAACCAATTTAAATGACATGTTGAGTTTCCCTTTATAAATATCATATTGCTCTGGATAACATCAATTGAGCTCTCTATATAGATACAACACTTAATAATTTATATTAAGTTTATCTTGTATTATCAACGCCGTTTACGAACTGGACATCTATATATATATAAACAAAACATAAGAAGGATTGACCCAAACCTTGTGATTGAAATTGGATTCCAAGTTCTTTGTTTCAACCTTGTATTTCTGAATTTGTATTTTTGGAGTTGATGAAATTTGCTATGTCGTCTGTTGAATTCAGTTTCGATAATACTGTGTACCGACAGTTTGACGGCGTGCCATGTGCTCCACTTTGGGTCCGGCACTGGCTAATATTTTTGTTGGTTTTCACAAGGAGAGAATACTTAATAGTGCCCTTCGTCCTCAACTGTATTGTCGATATGTTGACGATAATTTTTTGTTTATTTAATAATGAAGTTGAGGCTGATCATTTTCTCACTTTTATTAATGGTATTCATCCAGCTTTGATGTTTACGGTTGAGAATGAATCTAATTTTCAACTAGTTTTCTTGGATGTCCTAGTAGATCGGACACCAACAACTTTTTTCACCTCAGGTTATAGACAACCAACATTTGCGGGATTATATACGCGTTGGTTTTCCATTTGCCCTAGAAAACGTAAGATAAACATTTTTAGTTCATATCGCATTAATGATATGTTCAGAGTCTTTCTTAGAGGATGAAATTAACTTTGTGAAGGAAATCTTATGTGGTTTAGGGTATCCCCCTAATACTGTTCATTTGGTCATCCGTAACAAGATTGTGGGCTTCAGAATGGTCAAACTTTGTACAGATAAAAGGTGGCCTGTTTATTTTAGACTTCCCTGAACTGGATCCAAGTTTGAAAGTTTAAATTGACAGATTTCATCAAATGTCCGTCGTTGATTTTTTTTTTGCTGAGATGCGTATAGCTTTTCAAACCCGGCCTATGTTATGCTCTGGGTGAATGTTTGTTGGGGCATGCTACTATTTATCTCTAGCTCTTTGTTTTCTATTCATAATTTTTCTCATTCTTTCCTTTTTTTCTTCTTCACCACACATTTCTTTGTTATTTTAATCTAAGTTTGAATTGAAGCCTACATCAAGTGTCTTGTGGAGATAATGCTGCATTGTGTCAAGGGTGTGGCTGCTGTAAGACACTATATCAGGACATTGCATCATAACACAAAAGCAAGTGAAATGAGTATGGCTGTTAGAAAATTTCTGCGATCCCACCATCCCTAAAATCTAGTCACCTAACTCTTCAGATATCATTATTATGTATACGATGCAATTTATCGAGAGACTAAAAAAACAAAATTTTTTGTAACACCAAAGATGAACTGAGGGCAAGTAATATGGTAGTATTCGGCAACCTAAGCAAGGAGACCGTCAAGAAGAAAAGCAGGAGATTCCAAAGTCGTCAGGAGGTCGTAGTTGAGGCCAATTGCGATTTCATTGAATATATTTACTCTTTATTATTTCAAGATATTTTTATGTCAGTTTAGTAAATACATCTATTAAAATGAGGAATCAGTGTTATTTTCATTTTGGCGTTATTTAGACGATATTTTATTAATTGCACCATGTATGTTATACTTTTCTCTATTATGCCTTTTTATATTGTACGAAATAAATGTATTTTATTATGAATAAATGCATTATACCAAAAAAATCAGGATACGTGTAAGCAGAAAGAAGTTAGACGTGATAGAGAAAATATCTCATTTGGAATTTAATTTCTCATTAAAATTAGTAAAAAGAAATCTTCGATTGCTTGCCTCAGAGCAATTCCGCTTTGTAAAACTGTATTATTTAAGTTACTTATATTATATGATGGCTATATTTTGCTTACTTTTAATGAGATAATCAGGAAGAGCCGAAATAGAACTAAAACGTTAACAGACAGTTATTAGTTGAATATATATATATATATATATATATATATATATATATATATAATGCTATCGAGTACAACATTTCAACTACGGTGGCTAATTAATGCCTGTTGCAGAGGCGTACTAAAATACATTTCTGTTTTTCCAATACCCACTGAGCTAACCTGTGGTTTATTCTGCAATTATGCGGAACTGACATCAGCTTCTGGCAGAGTGCATACAATCTAGTGTGATCAGAGGTTGAACAAGGACAGCGGGCTGAAATCCTCGGTCACAACGACCTGTCACTCCATACTAGCAGAACCCGAACACACACACACACACACACACACACACACACACACACACACACACACACACACACACCAGGTAGCATCAAATATTTTATTATTAACTCTAAAAATATTAAACTATATGTATTATACACATATTATATATTACTAGTTCACTATCCGGTCACTTTGCTAACGGCAAGATAATCAAATTTAAAATCTAAATTGTTTTAGATTAACAAAGGATTATTAGAAAATATATTCTGTGTAAATACAGATATCAAAAAACTTTATCTGATAGTCTTTTCGTATTAGCTATCGACATTCAGCTGAACATTTTATTCAATCTGTGTGTATGTTTACATTGCATTTTATTCAAAGACAGTGCTAAAAATTGTTTAAATTTTCTTTATATATCTTCAAAACCATTTTATTTAGTCATGAATAATTTCCAAGAATAGCATTAATCTAAACTTATTCATGAATGGAACTTTGTGTGTCTGTGTTTGTGTGTGTATGTGTGTGTGTTTGTATGTGTGTGTGTGTGTGTGTGTGTGTGTGTGTGTGTGTGTGTGTGTGTGTGTGTGTCGTGTCGTGTGTGTCCGCTACCTATAGACTCCTAAACGGCTGAACCAATTTTTTTGAAAATTTACACAGTTGTACTATAAGCGTCTGCAAGTGTTCTTAGCTATGTTTTGGGTCGAGGTACCCCAGATAAATATCGAAGATCGATAATCGAAAAAATCGGGTTATAGAAGGAGTGGTCCGACTTTAATCAAATTTGATATACTCATAGACAAAGACATAAGAAACAATATTCAGAAGTTTCAAGGTTGCAGTTCTTACAATAGTGCAGAAAATCGATAATATATATATATATATATATATATATATATATATATATATATATATAAAAGGCAAGCTGGTTGTGTGTGTGTCTTTTTGTCTGTATGTCTGTATTTTTTCAGCCCTTTTATTTTAGTTTCTACTTCGAGTTTGGCTCTAAGTTGGTATAATTGTAGTTCTTAGTCTCAGCCATGTTACCATTTACTCAGGGGACTTATTTGACCTTCAAAATTCAGTTTACGACTTATTTGATATCGATACCAGGATATCGATACCAGGAAATCAAAATTTGACTTATATCCATTCATTTTTCTTTCAGTCTATGTTTTCTCTTTAACTAGAAACAACTATTGTCTTTTAGTCTTTCGTGCCAACGTCCAAAGAGTCTGATCTCCAGGACTATATATTAGTTTTAAAGCTTTCATTACACCCGAGCAACGCCGGGCTATACTGATAGTTTCTTATAATTATTTGACTTTTAGTGCGCTCACAATCTCAGTATCAGTTTTGTTGTTGTTCAAGTCATCCTTGCGGAAAGTCTGAACAGCCATCTCTTTATAGCCTTCAAGTATCCCGACTCCGCATTTCTACTAAGACATAAAAGAGAGTTTGGGAAAAATTACTATTTTAAAAGATATAGCGGGTAAATTTCAATCTATAATACCATTAAGGCGCGAATGGTTATTGGCTGGTGAGAGACAGTAAGAAGATTTTGCAAGAAACCTGAATCCTAATCCTAAAAAATGAAAAAGAACTAAACTGTATTCTTCTTCAAAAGACTGGTGGGGATTGTAAACCGGATGAATGTATATCCTTGTCTGCATATAAGTTTGCATTCCCGGATGTAATGTATGTGCATATAATATTTCTGTGTGAGTGTGTCACACACAACTACCCGCACGTCATTCGCTCACAAAATTTTATGCTCAGGATTTCAGCGGGGATCTCCGAGCCGGCTCTACAACTTATTCTAAGCACGTAATGTCATCGAAGAATTGTTCGCTGATAATGTTTCTATGACTTTTCATTTTGATTGCTCTCACTGAAGGGATATCATTTTGAAAGTACACGTGATGGACGTTGATAAACAAATGCCAATGAACATTCTGAATCCGATATTAAGAATATCCGTCTTTAACCGAAATAATCATTTCGTGGGTTCTGAAAAATAAGAACAACTTTCAGGTAACAGCCTTTCAACACACACACCCACAAACAAACGTGTATATATATATATATATATATATATATATATATATATATATATATATTATATTAAAAAAGGATTAATTCAAAGATGTTGAATGGCCATTTCGATATGAACACATCACCTCAGTAATAGAAAAATCCTTTCAGAGTTTCTGAAAGGATTTTTCTGTTGCTGAGGTGATGTGTTATCCCCCGTGGGGATGTTCATATCGAAATGGCCATTCAACTTCTTTAAATTAATCCTTTTTTAATATAATATATATTTGCTCTGTAATATTTTATTACATGGAGCTCTCTTCCTGTATCATTTTTTAATATTAAAATAAAATTTTTAATATTAATTAGGATCGGGTTTTTGGAATTTACCTTCCTGCTTTTTTCCCTTGGATTGAAGTATCTGAATTAAAATATATATATATATATATATATATATATATATATAATCAGCACCATCATTTGATAAGACGCAGATAAAGTGAAAACAAAATAATTACTTTTGTAGTGATATTATAACATATTTAAGTTATAAATTCTAAATAAATATTATTCGCTCTACTTTGTATGGAGCACTTTTCAAAGAAGTGTTTCTTTGGATGCGGAATTTTATTCCAAGCCTATTTACCCTATAGATGTGCATATATATATATATATATATATATATATATATATATATATATATATTGTTTAATACTTAGTTTTTGGTCCTAATAATGTTAGACCAATACACATTTGTATTAAAAAGTGTTTTATACAATTATATTGTAAAATATTTGAATATTTTAAACAATGTTTAAATATTTGAAAATTTTTCTATTTTTCTATTTTAAATGTAGATCTGTTTGAACCACCTTAAATTCAAAAAAATATAAAATCTAAAAATATCGAAAACAAATTTCAGCAATTATTAAATACCGAAGTAAAGAAATTAAAAAAAACACGCAAAACATCCTTATTGAAGCAATATAAACCAAATCAAAACGCAAAAATATACGAAAAAAAGATCTTAGAAGAGCTAACTAAATCTTATGAACCTAACAAATACCTTTTAGGTTCATCCAACCATGGGTGAAAACGTCATAATCCGTTATAATATAAACATTGCGCGTTCATAAATTCCCTGCCATGTGAACGTTCAAATAAAAACACCGTTACAAGAGCGTTCTTAAAAAGAAAAACGGTAAAAGGTAAAATCAGTTATTAAAAATCGCCTGAAGACACCACTCATGGTAGAAACCAAGGTAGCGAAATAACTAGTTTAAAACTTAAAAATATATATCCTGATCGCATCAACTAGTTCATAATCATTCGTCACTGGAAACTGTAATTCTAGATGTTTCTTATATTGTGTACGATAAACGAGCTACATCTTTCGCTTCAATTTGTTTACAATTGCCAACTTCTCCGGCATCCACTGTAGCATCAAACTTGAATTATTATGAGTGACATTATTTTAGTCGTGAGAATAACCACACATCCCGTTCGTTTAAAAAATATTTATCAATATCTAACACCTCCGCCTTTTGCAAAAGAAACACATGATTTTTTTCAAATTCAGTAAGATTATTTTTTCTTTGAAGATCTTGGATCTAAACTCACTTTTTATTTTAGACGTAGATATATTTTTTTAGGATGGTGCAAAATAACATTTATGTGAACATGTGTATTCCGTTAAAATTTAATCCACAATTTTTTTTTTAACAAAGCTTTGTCTCCAACAGCAGACAAGAAAATGAAATTTTAAATATCATAAATAACAGCAGTACATTTTAAAATTCTACCATTCGTTCATGCACTCAATATTGCTGCCACCTCCGGTCTGGTACTTCTTTTTTGTATTTGAAATTTTTTTATAAAATAGAAAGAAAAATCTGCAATATTATTGATTCTGACTTGGCATCTCAAATTCACTAATTTTCATTTCGAAGGAACCCAACTTCTCTATGATTTTTGTAGAAATATTTTTTCTAGAAATGTTTTCTTGGTAGTTATTCTGATGACCTTTCCTCTTCGGTACCTAGATTAATGAATGAATATAATAGCAGTACTAGATTAGTGGTACACGTGAAATGGCAAGATTTAACAATGTGCTATGCTAAAAGTTTCCTCTCTGGCACTTTGCTCTTGTAGAATTTTTTCTGGCGTCTTATTTTCCAGTTAAGATTGCTCTTCACATATTTAAGCGCAATGTCGATGGTTATCTTCTGTTTTCTTAATTCATCTTCTGTTATTGTTCTTTATTTTTAATAGTTTTTTTTCATATTTTCTTATACTCAGTAACCTGTTGAATGCTTTGAAGTCTTGCTTGGGCTGAAATGAGTAAAATAAAATCCATAAATTGTAAACAAACGTGTATTTAATAACTGTACAAAAATAGTTTGGGGGATGCCAAGTTTCACAGTTTCGTGTTTGGCTTTATTATTAAAAAAATTTTTTTTATTAATTTCACTCCAGGCAAAGCAGTTTTACTGCTAAGATTGCAGAAGGCGTTACATAAGGGAAGTGATGAGAAAGAGGAGCAGGTTATAGGGGGTGTCAGGAGGATGATAATAGAAAGCTGAGAATACTGGAGTGATGGGAGTGGAGTGGATGAAGAAAAGAGCTTGAGAGAAAGGCTGCGAGTTATTTAGCTTAGAGAAGCTGTCGGGGAAGCAAGTATATGTAAGGGAATTCCACAGGAGGGAAGTGCGAGAAAAGAAGCTGTTAGAGTAGAAATTTTGGTTGCATTTTATTGGTTTCACTGTAAAAGGGTGAGACCTAATTGCTAGCCTAGTAGCTCGTATAAATTAATGGATAGGGTTCTGGAACTTTCGTGATATTCTAAGTGTGGTTTAGATGTGCCTCATAGCCGAAAGCTTTGTAACCCAGTTAGGACTGAAAGTGTACTGTAAGTATGAAGGCATGTAAAAAAGTTAATATATACTGATTCAATAAATTTAGTGCCATACATGATGCAAACGTTGGCGATCATGTATCGAAAGAGACATGACTGAATTGGCAGAAGATTTTCTTGCTGTAGGTTGCCATTACTTTATGTGGTAGACTGGTTGCCAGCCATTGCTACAGAACCCAATCCATCCTGTTGTTTAACTCATAGCTGGAGGGAGAATCGTCGGCTTAATACTATTTTAAACGTATTTGAGCGTAAGAGAATGCAACGAATTCAACTGGAAATTGAACCTGGCTCTCTGATTTCTTGTTCCGACCCGATATCCACAATACCATTGCAATCTTTTGTTCACCTCTGCTGTAGGCAGATACTGAACTCACAACTCTTTCGGTCAAGTCACTAGATTCATCCAAAGCTTATATCCACTGGGTAATGTGTTCAAACACCTGAAGAAGGCTAGAGCATACAACGGTCGAAACATCGTACGTATGTCAACAAAGATTAGTAAATAGTGTAAATAATTACAATATCTCATATAAGAAATATAGACTGCTAAAAAGAAAATCACCCTGTCATCTCCAAGCAGTCTCAGTTAATCGGTATTTTCTTCCAGATACTCGAATAAAATTGTGGTAGTTACCTGTCTCAGATTTTCAAAATACGCGAGTGATATAGTCAGTCAGTTAAGTGCCAGACGTGATACACGATTGGGCGATCATGTCTCGAAAGAGAAATGACTGACTGGGTAGAAGTTTTTTTTTCCAGCAGTAGGTTGTCATTACTTTCTGCGGCTATAGAATCCAATATGCCTTGCTGTTTAACTCATAGCTAGAGAAAGAAGTATTGGATTAATACCATTCATAACGGTATTTGCATGTAAATGAATGCAATGAATTCAACTAGAGTTCGAATCTGGCTCTCCGATTTCTCGTTCCGAGCCGATATCTCCTGCTCTACAACGCACGTACCGATATTAACTGAAGAAAAGAATTTTCTTTATCAACATACGTTTAAGTTGAGAAGAAAGAAAAAATTCAAAGAGCGCCTGGTGTGTTTCGTGTTTGAATCTGTGGGAGCTGTGAAGAGGAAGGTTAAATTTCTTTGAAGCCATTACACTACGAAGTGGGTCTTTTGAGGTGCGTAAATGTACTGCCTATTTGCTTGTACTTGTTTTCATGAGATTTAGAATTTTGAACACAAAATCTAAACATTTGATTGGTTAATCATTCTGTCTGTATGAACATGTGGCAAATAATCTACTAGATCCATCGAAGTTAGACCGATCCACATGAAGTTAATTTTATTTTTCTTCTTGGAAATAAGCAAGCATATTTATGTTTTGTTTTCATATATCTCTAGTTAGTTACAACTAGCAGTATAGCCCGGCGTTGCTCGGGTGTAATGAAAGCTTTAAAACTAATCATATGGTCCTGAAGCTCAGACTCTTTGGACGTTGGCACGAAAGACAAAAAAGCAATAGTTGTTTCTAGTTAAAGAGAAACCGTAAACTGAAAGAAAAATGAATGGATATAAGTCAAATTTGGATTTCCTGATATCAATATCAAATAAGTTTTTTTCGTTGTAAACTGAATTTTTAAGGCTAAATAAGTCCTCCGAGTAAATGTTATCATGGCTGAGACTAAGAACTACAATTATATCTACTTAGAGCGAAACCCGAAGCAAAGAATAAAGTAAAGGGCTGAAAAAATACAGACATACAGGCAGATAAACATACACACACACAAACATCTTGCCTTTTATATATATATATATATATATATATATATATATATATATATATATAATCGATTTTCTGCACTATTGTAAGAAGTGCAGCCTTGAAATTTCTGAATATCGTTTCTTATGTCTTTGTCTATGAGTGTATCAAATTTGATTAAAATCGGACCATTCCATCTATAACCCGATTTATTAGATTATCGATTTTTGATATTTATCGGGTGAACCTCGACACAAAACATAGCTACGAACACTCACAGTCGCTCATAGTATAACTGTGTAAATTTTCAAGAAAATTCGTTCAGCCGTTCCGGACGCACACACAGAGAGACACACACAGAGACAAAGTTTCATTTATATATAAGTTTAGATGTTTGACGATGTTTTCTGACATTGTATACTTGTCATGTTGACTCGCAGTAGAATATAATTATATCAATCCAAGCTTCTTTTCTTTTTTTATGTACCATGTTCTTCAGGACGTAGGCGATCATGGCTTTCCACATCTCCCTGTCCCTGGTGGCTCTTACCACGCTTTCACCTGTTTCACCATGCAACCCTCGTTCCGTCATCAACCTGATCAGGTCCTTCAAATATGTTATCCGCTTCTTTTCTCTGTCTCTTCTTTCCTCTATCTGGCCTGTTAGTATCACGTTCTCCAAGCCCTTCTTCCTCACTGCATGTCCCAGGAACTTTAGTTGTCTCTTCCTGATGCTCAGTATTAATTTCCTTTTCGTTTCCATCATTTCCAGAACCTCATCATTGCTGACATGCTCGGTCTATGATATTCGCAGCAGCCCTCTGTAGAACTACATTTCAGCTGCTTCAAGTTTTTCCTTCATATTCGAAGATATTGTCCAACATTCACTGCCATATTGAATAACCGACATCACATAGCAATCCAGTACTCTCCTCTTGTGGAATTATCCTGTTTCTTAATACTTTACTCAACTTCTGGAATGCTTTTATCGCCATGCCAATTCGCCTTCGGATCTCAGTGTCTCACTTTCCATCTTCTGTTAGAACACTTCCTAGGTATTTAAATTTCTGTACCTGCTTGATTTTAGAGTCTCTCCCCTGTAATTGGCATTTTGGGCTGCCCTTTTTGCTGATGACCAGGCACGAATCCTGGCATAATTTCTAGGGATCTCAGAATATTCTTGAATATATCCGGTGAAAAGAGGCATCCTTTTCTTATGCTCCTTTCAATCTTAACTGCTGAATTAAGCTTATTCGCTTCTATTAGAAACCACCATCCAAGCGGTTTGACTCAAGTCAATTTATAGATCTGATAGACGAATATATAAATCCACCATTCTGAAGAAGTCCACAATACTGAATCAAATCAAAGTTTATCGTGAGGAAATAAAATCAGAAGACTTTATTACTTTCTATCTATTACGGTTATAAGAACATAAACCGATATGAAGATATGGGGACTGATCATTTAAGCTTTTCATACTTCATTTAAAAAACAATCTACTTAGAATGAATTAGCATTCTTACTTTCCTCTCCGAGATCAAAATATGAGTATCTATGCATACTCGTTTCGCACCGGATATTGTGCTGAGTAATCCCGCAGCACCCTTCACTGTGTTTTGTATCGACCTCGTCGATATAACATAGGATCAATGATTAAAAATGTTTCAGATAAATGAATTATGTAAGGTTTAGCGGAAACATTTCTTCTTCGAACCTCGTTAACTGACGTTACAGAATCACAAAAAGAACTGTATCAAACAACAAACACCACATCACTTGAAAAATTTCAACAACTAAAATATTACTCGAAGAGAAAGTAATGTTATAAGCAAGTTGTTGTTCCACACTATATAGAACAAATGTTCAGGAAGGAAGCCCCCATAGATAGTCGATAGAGCAACAAAAACATAGTGGATTGAGAGAGGTATTTTTCTAAAAAATATTTTTAGAGTTTTCTCAATTAGCAGTGATTACTCGATCGATGTTTTTACATAAGGAAATGGAAAATATTAACTTTATTATTAGAAATTTCCGTAATTGAGACATGTTTTCCTTTCCCAAGTCATCTGAATTTGTCTTCATACCTACTATATATATATATATATATATATATATTGTCATCCGCAGTCAGATCTGTTTCGCCGTATCACAGTTCATCAGTACGGTTAGACTCCGATTGCTTTTTACCCAGGATTGAACCCCGACCGAAATGGCGTCAGTCGGCGACTCTCTCTCTCTCTCTCTCTATATATATATATATATATATATGCAACTTTCATTTAAAATTATAGACAAGGTGCTGTGAATAAGTTTTTATATAATTCTTCATGTCATCTTATATTTTTTTAAAATTATATGAAAATTTTCCGAATGTTTTACTTATACAAGCGCTTTCAGCTACACTCTTAGCCATTATCAAGGATGATTTTTTTTTAACTTTTAACTGAATACATAGGTGTTTTATGCATGTATCTAGATTTATAACAATGTTTTAATTTTAAACACGGTCAGCAAATTGAGGCCGTATTTATAGTAGATATGATTGATTACTGGCTTTTATTTTTATTTATAATGCTTACATTATTTTTAGCCCTTTTCTTACAACCGCATGATGTTATTAAATTTGTATTACTGACGAGTATGTTACGGATAGTTTGGTAGCTCTCCGTGTGTATGTAAATGAGACCTAGTAGAGCTATTGTGACGAATGTAAATAAATTCTAGTATATTAAATGTAATTATATGTGAATTATTTACATCTGGAGAATTTTTATAAAATTTATCCACGGAAAAGAAAATGAATTGTATGATCAAATAAAAATTATATCAAAAGACTTAATCACAATAACTTTTCTGTCATTTTTAACGAAGCATCTATAAAAGAAGGATTGCTTCACAAATGCACACACACACAGACAAACATCTATATATATATATAAATAAAATAGCAGTATAGCCCGGCGTTGCTCGGGCGTAATGAAAGCTTTAAAACTAATCATATGGTCCTGGAGCTCAGACTCTTTGGACGTTGGCAGGAAAGACTATAAAAGCAATAGTTGTTTCCAGTTAAAGCGAAACCGTAGACTAAAAGAAAAATGAATGGATGTAAGTCAAGTTTTGATTTCCTGGTATTGATATCAATTAAGTTTTTTTCGTTGTAAACTGAATTTTGAAGGCTAAATAAGTCCTCTGAGTAAATGGCATCATGGCTGAGATTAAGAACTAAACTTATGCCGACTTAGAGACCAACCCGAAGAAAAAACTAAATTAAAAGGGCTGAAAATAATACAGATATACAGGCAGACAAACCCGACACACACACAAACATCTTGCCTTTTGTATATATATATATATATATATATATATATATATATATATATATATTAACGATTTTTTGCACTATTGTAAGAACTGCAACCATGAATCTTCTGAATATCGTTTCTTATGTCTTTGTCTATGAGTGTATCAAATTTGATTAAAATCGGAACACTCCTTCTATAACCCGATTTTTTTGATTAGCGATTATCGATATTTATTGGGGGGTACCTCGACACAATACCTAGCTAACAACACTATCAGATGCTTAGAGTACAACTGTTTAAATTTTCAAGAAAATCAGTTCAGCCGTTTCGGAGTCTATAGGTAACAGACACAGACACACACAGACAATGACACACACACAAACACAGACAAAGTTCCATTCATAAATAAGTTTAGATTTAGATATATAATCTTTCGTTTTGGTAATCTGTGTCACTTATTAATAAACAATGATAAATCTAGCCCGTATCAAGCAGCAAATAGTATCTGGTTACTTGAAACCGATGTTTCCTATGTTGCATCTGATGCACAATTTTCGTCTGTCATTCCCGTTTATTTCAGGGACAGGCAGCGTCATTACAAACAAGCTTTTTTTAATTGTTGAAAATGAAATCACTGTAACCGCGACTGTATCTGAATTAAAGGCACCTAGAGTAAAATGTATATGGCCTCATTGAATATCAGCGTAGATAATATTTTAATTATATCAGAAGGCCCTTAGATTGTAAACAAATAGGCGACGTATTTTAATTGAACATGAAATTAACGATTAGGGCGTGATGCTTCCATAATTAATGAATGAAGCGTTTTAATACAAAATCTTGGATATTGTGTTGTGCTTCGCGATTAAAACCATTTTTATTTTTATTTTTTTTTTGCAGTAGAAATTTTCGACACTATTTTGGTCAATCCATTTTTCTGTAAATGTGACTTCGACGTAGATTGCAAGGTAATATAGGGTGGAATTATAAATAACTTTTTTGTTTATCAGCTTTATTATTTAAAATATTATTGCACCCCCTCTCCAAAAAGATAGAGTTACGTTGAAGTACTAAATAGCGACTCGCATTGAGGAATCGAAGATCCCAGTTCAAATTCTTGTCGAATTCATTACATTAATTTCGTGCCAATAATCTTAGAAAATGTATGAATCCATCTCTTCTTCCGATCGCTCCTATGACTTAATAACATTACAGACTGGATAGTATAGCTTTAGGTTGCAGAAGAAAAATGCTGAAACCATACTGGAGATGACTGTGCTCCATCAAACTATCTTGCCCTAGAAACACTGCTGAGGCTGCAATACATGTGCTGGCTCTACAACCCTAATGTGTTCAGTGTCTTGTGAACCAGTTCAATCATGCAGAAATTACTTATGACTCAAACTTATATATTTTTATGAATATTTTGAATTAATTTTTTATTTCTTATTTATATTTAACGAAAATACAATAATTAAACCTGAGGTGTTACATATATATTCTGGTATAGCACAAGATTTTACGATTAGTTTGTTTTCGCAAAAAATAGAGGTCGTAAGTAATTCTTAGAGATTAAAAATCATTAAAAATTTTCAGTGACTGGTTGAATTATATACAGATAATTTTTTCTAGAGGTTATAAATTTATACTGAAAAACTCACGGCGTATACTGCATAATAGTAATATATTTTTATGAATATGAATATTTTTATGAATATTACTATTTATATTAATATTTTTATGAATATTAGTACTTATAATAGTAATATATTTTTGTGAATATTTTGAATTAATTATTTATATTTAACGAAAATACAAGAATTAAACCTGAGGTGTTACATATATACTCTAGTATAGCCGAAGATTTTATGATCAGTCTGTTTTCGCAAAAAAATAGAGGTCGTAAGTAATTCTTTCTGAGAGATTAAAAATCATGCATTTTCAGTGACCGGTTGAACTATATAAAGATAATTTTTTTCTAGAGGGTATAAATTCATACTGAAAAACTCACGGTGTATACTATATATAAAGTCGGCTAATATACGAGTATATACAGTAATATGGAGTAAATGTATTTAAAGAACAAAACCTGAGATTTTAAATCGTCAGTAAGACGGTACTTCTTTTGACAACCGGGGTAAAATTTTTCCATCGTCTAATATAAATTCAACTTTCATTAAGCCTTCATTCATTTAAAGAACTATGTAATCTGATCATTACAAGGTCTGTACTTCCAAAAGATTTCATACTTATGTTATTTATAAACAAAAAACAAAAATAGCGGAGACGCCCAGCAAATGAATTTTAATAAGGAAAAAATAGTGATGATATTTGAAAATAAGAAAATAATAAAAAAATCTATAGTTAGCATTTATTTTTCAGACATTTCATTACTCGGTGTCTCTTGCTTTTTTAAACATAAAAATAATTAATGACTTACTTTTCAGTTACCTTGGGACGCACCTGACTCAGCTTTCAGGGTACTTTATTACACCCAAGAGCACCGTCTGACAAAACTGTTTTAGATGCAAGGTTTTGCACAAATCTCTGTTTAAAATCAGATGATTCTATTTTGGATCTATAAAGTGATTTTCTAAGCACAGCACGAATGTAGGGGGCACACAGTGAGCGTCGAACTCACTACTCAGTTAATTCTTGCGAAACAAAGCTTGCTAAACATTACACCACAGTAATTTGCCTGGTTTGGATCTTTAACAGTCAGTCAAATAGTTAAGTGCCATACGTTAAACACGCTTTGGGAGATCATGTCTCGAAGAAGATATGACTGATGGGGCAGAAGATTATCCCGCAGTAGGTTGTCATTGCTTTCTGGTTGCCAGTCAATGCTATAGAACTCAATCTGTCCTGTTATATAACCCATAACTGAAGGGAAGAGACGGATTAATACCTTTCCCAAGGGTAATTGTGCGAATGCAAGCAATTCAACTGGAAATCGTACTCGAATTCAACTGGAAATCGATTTGCCGTTTCGAGTCGATATCCACTGCACTACAACGCACATAAAGCAGTTATAAAACATTTTCGTTAACATCTATATGCTAATATCTTCGTTTTGCTTATACAAAAATATTCTGTATTCTCTGACAATGCTATTTAGTGAGTCAAGTTTTTCCGTTAATATTCTGGTTTTAATTGCTTGTTAGTTTCTTTATAGGTCACTTAATTCTGAAATTTAATCTTCTTGGAAGCATTAGTAATTTCTTTTGCAAATTTTTAAAACATCTGTTGCTGGTAAGTTTTTTACAAAAATATATTGCTGTTAATTTTTCTATATGAAAATATATTGCTGGTAATTTTACTATAAACATGTATTTTCATGTCTTCATAGCATTCTAAATCCAGTATTGGGTTTAGCTATTTGCTCAGAGTTGAAGTAAGAAGTGGTTCTATGTTCCTCAAAACCTCTTGTCGGATGTAGTGTTTTGTCATATCCAGGACTCTTCTGGTTTTGTAGAAACTTGCTTTCGTCTGCAAAATTACACCTAGCGCTGGTAGTTTCCGTAGTCAAGTGTTATCGCCCTTTATGCCTGTAAGCTACTTGTTTACCACTGCTGTAGGGTTTGAACTCATAACTCTTTGGGTTAAGTCACAAACCAACGTCTATATCCACACGTGTCCTTAAGAAAAAGTGAGTTTTTTGGGACTTATAAACCTAATGTTCAGTAATCTCATATTGCAATTTTTATGTTAATAGTTTTCTCTAGTATTTTGGATGTTAATGTTTTTTTTCTCTAGTATTTTTTAGCATATCTTACATTGCAATTTTGACACTAATGATTTTCTCTTGAACTCCGTATTACTGGTTAGCAAGTTGTGTTCATTTCTATGCTTTGTCGATTTGTGTAGCCTAGGAATGAAATTCATATACCCCAGTAATTGTAATAAAGGGTTCGAAATCCCTAGCACTTGAGGAAGGCCGGAGCGTACAACGGCCGAAACATCGTACAAATAGCAACAAAGATGAGGACAATAGTAACTTTAAAAATAGTAACTTTAAAAAATACAACTCATATACCGACGCAAAGACAGAAACTGCCCTGTAGTTTAATCAGCAACAGAAAATAATGCATTCCTCGGGTTCAGTACATTGTCTTGAACAAACACAAGACTGAAACACAACACGGCGTTGATAACCTATCTGATTTCGGACCATTCACTTATGGGTGTATCACTCAAGGCACTTAGAGACGAAACACATGTGAAAAGTTTTCATCTGGAATATACCATTATTTTCTCTTCAAGTTACATGTGCTATCCAGTTTAGTTGTTGCGATCGGTGAAAGTCTTCAAGTGATGTGGTTTCTGTTATTTAGTAAAGTTCTTTGTGATTCTGATGGGAATCAATCTATAAGATCAGACGAAGCCTCTTCAAGACCAACATAATTCATTCGTTTGTATGTATTTTTTCATTATTTACAATGTTCGGACTGATGTATTGAAGTTTTTGCCATATTCACGACGTTTCGGCCGTTGTACCCTCCGACCTTCATCAGGTGCTAAGAATTTTGAGCTGAACTTTTTATTTCGATAACTGAGGTAAATTGTTTCTGAGTCCTTACATTTCCGGATATATTAGTTATCTCCCTATAACTCATCTTTCAAGTTTTTTTTCTTTTTTTGTTTTTGTCTTTTGTTCACCACTGCTGTAGCTAGGGTTTGAACTCACAACTCTTTGGATCAAATCACTGGATCCGACAAACGATTTTACCTACTGGTATATGTGTACTTCATGACTTTTTTATTATCGATCTGAAGTAACGGTTAATTAGCCGATAGTTTAGATATTTCTGAACGCCATGCATGACTGCCAGTTCTTAGATACTGGCCTAGTTTGACAAAAGGCCAGCTAACGGTGCATATAGATTAAAAATGGTTGGAGTCTGATGTTCCAAATGAAGAACGCCTATTTTTTTTTTTTATCAAACTATACGAGAGGCTAGTGCAAACTTTCATTTTTGTCACAGATTGACCAAACTCAATCCATTCGTTCAAATGACAGGGGTCTTTGTATTTTTATGAATGTAGAAATATACACAGTGGTATATATATATATATATATATATATATATATATATATATATATATATATTATGTGTGTATATGTACTTGTCCCTGTGTATGTGTTTGTGTTTGAGCATGTATTTCTGTGTGTGAAGGTTTATATAAATATGACTTCAACTCAACAGTTTTAGACATTGGCGAACAACGTGTTGACGGAAGTTTTATCTGCGAGGTAAATAGCACCAGAAAAAAGAAAAAAACAGCTATGGATTTTTTCATGTTTTTTTTTTCTTTCTTTCACATTTGCCAAATTCAAAAGACGCTAATTAACAAGATGATTAATACAAATGCCAGTTAATTAAGTCCAAAATGGCGGGCAATTATTTCAGTTCAACAATAGCAGGTAAATGAATTTTCACGGCTAATCTCGCGGCAGGCCGTCAGAGTAGCGATCAGTACAGAAGAAAAGAAAAAAACGAAGCAGCAGGTAAACGTAGAGATGAATTTTCTGTTAAAACTTTCGAAGTATTTGTAAACAAAACCTCATATAATTCTGCTTGTTCCGCCATTAGTCAATAAGAACTCGCGTTACGCAATATAATATCAGGCTTGTGCTCATCCCACAAATTCTCGCTGTGGCAGCAGCGAGAAGAGTGAACCCCTAACACTTTATTTAACTTCTGCTTACCCTCATATTAGTTTAGGTTGAAGCTGTATATACACTACCGGCCATAATTATTAGGCTACCCAAGTTTTTAAAAAATGATGTATTTTATACTATTTTAATATTTATTACCAAGTGAATAATTCTAAATAAAAATAGAACGGTTCTTTTGTTATTATCACTTTGCAAAATTTTACAAGGCAGTCAGGAAGCCTTTACTTCGGCCAGCCAAGAAGAAGAAGAAGTGACTAGCATGGCGAAGAGAGCACAAAAGCTGGACACCAGAACAGTTCATTTGATGCACATATTATTGTGCAGTATTAACAAAAGAACCATTCTATTATTATTTAGAATTATCTACTTGGTAATAAATACTAAAACTATTATGAAATACATAATTATTTTAAAACTAGAGTTGCCTAATAATTATGGCTGGTAGTGTAGGTGCTGCTAAAAATTATTTAATAGCTTTATTACATACGCTGCGATTTTCTAAGATAAAAAACAAACCATTACATTTTGATTCGGAGTATAGACAAACGAAAAAAATATATCAAATTTACTGTTTCATTTTAGCAAGCAAAAGAAAGCTTAAATATTAATGATAAAGAAACACAATGAAAGGGAAGTTATAGTCAGTAATGTTCCCATACAGTTATCGTATGTTTCAATGAAATAGAAAAACATTGTCAATTTTGAGTGGATGTATGGGTATGGAATCAATAACGGATCATAATGAAAAATCGAATAGCTGAGTTTAGATTCCTGTCGAGTTAGTTATATTTGTTTTCATCTAAATACTTTTGATAAAGATAGGAATATATCTCCTCCTCGAGATATGGGTTAAATAGTATTTATTATATCTAAAAATAATTATTACTCCACGAAAAAAATAATTATTCGTACAATCCAATATATGTTTCGGCCTTAAATAAACCCATAAGGGTTGATAAGCTGAAAAAATATAAATATCAATCAATTATTAATTTTAAAGTTTTTCATTTATACCCTCTTCTTTCATTCAGCACAAAATCTGGACAACAGAACAGTTCATTTGATGCACATGTTATTGTGCAGTATTAACAAAAGAACCATTCTATTTTCATTTAGAATTATCCACTTGGCAATAAATACTAAAATAGTATGAAATACATAATTTTTTTAAAAACTGGGGTATCTAATAATTATGGCCGGTGGTGTATTTAGGCTATTTACTTTTTTCAAGATGTTTTCCTCAACTTTATTGCCACATAAAGAACGTTGGGCCGTTGTATTCTCGGACCTTCTCCAGATAATATACATTATTTAGTTCACTAAGTAGATTGTTTAAATTCTACGTTCCATGTTTGTTTTAATATCTAAGTTTAGTAACTGAACTCTCCAAGTTTGTATGCACTCTGCCGTGGTGTACTGTGGTGCAGTGGATATCGTTTCGTGAACAAGAAAAAGGAGAGCCGAGTTCGAATTCCAGATGAATTCGTTGCATTCACATATGCGCAAATACGTTTTGGGAATGTTATTTGTTATTTATGCGTTTTTTCCCGCAGCTATGGATTAAATAACAGTATAAATTGGGTTCTATAACCTTACTGCATAAAGCAATGGCAAATTACTTCGGGAAATTTTTTGTCCAGTCAGGCACTTCTTTTTTGAGACATGGTAGCCCATGTGCGTATAACTTATGACACTTAACTGACTGATTCTAAAAGAAAACATGGTTTTGAGACTCGAAGTGAATGTCGGTAAATAGAATTGGTTAAGACGGCGCTCTTAAAAAACGGATTCCAGTAAGATCTGCGAATCGAACTATCATTCCATTTGAATTTCATCATGATTCCTATGACAGGTTGAAATTTAATCGCTTTCTACCTGACATATATGAAATGTTTAAGCGTATACTTCTATCATTTTTTAATATCTACACTGATGACACCATATTTTCTGGATGCAAATCCCGAAATCTAATGATCAGTATCTGGAAGCTGATTTTTTTCTCTGAACTAGCTCTTAAAATCCAGTGGGAGTGGGAAGTGATAACACCCACATCAACACATAACGCCTTCAGCGACTTTTGGGATAATGCTCAAACAGACTTCAATTAGAACACGTATATATTCTCCATCGCTAAAGATATTGGAAAAAATAGTCCGTTCCTTGCACCGATCCAGTAAGAACCTTACTTCTATTGCTATCCTTTATCTTTACAAGAGGCAAATCAGACTTAAAATGGAACATGTACTCCTGTCTTCTATATGACAGGGAATGATGTACATTCTCTTCAAAGATGAAGAGGGGACTCGAAACAACATAAATGTGATTATAGAGACGGATGCTGAGGATCGCATAGACCGAATACGTGAACAACAACAAAGTTTCGGAGAGGATGCAAACTAAAACGAATCTTATATTTTCTAAACGGATTCTTGTCCTCATCTTTATTGGCATGTTTCCGACGTTTCGGCCGTTGTACGATGCGACTTTCATATGGTTCTAGGAATTTTTAACCGAACCCTTTATTTCAATTGTATATCATTCTCATCCCATGTGCAATGATATTTCCGGATGCCATGTAGTTATTTCCCTTTAACTCAGCTCTCTAAGTTAGTAGAACCATTGCAAACTTATAAGCCCAAAGTAGTGTAGTGAATATCAGCGGATGTGCGTTGTAGTGCAGTGGATAACGACTTGGAACGAGATATCAGAGAGCCTCGTTCGAATTCCAGTTGAATTCCTTGGATTCACTTATGCTCAAATCTCCCTAAGAAAGGTATTAATCCGTCTCTTCCCTCCAGTTATGGATTAAATAATAGGACAAATTGGGTTCTATAGCCTTGGATGATAACCAGTCTACCACAGAAAGTAATGGCAAAGTACTGCGGGATAATCTTCTGCCCAGTCAGTCATGTCTCTTTTGTGACACGATTGCCCAAAGCGTGTATCACGTATAACACTTTTCTGACTGACTGAATATCAGCTCGGAACGAGAAATCGGAGAGCCAAGTTTTAATTCCACTTGACTACGTTTCATTCACTTATGCACAAATACCCTTGGGAAATGTATTAATCCGCTATTTATTCTTCCTGCTATGGGTTGAATAACAGAACAGAGTGGGTTCTATAGACCTATTTCGCAACCAGTCTACTGCAGAAAGTAACGGCAACCTAATGCGGGAAAAAATTCTGCCTAGTCAGTCATGTCTCTCTTGAGACATGATCGACAAACTGTGTATCATGTATGGCACTTAACTGACTGACTGTATTTATCACGCATATTGAATGTCTGAGACAAGTGACAACCTTAATTTACTTCGTGTCACTTACGCGCAAATACCCTTGGGAAAGGTATTAATCCGTCTCTTTCTTCCAGTTATGGGTTAAATAGCAGGACGGACTGGGTTCTATAGCCTTGGTCGTCAACCAGTCTACCGCAGAAAGCAATTGCAACCTACTGCGGGATAATCTTCTGCCCAGTCAGTCATGTCTCTTTCGAGACATGATCGCCCAAGCGTGTATCAAGTATGGCACTTACCTGACTGACTGATCAGAAACAACGTTTAACTGAGACTGCTCTGAGATAACAAATTGATTTAATTTTAGCTGTCTACATTTCTGAGATGAGATATTGTAATTATTTACACTATTTACATTGTTCGGACTGTTGTCCCCATCTTTGTTGCCATATGCATGACGTTTCGACCGTTGTACGCTCCTACATTCGTCAGGTGTTTGGAGATATGGCCCTGTGGATATAAGCGAAACAGTAGTTCAATACCTTGCTACAGCTGAGATGACAAAAAAATCTTAGAGTTGAGTTAAAAAGGAAACAAGTAATACAGACGTACCTGAAAGAGACATAAGAAGTGGAACTGAAACAAAATCATGGAGAAAATAAATGGTTCGATTCGAAATTCCAAACACCTGACGAACAACGGAGCGTACAACTGTCGAAACGTCATGAATATAGCGACAAAGAATAGGACAACGGTCTGAACATTGTAAATAGTGTAAATTATTTTTTGTTGATTATTTCTCGTTCAATATTTAATAAATACTTTATCGTGCTCCATCTGTTGCGAGTGGGTTTTGTGGGAGCTAACTAATCATTTTATTTAATGTATTCAAATTTTCAAATTCGGATAATACAATTTCTTTAATTTTTCTAAACGATTGAGTCATTTAGAGTCAGCATTCAGAATCGCAAACTTTCTTTGAGAAAACGATTCATTAGTAACTAATAAACACTTACATTCACTGGGCCATGTGTCCAATGTAATTTGATGTGCTTTGTGCTGCAGTGGATATCGGCTTATTTAAAAGACATATGGCAAATGGGCTGATTATAGATTAAATGAATTTGATTACTCTTAGAGAAAATATAACCAATACAACTGGAGAATTATACATGTTCGTTGCGTTAAATTATTAGACATCAATGGATTTGCCAATCAAACTTTAGATAAGAAACGATACAGCTCGGACTTATCCCAAAAGCGTCATGTCTCGAAAGAATCATGATCGCCCAAGCGTATATCGCGTATGACACTTAACTAGATTAGCAACTAGGTCCCAGCCTTTTACAGTGAAACTCATAAAATGTAACCGCAATTTCTACTTCAACAGTTTCTTTTCTCGCACTTCCACATACTTGCTTCCTTGACAGCTACAATGTCCAGGAGTTTAAATGTAAGGTCAATACACACATCCTAACACACTAACTCGCACTCATTCTCTCAAACACTCTTCCCATCTACGCAACCCTCATCCTCGGTATCCTTACCCGTCTATCACCCTCCTTCTGACATTTCCTATATCTAACCTCTCTTTATCACCACCTTTCCCTATGTAACCCCCTGCGCAATAGTGGCAGTGGAATGCCTTGCTTGGGGTAAAATGATAAAAAAAAAAACTGACTGATAATCTTTTCTATTCAAATCTTACTTTAGCTGATTTATATTGACTGTTTATTTTCTTTCAATTTTTTGCTACTTCCAGCAAATGCCCTTCTCGAAAACGATAAACACTGGGAGTCTGCTGAATAGGTGGTAGCATTTACAACCATCATTCTTTTTTATCATGTGTAAAACCTAAACAATGTGAACGCGATTCGCCCGGAAACCTCCGAAGTGATTTATCGTATGAAGTTATCTCCGAAACATGAAATGGCGCCAGTAGTCAAGGCAAATATGTAGAGGAGATAACGGCTAGCATATGCTTAACAGCTTACTAACCAGAAAATTACGACAGCCCCAAGACATATACAAAGCGAATATACCTACTGTAAATTTATATAAACATATATAAGATTATGAATGCAAAAGAAATATAATAATTTTGTTTTAACACAAAATAACACAAGTATTTTTAGACAGAAGTTATTTTATCCAGACAGATAAATTTACTTTCGAGTTCATATGGACAAATATGGAGGAGCTATGCAAGTATTTCTTAACTCTTAGCTATGGAAATGCATGACTCAGTATATATATATATATATATATATATATATATAGAGAGAGAGAGAGAGAGAACGATAGCTGAAGAAGAGAGAGTTAGCAAGTGGAAAGGTTTCTTATTGAAATATGCTTCGTCTTCGGTAAGTAGATTGCTGTCTCTAGGTCAGAATAAAAAACAAAACTGATATATATATATATATATATATATATATATATATAGCATATACGCATCGTTCATTCAGCAATAAATTTGAACACTCTCAGCTATTGGGCATGTATAATGATAATATACATGCAAAAAAGTGTGCCTCCTTCTACCGAGCGTCCATAGCTCAGAGGTAGAATCGCCGACTGACACCAATTCGGTCGGGTTTCAATCCTGGGTAAGAAACAATCGGACGTCTAACCGTACTGATGAGCTGTGATACAGCGAAACAGATCTGTCTGCAGGTGATTATATATATATATATATATATATATATCCCCGTCTACACGAATTTACTCGAGCTACTTGATTGGCAACTAGGTTCCACACTTTTACAGTCAAATGGAAATGTAAACTTCTACTCAATAGTTTCTTTTCTCGCATATCTTACCTGTAGAAATCACATCCATATACTTGCAAGGTACAATCTCCAAGAATTTAAGTGCAACGTCAATTACCATTTATTCTCTCATCCTTACTCCGTCACCCTCTGTACTTTGTTCCTTTTCCTCTCCATTTCCCTCTCATGTAAACCCCCTGTACATAAGTGGCAGTACTTGCTTGCGTGTGAAATGATTATATATATATATATATATATATATATATAGGGATATAAAGACAAAGTAAGTTATTCGAAAAATGATATAAATCTATATAGATAGATAAATACAGAACCATAGATTTAAGAATAAAAATGAAGATGGAAGGATAACAAAATATATGAGTATATCGACATAAAAATTTTTTTTTAAATAAATAAATACAGAAAATACAGATAAAATATATAGATTAATACTAATGAAAGTATATTCTACAGTCAGGTATTTACTTTTAAAAAGTGCTCAACACAAAAGAAGAGCAAAGATATACACTTATTTTCATTATTATTATTATTATTATTATTATAACATACTCTCATTATAATAACAAAAATAGTAATAATAACTATAACTATATATATATAATATATATATATATATTATATATATATAGTGAAAAACGGACTTTATTAAGACGATACTTTCCAAAAGTAGATATCCTTTATACATTTTGGATTCCGTTATGCGTCATATCATCGATAATTTTTATAAGGTGAAGTCACAAGTAGTTAAAAATGTCCAATTTATTTACGACTAACTTACATTGGAAGAGATGGTGAGGTTTCAGCGAGGCGAATTTCTCACTCTCTTGGTTAATGTTATTTTTCTGCCAATGTTCGTGTAATATTTTTTACACGGCAAATTCTTTCCTCCATTCGTAAGGCTGTTTTACCTCCACTTCATATTAGTTCTGTTATTTACAAATTTCACTGCAGTCGCGGATGCGACTACATAGGCAGAACATCCCAGCGTTTGGATCAAAGAGTTAAACAGAATTTAACTAACAGAATGTTGGACTCAGTTGCGAGTAGTAGCCAACTTGTGAGTACTTCCGTGTCTTCAACAGCGCAGCATGTTATTAATAGCAGGAATTGTGTGGCTGGATTGAGTGGTGAGAACTTTACAATTTTATCAAGGTCCCACTCAGTTTTTCATCTAAAGGTGCTAGAGTCCATATATATCAGGTCCTGAAGGCCTTTTCTCTGTAAGCAGAGAGAATGCCTTTTGGGTCTGAGTGTAATTGGGCTCTAGCTTTCCTTGGAAATTATATCTTTTTTCTCCCCTCATTTCTCATGTCACCTTGTAATCAAGATTTAGAAAGTGCCAGAAATTAAAAACTTGATAAGCTCTGGGCCAAACCGTTTTTTTTGTCTTAGTTTTTAGTATGCCATCAAAAATCAAATTATTTCTTGCTTTTAAAAAATGTTGCCCTGTGAAGAATTTTTCATATATATATATATATATATATATATATATATATATATATTTAGGTCAGTATGAAAGATGCATATACATGATAGACACATAGCTGTTTACCCAATTACCTAACGAAGGCAAAAAATGTTGTCAATGAAACCCTTTTCACGTTTTATTTCTACACTGTTGTTCATAATGCATATCCTGTTTACACGCATCTCTTTCTCTCCCTCTTTAATATATATATATATATATATATATATATATATATATATATATATTATGCTGCCTATGTATTTACATATATCGGAATAATACCACTGTAATAAATAATCAGATCTAAACAAACAATTTTATGCTTTTTTCTAATAGGACGTAGGCTGCCTTTTGGCCAACGATTTCTCAGAGACCATTTGTTGGCAAAATCTTAAGCAAATTAGGCTGTATGTGTATGAAGAAGTATTCTTAGAGATATGGCTGGAACACGTCGAAAATTTACGATTAATGTGAATACGTAAAATTAAGAAAATAAATAAATTTACGATTAAAATCTGGATTCTAGCTCTCCCCACCCCGCATATCCTTCCCTTTCCCTCCACCTATGTAACTGTCATCACACCTGCATTCTCATCTTTCTATTGCTCTTTTTTAACTGGTCTGTACTCCTCACTCTCTTCTAATTAATGTTGTGTAGCCCCTCGCACATCAGTGGCATTTCCGCCTTGCTCGGAGTGAAATGATAAAAAAAAAAATTCGAAAATAAAGAAAATGTTTAAATGAATAAGCAGAGCATAAAACAAAAATGATTTCCAAATAAGTGCAAAGATCGCAAAAACATGTCTTTTTGTTTGCATAAAAATGGTTGCAGCAATTTATGGCAAATGACTTCCAAAACCTACAAATGGTGTTTGGACCTGCCTGTGTGCAGAATAGAAAGTGAGTACATCGTAAAATGTGACGAGCATGATTATCTATCAAGAGGTGTCGTCCATTTCCTGAATCGTGTGCTGATTGCGACACACGAGTGTCAGTACGTAAATGTAAACTAATATATTTTGTTAGTCTATTCTTGTTTCCAATCTAAAATTGGTCCGTCCTTTATATTCCGGTGATACCGACCGAACAAAAGCGAGAAACCAGATGTTGGCTCTCTCACAACAAAAAGGAAAATGAATAAAACTCGTCGTGCGCATCCGGTTTTGCGCAGATGTTCCGTTTGTAAAATAAAAATTAACCAAATATCAAATTTGCATTTCGCGAGCCTACGCGAATTTTATTTACCAGCCAATGGGAAGCCCAGAATCAAATTCAAGTATAAAAATCTATAAAAAGCGGAGACAAACCATCGTTAGACAAACCTGAGGAGACGGTCGAGCTGATTAGTTTCTCCCTTGACTTAAGTCGAGCGGCTACTATGCTGACCTCTCTCCTTCCCCTGTCTCATAAGTACTTACTGACCTCTTCAAAGACAATCCTCAAAAGTACTTACTAACTTACTGACCTTAGAAGCGGCAACTTCAAAATGAACATCCCCTTACCTACAAGACGCTTCCACATTCGTAAGCCTTTTATCTCTTTCAGCATTATATTATTTTCCATGAACACTTTAACCTCCGTTGGACTTATATTCAAGTATTATTTCAATTGTAAAACATAAATTGAAATGTGTATATATAAATGTTATTTTATACTCAAAATTTCCTTTCTTGATTTTATAATCATTTTATGAATTATAGTAGGCTAACTTCCCGCAAGGCCAAATTCCGTTAACCTGCACGGTATACAATTACCCTTCACTAGAACGGAATCCTACTACAACTAGAAAAGAATAAATATGATAAGATACCCGCTATAATACTCAGCTTCACACTGACACCTAAACTTATAGATAAATAAACTTTTTATTATGATAGGGCAGACGGTCAATAGCAGAAACTTTATCACTTAAAATTTTACATTTTCTGCCAAGCAAAGATAATTTTAGATACATAGGACACAGACTAGGGCTAAATATTGTGGGTATATTGAAGTTATATATCTTCCGTTCTATTGTGCACTCAAAAAAACAAACCTTTATTAATAAGAATAAACGAATTTTGTTCAAATCTTTCTGGAGTATACAAGACGAACAAATCATTAAGACCATATGAACTAAAGTTTTGACCAGATTCATTTTCCTGGTACGGAGACAAATAGTTCTAACTGGTGTAAAACCCTGAAAAATTTGCTTTAAGAAACACACTGGTTTTTGTAATGTTTTGAATACAAGTAGGAGCGTTTATTCTGAGCTTCGTGAATTCGAGTAAGGGTCTTTCTTATTTTGTTTTTTATAAAATGCTATGTACCATACTTGTGCATGTGTACTAAAACTAAACAATGTGTAGTAATCAACAAAACCGATTCTCTGCTCTATATCAATGACTAGCAGTATAACCCGGCGTTGCTTGGGTGTAATGAAAGCTCTAAAACTTATCAAAGGTCCTGGAGCTCAAACTGTTTGCACGTTGGCAGGACAGACTAAAAAGCAATAATTGTTTACAGTCAAAGCGAAACCGTAGATTAAAAGAAAAATGAATGGATGTAAGTTAAATTTTGATTTACAGTATCGATGTGAAACAAATTTTCAGTCGCAGACTGAATTTTGAAGGCGAAATAAGTCCACTGAGTAAATGGTATAATGGCTGAGACTAAGAACTACAAATACACCCACTTAGAGCAAAACAAAATAAATGGGCTTAAAACCTGATTTTGATCAGACCTGATAGGATATCGGGGTATCGCTTTCCAATGTTATGAGGATGCATTTATATACAAAGATAATATTAATAATGATTAAAAAGTTGTAGTAAAGGTCTCTATTGAGCCATACGTGTTATTCCCAAAAAGTTTTAATTCAGAAAATAGTCCTAAAAATAAAGAAATTAGAAATAGAACGTTTGGAAGATTGTAGAATGTTCCAGAGAATTCGAAAGGTTCTAGAAATATGCAAATTAGGTGTTAGCCCCTATAAAAATAGGTTTTGGGCACGGAGCAGTTAGTTGATAGCAGGATGCGTTGACCTCTACAGCTCCGGTTAAGATTCAGGATGTATATCTAACCGAAAGAATCCCTAAGTCGGCGACAAAAAAATAAAACTTGAAACAGTTGATAAAAGGATGTACTGACCTCCTCAGCACCGGTTTCGATTCAAAGAGTTATATCCAACCGAAAGAATCTATCTAGTCGACAACAAACAAAAACTTGAAAGAGTTGTTAAAAAGATTTACTGTCATATCAACTCCGATAAAGATTCTAGGATCCATAATCGGCTGAAAGAATCTCACAGAAAAGTCAGAACAACTAAAACCTGAAAGAGAACCTCATGGAACTATTTGGGTAAATACATATTTTTGTATCTTTCATTGACCAAGCCAATATTTAGTCTTTATATACTCATTGAAGATTTCCAAAAAGTATAGCACTTAACTTCCTAGCCAACTTAACTGAGTAAAGATATCTGACAACTTACTTTCCCCTCCTCTCCTCTCCTCTTCGCCTTATCTTCTCTTTCTCTCCTCGTAACACTTCGCCTGTTTCTATTTGAATGTAAAACTGTATAGTCGTACATTTTTATCTAATGTTTTGTGAATTAAATATTTGTCTGTAATAACTCTGAGTTTTGGTCCATCATTTTTTAAAAATTTTCTGATGTTACATTTAACACGTGACACCAATATCAGAGTCAACTAAGTCATCCAAGGATAAACTAACCTAAGTAAGTCTATGAAAACTTATCGTACCCACCGGGAGTAAAATTCGAAAACATGAGTTCTATTGATGGATGAATATCGATTTTTGATCAGATTCGATAGAATAGCGAGGGTATTGATTTCCGATGTCGGGGAAAATGAGTCGCCTGCGAAGACCTACTAATGTCTGAGACTAAAAACTATAATTTGACCAATTTAGAGCAAATTCTGCAGCAAGGACCACGATAAAAGGGTTGAAATCCTGATCTTGATCAGACCTGATTGGATATCGGGGTACCGATTTCCGATATCGGAGAAAAATCGGAAAGAATAAGTAGCCCATGACCTGCCCAGAAGCCTAAAGAATATTTGTATGAAATTTGGTGAGAATCGGATAAAAATTGTGGATTTTTATAAAGGACATACAGACAAACAGACCGATAGGCACACACACACACACACACACACACACACACACACACACACACACACACACACACACACATCTTGCCTTTTATATATAGAGATTTCAGTACTTGCGAGAATCGGGTGTGATTGGTAAGCATCGATGCAAAGAAATCTTTTAACACATAGAAATATTTCTTACTGTAAATACCAAACATGAATCAAGATTATTATATCCTTAAAGATGGAATCCAGTATCACATTATTATTTATTATATATAATAATATTAAACTGAATGTATGGTTGTCAGTAAAAAGAGCATCCCAACATGCAAATTGCAAAATGGAGATAACAAAACCTATCAAGTACAACAATGTAACTAGGAAGTGTTTTAACAGAGGATAGAAAGTGCGATACTGAAATCCAAAGGTGCATTGGGATAGTGAAAGATGCCTTACAAAGCTAAACAAAGTTTCAAGAAACAGAACAATCCGTCAGAAAGATAGAAAAGAGTAATGAACTTTTATGTGATAGCAGTTATTGTTTATGCTACTGATGCTGAGCGATCTCTTCATAGATGAAGAAGAGACATGGAGAATGTTGAGAATTCAATCTCCCGAACATGTGAGCAACGACGAAGTTGTAGGGAAAAATGAAATAAACAAAAAAGATTACTCGATATCAGAAAGAAACAGTTGAATTTTTTATGACACATAATGAGGAAAGAGCGTCTGGAAAATTTGATACTCGCAGGATAGATGAAGGCAAGAGGGACGGATGAAAACAACGAATAATCTACCTAGCAATCTTGTATAGATACATAAAGGAATAATGTTTAAGAGAGATAACAAAATGGCAAAATATATAAAGATCGACAAAGGACAGGACATTCTGAAAGGCGATGATCGCCAACATCCTAAGGAGACAAGGTACATAGAAAAAGAGGCATCGTTGTCAATTAGATATCAATTAAAATAGTTTTGTAACCAGAACTCACAAACTAGTGCTACAAAAACAAAAAATAAATACAGAGTATTAACAATAAAATATTACATCACTTGTAGACTTCCAGTAGTTGCAACCATAAAATTAGTTGCTTATTTTAGAAAAAAAAAACGAAAAAATCAAACTGAAATATATCCACACTCCCAAAAATATACAATTTAGAAAAACTCTCTTCAATACCAGAAAGATCTATACAAAACTTGTATGGACTAATTTCATAAAATATACTAAAACTCTAATATTGTACGTATTTTTTAATGTTCTCAAGATACAGCTTAAACAATAGAAAAACCTTAACCAATTAAGGTGAATATAATAACTTGAATCTCTGCCGAGTGCAATGTAAAAACACTTTAAATTAGACAGTTAGTTCTTGAACCTTGTCATTTTTTCTGCTTTTATATTATTTGTAATAAAAAACTCCAATATGTTTTCATTAATCATCCTTATATCCTTACATCTATATAAAAAAAAACATTTGTATCTTATATTGCAGTAGTTATGAGTGTGAAAAATAATACACATAAAATCTTTTAGCAACGTTATTAAATTGAAGTATTAACATATACTCATATAATTCACTACACCATACTTTATGATATTTCAATAAATATTAATCTAAGTAGATGATTGGTGTTTTCTTTAATTTTTTTTTTAGAGATGATCTTTACATCTAGAAAATTATAAAATATAGTAAATACTTAAATTGTTATAATTTTCTCTCTGATACTACTCGTCTTTGTATGGAAAGGACGTTAGTGTAATATCAATTTATAACTCGATTCTAAAAAAGGTAGACTATTTCCTGAAGAGTAATATATTTTAGTATATATAGATATATATATATGTTTCAAATTAAGTTAACTTCGTGAAAGAATGACATCTGATTTTCTGAGTGCCGCTTAGAGACATCGAACTCTCTATTCAGTTATAATGATTCTAGCGAGATAAGCTTGCTAACCATTACACAACCTCGAGATGCCCGCTTCATGAGCTAATAACAGACCTCCTATGTCATTTTGGTATTGTTAATTTGGTGTTCGTTCTGAAAGTCTCATATCTGATAAGTCAAAGTCTGATGAAATTTCCAGCTGAATTTCATTAAAAAAAAATTCACAAATTTCAATCAATAATTTGTTATTGCGTTTGACTTAAGTATTATTGCATAATATGCGTAAGCATAGTTATTACATTAGTTTGTATAACTAATATAAATTCGAATATGTGTAACAAATAATAAAACTACAACAATATTGTTGCTTCTTACTTTTTGTATCATAAATTGATTTTTAATTATTTTTATATGTTTGTGATAAAAGATATACAAATTAACCCTGGAACAATAATAGACCTCGTATGTCATTATGATATTGTTAATTTATTGTTCCTTATCAAAGTCTGTTGTTTTATATTTAAAGTCTATCCTTGAGTTCACAGCTGAATTTCGTTAACAAATTAATGTGAAGCAATAAATCTCACAAATTCGGAAGATCTCATTTATTACTATATTATTTCGTTTGATCATGATAATAGAGTATGAAGTGAATAATGATAATACTTGCAATAACCTTTTTTTGTAAATACAAATTAAAATATGTGTAATTAATAACAAAATTGATAATTGATAAATTCCTATTTTTGTATCTTGAGCTGCTTTTAAAAGATTTTGGTCGGATCTAGTATTTTATGAATGTCAACCGTTAGTAACACAAAGTGTTTGGTTAATGAATGCCGAATATTTGTCATATGGAAACGACTATTTAAAACATAATATTTATTATATCATAACTGACTGTGTAGCGCCAGGAGATGATCAATCTTCATAAATGATTAATTGTATTGTAGATTTATAAATTGCAACAGCAGTCATTACCGCCAACTATTCGATCACTGAATGCTGAAGAACTACAATCATGCGATAGTTTTGGAGAGTGTGTGCAACAAATCGATTTTCCCGAATGACTGAGGATAATGTATGAATTTTTTCACTGCAATCATTGCCACAGCGACGGTTATTTTGTCAAGACACCTTACTGGCATGCCATAAAGAAGACAATAGTTCATACAACAATACTAATAAGGTTTTGTCTGAAATTGCTTATTAATCACAATATCATAGTTAACATTTGTAAAAAAAAGACTTTTGAAAATATGTGTCTTAACTTGAAACATTTGGATGCAATATCTAGATACACCCTTGTTCAAGTTAACTGAAAAAACAAAACAAAAAAAAAAACAAAAAAAACGAATAATGTACCACTAGGATCTTTTACAGATTTCCTGGTTACGTATACGTCGTCACTTGGTATTGTTTTTCACTTCGGAACGGATTTTTCTTTGCGTTTTTGACTGATCGATCCGGTTTGTTTTTTCGTCTTGATTATACGACTGACAGTTGAAAGGCTGACACCAACAATACCCACAATCACTTTGTAAGGTTTGCCAGTTTGTTCGTGCAGCATTACAATATTCGTACGTTCCCTTGGAGTACCTTAAGCACATTTTTAAATGATAAAACATTTAGGTACAAACAAGAGGTAGAATCAGCTTTCAAAAATTTTGTGACCTTACAGACAATAACGTTTTATCAACAAGAAACAAATAATCTAGTTGATCGATAGGAGAACTCGTATTTTGATTAATTACAACATTTCTAGAGTTAATCTTTCAAGAATAAAATTATATTTCTGAAATCGGCCATTACTTTTTGTAACAACCCAATATATAATTACTGCTGCGCAGCTTCTTGCTTCCTCGCATGTTGGGAATTCTTATCTGTTACTCTAGACTTTAAAAATCTGGTGAATAGGCCGACCGTTTTAGCTATTGGCCTATTAGCATTTTTCTTCTTTCTAGCAAAGTACAAGAGGCTCTAATTAACTCTGAATTTGTTCAGCATCTCACATCGCAGGGATGGTTTTCAGACATGCAATATGGCTTTCGTTTCTTTAGGTCAACTGTTGATGTATTAACAATTATTCCGAAAAGAGTCTAGGAATATTTAAATATGAATGGGGAAGATTAGGCTGTTGATTTTAATTCCACGAAAGAATTCGACATGGTGCGGGATACCGGTCTTCTTCACAAGTTGAAACCCTTGGTGACTTAGCACAAATTTTTTAAATGAAAGATAATTCGTCTATATTCATTTGTACTAATGCAGCTCTATCCTTGGTCCTACTTTGTGCATAATGTCTATCAACGATATTACTGGTGGCATCAACTCTCAACTTGGTGTATATGCTGATGGTACGACCATTTACTCATGTCTTGATAATAAACTTGTTTAGTCCGATAACTTCAAACTCGTGTCTGATCTAAAAAAATTACCCTCAGTTGTTACCTGAGGCAAAAAACATCACTGCTCTTTATTAATCAGATGAGATAACCATTTTTGCTTTTCATCAGTATAACTGAATATTATCCTCAAGAGGATTAACTCATTGCACCATCTCTGATGAACCTTCTCGGATGACATGATGTGTAAAGACTATATTGAATCCTTTTTCTAAGCCTGCTTCTAAGAATATTGATTAACTATTTTGTGATCGAAAGTTTTTTTTTTATCTAGAATCTTACATACATATAACCCAGCCACTTGTCCACACTTAGAATATTTTTGCACACATATGGACCGGTGCTCATATGGACCGGTGCTCATATCTAGAGATTCTTGAAAAAATCTAAAGAAGAATCAGGAATATTGTTGCTCATGACATGATGTCTCGGCTTTATTCGCTTTCATACGTCATAAAAGTTGCTTCCCTCTACCTTTTCTAGAAATGCTTTCATAATTGAGCTCTTCGCTTTGTTAACTAGACTTTATGAATTTAAGCGTATTAACAAGCTCCATCAATTTATAGTTGAACTAACTGTAACTTCTACGGGAACAGATTCTTTTCTCGGAATTTTAAAATGTGGAACTCTTTTGCGGCTCCAGTTTTATTAGTTAATTTCATCTGTAAAAAGTTAAATGCATTGTCAATCGTTATCTACTGTCTTCCTGATTAGTTTTCTGTTGTTCTCTTCTTAATAATATTTCTGTTTTCTAATTTTTCACACCCAGTAATCCCTATTTAACATAGTGGTGTTACTACTTTCCATAAGGTAAATTCGATAACAAAAAAAAGAAAAGAAAAAGAAGAAAATCTAGATGCATAAAAATGAACAGAATATTGCTGAAATAGTCCATCAAGAATTAGATAGGAATGCTGAAAATCCGACTGTAGCCTTGGATACCTTGAAATCACTTGACAGGGTTTAGCATACCGGTCTCTTCCCAAATTGGAAGGTCATATTATTTCTATTCAAATTTTCCAACTAATTCAGTCTTTTTTTTTTAATTGCGAAATGAATTTTATTTTGAATGATCACTCTTCTAGTTCTTTTTGCATAAAAGTAAGCGTTTTATGGACTCTATGGTTGTACCTAAGTTGTTTCTAATTTTTCTCATTGCCGTTCCTGATGTTATAAAGTCGGGATCCATGCAGATGTGACAACTATATACTCCTGTCAATTGTAAATCAGACCAGTCTGATAAGGTCAAATTGACAGCTGCTCTCAAAAATGATAATCTGTTGTTAAATGAAATAAAGAGTGGTTTGTTAATTTTAACAACTTAAAAACATAATTGCTGTCTTTTAATAATCTCAGAGAAATCTTTTTACCTTTCATCAGTATAACGGATGCTTACCACCAGAAGAATGATTCATTGCACCCTCTCTGACTAATTTTTGCATTTATTCAAAGTGGAAAACGTATATTGAATCAACTGCTAAGTATGCAGCTAAGAACTTGGGTTACTCTGTCCTGCTAGACATTTTTTATCGCCCGAATCTATCTTACATATTTTATAAGTTTACCATTCGATCTTGCTTAGCCTATTGCTGCCACATTTTGTCTGGTGTTCCTGTTGTATATTTACAGATTCTGTAATATCATTGGTCCTGAGCTGGCATATCGGCTTGCGCCCTTTCTAACCGCCGTAACGTAGCTTTTCTGTATCATTTTTTATAAAAAAAATTTTATGGTGACTTTTCTGAAGAACTTTCAGGTATGCTACATAAACTATATGAATTTATGCGAAGTACTAGATTGACTGTGCGTTGTGGATATCGAATCGTAACGAAAAATCAGGGAGCGGTGTTCAAATTCCAGTTGAATTCCTTGCATTCACTTACGCATAAATATCCTTGGGAAAATGTACTAATCCGTCTCTTCCCTCCAGTTATGGGTTAAATAATAGTACAGTTTGGATTCTATAGCCTTGGCTGGCAACCAGTCTACCGCAGAAAGCAATGGCAACCTACGGTGGAGAAATGCTCTGCACAGTAAATCTTTTTCGAGACATAATCGCCCAAAACGTGTATCACGTATGGCACCTGACTGACTAGATTGGCGGCAAGGTCCCATCATTTTACAGTTGAAATTGCTAAATGTAACCAGATGTATCTTTGGATATTTCATCCTTTCTTATTAAGTCACAATATGAATGGCTATTCTTTGGATCATTTTGCATGAATGCAAATTTTCCCTTGGACTCTAATCCTGGACTTACGTTGTTTCTAATTTTTATAAATGACATTTTCGATGTCATCATTTCTCGATTTGTTATCTATACTGATCAGTCAACTATTTACTCCTACAGTTTAAAAAGGGACAAGGCTGATAATAAGCTCCGGAAGAGGGACTTATTGCGCCTTCTAGAAATAAAGTTTTTAGCTGACATAAAGTGGAAAGAATATATTAACTCAATTTCTAAGTCTGTAGACGAGAAATTGGTTTCCTCTGTCGTGCTAGACAATCATTCTCGCGAGAATCTTTTGTACGTATTTAGAAGTTTACTATTCTACTTTGCTTTTAATATTTCTGCCACATCTTGTCTGGTACTCTTGCTACATATTTAGAGATTTTTGATAAAACCCAAATAAGAATACACTATGTTATTGGTATTAACCTGGCATCTTGGCTTCAGTGTCTTTCCTACATCCGGGACATAGCTTCCCTGTGCCTTTTCTATAAATACGTTCATTGTATTTGTTTTGATGAACTTCTGTGATACCTAAATATATGAATTTAAACGGAGTACTGGATTGATGACAATGCCTCATTATTGTACAGTCGAATTGGCTAGATGTAACCGTAAGTTCTATGTTAACAGTTTCTTTCATCGCCTTTCTCGTTTCTGGAACTCTGTTCCGAATTTTTGCGACCCACTTAACTTTGATGTTCAAAAAGTTAAATGTACTAACAATCGTTATCTACTGTCTCTTTAATTCGTATTCTTTTATTGTCCTCTCTCCTTAAGAGTAGTTTTTCAAATTTTCTGAAACTCGGTAACTTTTTGCGCCATAGTGGCGTTATTGCCTTTCTTGGGTTGAAATGCTGAAAAACATAATTAAATAGATATATAGAAACGTATATTAAGATGCAATAGAGAGATAACTTTGCATGGATATATCCAACATACTTTCAGATAGATAGGTATGAGTATATTTTCATAGTTATATATACGAACTCACTCGCGTACAGAGATAGATTGATAAATAGATACGAAAAGATAGATGAATATATCGATAGATATTAAGCAATAGATAGATAGATAGATAGATAGATAGATAGATAGATAGATAGATAGATAGATATGAACAAATTTGCATAGATATCTCGAAAATATATTCGTTTACATAGATAGTTGGCTACCTAGCTAGATAGATGTGGCGGCCATTCCGCTTCCTGCTTATATCGGTGTTAATCTCCCATCTTTTCTGCCGTTAAACTTATTCATTGAAAAGTAGTCAGGTGGCATTAGGTGTAAACTGGCGGAATTACTTTGGCACCAGAAGCGTCTGAAAGACTCTAACCTCCTGCCCAACCTCGCAGACATCCTGACGTTTACCCTGCTGCATTTCACTTTTTCTTCTCATATACTCGATAACATCAATTTCATGTGGATTCTTCCTATTCTCTTTTTTTTTTATTTGTCACGTTTCCTTTTCGTCTTTTCCTCTATCATATTTATTACTTTCGATCACTTCGGTTTTTCCAATGGAGTTTATGTTTTTACCATCGTCTTGTCCTTTTTTTGACTTTCAACAATAGATGCTTTAAAGAAATTACTGGATTGTTGTAAATTTTTATTGGCACGTTCCCCAGTTCAATAAAACCACTGTCCGCTCTGTTGGCTAAATAGACGTCTATTATTTCAGCATTTATTTCAATAGGGAGTGAGAGAGGTATATGAACAGATGAAGATAGATAGATAGATAGATAGATAGATAGATAGATAGATGTGTATAATGATTTGCTATAACACATAGTTGAATATTTGAATATAATATTTATTTTTATTTAAAACGCAATTTTAACCAAAAAACAAGAGCATTCAAAGACCGCAAACCTCCGCCAAAGCAATACTAACATCATCTCAGTGATTAGCAAGAGATGATTCTTCTTTTATGTGCAGTGTTCCTTCAGAATGTAGGTGAACAGGATTTTCATATCTCCCTATCCATTGTACCTCTTAACTCCTGTCAAGAACTCACTAAACCACCCCTTGCAGAAAGGAGGTTGGCAACAAAAAAGAAATATTCTACAAATACTTTCAAGGTCTTTGCTCAGATTAACTTAGCTCACTGGTGCCCCCTATCTATGAATTTACTCAAGGTACAAGACTGGCAAAAAGTCCCACACTTTTACAAAGAAGAAAATAAAATGTAACCGCAACTTCTACTCCCCAGCTTCTTTTATCCCACTTCCCGCCTGTAGAATTCCCTTCCACATACAAACTTCCTCGCAGGTACAATCTCCAAGAATTTAAAGGTAAGGTCAGTAGTTATTTAAAGGTCAGTAGTTATCTGACTCTCATCCATACTCTTTTCTCCGTACACTCCACTCTCAACACATCAGTATTTTCATCCTTCTCTTACCCACTTCTTGACACCCCTTGTAACTTGTCCCTCTTTCTCATCACTTTCCTTCTATGTAATCTCCTGCGCACCAGTGGCGATTAGGGTTAAATGATTAAAAAATTAAGAACATATACAATACCCACACACACATCTAAAAAAAAAGGTAAAAGGACTTCTTTTTATTCCTGCCAAAAAAGGTGTAAACTGTATGTGTTAATAAAGAGACTGTTGTCTTATTAAAAAAAAAAGAAAAAATTGCATGAAATTAAAGGAAAAGAACATTTTTACATTATTGAATTTAATTGAAAAAGAAAAAAGGGATATTTTTGCATTTGCATAGGATTAGAATAAGAAAACTTCTATTATGCATGGAAATTGTTTTCTTTTTAGTATTGCTTAAAAGTAACACGTTCAATGCATTCTTACATGGAAATTATTTGTTTTTTTTTCTTGGGTGTAGAGCCTAGAAATTAATACTCATGATAAATGGTGTAACTGGTAGTTATAGTGTCATTCATGAAATAAATGACAGGTGAAGTTGAAATTGAAGTAACCCTATTTTCATATGGCTGGTATTAATTTTAAGTGTTCTTCAAGATGAGAAGAGATTTTTCTAAAATTTGGGAATACAATTATTTTTGTTGGGAAAATTAACCGAAGTGGTAAAAAGTGGAAAATACATATTCAGCGTAAGGTGAGTGCAAAATTGCTTTTGTTGGCAGAAGTAAGCAAAGTTATAAAAGCTAGTTAGTCAAAATAACTGTCAATAGGTTTTGACTATATGTGACCCTAGGTCCAAATACAGCCTTGAGGATTTCCTCTATACGGATTACCTGGACACCTGATAAGAACAGGCAATCAATAATAGACAGTGGGTATTTATTTCCTTCCCCTGGAAGTCGAAATGTATAAATGATATTACTTAGATGTCAAAATAAAAAAAATCATATATAAGGTGGGAAAAATAGAAACCCCCATCCTAACTTCAACACCCAAGTTTTTAAATCTTAACAAAAAAAAACAAAAAAAACTGGTAAACGGAAATTGTTCGGGCCCCGTGTTTGGAATAAGAATGTAGAAAGAAATTGGTTGGGGCCTGATATATATTGCAATAGACGCTCAGTCCAAATTCAATCAGCTGGAAGTTTAATAAAACATCATCGCATTGGGATATAGAACACAAACTTATCGTGGAACTGAAATACCAGCAAACTATGTCTCCTTTTCGTCACTTACTTTGACTTGTTGAAATCTTGTATTTATTCGATATATACAATATGTATGAATCTACATCGTGTCCTTCTATTTTAAAACTGGTTTTCATTATATAACAATCCCTTGCGTCTCTGGCCACTCTCGTCAAATGACAACAGATAATCATGCTTTGGCTAATCCGAGATCAACAGCACAACGTGGGCGGAATCTACCAAAGTTCAGGAAGTTTGGCTGGACTCAAACAAGAGTCATTATATACAGGTGAATAGATATATTATATTTTCTTTCAGTTAAATTCATTCACAAATACAAATCCTATAAAACATTAAATTGTTTTGGTTTGGTTTATTTATTTTGTTTTTTTGGTGTATCAAATTCAATGGGCTATTTGATGCCGACAGGACTTTTAGGATATGTTCCTATGAATAAAATTTGTATTTTTTGTAAGAAATAAATTCGGTGATGAGGTTTCATTTATATCCTTTTATAAAGAGGGTTTTTGCAGTGAGTTAAATGTATTACTACTAATATTTTTTGTTTTTCCTAAATGAATTGTGGGAAATTCTTTTTCAAGAATGCTTTGTTGATAATAATTTTTATTTTCAAAATGTATTGCTAGTATATAATGTTTATCAAAGATATATTGCTGTTAATATTATTGCTGGAAATAATTTTTTTGAGAGATGTATTGCTGGTAATTTTTTTTTTCGAAAATGTATTTCTGGTAACATCTAATTTTTAAAAAATGTATTGTTAATAATATTTGTTTCGTAAATGTCTTGCTGGTTATTTTTTCAAAATAACCAGCCGGTAATTACTTTCTCTTCAAAAATGCATGGTTGATCATTTTTTTCTTATTTAAATTTATTACTGGTATTATTTATTTTAATGTATTCTTTTTTATGTATTGTTGGCACTAAATATTTTTCAAAAATTTATTGACGAAATGTTTTTTTAAATGTACTGCTGTTATTATTTTTTTTAAATATAACACTGTATTTTTTTCAAAAGTGTATTGCTGATATTTTTATTATAAAATTCTATTTTCATGCTTTCACAGTATATTGACGCGAGTTTGAAGGTTAGGTATTTTCCCATCGTTGTAAGCTTAACAGTTGCTAGAACCGAAGTCAGGATTTGCCTGAGATTAACAGCATTTAAGAGAAGGTTGCTCTGCTCACAATCTCTCAGTCAGAGGCCTTGCTGCCTGATGTAGTTTATCGTCATACCTTCGAAGATTAGAATCACTTGGGCCTACGTCTATTGCAGCCATAGTTTGTTTGCTTTCAAAAAAGTTTTAAGAGATAGAATCGAGTTACATTATTTAATATTTCATTGTTTAAATTATTTAATATTGATTTTGGAATATGTTCTGCTACCTATCTCATATGGCCTCGAAATGTTTCGCCAGTTAGTCAAATGTTAAACCTTCCTCATCGTTTATTGGTTCGTTGAGTCTCCATCTGTAATCTATTCATAGCCTGCATTTTAGCAGCTGGATCCCTGGAAATTTGTTGCTGCACGGCTTATTAAATCTGTAGCTCAGCCCTTAGGCTATAGACAATCGAAAGCATGAAATACTACAGTGAAACGTCCACCAATAATCGTATGAGAAAACGGCAACTAGATGAGTCATCCTTTCTTCTTAGTTGCGGAGTAATATTTATTTGCCTTTCAGATGTTAAGAACAGAATTATCTATACCTTGTGCAAATTCTTTTTCTTCTATGTGCCCTGTCCCTTCAGAACGTAGGCGATCATGGCTTTCCACGTTTCCCTATCACTGGTAGCTCTGAGCACACCTTCTCCTGTTACACCATGCAATCCTCGTTCCGTCATCCACCTGATCAGGTCCTTCAAATAAGTTATCCGTTGCTTTCCCATGTCCCTGTTTCCCTCTATCTGGCCTGTTAGTATCAGATTCTCTAAGCCCTCCTTCCTCATTGCGTGTCCCAGGAACTTCAGCTGTCTCTTCCTGATGCTCAGTACTAATTTCCTTTTTGTTTCCATCATTTCCAAGACCTCATCGTTGCTCACATGCTCGATCCACGATATCCGCAGCATCCTTCTGTAGAACTACATTTCTTTTGCTTCAAGTTTTTCCTTCATCTTTGATAGTATTGTCCAGCATTCACTGCCATATTGAAGGACGGACAGCACGTAGCAATCCAGTACTCTCTAGTTTCTAGCAAAATTGTCCTGTTTCTTAAAACCTTACTCAACTTCTGGAAAGCTTCCTTCGCCATGCCAATTCGCCTTCGTATCTCTGTGTGGCACTTTCCGTATTCTGTTATAATGCTTCCCATGTATTTTAATTTTTGTACCTGCTTGATTCTGGTACCCCCGACCTGTATTTGGCATTTTGGGCTGCCCTTTTTACTGATGACCATGCATTCGGTTTTCGTGCAGTTTATTTCCAGTCAATTCTTGTTACTTTCTTTTGCTACCTTCTGTAGGAGGGCTTATAGTTTCCTTTCTGCGTCTGCTCTCAGCACTGTGACATCTGCGCACCTTAAGTTGTTTAAATTGTGGCCTCCGATTACGAATCTAGGCATAACTTCTAGGGTCCTCAAAATATTCTCGCTGTACAAGTTGAACAGATCCGGTGAAAAGACACATCCCTGTCTTACGCCACTTTCTATCTTTGTATATCTACTAAATTCATTACCTGTCCGTATGCAAGCGGTTTGCTGCCCGTAAAGATTCTTTATTACTCTCAAGTCTTTCCCAAATATGTCCAGGCTGCCGAGCAACTCCATCAGTTCTTTGTGGCGTATTTTGTCAAACACCTTAGCATAATCAATAAAGCACAGGTAGAAGTCTTCATTTGTATTGCCCTTTCGGAGAGCATCGTAATCATATATTCCTCGTTTCCGTGTCTTTAACAAAACCACATTGTTCTTGTCCTGTTTCTGGCCTGATTCTGCATCTCGCTCTATTCATCAGGATTCGGACGATCAGTTTTGTTATATGGCTCATTAAACTGATGGTTCTGTGGAGTTCGCACTCGTTTGCTCCTGGCTTCAACTGAAACAAAACAAGCAATATCTTCCTAGGATGTTTCACACTTTCCATGATAGAAATAAGTCGACTCTTGCCGTTTTTTTTCACTTCGGAACGCATTATCCTTTATGTTTTGAACAGATGTATCCAGTATATTTCATCAGCTTGATGACACGACTAACAGTTGGAAGGCTGACACCAACAATATGTGCGATCTATTTTTAATGTTTTTCAGTGTGTTCCTAAAGCGTTAAAATTTTCTTAGGCTTTTTTGGAGTAAATTCCATTGTAGACAATAGCAGTAGAACAAGTAATCGACACTCGAGAAAATAGTGACTGGGCGTGATAAAAATCTGATGCAATCACAGATGACGCAATATTTTTCAAGGCCAAGCATTTCATCATATACCGCGAAAATATATTCATATTGCAAATGATCTAACCTAAAAAAAACATAGAAATCGATTACACCCTGTCACTCCAGTGGGTCTAAATCTGACCATATGTTAAAATAAAGGAAAATAAAGCAGTTGTTTCAATTAATTTGCACAAGGTTGGTTTCACACTGGTAATTACTTTGGTTTAGAGGGCTCACGTTTACGGGACTAATCAAGTAATTAATATTTCTTTTATTTAATTATTTACTTGTAATAATTAATTAGATAAATTGATTTCTGTTTCATGATATTGTTCATTTTTTTTTTCTCCGAATTTTTGCAGTTGAATATTTTTGTTGACAAACGATCGCGTACCTTTGCCGGAATTTATCACTATTGAACAATTGTGCCCACTAGATATTTATATATTCTGTATTTTATTAAATGTTGGAATGAGCAAGATACGTGTGCTGCATTTGAAAATGTCTTGTTGTATTCCGCCATAAAACAGTAACATTCGTGATAGTATTCGATGTTGGTAATTGAAGAAACTTAATGATAGACTTTCATTTGCTCCATTCCCTTGTCTCACTTAACATTTTTCCTCTTGATATCTCTCCCGCTCCGCAGTCCACTTGCTTAAGTCCCTCAATTATGTCTGGCACTACCTTCCGCTATCTCTCTTTCCGTCTATCCGTCTGAAGAGTTTTAGATTCTCTAAGCCCTCCTTCACCATTACATGTCTCAGAAACCTGTTCAGATTGTGACCGTTAATAAGAAATCCATGCAGGACTTCTAGTTCTCTCAGAATAGCCTCTTTATGTCGACTGAATAGATCTGGTGAGAAGACATATCCTTGTCTTATACAAGCTTCCTATTTTTGTATACCTGCTGAACTCATTCCCTGTCCGTACGTAGGCAGTTCGCTGCCAGTAAAGGATAAGTAATAAATGCCCCAAAACTTTCTTGCTCTGTTTAAAATAATGTTGTCTTTTATGAAGGTTACTAATAAGAAATCATTTAATATCTTAATTCTAAATTAAGTTGCTTTCCATTGCTACCGCTACCATATAAAACATGTATAAACACCGTCTAAGGCGGAAGAGGTAAATACTATGTGTTCACGACCAAGACAAAGCACATACGAGGAATTCGGCTTTAGTCATACCTAGAGACTACCCTACTGAAGACGTGTTCTGAATGAATTATGCTGGCTTGGATGTGACTTTGTCTAACAGGGACCTCAAAAATTGTCAGCCATAAACGCAAAGTTGACGTATATACTATTCGAAATATCGGTAAAAGAGAACACGTATAACTTGTGCAGGATTACTGGCCCACCCGGGACAATTTTCAATATTTGTACGTGAACTGAGACTGTATACACGGAACATTCTAGAATTCTCTTATATGCGTGTATAAGTGAGAATAGCATAAAGAAAACTATATTTGTCCAATATCCAGAAGGATTATTACCACCCGGGTTGGGATATAATTCTTTAGCGTCATTACTATACTATGTTCCGGCCTAAGATGATAGTGTATGAATTCTACACGCAAATAGAATTATAACGATATGCTGGTAACTGAAATCGACTGGAATTCAAATTTTGACAAGGATTCTATAACTGACAGGAAACAAAACGTAAAAGTCTATTGCTATACGCATGTAAATGTTTCAGTTACACCCAGTTTAGACCTTCATAGCTAAGATCCACAATACCATGTGTACAGGTTAAACTCACACTCATATTCAATTAGTAAGTAGAATTGTCCAATCATACGGCATTTTCATGAAAACTAATTAGCGTAACTAGCTACTGAGAGCACGTATCTCTGATCATTACAATCTTAACCACATTAAATCTAGAATCAATATTTATCCTACATATATTCATATTCAGCGCTTATTACCCTCCTATGTTGATACAACAAACTCATTCGGTTACAACTACTTTGAGTAGCGTGTGGACTTTGTAGTGTAAAAGTAAGATTGGAAGAGTTTCTGTTGTTAATTTTATAATGACGCCATTACCAAACGCTTGTTAATTGTAGCAGAGTTTCAGCAAAAATTATTTCGGCGGACAAAACGCATTACGACGTTGGACAGAGCACGCACCCAATGGATTCTCTCGCGGCCAAATCGATTAATTATGGACGCATTATATTTGCAAGCTGGGCCTCAACTCAGGGAATATTAAAACGTTCCCCCGTGCAAACAGCGGCAGCCACCATAATTAGAGCTGAAGAGTCAAAACAGGAATAACGCCAGAATGAAATTTACAGCTTGACAACGTGAAGCATCTTTTCATTTGTGAATGCTTCCAAGCAACGAGTTGGGCAATGACTTCATCACACCTCATACATGGTGAAATGATGACCTCCAACTTCAGCAGCGTCATGAATGTAACGTCTGGCAATATCGTTTTAAAACTGAGCATTGTGTCACAGAGATCGTGAGCATGTGTGATGATCAGAGAATGTGGATTAAGGTCAGCCAATCAGCAACATAGAGCCGTGTTGAAATAAATTAGCAAAAAGACTAGACAAAACACGAAGGAAACAAATGAGGAAGACTGTTTCTTTTATGAAATATATAGCAAACTATATACAGCCAACCACTGAAGTTAACCAAACTTAAACCTAAACAGTACCTTAGATGGCTTGCCGCTTGTGAATTATATTGTGGTGTAAGCTTTATATGTGCGGGCGGTATAATAGATAATGGTCTTGAATTTTTAGTCGGGTTCCTTATTTTCAGTTATTTTTTGTTACGCGTAAATACCCTGGGGAAACGTAAGTATTCACCTTTTCTCTTCGAACTATGAGTTCATTAGTATGACATATACAACTAAAACTATTATTATTTAAAATATATTTAAAAAATATTAAATTGCGTAAAAATATTTAGATTTTGACATTAAATAACCAAAAGTTTTGCATGTAGCTAAACAAAAACAGCCAAAGACAGTCTACAAATAACATTGATTTACTGTCATATAAAGTTGAAATGTACGTTGTGATGCAGTGAATATCGGTTCGGAACCAGAAAGCGTGGAGCCGAGATCGAATTCCAGTTGAATTCGTTGCAATAATTTACGGGCAAATACCCTTGAGAAAGGTATTCATTCGTCTCTTCCTTCCGGCTATGGGTTAAATAACAGAACAGATTGGGTTCTATAGCCTTGGATGGCAACCATCTCCCGCAGAAATTAATGGCAACCTACTGCGAGATAATGTTCTGCCCAGTCATATCTCTTTTGAGACATGCTCACCTAAGCGTGTATCACGTATGGCACTTAACTGAAAAACTGAACGTTGAAATACTGGTTGGCGAACTTGGCCACTACATAAACTGGTGACCAGTTAGGAAAATCATATGCTGTAAGCTTGGATGTGAGGCTGGGGTAATGATTAACAGATTGCAATTTTTAATTGGAGTTCAAATTCTAGTCTGGTTTCTAATAACTAGTAACATGCAAATATCATTTGGGAAAGCTGGGATCCACCTCTTCTTCCCCAAGCTATCGGTTAATTTGTAGGATTTGTACATGTAAATCCTAACCTCAAAAATTCTTACAATGTAAAAATATTTTCTGGGTTTAAAAAACCTGCAAAGGATTGATAAACCGTAAAAAAGCAAAACAATAACTTATAGAAACATCAATACTAAGAAATAAAAGTCTTCTAGAAGAAAATTAGTATAGTGTGAACAAACGGAAAACAGGAAAATTTGAAGAAGGCGGTAAACTCTCGTATCCCAAGTCTGTGATTTTGCAACGACATTCTTGCTGTAACATTTGTCGGCCGTTGACGATTACGGACGCCGAAGGACGTTGTTGATGTCGAAACGGCACCAATTATGACGAAGTTTTCGGGCCGCCAGCCGTGATGATCTCTATCTCTATCTCAAGACTTCTATTACAACAACGAACTCACTGCCTAGGCTGTTCTTTTGATCTCAGGAAGTCACGTTGTGAAAACCCGGTAGCTGTATTTCTACCATATCCAGACCGGACACTTGTGTAGACGTGTGTTAAAATAAAATAATTACGGCACCAGGAAAAAAATAAATGAATAATTTCGAAGACGCCTGGATAAGATTACGAAAGAAAGTCTTTATAAAAAAAATAATTAATAACAAAAGCAGAAAATACAATTGTCGAAAATCGAGTTTACAACGGAGAGAGGATTCGTTTGAAATATCAGAGCTTTCAATCTTCAATTAAAAATAAGTCCTTTCAAAATTTCTTTAAAAATATCGGAGCTTTTCAATCTTCAAATAAAAATAAGTCCTTCCGAAATTTCGTTAAAAGTAATCAGAGCCTTCAATTTTTAAAAATAATCATGCTGTCAATTCTCCACATAAAAACACGTCTTTTCGGTCTTTATCAAACTTTGCAGAGAGAGCCAAATAATAGTGCGACGAGACGGCGGCTGGGGCCTCGTTTGGCTTTTGTCGCCTGAAAATCTCTCGAAAATTGCAAAAATTCTTTTCATAACAGTGCGAACTTCTCGTTAAAAATAATCAGATCTTTCAATTCTCTAAATAACTTTTAAAACAAGAAAGTTCTTTCGGACTTCTTATCGGAGCATTATTCAACATTAACTTTTCTCAAATTGATCGGCGGCAAGCTTTTCTACGTTTCTTTACATTTTTAGCCATGAGTTCTATGGTAAACGAGCTTTATTGTAGAGCAGAGTTAGACCAAATCGATTCACCAATGCAGGTCTCGTATTTTGCTGGCGTGCATGCGAATTGGCATGGCGAAGGAAGTATTCCAGAAGTTGAGAAAAGTATTAAGAAACAGGACAATTTTGCTAGAAACACAGAAGAGAGTACTGGATTGCTATGTGATGTCGATTCTTCATTATGGAAGTGAATGTTGGACAATATCATCAAAGATGAAAAAAAAAACTTGAAGCAACTGAAATGTGTAACAGAAGAAGGCATGCTAAGAGCCACCATGGATAGGGAGACGTGAATTGTCTACGTCCTGAAAGGACAGGGCAAATAGAAAAAGAATATAAAGAAGAAGAAGAAGAAGAAGAAGAAGAATTACATCAAAATTCTGTATTAATGCTATGATTAGATTCCAGAAAGCTGTAATGGATAAGACGAACTACAGTCAGGAGACAGTCGTCATGAACTTTTATTGATGCAATTTTAGCTTTAAAAATATATGGGCGGCTCATTTCGATCAAGCTATTGACCTGATTGATTTGGGTTATCATAAAGGATCTACTTTTCAACATAAATGACTATTCGGCAAAGAAAATGATCAATGGTGTTACGCAGAAAGAGCATTGTGCACACTTCAGAACGCCCAAATGATTTGATTTTCATTGAATCCCTGGAGAACCCATTTATCGAGATTTTTCTTCTTGTAAATGCTCTGCAAATGGTGTGAGCTTGTTGCATTGATGACACCAAGCGGCTGAGATATTTCTCTGACATTTAGATGTGAGTTTTGCTCAAAAACTGCTAGCAATTGTTTGTCCTCTACCTTCTTCATCTTCAAAGTTCTCATCACCAGTACGGACTTTCTAGAACCATCTGTTTAATGTTCAATCACTTGTGGACCCATCTGCCCATGATCTGTTGATACTGGAAGAAGATTGAAAAGCACTCTGCCCAAGTTTGAACTCATGTAAGAAATGTCAACGAAGATCATGTTTTGTCAAATTAATAATAAAGGACTTCTATACTTTATCATGTGCATTGTGATGGAGTAGATATCGACTTGGGAAAGGTATTGAACCGTCTTTTCCCTCCAGTTATGGGTTAAATAATAGAATAGATTGGGTTCTATAGCCTTGGTTGGCAACCAGTCTACCGCTGAAAGCAATGGCAACCTACTGCATGTTAATCATCTGCCCAGTCACTCATGTCTTTTTCGAGACATGATCGTCCGAAGCGTGTATCACGTATAGCACTTAACTGACAGACTGATACTTTAACAAAATGTCTGTTTGAAAAATAGAAATATAGTTATAGATTATTAAAGAGCAGGCATTAAATATTATGTATACCAAAATTCACCTAATATATACTGTGAATACTTAAAATGTCTTTTCAAATTACAACACTTTCAGCGGCCATTATTTTTTGTAATAACTTAATATTAATTATTGATTAATATTACTTTTATATTATCTTTAATTGAATTTCCTCGAAGCTTCTCAGAACATCATTAAATGAAGCGCGTTCAATACTTGTAAACGTTTATTGCTTCCTTCCAAGCTTCAGAAACTTTGTAATCATAAGCAAGTGAAATTAGAGTAACAATCTTGAATTAATATTTGTTTATTGTATTTCTATTGCCATTTTCCCACATCCAAAACAATACAGACTGCCGCTATTCTCATGGAAAATGTTCCGTCAACAATAACTCTCTCTCCTAAGAATAGCTGCGCACTGTACATTGAATCAAACCACCTGAATCGCTTCGCACTCATTTATGTGCATTGTGGTGCAGTAGATATCGGCTCGGAACGAGAAATCGGAGAGCCGAGTTCGAATTCCAGTTGAATTCATTGCATTCACTTACGCGCAAATACCCTTGGGAAACGTATTAATCCGTCTCTTCCTTCCAGTTATGGGTTAAATAACAGGTCAGATTGGGTTCTTTAGCCTTGGCTGGCAACTAGTCTACCGCAGAAATAATTGGCAACCTACTGCGGGATAATCTTCTGCCCAGTCAGTCATGTATCTTTCGAGACATGATCGCCCAAATGTGTTTCACGTATTGCACTTAACTGACTGATATTCTACTCTGATATCATCTCTGATATCATCAACTCCAGATGGATGGTTTCTTTAACTCTACAATCGTAAGCAATTCAAGTCTATCTTTCCCACATGTCCACCTAAAATGCCTGGGCGCCATATCCACACCGCTTACAAAATAAACAGTGCCGTTATAGTATGTGGCCTTCCTTTTGAATGTGGCCTACAAAATACTGTTACATTTATAGTACGTGCCTACCTTAAAAAACGTATTATAAGAAAGTGTTATAACTGTCTAGTAACAGTTAGGTTTAGGGCTAATGCAGAACGATGTTTTGGGTTATAAAAAATAATTGGTTTCAATAAATATCCGAATACGTATATCTAAAAATTCATACATAGGACTGATACTATCAGCCAGTAAAGTGCCATACGTGATACAAATTTGGGCGATTATGTCATGAAAGTGACATGACTGACTGGGCAGAAGATTATTCCGCAGTGAGTTGCCATTGTTTCTGTGGTAGACTGATTACTAACCAAGGCTATAGAACCCATTCTGTTCTATTATTTAACCTATTACTGGAGGGAAGAGACGGATTAATACCTTTCCCAAGAGTATTTGTGCGTAAGTGAATGCAATGAATTCAACTAGAATTCGAACTCGGCTCCCGATTTGTTATTCCGAGTCGATATCCACTGGTCCACAATGCACACTGATACTATACCAGAATTAACTATGTAGGCCATATAATATATATCAATATCAAATAAGCGCTTTCACGAACCCTCTAACTTGAGTTGCACTTGGCTTTTCATAGAATGATTATTACAAAAAAGAAAGAAATCTTACTGTCTTTTTTCTGCATATTCTTCTGACTAGTATTGTAATCTTGCTTGTTTTTAATGCAAAGTTTCTCTTATTTTCATTAATGTTCAAGACGCATCTCCGGATGTGTACAGTTTGCTTAAATTTTTTTCTTTATATCATAATTAAAAACACCTTGAACTTTGATATACGAATCAGAAATGTTCAGGTGTTCTTACCATTGTAATAACAAAATAATATATATATATATATATATATATATATATATATATATATATTGTTATTTTGTTATTACAATGGTTTATAAAAGCATAATATCACAATACAAAAATTTTCATGTTTCAGAGCAATACTGTTTTTCTTCAGGTGATATGTTAAAATAAATGGTGAAAATGATTTATTTTGAAAAATATAAGATGAATTCATGATTATTGAGAAAATTAGGAAGTCGTGGTTGGAGAAAGAGTTTTAGGTGTGTCAATATTGTTCAATCAAAAATGAGTTATTATGTAACCACTGCAATTTAATCTTTGGGTTATGAAAGGGGGCAGGATGACTTGGATCTAGACATTTCACTTTTTAATTTTGTCTGGATAAGATACATAATAGGTCCTTAGTTTTTTTAAAATGGGTAGGTAATATATTCATATGAATATATGTATAGAGATTTTTACAGACATACCCACTTATATACATGCATATATATATTTAAACACACACACACACACACACACACATACATACATATATATATATACAGTTTGAGCTATGATAATGATGATAAAATTTATTTTGTCAAGTAGGCTTTTTATCGTAAATGGCTCGATATCGTCGTGAACATAGAGTTGATAGGTTTAGTGCAAAGAATTATTCACCTTCGCTGAGCAGGTTCATGCCGACTTCGAAATTTTGTGAGAACACCGTTAAGATGCCTTCACATATCAGGAGTGGGTTCTTTGCTAAACCCATCCTGGATCAATGAAGGCATCATCGCGATGCCCTCAAAAAAATTCGAAGTCGGCATGAAACTGTTCAGCGAAGGTGAATAATATATATATGGATAGCACTGTGAATAATTTGACTGTCGTACTGACTGTATTATTACCAGTGTGTGTCCTAAAAGTTTACATTCACACACACACGGAATCACATATATATTCATATGCTATCCATATATATATATATATATATATACACAGCTCAAATAAAATTAGAGGAACACTTTTTAATACGAGTATAGCAAGCTTTTGGGATATTAATCTGGTCAGTTAAGTAGCAGAGGGGCTTGTTAATCAGTTTCAGCTGCTCTGTAGTTAATGAAATCAACAACAGGTGCTTCAGAGGTGCAACAATTGAAACACCCCCCAAAACAGGAATGAGTGAGGCCACTAATCCTTATTTTCCCCTCTCATCTCTTTTGGCTAGTCTTTTACTGACTGTATTTCTACTGCTGTAGTTTTTCATTTCTCTTGGATCAACATATCTGTTGCTATCATGGTGCGTTACCTGGACGCTACAGAGGTTGCAGAAGTAGTGCAACTCCTCCAGGATGGCACATCAATACTTGCCATTGCAAAAAGGTCTGCTGTGTCTCCCAACACAGTCTCAAGAGCATGGAGGATATTCCAGGAGACAGGTACTTATTCCAAGACAGCTGGACAGGGACGTAGAATATCCTTAAACCCGCAGCAGGATCGGAAACTGCGCCTTTGTGTAAGGAGGAACAGGATGAGTACTGCCAGAGCCTTACAAAATGAACTCCAGCAGGCCGCTTGTATTTTTTTGACTAAACAATAAAAAATAGGCTCCAGGAGGGTGGCATGAGGGCCCGACGTCCTGTAGGGAGCCCTGTGCTCACTGCCCAGTACCGTAGAGCTCGATTGGCATTTACCATAGATCACCAGAATTGGCAACTATGTAACTGGCGTCCTGAGCTCTTCACTGATGAGAGCAGGTTCAATCTGAGCACATGCGACAGACGTAAAAGGGTCTGAAGATGCAGTGGAGAACATTATGCTGCCTGCAATATCAGTTTGTTAGTGGGTCTGTGATAGTCTGTAGAGGCATATCCCTGAATAGACGCACACACCTCTACAGGTTAGATAATAGCACGGGATAAAATCCTTAGACCAATTGTCAGAACCTATGCTGTTGCAGTGGGACCTGGGTTCCTCCTGTCACGACAATGCCCGACCTCATGTGGCTAGAGTGTGCCAGCAGTTCCTGGAGGATGAAGGAATTGGTACCACTGACTGGCCCCCAAGTTCACCTGAATTAAACCCAATAGAACACCTCTGGGACATTATGTTTCGGTCCATCCGGTACCACAAAGTTGCCCCTCAGACTGTCCAGGATCTCAGTGATTCTCTAGTTCAAATCTGAGAGAAGATCTCCAGGACACTATACGTCGTCTACTTAGGAGCATGCTCCGATTTTGTTAGGCATGCATACAAGCCCGTAGGGGGTCACACAAACTACTGTGAACCATTTTGAGTTTCTAAATGACATTTTGGCGAAATGAACTTGTCTGCTGCTTAATGTCTTCACATTTATTTTTGGGATGTCTTTGATTTCCACCCTCTATAGGGTGATCACTTTCATTTCTATCAAACTATGTGGCATTATTTGTTACTAATACATCACCTACTTATTATCAGGAAAGATATTCAAGATCATATTTTCCCTGTTTAGATCTGATGTATTTTCGATGTGTTCCTCTAATTTTGTTGAGCATTATATATATATATATATATATATATATATATATATATATATAAATGAGATTATATATAGTTATAATCGACTCGAATACGTTCCTCGAAAACATTTGAACGGAGGAAAAATGGTTTTATAAAGAAAAAAGAAAGAGCTTAGGACATATAAGTCTGTCAAATGTGTTCGGACAGAAATCTGCACGAAGCCGAAAGAAAAAAGAAAAAAATCCGACACGAGTAACCATCTTACAAAAAGCGGTCAATTCATAGGTAGAGCGAACTTAATAGAACCTAATGGGCCAGACGAACCTACCTAGGTTTCTCCTAAAAGAATAGCTCATTAGATACTATTATATATATATTCGGTCGGGTTTCAATCCTGGGTTAGGAAGCGAACGGAGTCTAAGCCGTACTAATGAGCTTTAATACAGCGAAACAGATCTGTCTGCGGATGACTATAATATTTACGCTCTCACTCCCTGATTGAGCACTCTGGAAGAGTGGGAGGCTTTGTAAACAGTAGCTACCCCGGCATATACGCATCGCTCATTCGATAATGAATTTGAGCACACTAGCAATTGGGTGTGTTTATACGCGTTAAAAAGCCTGCCTTCTTCTGCCGGACGCTTGTGACCTAGGGGTAGAATCGCCGACTGACGCCGATTCGGTCGGGTTTCAATCCTGGCTTAGCAAGCGAACGGAGCCTACGCCGTACTGATGAGCTGTAATACAGTGAAAGAGATCTGTCTGCGGATGACCATAGTATACATATGTATATATATATATATATATATATATATATATATATATGTGTGTGTATATATATATATATATATATATATATGAGTGTGTGTGTGTGTGTGTGTAAAAAAGAGTAAGATAATTGTAATTGTTGTGACTTTCATTAAAGAATTATTGAATTATGATTGTCAAGAAAACTCTCCTCGGTAACATTTCATTAGGATAATTATATTGATGATATATTAGGCAACCAAGCATTAGTCTAAGGGAGAGGCTTTAAGCGGGGTCTACTTCTAAAAACTCATTGATATTAATTCTGAATATCACTGTTTGCGATTTTACTGATAACTATTCTAAATAAGTTGGGCCAACTTTGATTCAGAATGAAAAGAAAACCACTTTGAAACGTTATTGTGTCGGTCTTTCACATTTGGCCAAATTCGTTCATAGTTGCGGCATCGTGTTTGGAACACACGGGTTAGGGTTATTCAATAACTTGTTTAGGAGAATTTCCTATTTGATTTTTCTTCTTCAGCTTAATATAATCTAATAGCATACACATCCATACCTCTAGTTATATATATTTTCCTTTTGGGCAGATTTTCAGTCGTATTGTTTAGGGCAGGTGCCGGTATGAGCTTTCGTAAACCCTTATCGTCCTTAGAAAAATCAAGAGATTTTTTGATGTGTTAAGTGGTACTAAAATATGCAATGGTTTACTGGTAATTTATCATGAAAATATAAAGCCTAAGAAATCGGAAAAATTGCTTTATATTTTGGAATGGGAACAGGCCGCACTGTATTTCAAATAAAAAATATGTCTTTATATATTCTGTAATTTTCTCAAATACGTTTGAAATGAAAGAGGAGACGTGAAAAGAAAAACAGTTGCAATGTTATTTCTATTTCCTTCCCCTCTGAAGCTAAATAGAATTGACATTGTACTTCCTAGAGTTGTTCTTCCTCTTTAGGTTTGACTTTCTCTGACGCTTTAGATAACATTGATTCTCTTTAAAAATCCTTAAAGCTCAGAGAAAATTCAAGATCTTGACATAAGAGACAGGTATTTCCAAACAATCTCCATTCGTGTTCTATGACGAGTCTTTACCGATGTCTGAATTTTCATAAAAGATATCTTACGATTATATATATTGATCTGTCCGATAGATTACCTTACATCTGATGCACAGTTTATCAAATATATGCCGGTGGCTTTAATTATCTTCTTTTTTTATGTACCGTTTCCCTTCAGGTCGTAGGTGATCATGGCCTTCCACGTCTCCTTATCTCTGTTGGCTCAGTAAACTTTCTCCTGTTACCCCACCAAAACCTCGATCTACAGTCCACTTGTTCAAGTCTGTTACACACTGTCTTCGTCTGTCTCTCTTTCTCTCTATCTAACCTTTAAGTATCAGATTCTCCAATCCCTCCTTTCTCATTATATTTCCCAGGAACTACAGGAACTCTCTTTTCCTAATGATCAGCATAAGTTTCCTTCTCGTTTCCATCCTTTCTAAAACCTCATCATTGCTCACATACTCCGTCTATGATATCCGCAGCATCCTTCTGTAGAATCCCTTTTCAGATGCTTCAAGTTTTTTCATTCATCTTTGATGAGATTATCCACCCTTTACTGCCACATTGAAGAACAGACATCACATAGCTTTCCAGTACACTCCCTTTATTGTTTCTAGAAAAATTTTCTTGTCTCTCAATTCTCTACTCAACTTCTGGATTGCATTCTTGGCCATGCCAATTCGCCTTTGGATCTCGGTGTCACACTTTCCGTTTTCTGTTAGAACACTTAAATTTCTGCACCTTCTTTATTTTAGTGTCCTTATTCTGTAGTTGTCCTTTTGTGCGCCTTTTATTGTTGATTCCCACGCATTCGGTTTCTTGTAGTTTATTTAAAGTCCTTTCTTTCCGCTTTCTTTAGATACCTTCTGTAGGAGGTCTTGTGGTTTCTTGTCCATCTCTTCTATCAGCACTGTATCATATGCGTATCTTATATTTTTCAGATTACAGCCAGCGATGACGAATCCTGGCATGATTTCAATATAGTCTCGTTGTACAAGTTTAAATCCTGTAAAAAGAATATCCTTGACTTACACCACCTCCTATCTTTGTATATCTGCTGAATTCGTTTGCTTTAAAACTAAATGAAAAAATAAATAAAATTATAACTGTGGAGAATTTGGAAGAACTTAAATTAAGCTTTTTTTCTGATAAGATAAAAGCTAAGAAATTTTATAAATGTGTAACATGCATTCTCATCGACTCTGAAATGGAAAGCTAACGAATATTGTAAAAGTATATTAGTGCTCCCAACGTGTTGCAAAAGGTTGCGTTTTTCTCACGTGTCCTGAATAATATTCTCTTCATTGTCTTTATACCAAATTGGTCCTCTGTATCGAGTGGGCTTCACTTAATACCCGTTAATTGTCACGCGAGCATCCAAGCGTATTGAGGATTGACAATGTAAGAGGAAAAAGGCTAAGAGAACGTTTACCTTTATCAGGTATAACATTTGTTGATTTGATTGTGTATTCATTTAATTTTATCTATTTGATCTATATTTGTTTATAAAATCTGCAACAAAACCCTCTGTCGAAATAAGAGGACCAGGTTCATATGTATAATAAGATATAAAATATATTTTCTTTTGCTTTTTCATATAAAGACATCTTCCGTGACATGCCATGTGTTAAGAGGTTCTTTGGTCAGAGTTGTCAGCACCACACATCGAGGAGACCCCGATTTTACTCAACCGTACGCTTCAATGGTTGTTTCCAGACTCTTCAAAATCAATTTTAAAAAATTACCATTTAAGATGTTCTGTCAACTTCACGTCACTTCCGAGCCATTGACAGTTATCTTTCGGTACAAACTTAAATGTGAGACATGAAACACTAACCTCGCTAGACAAAATAAAAATCCAAATTCGAAATGTTTTCCCCTCTGCGCACCTGACTGGCCTTTTATGCGAAATACATTTCACTCAAATCTCAAAATATCTCACCGATCGTAAATACACTTCATTGTAAAAATTTCATGATTCTCAAAACGAATATTTGATAACTTTCCCGATAGATACATTCTCCAAAATCTTAAATGCAACATCAATTGCCATTATCTATCTCTTTGAATGTAATCCATCGTTTATTCTTTCTTTGACAATCGCTGTACTTTGGTTTTCTATCATTGTGACCCCTATGCGCAATCGTAGATGTCCTGCCTTACTTGGTGTGAAATTATTAAAAAATAAAAAATAAATAATAAAAAATAAATAATAAAAAATAAATAATAAATAATAAAAAATAAATAATAAAAAATAAAAAATAAATAATAAAAAATAAATAATAAATAATAAAAAATAAATAATAAATAATAAATAATAAATAATAAAAAATAAATAATAAATAATAAATAATAAAAAATAAATAATAAATACGGTATTTAATGAGAAAAGAAAGAATCTGATTTAAAAATCGTAGTAATATAACATTGGAAAACATAATAAAAAAGCAACGCTGTCATGTTTTTGTAAAGCAAGAGAAATAAAAGGACTCAAAGTAAAAAGAAACAAAAATAACGTACAAAAATCGTATTAAAATACAAATTCGTAAAATGACAATATAAAAAAAAAAAGATGAAACAAGGTCCATAGGATAAAATCGTTGGTTATTTCCAGTGACGTGAGCCAAAGAGATTGTGATTTTAATACATGGCTGCACTAGTATTGAACAAACAACTTGAGAGTTGAATTAAAGGAAGATAACTACATTGCATCCGAAAGTGGCATCTCACATGGAATGAGAACGATACACGTAGATATGTCAATAAAAATGAGGATAACAGCCCGAACAATGTAAATACTACTTCATCTCGGAAGTATAGATAAAAACTTTTGTTCATTTACATTAATCAAGAAACAATTTGTATACATTCGATAAAACAGTTATCAATTAGTGCTATATTTAAACTAAACAACAAGACTCTTGTTCAGTATTATTCCATCAGAAGAGAACATTAGTCAACTTACTCTCACCTAATTTGTTCCACTACACTTTATTTCTTGTAAAACCAAAATATACAAATCAGTAAAATCCTATTTGGCAATTCCATTACACCTCACTGAATCGAAGAGATGTAATACCTTTCGATGTTCTTGAATATCCACAAACTCTTTCTCCTCTCTTCCTTGAGGTTTATATGATGTTCTCTTAATGGAGATCTTGGTCACATTTCATATTCTTATGTGACAGCAAATCCTACTATCATACACAGGTTAGTCTTCTATTTCATTACGATGATATGACGAACAAATCACTTCTTTTCTTTCGAGGTCTTCTTCCATCACAGCCATACCCCTATACAATTCTGGGTCTTAATTTGTTAAAATGTACCATTAGGCATTTTCTTTTCGTCGATATAATGACCGTGTTATGTCATTTTGCATTATGAAATTATCTCTCTCGGGGTTTGCTACTATAGCACATCTTTTCATTTGCCGAGTTGGACATTGTTAATAGAAATGTTGTCTTCCCATTAACGCTGATGCCCATTAAATCTGTTTTCACATCGTCTCATGACTAAGCATTAAACCCTTTTACGAAACAGTCTATAATATCTCTTCTCAGGGAAAATGCCTTCACTCCCATTTTTACTGTCCGGACGTATCTTCCTGCAATCCCATTATTTGTGGATGATATGGTGGTGTTTTGTAATGGAAGCAGCCAATATACATCAACCTATTGCATAACTATTCATCACAAAATTCTGGTGTGTTGTCTGACAGCAATGTTTTAGTGACCACATTCCTAAAAATATCATTCTTATAATTTGTTTTATTGTCGTTATTTTCTCATTTTTAATTTTAATGACTTCAGTTAACTGTTTTATAAAGTTAAACTCTAGAGTTTTATGATCTGAATTTAATTAGAACTTAAATAATCCGAATTGTAGAGCTTTGTCTGTGTTCCCTCAAAAACGAATGCCTCTTTTTTAATATTTGAATAATTTTCTCCTGTTCCCATCAATCTTCTTGAAAGGTAAATTATTGGATAACATTCTTCTTAATTAACTTTTTTAGAAAAAAATTAACTTTGGATCTTGTGCAATGCCATCTTCCCCAATGTGGCAAATATGATATTGTATCGATCAAATTCACATTGCCTGTGTTTACTGTCAACCTGGGAATTTTTTAACTTAACAAATATTCTGTTTTTTTTTTATTCGTCTCTAGTGTTAGCAGCAAGGCAATTATCATTTTGATAAATAATTATATCTCTAATTTCGTCAGTTAACGCGTTTTGCATTATTCTTTAAAAAGATTGCACTTGGCGTTTTCACACTAAGTGGCATTCTCATCAATCTTAATAATCTTATGGTGGCTTTTATTGCAGTAATTTCTTTGAATTTATCTTCAGTCTGCATTTGACTATAGACAGAATTTAAATCGATTTTTGCAAAAGTTTTTTGTGGATAGTTTGTGGACAGCGGTTTCGATATTTTTAATAGGAAACGAATCCAAGTATATGTTTTTTTCATTTACCCTATTTTTAAATTTTCTCATATTCTGAAGTCTTCCGCAAAACTACAATGAGAGAGACGATTTTCTAAACGCAACTTAGATGTGGCACAAGGTAAACAGTACAAGACACAGTAGTGAAGATTGAACTTACTACCCAATTGTAATAATGCTGGCAAGACAAGCTTTTAACTATGCCACACATCGAGCTGCAACGGGAGCAGACCATTTACTGCCACCTGGAGGGACATGCTTCAGAATTGCCTCCTCTGTTATTTCCTTATCTTGCCTACCACGAATGGTTGAAGGTAAGTAGGTAATTTAAAGTATTCGGAATAGGAAGGGCTATTATTTTCATTTAATTGAATGCACGGTTTAAATCCTTTAACATTCTCGTATTTACTTTTACTCATTTTACAGTACTGATTAATTTCAACGTATCCATCTTTAGAACCTCTATTCCTTATAGTCCATGAATTTATTTAATACTCCACTTCTCTAATGGGAATAATTTCAAATCGGTCGCAATTTGCAAATGTTCAATTAAAGTAGCCTTAAATTCTTATAAAAAAAACCTTTATTTTTAATTTCGGCTTGCTCATTTGTTTCCATAAATTTCTTGGGACTAGAGTGACCTATCCACTTGCATTGGAAACGCCATTTAGTTTAATTTAATTTATTTCAAAAGAATTCTTTTAATTAGAATTTTGTATTAAAAATGTCATCAGTTATTTCTTCTATCTTCTCTATTTTGTTTTTAACTTAGCATACCGATTGAAACTAATTGTTCTTCCGTATTTGTGATTTTTCCAAACAGGGGCTCTTTTTTTTTGTCAGTTTATGCTCATGCTTACAGTATTTGCATTTCTCGCGTTTCTTTTTTTATACTGTATGTTTCAATATTGTGCTCAGTTGTGTCGGAAATTTACAGATGTAACGGGTCTCCTGATTGGCTGATTTAACCCGAACCTCGTTTTGAACTTTAGGCGGGCTTTACCAGAGGTTTTATGTTTTTTTTACACGATGGTTTTGTTGACTCCTTTTTTCAGCTAGCACGAACAGTATCGGACGTATTTGTGCCGCTCCGGATTTTTGTTCCAGCAGGGCCTAAATTGTCGCCCACTTGTCTCGCTATATCGAGACCATCTTACCAATTCTTTGTAATCTTTTAGGCTAATGCCACAACTTTGTAACAGAGAAAATCTCTTGTTACCCTTCTTACCTTAAAAAGGATACCCTATGGGCAAAGCCTTGCCTTCCTAGAGAAAAATTCTCTAAGCACTATCATCTTATACCAAGATAAGAAACTGTGAAAGAAGCTGACCCAGAAGAAAGTTCCTGTACGTCGCGGATCGCAGTTCCTTGTGTCTTTTTCATCCCACTCCTAGACGGAGGATACTATACCAAGCTAAGCAGAGAAAAGAGACTATACCAAGCTACACAGTAGCAGCAAAATTCAGCATATTTTTGCAAGACAAATTGTTTTTTCTATACTAGGTATGTCTTGTTATGTTTGATAATTTCCTTTCACTGCTTAAGCGCTAAGCTATGTGAATATATTTCTCACATAGCTTTTATTGCAAAAATATGTGCGTTACATATTTTATTGTAAATTTTTCCCTTCCAGAATTGTTATTTGTGTGATTTTTTTTGGTGCTTCTTGTCTGCTACATAAAAAAAAAAATTTTTTTTTCAAAATTTGTCGGAGAGGGGTTAGTTTGACTGGATAAGCCTTGACATTTCCTTATTTCTCTCTCTCTTCGCATGTTATCCTGGTTGAATGTCTAAATGGGACTGCATGGAGAATTTCTGACGAAATCATTCCCTTCGGCAATAGGTACAATTTTTTGAAGCCGGTTATTATTAGGGAGGATAAGCAAGTGTGCCCCCCCTTTAATCAAATTATTGAATCCTTGCCTGAATGTTCGTCGTTCTTAATCGACAGTGCCTTAAATCCGGTATATTCATATTCAGATACACTTGGCCCATTTTTTGAGGATTCCTCTGTTGAACGCGGAATTGAACTTTTCCTCTCTCTCGAGTCTATTGGAATCGACGAGAGTGAAACCTTATCTTCCTATGATGAAGAAAAAATTGGTGACATTTAGTGCTTATTAGTGTAACCTTTAGTACTTGTTAATATGACATTTAGTGCTAGTTAGTGTAACATTTAGTACTTGTTAATATGACATTTAGTGCTTGTTAATATAACATTTAGTGCTTGTTAATATAACATTTAGTGCTTGTTATGGTGACATTTAGTGCTTGTTAATATAACATTTAGTGCTTGTTAATATAACATTTAGTGCTTGTTAATATAACATTTAGTGCTTGTTATGGTGACATTTAGTGCTTGTTAGTGTAACATTTAGTACTTGTTAATATGACATTTAGTGCTTGTTAGTGTAACATTTAGTACTTGTTAATGTGACATTTAGTGCTTGTTATGATGACATTTAGTGCTTGTTAATATAACATTTAGTGCTTGTTAATATGGCATTTAGTGCTTGTTATGGTGACATTTGGTGCTTGTTAGTATGACATTTAGTGCTTGTTATGATGACATTTAGTGCTTGTTAATATAACATTTAGTGCTTGTTAATATGACATTTAGTGCTTGTTAATATAACATTTAGTGCTTGTTATGATGACATTTAGTGCTTGTTAATATAACATTTAGTGCTTGTTAATATAACATCTTTTGGCGTTCCCTCTCATGTCTATTCGGATAATGCTAAAACCTTTCTAGCATCCGGCATTATGTTGTCTGAAATTTTCGTTTCCGACGAATTCAGGGAACATTTTAGGTCCGCTTCCATTAGTCATCACACCATTCCCCTTTATTCCGCCTGGTATGGGGGCGCATGGGAGAGAATGATCAAAACCATGAAGCAATGCTTGAAAAAATTAATAGGTAGGAGGAAAATTCAGTATTTTGAATTTTTAACGATAATTTCTGACGTGCAGAAAGCGATCAACGATCGACCGCTGACTTATTTTACCGCTTCAGAAGGGGGCCTAGATATTTTAACCCCCAATCACTTTCTACAAACTGGCTACAATCCATGTTTGTTAATTAGTAACTATGGATCGGAAGATCTGTGCCCCGATCCCCCTAGTAGAATAAAGCTGGTGCAATTTTTGGAGTTAAGACATAAATATGTCGAAAAATTTAGGAAGATGTGGCACAATGATTATCTGTTGTCTCTGAGAGAGAGGGATACGAATTTGAAGGGAGATTGCCCTCTAAATGTGTCAGTTGGAGAAATTGTATTAATCAAATCTCCTAATAAGACTAGACCTTTTTGGAGTCTAGGTAAGGTGCTTAGACTCATTACCGGGAACGATGGTAAAGTTCGCTCGGCCTGTGGTTGAGGAACGGTTGCGAACAGGTTCATTCCTTAAAACATTTATTTCCCCTGGAATTGAAGGCAGACAGAAGCACATTTAGTTCCCCTTAATCTTATTCTATGAAAAAAAAAAAAGTAATGGATAACCATTACTTTTTTCGTTCTCCGTTGGCAGTGTGTCGGAAATTTACAGATGTAACGGGTCTCCTGATTGGCTGATTTAACCCGAACCTCGTTTTGAACTTTAGGCGGGCTTTACCAGAGGTTTTATGTTTTTTTTACACGATGGTTTTGTTGACTCCTTTTTTCAGCTAGCACGAACAGTATCGGACGTATTTGTGCCGCTCCGGATTTTTGTTCCAGCAGGGCCTAAATTGTCGCCCACTTGTCTCGCTATATCGAGACCATCTTACCAATTCTTTGTAATCTTTTAGGCTAATGCCACAACTTTGTAACAGAGAAAATCTCTTGTTACCCTTCTTACCTTAAAAAGGATACCCTATGGGCAAAGCCTTGCCTTCCTAGAGAAAAAATTCTCTAAGCACTATCATCTTATACCAAGATAAGAAACTGTGAAAGAAGCTGACCCAGAAGAAAGTTCCTGTACGTCGCGGATCGCAGTTCCTTGTGTCTTTTTCATCCCACTCCTAGACGGAGGATACTATACCAAGCTAAGCAGAGAAAAGAGACTATACCAAGCTACACAGTAGCAGCAAAATTCAGCATATTTTTGCAAGACAAATAAATTGTTTTTTCTATACCAGGTATGTCTTGTTATGTTTGATAATTTCCTTTCACTGCTTAAGCGCTAAGCTATGTGAATATATTTCTCACAGTTGATTTATGCTTTTTAACCAATTCCAGCTGTTGTATAATTTCCACAAATGCAGTTAGAGTCAAACTATTCAACCGTAATTGTTCCAGTATCTTATATTTATGAGATATATTAGCCATACTTTCAGTCAACTATAATTGAATCAATTCAACCTCTATAGTCAAATCTTGAGTTCCTGGCGTCTTAAACACTTATAATCTTCGAGTTTCTCTTAAATTGTGAAGATATTTTATCATTAATTTATCTTGTGTCTACCTAATGGACATACATTTGATTCTTTCCGCAATGACAAATTTTCATTTATGTCGTAAATTTCTTTTTATCATTTTTAAAATTACCACGAAAGTCAAATTCTTCAAGTAGTTGGAGTATGCCATAACGATTTCAGTTGAACTCATTGCATTCACTTACGCACAAATACCTTTGAGTAAGGTATCAAATCCATCTCTTCCCTCTACATCCATGTGTTAAATAGCAAAACAGGTTGGATTCTATAGCCTCGGATGGCAATCAGTCTATCGCAGAAATCAACCTACTGCGGGGAAAATCATATCTGGTTAGTCATGTCTCTTTCAAGCGTGTATTACGCATGACATTTAATTATATCAGCCAGTTAAGTGCCATATGTTATACACGCTTGGGCGATCATGTCTCGAAAGAGACATAACTGACTGGGCAGAAGATTATCCTGCAGTAGGTTGCCATTAGTTTCTGCGGTAGATTGGTGGCTAACCAAGGCTATAGAACCCAATCTGTCCTGTTATTTAACCCATAACTGGAGGGAAGAGATGGATTAATACCTTTCCCAAGGGTATTTGCGCGTAAGTGAATGCAATGAATTCAACTGGAATTCGAACTCGACTTCCCGAGTTCTCGTTCCGAGCCGATATCCACTGCACATCCTATTAATTATATCACATAACAGAAATGCTAGAAAGAATTCAGTTCTTTTATTTTCTCCACTTGCTTTGTTGCCTTTCAATTTTTTAACCCTTATCTAGGTTGCAAAACACCTTATCCAATCTTGAAAAATTCTTGCTCGTCCACGTGAACATCTTACGCCATGTTGTTGTATAGTGCTGTTTTAACATACGTTATTAGTAGTCACCATACACCCGTCTGAATCTTTTATACTATATGCTATTTCTCTCGTCCTATTAGCACAAACTGCCTCTTAACGTAACCCTCTATCTCGAATGGTCTCTGGACCTTGTATAGGGTAAACCATACTAAAAAAAAAAAAGAAACAATACGGCATATGCAAATAGGTAAAATCTTATTTGCCAATACCATTAGAAAATCAAAACTGTTTTGCTAAAACTTTCAAAAAAGATAGTATCCGGTATCTCTTTCTCAAAAAACTAGTCTTGTATCCAGAAAACGAAAAAATATTTGAGTTTTATATTGGCGGCAGATAAAAGAAGTTTTGAAATAAGGTGCTTAAGACCTATCTTCGCTCTATCTTCGTAACGCATGAAAGGTTTTGACTTGATTGTATACTAAGAAGTTAGAAAGAGCGCGTTTGTTGTGCTGGGCCAATTTTTCTGTTTACACAGCCTCCACCCGCGCACAAAAACGCTGTCAGTTCTCATCAAATGATTAGCGAGTCCGGACCAACGCAGTTACTAATCTTGTTTGATAAAACAGTCTGTCAGAAATGGGCACCAGTATTTCCATCAGACGGTTTCGAGCAGTTACTGAAGCGGGTTGCTTTCTTTGCATTACTTCAAGTTTACTTTCTCTATCAGAGACTCCGCAAACAATGAATACGCTGCGTGCATAAGCGTCGTTCCTTTTTCTTTTTTCAGGATCGATTGTAATTCCCGTACATCATCGTGGTATAGGTTGTGTAATAGACAGCGGCTTGGAATGAGAAAAATCCAACTCCCTCCCAGCTATGGGTTAAATAGTCGGACGTTTCTCTATTAAAAGAAAATAAATGTTCATACAACTCAATTGTATTTGAATGACCACCAAAATGTTGATAAGCCGCAATAAGGCAACCGATTACGCAATTACACGAGGTCATTTTAATCAGCCGAAATATCTCAGTTGGAAGAGCGTTAGACTGAAGATCTAAAATGTCCCTGGTTCATTCCCGGGTTTCAGGAGTGAGACTGCTTTTTCGGATGTGCGTTGTGGTGAAGTGGTTATCGGCTCAGAACAAGAAATCGTGGAGCCGAGTTCGAATTCCAGTTGAATTCATTGCATTCACTTACGCGCATATACCCCTGGGAAAGGTATTGATACGTCTATTCCTTCCAGTTATGGATTAAATAACATGATAGATTGGGTTCTATAGACTTGGCTTGTAAATAGTCTACCTCAGAAAGCAATGGCAACATCTTCTGCCCAGTCAGTCGTGTCTCTTCGAGACATGATAGTCAAAAAGCGTGTATCACGCATGGCACTTAACTGACTGACTGAATTTTAATTATTATTAATGTCAATGACTAAGAGAATAGCACAACATCAAAGTGACACAGAAGTACAAATATACGAAGTCTAATATACCCGCCTGGAATGCATACTTGGCCATGACCAATCAAGGATGGGCTTGAGCAGAATCTGAGTATTGAGAGACGGAAATTTCGCTAGGCAGAAAGAAGAGACTACTGCATTGTGATGTCTGTTCTTCAGTATGGAAGTGAATATTGGACTATACCATCAAAGATGAAGTAGAGACTTGAAGCAACCGAAATGTGGTTCTACAGAAGGATTCTGAGGACACCATAGACTGAATAGATGAGCAACAATATGTTTTTACGGATGATGGAAACGAAAATGAATGTAATACCTAACATCAGGAAAAGACAGCTGACGTTCCTGGAACATATAGTGAGGAACGATGGCTTGGAGAATCTGATACTCACAGGTCAGATAGAGGGAAAGAGAGACATAGAAAGTAACGCGTAATGTACATGATGGGCTTCAGCAAACAGATGACAGACTGGGGTTACCTCACCCAGAGGTAACAGGAGAAAGCATGTTAAGAGCCACTAGGGATAGGGAGATACTGAAGGCTCTGAATACCTACGTCCTGAATGGACACGACGCATAAAAAAAGAAGAAGAATATGGATATCAATCATTGATTGGCATGGCCAAGTATGCATTCCAGGCGGGTAATATTAGACTTCGTATATTTGTATTTCTGTGTCACTTTGTTGTTGTGCTATTCACCTTTTCTATTTGACATGCAAATAGCGATTCGCGGTCGTAGCATTGTGTTCTGTGGGAAAGAATCGACAATGAGAGATTATCTTTCCGAAACAATTCTCTCCCAATTTTACAAAATTGTTAGGACAGCGAAACTTTCTAGACCCTCGATTAACTTCTTCTACGTGCCTTGTCCCTTCAGAACGTAGGCGATCATGGCCTTCCAAGTCTCCCTATTCCTGGTGGCACTTAGCACACTTTCTCCTGTAACACCACGCAACATAAGTTCTGTCATCCACCTGCCCAGGCGCTTTAAATATGTTATCCGTTGCTTTCCTCTGTCTCTTTTTCCCTCTATCTGGCCTGTTAGTATCAGGTTCTCCAAACCCTCCTTCCTTATTGCATGTCCCTGGATCTTTAGTTGTCTCTTCCAGATGCTCAATATTAATTTCCTTTTTGTTTCCATTCTTTCCAAAACCTCATCATTGCTCACACACTCGGTCCATGATATTCGCTGCATCCTTTTGTAGAAACACATTTCAGCTGCTTCAAGTTTTCCCGTTAACTTTATTGATATTATCCAACATTCACTGCCATATTGAAGAACTGACATCACATAGCAACCCGGTAAACTCTTCTTTGTTTCTAGTGAAAGTTACCTGTGTCTTAATAATGCTCACATTCTCGGTCCACGATATCCGCTGCATCCTTCTGTAGAACCACATTTCAGCTGCTTCAATTTTTTCATTCATTATTGATGATATTGCGATGACGAAATTTTAAAATTCTGCAATAAAAACTGTAAATATTGAACCTTATAAACATAGGTAGTTATGGTTCTCCCTTATGAAATATTTTTTTTTAATTTTCATAAATCCTTGATGATGAGAGCGGAATAGGTTTCTGTCGTTTTACCTACATTTCGGCATTCATAGTTGTCTTTCGCATAGACTGACGTCTAGTCTAGAGGCTTATAAGCATATCCAGTTGAAACACCGGCGCGCAAATGACCTTCTTTATCTTCTTATTATTATTTGTGCCTTATCCTTTCATGACGAAAGCGATCATGGCCCTCTATATCTCCCTATCCCTTGTAGCTCCTAAAGCACCTTTTGTTATCTCGCTCAATACCCGCTCTACCATCCATCTGCTCAAGTCTATCATTTACATCACGCGTTGCTTTCCCTTGTCTTTTCTTCCATCTATCCGTCCCGGGAGCATTACATTCTCCAAGCACGCTTTCCTCATTACATATCCCAGACACTTTAGCTATGTTTCCATGAATTTCGTGCCCGTTCTCTCCAAAGCCTCGTCGTTGCTCACATGCTCTGTCCATGGTATCCTCAACATCATTCAGTGTAACCACATTTCAGTTGCTTCAAGTTTTATTTTCGTCTTTGATGGGATTGTTCAGCATTCACTGCCACACTGACGAATAGACATCACATACCAATCCATTACTCTCCTCTTTCATTATTCTCCAGCAAAATTTTCTCGTCCCTCAAGACTATTGAACTTCTAAAACTCAACCTTGTCTATGCCAATCCACCTTCGTATCTCAGTGTTGCATTTCTTATCCTCTGTTAGGTCACTACTTTTTTTTAAATAATTTCACCCCAAGCAAGGCATTTCACTGCCGCTGTTGCACAGGGGGTTACATAAGGGAAAGTGATGAGAAAGAGTGGTTAGGGGGTTACATAGGGGAAAGTGATGAGAAAGAGTGGTTAGGGGGTTACACAGGGGAAAGTCATGAGAAAGAGTCGTTGGGGGGTTCCATAGGTGAAAGTGATGAGAAAGAGTGTTTGGAGGTTACATAGGGGAAAGTGATGAGAAAGAGTGGTTAGAGGCTTACATAGGAAAAATGATGTGAAAGAGTGGTTAGGGGGTTACATAGGGGAAAGTGATGAGAAAGCGTAGTTAGATATAGACAATGTCAGAAGGAGAGTGATAGACGGGTAAGGATAACGAGGATGAGGGTTGCGTAGATGGGAAGAGTGTTTGAGAGAATGGGTGCGAGTTAGTGTGTTAGGAGGTGTCTATTGACCTTACATTTAAACTCCTTTAAGCTGTCGGGAAGCAAGTATACGGAAGGGAATTCCACAGGCGGGAAGTGCGAGAAAAGAGGCTGTTGGAGTAGAAATTGCGGTTGCATCTTATCTGCGTCACTGTAAAAGGGTGGGACCTAGTTGATAATCTAGTATCTCGTGCAAATTCATACCTAGGAGATACCAGTGATCTCAAATATTTAGATTTATGTACCTGCTTGATTTTAATACCCACGACGTGCAGTTTACATTTTGGGCTCCTCTTTTTAATGATTACTATGCATTCAGTTTTTTTTTTTAGTTTATATGTAGTCTTTTTTATTTTTATTTCTATAACTACCTTCTGTAGGAGATCGTGTCATTTACTTTCCGTGTCTGCTATCAGCACTGTATCATCTGCGTATATTGTTCAGACTGCGGCCGGTGATTACGAATCCTGTCAGGACTTATAGCGTTCTAAAAATTGTCTCATTGAATAGATCTGGTGAGAAGACACATCATTGTCTTACACCTCTTTCTATCACAGAAGTTACACAAAGTCACACACAGTCAATACGTAGCTGGAAGACTGCTTAGTAATATCAGCTGCTGTAAACTTGGATGTGTGGGTGGCTTTGTTGATAATTGCTCTGAGTTGAAAATAGGAGAATCGAGTTCAAATTCAGGTCCAATGTGTTATATTTACTTACGTGCAAATAACCTTGGGGAAAGCTATGAATCTCTTTCCCACACAACTATTGGTTAATTAGTAGAACTTGTATAAATCAATCATTATTATGGCTAAACATATTCTTACAATCTATAATTATTATTTTAAAATAAACTTCAAAATGTTGATAAACACTTAAATTATCAATCAAACAATCAATCTATTCAATGATCGAATCTTTTACTTACTCTGCCTTTTAAACTAGAGATGGGATGGTGAACAAATAGCCTAAAGCTTTTATGAAGAGCAGTCTAGCGAAGAGACGGTTAGAATATGAAATTCACCTCGGTAATTTAACTTTTCTGAGCCGATATCCATTCTGCTACACACATGATTTTACCCTATATTTTCCCTCGAGATAAAAATCTACTGTGCCACGAGATATGCTAGGATCTGATGAAAATAAAACATTGACATATTTGTCCCATAAATACTATCATTAAGAGGCTAGAAAAAATAACTAAATAGACGCTGGTATTTTTCAATATCTATTTTTGCTAAGAAGTATTTTAATTTCGTCAAATGAGCTGACATTTCTGAACTAAGCATTAGTAGTGAGTAACGCAGAATGAATTGAAACTCCATAAATTGCTTCACTTCCTAAAAGTCAGACTGCTGTGATGTGGGGTCTGGACAGACACAGAACATGACAAAGTCAGTAGTGATAGCATTATTCAATACTCAGCTAGACAAGCCAGTGCAGTTTTATTATCTCTCTACTAAAGACAGTTACCCAGGACTACTTATCATAAATAAGTCAGTCCATGCATGATATTAAAGAGGGTAATTGGCCCTTACCACAACATAGATAAAATGCAGAACAGGAGCTTGCTGTTGAACGAACGACATTTAAACCTTATACTTTCACTGACATTACGTCTGGAGTTTGAAATCGGAGATCTGAGTTGAATTTCAATTTGAATTCTTTGCATTCACTTACGCGCAAATACCCTTGGGAAAGGTATTAATCCGCCTCTTATCGCACAAGCTATGGGTTTAATAACAAGACAGATTAGGTTCTAGAGCCTTTGCTGGCAACCAGTCTACCGTAGAAAGTAACGGCAGCTTGCTGCAGGGAAAATTCTCTTTCAAGACATAATCACCCAAGCATGTATCACGTATGGCACTTAATTGACTGACTGATATTACTTGTATGCCCGATTTTTATTTGTTGACTCCTTAACCCATTTTAACCCAGTGTCCTCAGGTTTTAGAACATTAAATTCATTTACAAATCACAAGAATTTTTCTTCCAACCGGGCAATATTTGGAAGGCAATTTTATTGATGAATCAATATGTCCTCACTACCTATATATAAGAATTGTTTTATGTAATGATTTATACCCATTGTTTTTTTACAGTTTTTAATGCTGTTCTCAAATGAGGACACAAGATTAAAATGGGTTAAGCTGACCCTCAAATGCAATAATTGTTGTCAATATAGTCCCTACATCCAAACATAGCAGATAATTTCAAGCTTTAATTATAGAAACAACAGAAAAAATCATGCAAACACCTATTGTTTGTAGTAGAACCAATCTAACTTTCTGAATATTTAAGTTATTAATTTCGTTATAAATATTTTCCCCATAACTTAACCGTATATTTTAGTAGATATACATATCTCAGTAGACGTCCTGTTTTTCAACACTATGAATTACATCCCTCGGTCTTTCCAGTGAAAAATTATGATAAAGAATATTTATTCTTCCCAAACGTACTGGCCGTTAGAGTTAATTCATAATGTGTAAAAATCAGCACGTCTACTCGAAGACAAATATAAAATGTAACGTTTAAGTATCATGAAATAAAAATGAATTAATTTTTTTAAATCATTAATTAATAATATATATGTATATAATGTTTCATTGGAAACAACCGAAAACAAAGATTTTATTTCAAGCATTCTATAATGTTTTCTTTTTTGCTGTAGATAAAGAATGCAAAAATATTCTGCAATTAATTTTCCAAGCGCTTTCAACTACTTCTGTGGTAATTCTCTTTTATGTCTCAGCTGTTGTTATTTTATCTTTAACAACAAAGTAAACATAACACCCTTGTGAATGACCATAGAAGTGTCTGAGAGCGTTTGGAAATTTATTTACAGAATATCTTTACATACCTTATCTCCAGTAAAATAGAAACATGTTTGAATTCTGTAAAAAAAAAAACAATATTCTATATCGTTCGTTTCCAATGAAACATGCTTACAAGAAAGTTTGCTACCCACATATATATATATATATATATATATATATATATATATATTTATTTAATTGGAGTAGATAGACTTAACTATCGCCCAGCTCACACTCCACCCACGTCTTTTGAACAGGTGAAGAGGCTCATCCCTTGTTTCCTGTTTAGGATGTGGTTCCCGGCTTTCTCTTTTCCAATCATTTTACTCTTAAGTAGCCCCATGCGCATCAGTGGCGTCACCGCCTTGCTTGGGTGATATGATTAGAAAATATATATATATATATATATATATATATATATACATCTTCTAGTTCAGCACTGATATACTGGAAAAATATATGAAGATCTGACTCATACCTTGTAACGAAAATAGTGTATATGAAACGGAACAATTTTGGATGTTGTTGTGGGATCTCCACTTTGTATATGATAGTGAACTCGACTGAATGTACATCTATTCCTGCCTTAGCGAGAACAGCACTTGGTAGTGGAGGGTTGAGAGCAAATGTCGAGATCCGTCAGAGGTATCGGAGTGTACCGGAACTGGTACATAAGTTACCGACAGATACCGAAGTTACCCAGAGACTACCTCATCAGAAGTCAGACTAGCTCTGAGATTCACTCAGCTAGAATAATATACACGTATATACTATTTCCAACGACGTCAATTCAAGACTTGTAAATATTTATTTCTTACTAATAGTATTCTTGGATTTACTGACCTGCGTTCAAGTTTGTATATTACGTTCAATATAACCTACTTTTCTATCTCAATATCTGTTTTTGTTGTTCATTATTTTGTGCGTTTCCACACCCGGAATCCACAACAGATGTGAATGCCGCATTTTTTAAATAATCCGTCTATCTTCATTTTTGTGTCTCCAGTTTGTAATTTTCATGTTGGGTTGTTCTATTTACTGACTACCATACATTGTCTTTTTACAACTGATATTTAGTCGTTCCTTTTCGATTTCCTTTACTACCTTCTTGGTACAGTGAGTTTCGTTCTGTGTTTGCTACTAACATTGTGTCATCTATATATCTTATGTTGGTAAGATTGTGGCTGCCAATAATTAATATTTGTAGAACTCTCAGAATTGCTCACTGTTAGTCCTGGAAAGTTCTAACGAGAAATTCTATACTAATCTAAGGCCCACTTTCAATTTTTGTGTAATTCATTTTCTTTCTATCGTTTATGCAGGCAGTTTGTTTTCAGTATAAGTTCTAGATTATCCTACCAAAATAAATAAAGTTTACGTGGGAGCTTCGACAGTTTTGCAATATCAAATGCTTTTCATAATCTATAAACATAGGTATATGTCATGTTTAATTTGTATTGTTTTTTTAAAATATCACTAGAATATTTGAGCAAAAGGCTACAAGCAAGAAAGATCCTATGTATCGCAGGATTCCTCAATGTATATTTTCGTATATAAGAATGCTGCAATCAGTGGCCTCTGTTCAGTAGAACAAATCTCCATGAGTAGCTTGTTGGATATCGCTCAATGCAACAGCAAATACTTCCTTAATTTAGTTAATTCGATAAAACAACTTGAGAATGAAACGGCTTAACGAAACAAATACACTATTAATAAACTGCTTGACTAATTTACAGAAAATTGTTTGAATATTTGTAGCTCAGTCTGTCCTTTCTATAACTGAAACAATAACCCCTCGTTTATACGGATTTTCTAGGTGTAGCTTAGATGTGACACAAGGCCGAAATTATGGGATAACCAGTAAAGATCTAAGTGCTTCAGCAAGACGAGACTTCAAACTATAATACTATTTATGTTCCTTATGGAAAATATTTAATAAAACATAAGATTCTCTAAAGCATTGACTCATATATAGATTTTAATTCTGCACTTGAATTACGTTTAATACTATAGTATATGTCTGTAGCTACTTTTACTTTGTGTATCATTCATTGAATTTTATGGGATACTGTTTAGAGTTTATGATAAATATGAGGATAATATTAGAGCGGTCGGAAATTAATTCTGTATTCTAGCCCTATGAATTAAGACTCAACCAACGAAGGTACAACCAACGTTGAATAATAGGAAATTGCTTCTAGCCGTAGTGTATCTCTTCTTCTGTTCAATAGTGTTTGACTTAATAAGACGTTTTAGAGTTGAAGAGGTGTTTTATGTTCTTCATGAAGTGTCGCTTGGGAACTAAAGACAACGTTCCACCATCGGAAGCAGTTTGTCAACGAGCAATGATAGACTTTCATTTTCATGAACAGAAAATCATAAAATGAGAAACTGTGCTAATATTAAACCCAGTCATACAGAGTTCTTTTTTATGCGTTTATTGGTATAAGAAGCGTTTCGTACATTATAAGCGAGTAGAACGTAAAAGGACTAACATTTCAGATGCTTATTAGCAGACTTTTGATCGTGCAAGCGAAGTGTTATGTCGTTTTTATAATGGATAGCGGCCTTGATCATAAAATCAAAACCTCGAGTTCAAATTCTACCCGAATTGTTTACTTGAGCTTAAAATATTTTGTGAAAAGACTGCAAAAACCAAGTAATTATTCTCTGAAGCTATGGATTGTATATTAAATTTATTGTGAAACTCGAATAACATAAAAATATAACAGAACATGTATTCTGCTTCGTTTATATTACGTACTTTCAAATATCCTTATGTTCTTTTGAAGTTAGGATGAACATGAGAATAATTATTAAAATAATCTTTAGCAAATAGTTGTAATTTTAAGATAACGATTTATATATTTACGAGTCAAAATTATATTGGTTTTAGTCAGTTTATACCGGGATAGAGGTTTAGTGTTTTGTTTTTTAATTTTAAGGATGTTATTCCCTTCTAAGAAGCACTGATTATTGCATGTTACTCACCAGGCTATGGATACATAAACGCACATCTCACAATATCCGGCCATTTTATATTCCACTGAGCTGATGTTTAAGTACGTCGTTGTGAGGGTAAATATCACCTTGCTATAATTTATTCTGTTAAAGATTCGGTAGCGTCTTTTCTGTTTCCCTGTGCCTGTTTTCTACGGCAGGTGTAGCGTTCATTGAAAACAATGCGAAGTTTTACTTACACCCATGTGCAAATTAAATTAAAAAAAAAGACGAATAATATATTTCTAGGAACTTTCACAGTTTCATTGATCACGTATACGTCGTCTCTTTCGTTGTTTTTCGCGTCCGACCGCATTTTCTTTTACGTTTTTGACTGATGAATCCAGTTTGTTTGTTCGCCTTGACAGTTTAATGGCAGGCACCAAAATAACCGCAATATGTCTGTAAGGCTTGCAAGTGTGTACGTGCAGCGTTGTAATTTTCGTACGCTTCCTTAGAGTAATATTTATCACAGACAATGGCGGTAAGACAACTAATCGACGGTCGAAACAATAGTATCTAGCATGATCAAAATCTGATGCAATCACAGATGACACAATATTCTTGAATGCCAAACAAATTTCATCATACACCACAAAAATAGATTAATGCTACTGTACATCAATACAAATAACCTCATCTGAGAAAAAATAGAAATCGATTACACCCTGTCACTCCAGTAGGTCTAAAACTGACCGTATGTTAAAAGAAATTAAAGTATTTCATTAATTAACTGCATTAGTTTCTTTTTTTTTTTATCATACAGTCAGTTTTAGACCCCCTGAAGTGAAAGGGTGTCATTTTTTTTTCTTCATATGAGTTCATTTGCTGTGGTTTAAATTAGCATTAATCTATTTTTGGGGTGTACGATGAATTCAGTTTGGCCTTCATATATATTGCGTCGTCTACGATTGGATCAGGGTTTTATCATGCCAAATACTATTGTCTCAACCGTTTATTAGTTGTTTTACGGCCATTGTCTGTGATGAACGTTACTCCAAGGAAACGTAGAAAAATCATAACGCTCCACGAACAGACTGGCAATCCTTACAGAGAGATTGCGGATATTGTTGGTGCCACCTTTTTCAACTGTCAGTCCTCTCTTCAAGGTGAGAAAACAAACTCGATCCATCAGTTCAAAACGTAAAGGAAAATGCGAATGGAAAAGAAAACAACGCCAGGAGACGACGTACACGTGATCAGGGAACTTGTGAAAGATCAAAGAATTACATTATTCACTTTATTTAAATTAATTTTCAGAAGAGTGCATGTATAGACTCTCATGCATCTTATACGCATGTTAAACGAAAATCGTTTTTAAACAACGTTTCTTTACATCTATCTATATTCCTAGATAAAGTATTGTAACTATTTTCAATCGTTCGAACTGTTACTCTTATTTGTATTGACACAATCCCGATGTACTTGCCGTTGTACGATCAGACTTTCTTCAGGTGATATACATCGGTATTTTGAACCAAAACTTTATTTAGTCAAGGGGGCTAGATTATTTTGATTCCACATGCCATGCATTTGGATATATTTATTTTATTGAATTTTACTTAATTTCTCGATATCTGTAGGCAAGACACGGGGAATTAGATCATTCTATCCAACGTGGACAAAATAAAGTGTTCTGTTCGAAATTACACCGTATATCACCTGAAGAAGACCGGACCGTACAACGACCGAAACGTCGTTAATACGGCAATAAAGATGAGGCTAGCAGTCCGAATGATCTAAATAGCATATAGCATAATGAATAAGACATTGGACTTTTGTTTTAACCCATCATAATGATATTTTGGACATAATTTAGAAATTCATATTTATTGTCCCTAATGTTAGAAGGTTGTATTGGGCCTGACTTCCATAGACGAAAAGTGAGCTTGCTTCGAAAATCAGTCTTCTATATCCTGAGATTGAACCCCATCAAGATATAACTGTTTCACTCACTGGATAACAGGTTACCTGTTTTTTGATTTTATCGAATCTTACTTTGTCATTTCTATATCTTTTGTTTTTTTACTCTAATAATTTATTCATCTTTATATGTTTCCTTCGTATTTTCCATTTTGTTTTTTATTATTATTTATTGATCCTCTTTGTAAATTCTTCTCTTGGTGCCATCTTTATCTTCTCGTTTAAAATAGATTTAAAGAAAAAAACAGTTATCCTGGCGCGTTTCTTTGAAGAGTAATCTGAGAAAAATTATATTTAATTTCATGTACACAGGTTTAGATACGAACATAGCCAAAATTTATAAAAGAGGGAGAATTCCTAGATAATGTATATAAGATATATGTCCTGAAGCTTTAATGATCAAGCAAAATCGATCTTGTTCTCTCTCTCTCTCTCTCTCTCTCTCTTTTTTTCTTTCCTCGGTATTTTTCCTTTTCTTTTACTTTCAAAAGAACTTCAATATAATACGAAGGATTTCATTGCTTACAATATTCTATATCTACAGCAAAAACCATCGAATCTTTCCGTGTTCCTAGCAAATATAACGTCGATCAAATCCTTCTGAAGGTGATTCGTTCAGTCATTTGCTAATATAATGGTGTTATTCTCCATCGGAGACCTGCATTTAGCTCTGGTCCATACGAAATTAGGTGTAATAAATGTATGTCTTGCTTTTCGAAAACGATAGATATCTTTTTCTCGATATTGTAAGACCTTGAGCTGTTCACCTTACGAAGAGCTATACCAACGCGAATTTTCCGGACAAACCTGTCATCCTATTAGGGATTGATTCTAAAGAAACTTCCAGTTTTTTTGCATAGAATTGCGTGTCAGTCTTAGTAAATATCATTTTAAACGCGCTATAGATAGAATATACCATTTATTTGTTCTTAACTTTCTCAGATCTATTTCAGTAGATAATATATATGTTATAACAACATCAGTAATGATTATCGAACGCAGTCTCCTATCCCACAAGGGAATGCTAGATTTAATACGGATCCAGCAGGTGGTTAAATAAATGATTTATGTACTATGGTGCTCTTCTACGAGGAATGGACTCTTCCTCTTAATATATTTGATTACCTGCGTGACTTCCGGAACGTAGTTAAGGACACAGTTAAGTGCACAGTCAAAGCCAGCTACTACTCAGTCAATAAGCAGTGTAACTGTCCCGATCAGACTTAATTATTTCTCTTTACTGATATTTAACACTTACTTTGTACATATATTTTTGTTACACTAATACACTCTTTTGAACCTATCTTCTGTTTTGCTGTGTCTTACTTCCGGTATGACCAGTCATTACAACTTTGCAGCAAAGTTTCCCCACAGCAGTACCACAATATTATGTTTACTTGTGTTCTGTCGACTTCTCAGCGTCCAGCCTCATAATGTTTTTTACCCAGTGGAACATGGTGTCAGAGAGGGATATATGTAAGGGGAGAATTTTTTTTCCAGAAAAACAGGAACAATTCGAAAAGATGTTCAATTCAATACGCTAGAGCTCTTTAGCAAATATGTCGCAGAATTTTCAACCCTTTCGAGAAACGTCAAAACTCTGGGAAGAAGATAACAGAACTCAAGTATCTACATTAATATATTGCACGGAAAGCAAAATCTAAAATATATTTCGGACATTTTCTTTTCCATGACGAGAAGAAGTATATAAATACGACCTAGCTTTATAAAAATGCAATACCTACTTCATAACTAAAACAAATAAAATTTTACCCTTTCATGAATTATATCTTCGTGTTCAATTAGCAGGAGAACCAGTGGGAAACTATTATGGAGAAACACACCCATTCCTCAGATAATGGACTCTCCCTCCTATATTAATAAGAGTTAACAGGAAGTTAACGGGAGAATTTCTTGAAATTCTTGGGAAGTTCATAGGATTTCTCAGAAGTTCTAGAGTTCTTTAGAGTTCTAGTAGAGTTTAGTAGAACTACTAGGCAGTTGATAGTAGTCGGCATTAGTTGAATATTAAGGAGTAAGCTTTCAGTGAAAGATTACCAAGTTCCTAAATTTTGGGTACGTTAAGTCGATTAGCAACCGACATAACACGATTATAACTTTCAGTGCGAAAACTACTCCATAACAAAACTTTATTTGCGCATTGCACAAATTAGAAGGAGCATGTGAGTTTTCAAAGAAAATTATAAAGTCTGAGACACGAGAAAGTTACAGAAATTGCCAGAAGCAGTGAGCAAATAAAATTTAAAATGGAAGAAATCCACGAGTAAAATGTAGACGAACTAACGACACAGATAAAACTACAAGATAGCTATTTAAAAGAACATGTGATGACTACAATAATTGCCGAAAAATGTAATAAAATACACAAATTTTAAAAATGTCCATCGAAAAAGGGAACACAGTAAGAAATGGTGTCAGTCTTAGTAAATATCATCGTAAAGGTGCGATAGATATAATATAATATTTGTTTGTTCTTAACTTTCTCAAATCCATTTCAGTAGATAATATATATGTTATAACAACATCAGTAATGATTATCGAAATCAGTTCCTATCCCACAAGGGAATGATGAATTCAAGACAGACCTAGCAGGTGGTTTAAATAAATGATTTGTTATGTGTTATGGTGCTCTTCTACGAGGAATGGACTCTTCCTCTTACTATATTTGATTATCTGCGTGACTTCAGAACGTAGTTAAGGACACAGTCAAGTGCGCAGTCAAAGCAAGCTACTAGTCAGTCAATAAGCAATGTAACTGTACCATTCAGACTTACTTATTTCTCTTTACTGATGATTAACACTTACTTTGTACATATATTTTTGTTACACTAATACACTGTTTTGAAACTACCTTCTGTTTTCTGTTAAAAATGTCCATCGAAAGTGGAACACAGCAAGAAATGCGGGAACATGAATCATCTCGCTTGTTGCCTGAAGAACGAAAACTAATATGATACAGACAGTAAATGCGGAAAATAAATATTTCCTAAGAGAGCTGACAGAAAGAAATGTAAAGGACTTGTGGTATAAAAATGTAACAGTTTGTAAAAGACTGATGAAATTTAAAATTGATAAAGGCACCGATGTCTACATTATATCAACCGAAGCTTACTATATTCTGAAAGAAGAACTTATACTAAAACCAGTAAATGGCATCTTCACACATCCTAGAGGAATTGTCCAATGTATCGGAAAACTTAACACTATTACAGAAGAAGGTAAGGGCAAATATTATTTGGTAATATAGGTCACTGAATGTGTAAAGGGAGATAGTTAGAATCATTACATTGAATCAATAACTAAATCCACTGCTAGGAAGGCTGGGTCACTGTGTCGGGCCAGTAAGTTTATTTTTCGCCTGACTCCATCTTTCACATGTACAAATCAACCATGCGACCGTGCATGTAATACTATTGTCATATCTGGTCAGGCGCCTCTGCTGTTGGTCTAAGTGTTCTCCAGGGGCTCCAAAGGAGAAACTATAATGTGATTGGTCCCGACCTGGCAACTCGACTCCAGCCTTTTTCTCATCAGGGGTAATTGGCTTCCCTCTATCTCTTCTAATAATATTTTCATGGCTGCTACTCTTACGAACTTAGGTCACTCATGCCTCACAAGAATTTACTCGTACAAGCAGACTGGCAACAAGGTTCCACCCTTTTGCAGGTAAATCAACGAAATGCAGGCGACTATTCTACTCCTTCCACTTCTTTTCTCGCACTTCCCGCCTTTGGAACTCCCTTCCATATACTTGCTTTCCTGACGGCTATAACCTCCAGGAATTTATATTCAATGTCAATTTCCATCTCTTATCCACTTGACTCCAGTCCTTTCTACATCTCCCCGTGTATCTTGTTCTTTTCCTTTCTCTCTACCTTTGTAACTGTCTTCACACCTGTGTTCGTATCCTTCTCTTGCCCTTTCTCTGACACTCTCTCTAGCTGGTTCTTCTTTGTCTTCACTCTCCTCCTGCCTAAAACCTTAACTCACTTATGTAGCCCCCTGCACATCAGTGGCTGTATCGTCTTGCTTGGGGTGAAATGAATAAAAAATGAATTTAGTGAAACGTTTAGACAATATAGAACAAGGCACTTCATTTGACGAAGTTGGGTGTATCAACGAAAACATTCTGAAAAAAACTGTTCACCCTACCCTGTGACAATAGCTAAGAGATTCCCATATCTTATTCTTTTTTAAAAAGTTTAATGAAGACTTGATTTGTCTGGAAAACGAGGGAATTACCGAAAGGTTTACAGAAATAATCGGAATTTATACTGACCATTTCTTGTTCATTTCTTTCTCTATTGTGACCTGTATCGATGATCTTAAGGTCACATGGTTCAGTGGTAGGTGGAGTTCTTTCTGGTCTGGATAGAATATGAAGACATCACCTGCGTATCTAAGCCATACAGCTGGCTTTAATTGTATGAATTCTAATGCCATTCCTCAAATATTCAAGGTATAAGTTAGCCATTGTAGGTAGAAATAATCGATTAATGTGCACCTATAGCAACCCGAATAAAATGAAATGCAATAGTTCGAATATATGTAAATTTAAAGAAACAACGTCTAGCAGCGATTAGAAAACTTTACACGTTACCAAAATTCGATATTTTGCCTACACTAAATGGAGTTAATTTTATTCTAAAGTGGAAGCTACCAGTGCATTTTATTAAAATGAAAGAAATTTATTTACCCGAGAATTTAGAAACGAACTTTTCAAGTTTCATAAACGAAATCTGGAATCAGACCCCATCCCCTAAAGTGGGTTCTATTACGCATTAAATCTACAGAAATGTAACCCACAAGATCCTCACTCATTCTGAGTTGATTTGTTTAAAAATGAACTGCAAATCAGATACCAAACTCAAACAAGGGCAGAACATTAAATATCTGCCACGTATTTTAACAGAGGTTGTAAGATGTAACACTAAAACCTGCAAGCGCTCTAGCCAAAGAAACATTCTAAAAACTAAGCAGAGTACTAAAAAATAGAACTGTTTCCGAATTGTGTTGTTTGTGTACAGATCCGTTGATTCAGGCAGTAATATCCAATTATGGGGAAATCCGCCCACTAAGGGAAAATAATAAAATATGCTTCCATCCAATCCAATCAAACCAGATAGATGTGGTGAGTTTGTTCGCCAAGGTAAACACAGAGAAGGCATTATCAGTAGTCAGAGTTAGAACTAAGATAATGTGCTACTACACCAATAGATAACCTTATAGAGATACTGATTTTCGGTACACAAAAAAAGACACTTCAGAATGGAATCAGACATATATCGTCAAGATGAAGGCTTAGCAATGTATTCGCCATTACCACTAACAATGGCTATTTTATATCTGGAATATTTGAGGAATGGCATTAGAATTCATATAATTAAAGCCAGCTGTATGGCTTATATACACAGGTGATGTCTTCATATTCTATCCAGACCAGAAATAACTCCACCTACCACTGAACCATGTGACCTTAATAAGATCATCGATACAGATCACAATGGAGAAAGGAATGAAAAAGAAATGGTCAGTATAAATTTTATCCGAATTTGTACAGAAATATATGTTGGGTTTTTAAAAATTCGGATGAAATATTTAGAATATTATTTCGCTAGACCTAACTTTTCACCGTATTTTAAAATTCCTGTTATGAGTTTTAACATTCCGGCTGTCGGTTCAAAATAAAGCGTTAGAAAAAAGGTTCATCTACAATGTATGACGATATGAAAAGGATGAAATTATGGTAGCACAATCTGCCGATCTTTCTAATATATATATATATATATATATATATATGTGTGTGTGTGTGTGCACTGGTATATATATCTATATATATATACATGAATATATATATGGTGATAACTATATATATATACATTAGTATATATATATATACATATATACTAGTAAAATAGTTGCTGGTAGGACATTCAGAGCTAACAATGAGTCAAAGAAAAGAGCACAAACCACTTACATGGTACCTAAGTTTCGACTACACACACACACACACACACACACATATATATATATATATATATAAATATATATATATAAAGTGAATTAATAAATAAATGTACATATTAGGGTAAACTGAGGCATGATATTATTATTCAGGTGTTTATTAACACCTGAATAATAATATCAGTGGTAACAGTAGTATAAACAGAGCTATATATATTATCACACATTGTCCTACGTCTTAGAGTTTCAGGCGTTATGCAGTCATAATTTACATATTACAAACTGACAGTTTAATTATATATTGAATTTAAATTCACTCGCTTTTTTTTTAGAGTTAAATCTTATAAATTTAGGTCACTGCTTTTTAATAACAATGTTAAAAAATTAGATACAATAAGACTACATGTAGATAAAAAATTAACATTATACTTTTATAGTAAAATCATATCAAAATGCAGGAAAATTAAATGAAAGTGACGTAATTCATAATTATTAAGAGTAATATTTGTGGGAGAAAGAAAGAAAGAAAGAAATAAAGAACGAAATAAAGAAAGAAAGAAAGAAAGAAAGAAAGAACGAACTAAATAAATAAATAAATAAATAAATAAAGAAAGAAAGAAAGAAAGAAAGAGGGAAATAAGAGAGTGAAGAAGAAAAAAGCAGACATAGAAGAATCTGTATCAATCGGGGTCTAATAATTTAAGTATTTTTTCTGTGGCGATTAAATCACCTTTTTTGTTAAGTACATTAGAGTTATTTCTATGGTTGTAGGCAACCAGTATTTTTCTAAAAGCCATAAATTACATCTATCTCACTTTCCTTGGAAGATATTGATTTAGCGAAGATATTCCAGGTAATAATTGAGTTTTGATTTCTTGTTATAGATTTTTAGTTTTCAATAATATATGATTAAAACAGCGCTTTTGCTGTATTTTTTAAAAACATGTGGTCGTTAAATCAAAGCTTCTGCATGTTAGCGGTTGTTCCAAAATATAAAATTAAACATCATCATCATTCGAATGAATACGAGCACTATAGACAATATTTTCGGACATTCAATGGCCATTCAGTAGCAGGTCTTATTTTTCTGAAAGCAGCGAATATTTTTGAAGGGTTATTATTACTAGTAGTATGGGAACTAATATTATTCAGGTGGAACAATCATACAGTAGGAGAGACTATATATATATATATATATATATATATATATATATATATATATATATATATAATGGATGCTGAAAAGCTCTGATTCTGACGGACATTTTTCAAAAATGAATGTTTGTTATATGTTTGACCAAACAATACATATTCTCCTGTCAAGAGTTTCTTTTTGGCCTAAGTCTCTGGTTTCTTTCTGTTGTGGAGTAGTTTTCGCACTGAAAGTTATAATCGTGCTATGTTGGATGCTAATCGACTTAACGCATCCAAGATGTTAGAAACTAGGTAATCTTCCACTGTAAGTTGACTCCTTAGTATTCTGCTAACTGCCGCCTAATATCAAGTATCTTAGTCCAACTATGTTAAAACTGTAACTAACTGATAGTTCTACTGAACACCAATTCTAAAGAACTCCTATGAACTTTCCAAGAACTTCTCTAGATAACTCTTATTAATACACTCTTGATCAAAATTTTAAGACCACTTAAAAATCTTTAAAAATATATTTTTTATGGATAGATTTTAAACTCTTCCCACTTAAGGTTACCAATACTACAATCTAAAAGGTTATGGAAACAAAAAGCTATATTCCAAACATTTTATTTAGAAATTTACATTTTTATAAAATGAGGCGATTTACACATGATCAAATTATAAGACCAGAGGCAAAAATTCTACGAAATTGTACAAAAAGTGTACGAAAACATTCAAAAACCAAATTTAGTAATGAGTTCTACCTCCACTGCTTTTGATGACTTCAAAAATTCTGTCTGGCATGCTAGAAATAAGCGTTTCCATTAAGGTGCGGGGAATGTTGCTCCAGCTTCTGAAGATGGCTTCACGAAGTTCATTTTTTGTTGAATATTGTTTGCCATTTCGATAAACATCTCTTGTCATCCCTCCTCAATTGGGTTCATGTCTGGTGAGCATGCAGGATGTCCCAAGAGACACACCCAATTTTCTTGTAGAAAGGTCAAGGTCCGTCTTGCAGCATGGATTGCAGCATTATTCTATTGAAATAACCATCCATCCACACACAAACGATGGCTCTCCATCATCAATGATGCTTTTTGTAGCATGCTAACATAACCAGCCGCTGTTTGACAACCCTGCATCACCTGGAGCTCCATCGTCCCTCTGTAAGAAAAGGCACCCCATACCATTAGGGACCCTCCACCACTATGACGTGTGGAGAAAATTTCAGGAGACATGTTTTTGTTTGTCCAATATCGTAGGAGGCCATCAGGACTATCTAGATTGAATTTTTCTCATCAGAAAATAGGACTTTCTTCCACTTCTCAACGTCCCATGTTTGGTATTCACAACCAAATTTTAAGCGGTCCACCTTGTGACGTGGGGGCAGCTGAGGAATTTGTTTATGCTTTTTATTTACCATGCCTTTTTGTCATTAGTGTCGTCTGATGGTTACGGGACCGCAATCAGCATCTGTGACTGCCTTAATTTGACTAGAAGAAAATCCCCCCTCTTTCATACCAACCCGTCTTATTCTCTTACTCAATGCAGGAGAAATTTTTGGGGCCTACCAGAGGATTTTGCTTTTCCATAATTCTCACTGTTCTTTAGAAAGTTGCAAATCAGTTTTACGGCGATTTACGTTAGCTGCGATCGCCTGCTGTGACATACCTTGCTTATGGAATTCTAGAATTCGCGAACGCTCAACTTTGGTAAGTTTGCTTGCTTTAGGCATGGTAACACCTTTACGCAGTGATTGCTAATCTCTGACTGAACTAAAAACGTTGGAATTACCATAGATCTAACAATTTATACCCCTGGTCTTATAATTTTGATCATGCGTAAATCGCCTCATTTTATAGAAATGTAAATTTCTAAATAAAATGTTTGGAATGTAGCTTTTTGTTTCCATAACCTTTTAGATTGTAGTATTGGTAACCTTAATTGGTAGGAGTTTAAAATCTATCTGCAAAAAAAAAATTCTTTTTAAAGATATTTAAGTGGTTTTAAACTTTTGATCAGTAGTGTATAGGAGAGAGTCCATTACTGAGGAATAGGTTTGTTTTACCAAACACACACACTCTCTCTCCTATTTTTCTCTCTCTTTCTTTCACTCTTTTTCTGTATAATATATATATATATATATATATATATATATATATATAGAGAGAGAGAGAGAAAGAGAAGTGGGTGTTTTAAAATTATGGACATTATATATACATGGATTTATACAAATGTAATTCTAAACAATAATGCTGTCATCAAATGTTTTGCATATTTTAACGTATTGATTTTATTAATGGATCAATGCTCATGCGTTCACATATATAATTTCATGAAATACACAAAGATATATATATATTAAACTAACATATACAAATATATTATATCGTGCACACACGTATCTTTGTTCTTATATATATATATATATATATATATATATATATATATATATATATATATGTGTGCATATGAAATGAAGCTTCCTGTTCATGTACAGTTATGTGCCGTTACATCTATCCTTTCCCATAATTCCCTGTGTTTAAACTGCAAAGATATCAGTAAACAAACACTATCAATTGCCAATAGATAAAAGTCACAAAAATACAACTGAAATATGCAAAATCGTTTACTTGCCGCGGGTAAAGCAGTAATTTCTTTTATGCATTGTTGTAATTTTCTTTGTGAAATTTCTAAAAAGAATCTATAAGCAAAGCAAAGAGACGCGGTAATGATCTCAGAAAACAGTAAAACTTTGTCGATATTGTTTACAAGAAACAAAAATTAGGAGATGCTTGTAAGATATCATTCACGAATGCTTAATTTCTGAACGTAGCGAAATGCCTATAAAATTCCCATGATTTTATCGATTCGTGAAACTTACAGATTTTCTCGAGAAGAAAGAAAATCCGGACATCTGTGTGCTGTTCAATAAATCTTCCTTACCAAGCATAGAGAAAATTATATCTATCAAGCTAATATAGTACGTTTTTCTGTTTGCTATAAATCACGCGTATCTATCTATCTATCTATCTATCTATCTATCTATCTATCTATCTATCTATTAGATGCTTAAAATATATATATATATATATATATATATATATGTATATATATTCTTTTGTATTATCTATCTATCTATCTATCTATCTATATATATATATATATCTATATATATATATATATATTCTAAACATATACTGTTAAATATAAGAGACAATGAATGTCTATTATGTTTAATCATGAGCCGTTCTAAACATCGTATTTTGGCTTTAATTTCAGTTGACAATAAAGACAAAAATTCTCCAACATTTGAATAATTTTTTATTAAGTTGGTTCTAAGCTTTCGGCTCACATGAGCCATATTCAGAGAGGTTACAAGGACGTTAACACAACATCCACCATCAGTGACGATTTTATCATGTGTTGACATAAAATTCCGCTAAGCCACAGCAACAGTTACCACAAATAGCAAACGCATTTCGCAAATTTGTAATGCGGTTCTATGACGTCATACCACGTGAGAGCTCGAAATGATAACAGGACCATATATTTAAACGCAATGTAATGTGCTATGACCAGATTTAAACGTGATTTTATTAAGTGTGGATTGTTTGGACTTAATGTAGATCGCCTCCAATATTTGAAGTTTTTTTTACTGTGTGTATAAGTGAGGATTATTGTATTGTTGACTAAAATCTATCTGACATTACCTACATGTTTATGTTTTTTCTGAGAAATGTTGTTTAATTGTATTCTGATCAGAAATGTGACAGGTAAGTCTACGGGAGAGCGTGGTTGAAGTAAAACCAATATATGTAGTGGGTTTATTATTAGTACCAGAGATAAATCTCTGAACAGGCATGTATTACTATCCACTAGTTTAACATTTCTACGTTTTATGTTTCTGTGACTTTTTTTCATCTTGTTTGTAATTATTATGTATTTGGTTGCAATAGTATAAGTTAATAGTGTTATGTTCATTTTGATGTACACCATTATTATTAATATTTTCAATATTGTTAGAGCTATTGTTAAGTTTATTGAGATACATTTTAATGTGTTGATCAATACCGGAGTTAGAAAATCCATGATTGACGAGTGTTTGCTTAATGTTGTGTAATTCTTCATAAAACATGGATTTGGAAGAAGATATCATTTGTGTGTGTTGAATTAAGTTTTTTACAACAGCTAACTTATATTGTTGGGGATATTCACTATTATAATTACGAAGACACGTGTTTATGCTAGTTGGTTATATAGAGAAGTAGTAAATCTGTGTATGCTAGAATCAATGAATACATCAAGGAATGGAATTTTTATTTTATTAATATTAAGTTCTAATGTAAATTTGAGGACGGAGTGACTTTTGGGTCTGCTCACATAGTCTTCAAATTAGAAGTGACTTAATTCTGATTGGTCCACACTGGCTATGCATCAATGCCTCCCTACTTAAAGGGGTTTGGATTGTTTTTAAGCGTTTGAAACGCTTCAACGTGAAATAAACCTCATCACTTGAAAAGATACAGGTAGTGTCGAAGCAAAATACCTAATTTCGTAGTGATATTATAAAATATTCGGAATAAATATTGTTAGCTGTACATTGTGTTTAGCACTATTTTAAGAAAAATATTTCTTTGGATAGGGAATATCATTCCATCTATACCTACCCTATACGTGTCCTTATATATATATATATATATATATATATATATATATATATATATATACGGAGTGTGCGATCAATGCATTGTAGTCTAATGAAATGAAAAATGACATCGACATCTCAATTTAACGTATATTTATCAAAATCACACAAAAAATATATGAAAATGCTAAAGAATAAATGTATTTATTGAAATCGCAATTAGCTTCAACAACAAAATCTAAACGATTTTAAAATCCACTGCAACTATTATGGATAGTTTCCTCGTTTAAATTGAAAATTGCTGTCATAATCATAGTCTTCAGTTCATATTTGGTGTTAAAATGAGTCTTGTTGGCGAGGAGTTATTTGGCCAGATATAAAGGGTGATGTAGACACATAAATTGACTAAAAGATATGAGACGGTTGTCGTGTTTGCGTGTCTTCCTGCAGAGACCTGTTGAGAGATTTAGGGTTTTCTAGCAGCCACCCTCTTGATCCAGGACAATACTACCTCTTCAAGACACTTTATATAGGCCTGCGAGTTGGGTCTGATCACTTCACTACAGCTTTCGTGAGTTTTTCTCTTATCAGGACTATCAGAGTGAGTTTTCCGAATTTTACTTACGTAATCACAACTAAACTCATCCAACATATACGAATCCTCTGCAATTTACTCAATTTGACACCCAAATACTCTCAAATGTTCGTCCTGGAGATTTTGCTGTGAATGCCAAGCAGTATAGCATGCAATTTCCAAATTTCTGTCGGTGTAAATTACATCACAATGATCGATTTATCACAAACAATGCCAAGCTGACCCAACTATACTGTTCAGACGATAAATTCAAAATCAAAAATATAATGTAGAGACAATTTACCCATTACACCGTGTTTATATATATATATATATATATATATATATATATATATATATATATATATGAATGTCTTACACTTACTAGCTAAAAATTATATTATTGTGAAAGGAATTTATCAGCTTTTTTTTTGGTTTGTTGATCATTGATTAAAAAAACTTAATCAAATAATACTTTTTCTTATGGGGGTCGTTTCATAAAACTGTGCGTTGTGGTGCAGTGGATATCGACTCGGAACGACACATCGGGGTGCTGAGTTCGAATTCCGGTTGAATGCCTTGCATTCACTTACGCACAAGTACCCTTGGGAAAAGTATTAATCCGTCTCTTTCCTCCAATTATGGGTTAAATTTAGAACAGATTTGGTTCTGTAGCCTTCGTTGGTAACCAATATACCGCAGAAAGCAATGGCAACCTACTGCGGAATAATCTTCTGCCCAGTCAGTAATGTCTCTTTCGAGACATGGTCACACATAGCGTTTATCACGTATGGCATTTCACTGACGTAAAGATAAATGAATCCCGAATTTTTTTTGTATGGAACTTTTTATGAACAAATAGAGTTAACTATATCTGTGTTCGCGGTTGGGAAAATGTTCTTGTAAATATTGTTGTAAGTGATTTTTTAAATTTTAGAATTTTAAAAATAAATAGATGTGATAGTAGATAAATGTTTACTAATTCCTGTTCGTTTGATAAAAATTCGTTTCTATATGATACATATGTCGTTTTGAAATGATTTGTTTGAACATTATTTTTGATCGATACTCGTATTTAAGTAGATATTCTGTTTATAATCAAACAGTATATATATTTATTTCTACTGGCTTGATTATTTACGATAAATTTTTGTTGCGAAAATGTGTGTCATTCGGCAGGATTCATAACAAAAAATTATTTTAAATAATCAGGTCGGTAGAAATAAATGTATAATACTGTTTGATTATAAACAGAATATCTACTTAAATACAAGTATCGATCAAAAATAATGTTCAAAGAAATCATTTCAAATTGTCGGTTATTTATAACCAATTTCGTTAATCTTAGTTAATTTCCGTAATATGTCGTTTTCTATAATATCGGTGGACCATAATTGAAATAATGTTATATTGTAATAAATTATTAGAATTTAATAGATTCGTCAGTTTTAAAGCTTCTTACCTGATCTGGATGTGCGTTGTGGTTCACTGGGTATCGACCCGGAATAGAAAATCAGATAGCCGAGTTCGAATTCCAGTAAATTGGGGACACTTACTTTGGCACATTTACACTTGGGAGAGGTATTAATGATCTCTTCTCCTTCCAGCAATGAGTTAAATAGAAAGACAGATTGGATTCTTTATATTTGATTGGACACCAGTCTAGCAGAGAAAGTAATGGAAACCTACTACGGGATAAATCTTCTGCTTCATCACTCATGAGGATGTGCGTTGTGGTCCAGTGGATATCGGCACGGAACGAGAAACCGGGGAGCCGAGTTCGAATTCCAGTTGAATCCATTGTATTCACTTACGCGCAAATACCCTTGGGAAAGGTATTAATCCGTCTCTTCCTTCCAGTTATGGGTTAAATAGCAGGACAGATTGGGTTCTATAGCCTTGGTCGGCAACCAGTCTACCGCAGAAAGCAATGGCAAACTACTGCGGGATAATCTTCTGCCCGGTCAGTCATGTCTCTTTTGAGACATGATCGCCCAAACGTGTATCACGTATGGCACTTAACTGACTGAATCACTCATGTATCGAAAAGACGATCACCCAATCGTGTATCACGTATGGCATTTAAATTACTGATCTGATTTTATTTATCAATAACTTTAGTCATCACTCAGATATTTTTAAAAGATTGATAAATATTCAAGAACATAAAACAGTACATCTCTCTTCTTATGTTTATCGAACACTTACACGTGACTGAATTGTCAAAATTACTATCAACCCCTAAACGGAATCAGACAAAATGCTTCCGATTTCCATACGATATTAAATCTGTAAGCAAACTGCTAGCATTGGAAAATGCATCTATCCAGTCTCCTGTACATACTTTAATTGCCCATGTTTTTATCCCTATTGTCGATCTTGATATCCCCCATCGATTAAAGAGCAGATGGCCGTCCGCAGATTTAAATATAGACTGAAAAATGGAACAGCTGATTTTACTTACCTTCACCGACGACAGGTAGCCAAGCGTTGTTATTTTTATAGGTAGACAAAGGGTAACTTAATAAGAACCGATATCTGTATTGTTAAATATTTGCCGTTTTCTTTTCTTTATTTTTTTCTTTTTCTTTTTTTTTTTGTACACGAACAGATAGGGATATTTTGGTTTTGAAAGCCGACCGGAATAGGGTTTTCAAATCTAGGAGTTTGAAAATGCGATTTTCTATCAGCTTAGAAATACCTTTGTTCATAAAAAGAAGAAAAAATTCGTAAGTATCGACAATTGTAAATGAAAGGAATGCTAAATTTGTTTTCGTAATATCAGCTGAATATTCCCACTTATTCTATCTATAGGTATGATAGATTATTTAAAAGGCTATTCATTTGGCAGATTCCGGTAAAATGTGTCTAAATAAGAATGGAAACGTCTGACGCTATTAGGCATAAGACCTGGTGAAGCAAAATGAATTGTATCTGATATTTCATTATATAACACGTATCAGCTTATAACATGTGTCAATAATATTGCAAAAGGTAAAAGTCAAGACTGTCATTTTTAACACTAATTCTGTAATTGTAAATTTGTTCTCTTATTTTCATTTGTAACCAGTATCTGATAATTTTAATATGGCCCGGCTTACAGCAGTATCATGTAAAATGACCGAAGTAGCGTTGAGCGTGGTCAGTACCTAGATGGCTGACCGCTTGAGAATAACAGGTGCTGTAAGCTTGTATGTGAGGCTGGTGTAATGTCAGTCAGTTGAGTGCCATACGTGATACACGATTGGGCGATCATGTATCCAAAGAGACATGACTGACTGGGCAGGAGATTATGCCGCAGTTGGTTGCCATTGCATTCTGCAGTAGACTGGTTGCCGACCAAGGCTATAGAAGCCAATCTGTCTTGTTATTTAACCCATAAGTGGAAGGAATAGACGGATTAATACCTTTCCCAAGAGTATTTGCGCGTAAGTGAATGCAATGAATTCGGCTGGAATTCGAACTGGGCCCCCCGATTTCTCATTCCGAACCGATATCCAATGCTCTACAACGCACATCCTTGGTGTAATGTATAATGGCTTATATTTGTTTATCGGAGAGCAGTGTTCCAGTTGGGTTCGTTACATTCTCTTATGCGGAAGTAACTTTCTGAAATATATGAATCTACCTCTTCTTACCCGAGCTATTGCTTAATTAGTAAACCCTGTATCACTAAAACCAATATCATCTTAAGAAAAAATGTATAAAAATATTCAGATTTCGATATTAAATAATCCATAGGGTCTGATATGCTGCAAAACAAAATCAACCAATATCTACAAATAGTTTTACGGTTTCCGCTCCGATGAACTTAGCTCACTGGTGCCCGCTATATACAAATTTACCCGAGCCACAAAATTAGCAACGAGGTTCTACCCTTTTACTGTGAAACCAATAACATGTAAATGCAAATTCTACTCCTCAGATTCTTTTCTCGCACTTCCCGCCTGTAGAATTCCCTTTCATTTACTTACTTTACGGACAGCTACAAGATCCAAGGATTTAAATGTAAAGTCAGTAGTTATCTCCTATCTCGCTAACCTGCATTCTCTCTCTCATGCTTCTTTCTCTGTCAACTCCACTCTCATCAGTATTTTCATCCCTCTCTTTCCCACTTCCTGACACCCTCTATAACTGTCACTCATTCTCATAACTTTCCTCCTATGTAACCCCCTGCAAAACAGTGGCAGTAAAATGCCTTGCTTGACGCGATATGTTTATAAAAAATAATCTCCATTTCTTCCTTTTTGGTATTGTGTTATAAGTTTAAACCAATGTTAAAAGTATGAATCCGCCGCTTTCCCCTCCAGCTATAGGTTAAATAGAAGGACAGTTTGAGTTCTATAGACTTGGCAATCAGTCTACTGCAGAAGGTAAAGGCAACCTACTGCAGGAAAATACTTTTCCTAGTCCGTCATGTCTCTTTTGAGACATGATCGACCAAGTGTGTATCACGTGTGGCACTTAACTGACTGACTATATCTGTCACGCATATTGAATGTTTGAGACAAGTAACATAACTTTCCTCCTATGTAACCCCCTACAAAACAGTGGCAGTAAAATGCCTTGCTTGAGGCGATATGTTTATAAAAAATTATCTCCATTTCTCCCTTTTTGGTATTGTGTTCTAAGTTTAAACCAATGGTTTCACGATCTATTAAATAAATTAAAAAAAAGACTTAAATTAAGTGATGCTATAATTTAATAATTTAATTCGATTAAAATCACGTCCAATAAGGATACATTTATTTGTTGGAGAGACGAGTTCAAATTTCACGAGTTCAAATTTCACTTGAATTCGTTGTATTCACTTACGCGCAAATACCCTTATTAAAAGTATGAATCCGCCGCTTTCCCCTCCAGCTATAGGTTAAATAGAAGGACAGTTTGAGTTCTATAGACTTGGCAATCAGTCTACTGCAGAAGGTAACAGCAACCTACTGCGGAAAATACTTTTCCTAGTTCGTCATGTCTCTTTTGAGACATGATAGACCAAGTGTGTGTCACGTGTGGCACTTAAACTGACTGACTATATTTGTCACGCATATTGAATGTTTGAGACAAGTAACAATTTCCTTCGTGTATCAGAAACAAATTAACGTTTACCTGAAACTGCAAGGAGATAACACAGTGATTTCTTTTTTAGCTGTCTACATTTCTGATTTGAGATATCATAATTATTTACACTATTTCAAATGTTCGGACTGTTGCTTGCCATATAGGGAGACAGATATATCTCATCAAGGTCAGTATACAACTGAGGAAGGTTAGGGGTACAACTAAGTGTGGGGGTCTTAGTAAAGGAAGAAAAACTGATAAGAGCCACAGTAGAAAGTTGTGAATCGCCATAAAGAATAACACACAACTCAATAAATCCCAGGCCTGGTATATAAATGGGGCCAGTAATAAAAAATCCATATGATTTTTATGAATCACTAAACTTCAAATGACACGTGACAAAATTTGAGTCCAATCGGATTATTAGTTTGTAAATTACAGTTACTTAAGTGAAGCTACTGTTGTAAATTTGCAAAACAATGGAAAAATCTGAATTTCATGTATTCATAAAGCATTGCTTTCTGATAAGAAAAATGTTCAAGCAAAGCAATAGATTGATAAGAGTTATTCGAACTTTGCTTCTGCCGAAACAACGGTTAAAAGGTGGTATGCGGATATAAAACGCGGTCGTACAGACACAAATGATGCTAAACGCACAGGTCACCGAAAATAGGCAGACACCAAAAAATCCACAAACTCCTTTTGGCCGATCCTAAATTGAAGTTTCGTGAAATAGCAGATGAAGTTAAACATATCAAAAGACAGTGCATTCACTACTTTGCATGAACATTTTTCAATGAGAAAGCTGGGTTCAATGTGGGTGCCGCGTTTGCTCACAGTCGATCAAAAACAACACGTCGACAATTCAGAGTGTTGTTTGCAAATGTTTCTACGTAGCAGCAAGAAGTTTATGCGTAAATATGTAACAATGGATAAAACATAGAATGAAATTGCCAGTCAGTTGAGTGAACAGCAGCAGGTGAAAGCCGTCCAAAGCAACCAAAGACGCAACCATCAGCAAGCAAGGTATTGGCCTCCCTATTCAGAGATGCGCAAGGTATTTTGTTCATCGATTACCTTGGGAAAGAATGAACCACCAACAGCGAATAATATATAGAATTTTTGGTGCGTTTGATTAAAGAAATCACCACAAATGGCCACAAATGAAGAAGAAAAATAAACTTTCGCTAAGACAACGCACTGTGTTACAAGTTGAACGCAACGATGACAACACTACATGAATTGCACATCGAATTGCTTCTGCATCCGCCCTATTCTCCAGAACTGGCCTCCATCGACTATTCGCTGTTTTCAAACCTCAAAAGAGTGCTCCAGGGAAAGATATCAGGCTTTAATGAAGAAGTGATATCCGAAACTGAGGCTTATTTTGAGGCCATAGACAAATCGTTCTGCAAAAAAAAGGCATCGAATTGTTAGAGAAGCGTTGGAATCACCCTAGAAGGAGACTATGTTGATGAATAAAGTCGTATTTCGCCTAAAAGGTGTTGATGTGTTATATACATGTAACGAAATAAGTGTGCAGATTAATGTATAAACAAGCTGACAAATGTATAAAAAAATGTAAAAATAAAAAAAAAACGTATAAAACATTTGAATCTTTCATATTTAAAATCACAGTCAGTACACCGCAAGATACCTCTGGCTACTGTTTGACAACGTGGAGTCTTCAACCAAACTTGGACCGCACATTCTCGCCTGCGATGTTTTAGATACTGACTAACTCATCTCTGGGGTGGTTATTTATAAAATTGCGTCTGCTAGAATTCTTTCTAAGGTTTATATACCTAACGGGAAACTGTGAGTTAACCTCATTAGGCATTGGGTTACCAGTTAATAGTAGTGCAACATTTAACATAGATGCATTGGTTTAATTGGATAATGGGAAAAAAATAGATTTATTTACATACCTATCTAAATGCTTAAACATATCAACAAATTTCTGTTTTGGAAAGGCATGAAACAAACCGAATATGTGCAAAGATAAAACAGCAACTGCTATTTTTTGAAAGCTAGAGTATGAATAGACAGTCGAAAAGATTCTAATTAAATTCTAATTAAATAATATATTCTAATATATTAATATTATAATTCTAATTAAATTCTAATTAATTTTTTTCTATATTTTTGCGCATAACTAATAATTACACTATTTACATTGTTCAGACCGTTGAACTCATTTTTGTTGCCACATTCATGATGTTTCTGTTATTGTATTCTCCAGCCTTCATCAGGTGATTGTAATTTTGAACTGAATCCTTTTGTTTCGTTGTATATCAACGAGTTATGCTCGTTCCTAATTTTTCTTTTATTTTTTTGTGCTCAACTGTCTTAATTTTTGTTCACCTATGCTGTAACCAGGCACTGAACCCACAACTCTTCGATTTAAATCATTGGATCAACTTCTTGTTTTTTACTTGGTCATGTGCCTTTGAAGACAATATAAATAGTATAAATAATTACAATATCTCATCTCAGAAATATAGAGCAACGCATAAATTTTATGGTGACTTTCTAAGCGCAGCTTAGATGTGGCACAAGGCCGAAAGTATGGGGCGCCCAGTGAGAATCGAACTCACTACTCAATTTTAACATGTTTTAGCGTGACCCGCTTGCTAACCATTACACCACGCCAAGATGCCCTAGTAATTTGCTAGGCTCAGCTTAGATGTGGCACAAGGCCGAAAATGTTGGGTACCCCATGAAGATCGAATTCACACTCAATTGCAGTGATTCTAGCAAGACAAGCCTGCTAAATATTACACGATCTCGAGGTGCCCACGCATAATTCATATGTTTATATAACCCATTATCTTTTTCAGAACGGAAAGAAGAAAGTAATTTTTCAGTGGGTTTTCTACCATGACTAATCTAATAACTATTATTATTGCTTTTGTTATCTACCTGATAAGTTTACTATTTAAATTTTTCTTCGTATTGGCTCTCAAAACCGTGATTACTTACCGTTATAGCTATGTGTATTTTTTCGAAAATATATGCCACAAATCCTGCTCAAAAGAATAATTCATATGAAAAATTTAATGCTTTTCATATTTCCAAGAAAATAATGCAGTTAATTTTCCTTTCAGTATAGAGATTTGCTTGTAGTGTAAAAACAAATGAGCAAACCGACAGTAAAGTTCATCCACATTTAGATTTTTTTTATAAGCGTTTCACCCCGAGCAATTCATGTCACTGCCACTACTGCGCAGGAGGCTACATAGAGTGGAGAAAGGATGATTAAATGTAGGTAATGTTAGAGTGTGGGTGATAGGCGGGTAAGGATACCGAGAATGGTTAAATATAGGACATGTCAGAGGGTGGGTGATAGGCCGGTAAGGATACCAAGAATTGTTAAATATAGGAAATGTCAGAGGGTGGGTGAGAGACGGGTAGTGATACCGAGAATTGTTAAATATAGGACATGTCAGCGGGTGGGTGATAGGGGGGTATGGATACCGATAATGGTTAAATATAGGAAATGTCAGAGGGTGGGTGAGAGACGGGTAGTGATACCGAGAATTGTTAAATATAGGACATGTCAGCGGGTGGGTGATAGGGGGGTATGGATACCGATAATGGTTAAATATAGGAAATGTCAGTGGGTGGGCGATAGGGGGGTAGGGATACCGAGAATGGCTAACTATAGGAAATGTCAGAGTGTGGGTGATAGGCGAGTAGGGATACCGAGAATGGTTAAATATAGGAAATGTCAGAGGATGGGTGATAGGCGGATAGGGATACAGAAAATGGGTAAATATAGGAAATGTCAGAGGGTGGGTGATAGGCGGGTAGGGATACAGAAAATGGGTAAATATAGGAAATGTCAGAGGGTGTGTGATAGGCCGGTAAGGATACCGAGAATGGTTAAATATAGGAAATGTCAGAGGGTGGGTGATAGGCGGGTAGGGATACAGAAAATGGGTAAATATAGGAAATGTTAGAGGGTGGGTGATAGGCGGGTAGGGATACGAGAATGGTGAAAAATATAGGAAATGTCAGAGGGTGGGTGATAGGCCGGTAAGAATACCAAGAATGGTTAAATATAGGAAATGTCAGAGGGTGGGTGATAGGCCGGTAAGGATACCAAGAATGGTTAAATATAGGAAATGTCAGAGGGTGGGTGAGAGACGGGTAGTGATACCGAGAATTGTTAAATATAGGACATGTCAGCGGGTGGGTGATAGGGGGGTAGGGATACCGAGAATGGTTAAATATAGGACATGTCAGCGGGTGGGTGATAGGGGGGTAGGGATACCGAGAATAGTTAAATATAGGAAATGTCAGAGTGTGGGTGATAGGCGGGTAGGGATACCGAGAATGGTTAAATATAGAACATGTCAGAGGGTGTGTGATAGGCCGGTAAGGATACCGAGAATGGTTAAATATAGGAAATGCAGAGGGTGGGTTATAGGCGGGTAGGGATCCCGAGAATGGTGAAAAATATAGGAAATGTCAGAGGATGGGTGATAGGCGGGTAGGGATACCGAGAATGGTCGAAAAATATAGGAAATGTCAGAGGGTGGGTGATAGGCGGGTAGGGATACCGAGAATGGTTAAATATAGGAAATGTCAGAGGGTGGGTGATAGGCGGGTAGTGATACAGAAAATGGGTAAATATAGGAAATGTCAGAGGGTGGGTTATAGGCGGGTAGGGATACTGAGAATGGTTAAATATAGGAAATGTCAGAGTTTGGGTGATAGGCCGGTAAGGATACCGAGAATGGTTAAATATAGGAAATGTCAGAGGGTGTGTGATAGGCCGGTAAGGATACCGAGAATGGTTACATATAGGAAATATCAGAGGGTGGGTGATAGGCGGGTAGTGATACAGAAAATGGGTAAATATAGGAAATGTCAGTGGGTGGGTTATAGGCGGGTAGGGATCCCGAGAATGGTGAAAAATATAGGAAATGTCAGAGGGTGGGTGATAGGCGGGTAGGGATACCGAGAATGGTGAAAAATATAGGAAATGTCAGAGGGTTGGTGATAGGCGGGTAGGGATACCGAGAATGGTTAAATATAGAACATGTCAGAGGGTGTGTGATAGGCCGGTAAGGATACCGAGAATGGTTAAATATAGGAAATGTCAGAGGGTGGGTGATAGGCGGGTAGTGATACAGAAAATGGGTAAATATAGGAAATGTCAGAGGGTGGGTGATAGGCCGGTAAGGATACCGAGAATGGTTAAATATAGGAAATGTCAGAGGGTGAGTGATAGTCGGATAAGGATACCGAGAATGAGGGTTGGGTAGATCAGAGTGTTCTGATAATAATTGGGAGTTAGTGTGATCGGAGGTGTCTACTGACCCAATATTTAAACACCTGGAGATTGTAGCTGTCGGGAAAGCAGACTTGTGGAAGGGAATTCCACAGGCGGGAAGCGCAAGAAAAAAAAGCTGTTGGAGTAGAATTTACGGTTACATCTTATCTGTTTAACTGTAAAAGGGTGGGACCTAGTTGCTCATATAGTATCTCGTGTAAATTCGTTCTTAGGCGACACCAGTAATCTAAGTTCATCGGAGCAGAAACTATGAAAGTACTTGTAGAAGAGGCACAGGGAAGCCACGTCACGCCGGTGAGAGAGTCGTTGCAGCCGGTCTGCCAAGTCAGTATCAACCACGTTACAGATCCTCCTTTGTATTTTGTCAAGAAAGCCCAAGAAGAGCAGCAATATTCAATGCACGGGCGGATGGTAGATTTGTATATGTGCAGAATAGATTCCGGTGGGAAAAACTTCCGGGCCCTGCACAGAGAGCCGACTTTCATAGCAGCAGATTTGGCAAAGGTCCGCCGAAAGTGTAAGGCCAAGGAGGTGTAGAATTTTACTCTCTGGGAGGCTAGCCTGTCCCATTCTAATGGGAGGTAGATGCGATTGTCTATGGTGGTTAGTTGATAACAGCTTCGTTTTAGAGGCATTGAAATTTACTAGCCATTTCCTACCCCAGGCCACTACGGATTGGATATCCTTTTCAAGTACGGCAGCGAGGTTCACTTTGTCGTCCACACCTGGTTTTTGATCGATGCGAGAGTAGATTGTTGTGTCATCGGCATACATGCCAACTTGGAATCTAATGGCGTCGGAGAGATCATTAATGTAGATCAGAAAGAGCGTGGGACCTAGGATAGAACCTTGAGGGACACCCGCGTTCGGATGGTAGTTTTGGGAGGCATGCCCATTTAATACCACCTTCAATGTGCGGTTAGTGAGGAATGACTGGATGAGGTCAAACAGTTGTCCAGTTATCCCGTAGCTCCGCAGTTTGCACAAGAGGCCAGCATGCCAGACCCTGTCGAACGCTTTGGAGATATCCAAGGCAACGATTTAGGCTTCGCCATTCTTGTTAAGTGCCCGATATATGTACTCGGTAATGGTCGTTAGCATATCAGCAGTAGACCTGGTGAAGCGAAACCCTTACTGTTTGTCAGAGAGAAGCCTGTTAGCCGTGAGATGCTGAATCACCTGGGCGTTGATAATGGCTTCGAAAACTTTGCCAAAGATCGAAAGGAGACTAATAGGACGGTAATTGGCGGGGTCAGAGGGTTCGCCAGAATTCTTAAATATGGGAACTACACAGGAGGACCTCCAACGGGCAGGAAAACAGGAAGCAGATAGGCAGAGGTTATAGAGTTTAGAGAGGACAGAGGAGAGTTCTGGGGCACATTTCTTCAGTACTATGACTGGGATTCCGTTACCGCCGCTCGCTTTGTGTGGGTCAAGTTGTGCAATTATCTTGGCGACCAGCGATGGTGTAATGTGGACGTTATTTAGTTGAGCCTTAGTTCTGGGTGGGAACTTGGGTGTAGGTATTCCTAACGAGTCCAGTGTCGAATTGGTGGAGAATCTACGGGCAAAGCATTCAGCCTTGTCCGCTGGGTAGTTGAGAACTTAAAACTCATTGATTAGTGGGGGTATTGAAGTCTTGTTCTTATTGAGCACGCTTTTGCAGAGACAACAGTAATCTTTGGAGCCAAACTTAGAGGATGCTATGCGTTGCCTCATTCTGGTAGCAAACGCTCTCTTAGCTTCGTTCAGTACTTTTTTTACACTTGTTCCGTGCTGAGGCGAAAAGGCGCCAGTTTTGGTTCGACGAGCAGCTTCGATAGCGCCGGAAGAAATGGTTCCGGTGGGCAATGGCGGCCGAGCAAGCGGGTGAGAACCAGAGGGACGAACTTGATTTTAGTTGGAATTTCCTGGCCGGGATAAAAGCATCGATGCTTAACCGAAGAGGAGATCTCGGAGGCACACGGGACGTCGCAGCGGAAGTCTCGGAACGAGTCCCAGTCTGCTCTCTGGTAGCAGTATGATATTCTGCTGGTCTGGTTTTCTTGGATAGAGTTAGCGCGGATTGAGATATTGACGGAGACTACGGCGTGGTCAGATTTTCCGAGGGGGCAGAGTTGCCTGGTAGTGCAGGAGTCTGGGATGGAGGTAAAGCAGAGGTCGAGTAAGGAGTCTCTTCCGTTATGGTTATTAGAGAAACGCGTGGGGAAGTCCACCACCTGCGTTAGAGCTTGGGTTATTGAAAAATACATGGTGCGGATCCCAGCAAGGTCGGTGGCTGAGTTTTCAAGCCACTTGGTGTGGTGGGCGTTAAAATCGCCAAGCACAAATATATGGGCAGATGGGTGAGATGAAATGGCCCTGTCGATATTAGTAGAGATGCAATCAAGTATCGTACAGTCAGAGGAGTAGAGGAAGCTGTAGAGGAAGAAGTGATAGCTAACCGAGCTTAGATGTGAGAGACGGAAGCACATGAAGGAATGATCCATGGATTCAAGAGTTGTGACCCTGGCTAGGGGGAGTTGTTCGCTGACATACACATGGACATTGGAGTCCTTCCTGAAGAGGGGAAGGTAACCAGGAACGAACAGCTCCGAAGAGGGGATAGAAGGGTCAAGGTTAGTCTCACATATAGCTAAGATATCGGGTGAGTTATTTAGAAGGAATGATTCTACACTATTAAAGTTACTGCGAATACCTCGTATGTTTGTGAAGGAAACGCAGATAGGTTTGGGAGATTTATGACTAGCTGGTTAAGGATGGTGAATGGCGCCGCCTGTAGCATAATGTGGCCTCGGGGTTGTCCATCGGAAATTCATGCAGGGACGCCCGTCCATGCGCGAAATGGCACTACGGGAACCACAATATTATTCAACTGTTGATCAGAGCAGCCTCTCAAGACGCTACGCAAGAGTTCGGGCTCCTAACTACCAGTCGGAAGCAGCAACAACGAAACTGCCAACCCGGTACCCTCAGAATGAAGAGACGTTGCCGCCATACTCACCAACTGCAAAAAGCTTCCAGCCGAACCAGCATCAAGACCGAAAAAGAGAGAGATGAACCGGGAACCCCTTCGTAAACAAGAAACAAGGCGATCACCTCTACTCCTGACCAAAAGAAGGGGGTGGAGTGTGAGACCGGGCGATAGTAGGTACTATCTACTCCAATTAAAAAAAAATAAATGTGTGACTGAAGTTTACTAAGTTTTAACTTATACTAAGTTAAAACTAAATTTGATAATTAAAAACAATTTACACAATCATAATCGCAGTGCATTACAAGAGCGACTAGTAAAGAACTTAGGTTAGTAACAAAACAAGAACAAAAATTATACAAAAAGATAAGAACCAAAGGAATAAAAAAAAATTTCAAAAAATACAGCAAAATAGCATCAGACTGGCTAAAACTTACCAGTTGTAGGCTGACTGACAGAAAAAAGTTAATAAAATTTCAAAAATTATCATGATTTTGTTTTCCCCATTCAGTTCTGGAAAGTTTAAGCTGCCCCTAAGTAAGCAGTAACAGGGAGTAGTGTGAGGGTAGAATACATTGAAGTAGCAGGGGGAACACCTCAAAGCCATGTGTCCAGTTAGCAAGGGAGAAAGAGGAAGAGAGAACAAAAAAGAAAACAAACATGGTCGGTCTTTACTCAGAATTCCTACATATAAGGAATATTTTAAGAGACTAGGGTCTTCAGTTATCACATGACATATTTACGTCTTATTTATTAAAATCATTTACGACTAATAAAAACATGTATAGAGTGGTATAATGAATAAGGAATCGGATTAAGGAATCGGAGAGCCGAGTTAGTTAAGTGGACATGTAGAAAGAACGGACGCATTTTTTCTAGACCCAGTTATGGATGCGTAAATTGCTGGGTTCTATAAATTCGGGTTGCAACACTCCTAGGAAAATGACAACTCAGAATTCTAAAACCTCCAGCGATGAGTTTAATAGTCTCACCAAACTGTAACTGACCAGGCGTAATGAGTACAGCTACACCCCGACAGACATTATCAATTAGGAGCGTTTCAACTAACAGAAATGCGTAGAGAATGGATTTAGATGTAGCAATGAAAAAGAAAAAAATAAACGAAATTAAAATCATCTAAATGTGCAAAACTCATATTTTTCCAGGGATTTATTCCCGCATACACACGAGTATAGTGAAAAATTTATTAAATTGTACGTACCATTCAGCAATGGAGTTTTCACGTAATCATTTCAGATGGAACACACACACACACACATATATATATATATATATATATATATATATATATATAATCAGCTTTCATATATATATATATATTAAAATGACAGACAAGTTAATATCATTAGGCTTTTTATATAATGTTAATATATTAATGGTTGCTACGTTTTTACCTTTCCAAAACTAAATTGTATAAGGATTATCTAAAGGTTTTCTCTTTTCGATTGCTTTCGGCTCTACTTTTAAACATTATCATGAATGAATTTCGAAAGTTTATATATATATAGTTTTGTGTATGTTAAGTACCTAATACGGTAAGCACATTGTTACCGTGTTCATAAGTAATGTTGTTAAGTAGTATTTTTCTTTTTATTCGTAATGCCTCCATAATTTTTCGCTTTCTTTTGCATGTGAATAATGATGTCTTGTCAATAAATATGTCACGGATAGGTCCTGGTAGATCTCGGTGTGTATTTAAATGAGATTGGATGACACTGTTGTAGGAAAGTTGAAATATCAAACTTGTCGTTTCATGGTGGTGTGAATTTGTATTGTTGAGGAACATATTTCTTCAAAGAACATATAAATTCTTAAACGACACTAGTTCTCTGCAGTTTAGATTTTTCGGGTGAATTTTTATTATTGACGATGAGTTTGGCAATTTTTAATTTTTGTATAAGTTTATTTAATTTTCTTATTTAAGTGAATCAGTTTTGCATAATTCCGGATGATGTTCCGGAGTGAAGATTAGTCTTGTTTGTAATTAGTGTGCATTTGTTTTTGTAAAAAATATTAATGTTATTGTTTTCGTTTACATATTTCTAGTTGCCTTTGGTCAAGTTACGGAGAAAAAAAATTGATATGGTAGTAAAGTAAATTATTTGAATAGCCGTTGTTAACAAACGTTTGTTTTAAATTGTGGAGTTCTTTGAAAAAAGCGGTTGAGAAGATGAATTCTCGTACAGTCTTGTAAGGAAAATTTTAACAACACAAATTTTGTATCTAATAGGACATTGACTAATAAAATTAGGGTGACAAGAATTTTTGCTAGTGGTTTTTTTATATATTGAAGTCGTGAAAGTATTATTACTAGGTTGCAAAAGAACTTCCAAGAATGGGATTTTTTTTAGCTGTTGAAGTTGAAAACATATTTTTTCAAAAGTATTTGAAGATTATCAATTGCATTTTTGTTGTCAGCTACAAAGAAAATATTGTCAACGTATCGAATAAAACTCTATCAACATAAAAAAATATCATCTTTCAATCATAGTTCTTATAAATACAGTAATTCGTTATCCAAGTACTTATGGTGTTTAAAAGAAAAAAAAACTCTTACTGTTAAATGGAAAATACTTACAAGGGCCAGAACTTGTAATTCCCTTCGAGCAACTTGTTATCTTTGTAAGCTAGAAATAACAGACTTGAGGACAGTTAACCTGTTAAACGAGAGGAATACATTTATTTTTAGCTGTAAACATAGTTTACTATTTACTTTACAATATGGGTAGTAATATTATGAATATATAAACTATTTTCATTGATGTTCATTGTCACTTACACTTATTTGCTGGGTATTTAATCTGACCTTCATTGTCAAATTAATATTTGCTAGGTATTTCATTTGGCATACATTGCAATATTAAGTATTTAATCTGACATATAGTATGAAGTTATATAGTTACTTGATTTTTAATCTAACATAGATTATCATGTTATTATTTGATAGATTTTAATCTGATATAAGTCATCTAGTAAATATCTAATTCGTTTTTATTCTAGCACAGATTGTCAAATTTATATTTAATACTTAATAATTATGATTCTTTAGGTATCAATGTCACATGGTCGCTGAATTTGTTATTAGAAGCTAGGTTAAATTGCACGTATCTATGTATTTTTCATGTTTGTTTTTACTTGTGCTTATATATGAATATATATACTTAGGTGTTGTGAATTCTTGTTTAGAAACCACACAAAATAATAATAACAAAAACAGATATGGAGAGATAAAATGTAAGTATATTGAAACAAATATATACAACCTGGAACTTGTGTTAGTAGATTCAGGAATACTAGGAATGCTGTTAGTAGGAATCAATATATATAATCTTGTAGATAAGAAGTAAGTCCGGGTAAAAGTAAGTCCGGGTAAAAGTCCATATTCTTACTGACCAACTAAGCGGCGGTACAACCACTCAACTGAGCTTCGTGACAATTACATTATTTATTGTATCAAAAAATACAATTATGGCACAAGGCCGAACAAGGGGAGGCGTAGAGATTGGTTCTCGCTTAACTATCCTATACCTAGCTAAACACTATCACGACCCATTCACTCATTACATTTTGCTCAATCACCAAAAGAACCCATCCATCATCTCCCAAACCTTCATACACCATAATACCACATATTTACGATGGGCACCTAAAAACAGGGAAAACCCATGACAATAAAAATGTGTTTATATACAATATAATACATAATTTAAAAGATTTAATGGAGAATGAAATGATGGGAGGGGGATGAACCCAACTCCGTGACAATCACTACTGTTCTCTGTATAGGCAAGATTATTTGTATACCTTAGACGAGTCCATTTATCGTGTAAAAAGAGGCGCTCCCCAACATTAGGTGCATGGGTCTGTCTACTATAAATACATGTATGTAGGTGTGCATATGGGTTTATGTACCCATCCATATGATAGTAGGTATATTGATATTTTTTACATGCATATATGTATGTGTATATATGTGTGTGTATGTGTATTTGTGAGTATATGTGTATTTGTAGGTATATATGTATGTATGTCTATATTTGTATGTCTATATATATATATATATATATATATATATATATATATATTCTTGTTCATGCACGTATATATGTGGGTTTCTATATATTTGTGTATATGTGTGTCTATCTCTCTTCCTCGTTTCATATTTGAATAACTTTATAATAATCAAAACCTAATGCTTTGTTAAACTTAAAATTTAAAATTCGTAGTCTCTAACATTAATTCGTAATATTTTTTAAATAAATTATTTTTTATTTTAAACTGAAACTAATAGTTGATTACTAATACTCATCTTTATTTTAATCAAATATTAACATTATTACCTCAATAAATTGTGTTTATAGTCTTTTCTTATGTTCTTTAAGATAGAAATTACTTTTGATTTTATTTTGATTGATCACCACAGATTATGTAGTAATATATGTGCAATATATTTCTGTGACCGACAGAAATATCATTGACATCAGAAACAGTAATTGACAAAAGTATCATCTACATAAACTGTGACCGACAAATGTGTGATTGTTATCAAAGACAGCCAACTTGAAAGGCAATAGCCGGCGAAGATGATTGACAGATGCACAAGTCCATAGGTGACACAATGAAGCGAAAACTGCAGAAGTCAAAATTGCGTAGACATTTCAGGTTTATAACACTGAGAGAACGTAGTGAGATCGCAGAGAGAACGCAGAGAAGAGAGAAGAAGAGAAGATAATTTTAGCAAATCAACCACTCGCGACAACTCCCTCGTAAATGCATGATTCTCTCTAGCCATATTCTACTCTACACAACTGTCACCGACACGGTAGAATAAAAATATTTTTATAGGTACTCCTTGTTTGTGCTCCTCGTTTATCCGTCAAGTCGATCGTCATCGTTGGAGAATCAATCAGATGTAATATACTTCGTATGTAAATTTGGTGTGTAGTGATTTGTTGCATTTTCATTTGTAAAAATAAAAGAAAAACTTAGATGAAGAACCTTGTTGCCATCTGCGAGAACGCTGGAAAATCGTGGTAACATACGACATCAGATAAATGTAGGTGACTTTTTGTTTTACATAACGTGTACTCTGTTCTAGTGTTTAATATAAATATAATTGCTAGTTTAGAAAAAACATAAGATGGAACAGCAGAGTCTGAGCGTAGAGTTAAGAAATGTGACTTGTTCTAAAACATTAAGTAAGGTTGTACGCCTGGCAGAGAGAACATGCGAGGTGGTTGGTGGAAAAATATATATAGAATTGACGAAAGAAAGACGGGAGAAACGAAGTTGTTGCACTGAGAAGAGATATTTTCGACCTCTTCTAGTTACAAAGTTCAATCTCGACTCTAACCAATGTGAGGCAAGTGAGGAGCTTCATTAAAATGGCCTAATACTACCGCCGTTTTGTTATGAATAACATAAAAAAGAGAGGAATGCAGCAATAGCGCACTTCCGCCTGTGGAACTCGCTCCCGTATTCTTGCTTTCCTGACAGCTACAACCTCCAGAAATTTAAATGCAAAGTCAATACTCATCTATTAACCACTAGACTCTAGCTCTCTCCCCACCCCTGTATAACCTTCCCTTTCTCTCCACCTATGTATCTGTCATCGCACCTGCTTTCTATTGTTCCTTTCTAAATAGTTTGTACTCCTCACTCTTTTCTAATTAATCTTTTTCCATTTATGTAACCCCCTGCATATCAGTGGCGTTTCCGCCTTGCTCGGGGTGAAATGATTAAAAAAAATAGATAAGTCTCTCAGTAAGACTTAGGATGTAGAGCTTGTGATTGATGGATTGGAATACCATAGGAAATACCGAAGGAATTTAGACATGAGTTGGTATACATACTGTAAAATAAGATGTTAAAGAAGAAAACTGCGAAAGGAATTAAGAGAGCCTGAGAAAGAGAATCCGATTGACTTCCTTGTAACAATGCATACGGAAGTTGTAGTGCGTGTGGAAAAATTAAGTGAAATAATATTTAGAGTGTGCGCAATCCGTGTTTGTAGACTAAGTGAATTGTAACTGTAAGTGATACGAATAATCCTACAAGCAAACTGCATATCCATCATCAATAAATACTTAAATCAGTACTTCACGTAATTTTTCTTCATTAATTTTTATTTGTTGTTTTTTTTTTTTTGGTTATACTTTAAACGACATGAACTACAGATAGTATGATTGAAATGTAAAAATTTACATGTGTGACGTAAAAATAGAGCATAGGCACACATGGTGGATACAGAGGTCATTAATCTGATGTCAGTTTGTAAATTAAGGCGTGATTACAGGCTAGGATCGTATGGTTGTGCATCAATATATACACAAGTATGATACCAGGCAAAGAAAAATAAAGCTTTGAAACGTTACAGAACATTCTACTGACATATGTGTTTAAAAAGTCGAAATTTTGAAACATTACAGAATTTTTTCTGACATGTGTGTTCTTAAAAAACAGGAAAAATAATTACAGAAAACGGTAGACGCTCTCTCACTTTTCTCGTCCAGTGCATTGTGCTTTCATTTATTTATTTATTTATTTATTTTTAAAAGACTTTTTTCAGAGTATCACAAAGAAGTTGGTCGATGCAGCAAAAATCGATAACAAACTCGCTTAAAGGAAATAAATAAAGCGAAGGAAAACTGAAGCAAATCAGTCCTTTAATTGGTCAGTATGAGGCGAATAGCAGACTGAGTTAGCGCTCGAATGAACGCATAAATAAATGAAAAAAAAAAGAAAAAATAAAGAAACAAACGGGAACGATAAAAAATCTGAAAACAGAGCTAATACCTAACTAAAAAGGCGGAGTATATCGCCGTGTGAAACGATATTATGAGTCAGTTATGGATATGATTAGTGTCTAAGACGTGCTGAAAGCTTTGGAAGTTTAAATATACGTGAAAATAAATTCTCTTATGGTTATAAGTTATTTTATCACGCTTCTGAGAATGGTGACTTTCTAAGTGTGTGGTAGATGTGGCGTAAGGCCGAAATTGTGGAGAAACTGGTGAGAATTGTGCTCACTGTGCAGTGGTATCCGTTCTAGCACTAACTATTACACCATTTCGTGGTGCCCAATGCTTCTCACAATGAGTCCGCTGACGACATACTCTATGGAAATTACAACAAAAGAAAAAATGATTTTTATGCTAATCCCGTTCTGTCCTGATTACTTATTATACGTTAAAAGACTAATTTAGAGTTTACATTAAGGAAAATGTCTTTTGCATGAAATTAATAAGGGTTAAGCATGCGCAAAATTGTACAAAGTAGACAAGAGAGTGTCCACTTCGATACTGGTAATTTTGTATTACTCTTGTTTGCGTGTATTGTTTGGTACGGTCGTGAATGTTCGCTACCAATTTGTTGTGGCAAATCTTATTCGTCAGTTTGTTGCCAAGCTGATGTGGCGAAACTTCGTCGCAAAGTTGTAGTGATCGTTTTTTTTGCCGGAAGTAAGACACGAAAACCAGAAAGTAGGTTCAAAACAGTGTATTAGTATAACAAGAACATATGTACGAAGTAAGTGTTAATAATAAGTAAATAGAAATATGTAAGTCCGAAAGGTAAAGTTACGTTGCTTCCTGACTAGTAGCTGGTTTTAACTGCGCACAAGCTGTCGTCTTAAATGTGTATGTAACTGCCCCCAGAAGTCACGCAGGTAACTATATATATTAAGAGAAAGAGTCCATTTCACGTAGAAAGGCACCATCATATGTATTGTTCATTTGAATTAATTTACTGTTAATTTTATATGCTCATGAAATGTAATAGCCAGAAAGGGAGAGATACGATGAACGTATCTCTGAAAATATTAAAAATAAAACAATAAAAATTGCGTGTTTTTATATGTATATATTTTGTGCAATTGTCTTGGTTGTGTGGCTATGATTTGGGTGAAGGAGAGGTGCACTTAAAATGTTTATATGTGAACATTTTGAAAAATAATATAGCGAGGAATGTAACATAATTCTGTGACCCGACAGAAACCTGAATGTCATCAAAGCAGTGCCCGACAAAATTAGGATCAACAACAAAGGCAGAAAGTATAAACTGTGAGCAACAAAAATGTGACGGATATCAAAAGCAGTCGGCTTGAAAGATAATAGCCAGCGAAGATGATTGACAGATGTTTCTAGCCACAGATGACAGTATGAAGCGAAAACCCAAGAAAGCAAAAATGTGTAGAAATTTTAGGTTATATATTCATATTTTCTTAGGACGCAAAAACTGACCAAACATGAATTCTTTGGAAAATCAGGAAAAAGTGCCTTTAAAATCATTATTTCGGATATTGTTTGACTGTCAGACCTGAGTGGTCGAGTGGTCTAAAATTGACGGTTTTCCATTAGGGACTAAGTTTCGAATCCTGAAAGGAAAAATTTCTCGATTATTTTAGCCGGTTCATATAAATAACAAAATATTTCGATTATTCAGACCAGCCGATATAAATAAATATAATGTTTAATAATAAAAATTATACAGTGTCTACTCAAATATGAGTATCCATTAAAAACTATGTTAAGCAAATAAATAAAAAAATATGCCAGAGTTAATTCATTTTCTAACGGATTTTGTAAATAAGAGTGTGTGTGTGTGTGTGTGTGTGTGTGTGTGTGTGTGAGGGAGATAGAGAGAAAGAGAGAGTAAGAGAGAGAGAGAGAAATTCAGAAATAATCATAGTGCACTATGAATAGTACCTGCTTATACCAAGAAAGGATGAAAATATCTCAGGTCTGGTCGTTTGAGCATTATGCAGGATGCACTGTGCAGTAATTCAATAGTTTGAGGAAACAGATTTTCTCTCGAAAAGAAGAAACACCTTGATAGGAAATGAGATTGTCTTCGTCTTTATTTTTTTTCTCTCTCTCTCTCAAGGTGAGAATTCGAGAAATATCAAACACAGGAAACTTCGGGTAAATTAACGGAAAAACAGATTGATCAATCTTTTGCCGTTCCCCGAAGGTGTGAGTCGAAGCTCGTATATCAAGAATGGAATTTGCTTATACAGCAATGTAGTAAGAACTTTTCGGATAAGAAAATTGGGATGAAAATATTCTGAATGTTGAGGAACTGTTGGCGCTGAAAATTAATATTTTCAATGAAGATTATTCACCAAACATATCTAAGTTAATATCCAATATATATATATATATATATATATATATATATATATATATTATAGTCTATTATGTTTAATCATGAGCCGTTCTAAATGTCGTATTGTGGCTTTAATTTCAGTTGAAAATGAAGAAAAATAAAGACAAAAATTCTCCAAAATTTGGATAACTTTTTATTAAGTTGGTTCAAAGCTTTGGGCTCACATGAGCTAATATCCAATATATATGTATAAATATATATATATATAGGAAAAATTATTAAAAGTTGTGAGTTTAAACATGTATTTTTTGACAGTATTTGTTTATTTCTATTATTATATACTGTCAAAAAAATACATTTTTAAACACACAAATTTTTAATAATTTTCCTATACATAGTAAGACAGTATACGTGCATCATTACTATGTCATATATATATATATATATATATATATATATATATATATATATTTCTAAACATATACTGTTAAATATATGAGACAATGAATGTCTATTATGTTTAATCATGAGCCGTTCTAAACGTCGTATTTTGGTTTTAATTTCAGTTGAAAATGAAGAAACATAAAGACAAAAATTCTCCATCATTTGGATAACTTTCAATTAATTTGGTTCTAAGCTTTCTGCTCACATGAGCCATCTTCAGAGAGGTTATAAGGATGGTAACACAATAATATTCACCATCACCGACGATTTTAAACTCCGCTAAGCAACGGCAATAGTTACCAAAAATAAGAAACGCAGTTTTCAAATTTGCAATGCGGTTCTATAACGTTCTATGATGTCACACCGCGTGATAGCGCGAAATGATAACAGAACCATATATTCAAATACAATGTAATGTGTTATGATCAGATTTAAATTTATATATATATATATATATATATATATATATATATATATATATATATATGGGGTGGGGAACCAATCTCTCTTTTATACAAGTTTCATTTATGACAACTGACAGGAGACTGCATTTTAAAAATTTTATTCATTTTTATTTTGTTCGTGTAAGTGTATTCCTTTATGGACATTAATTGTGTAAAAAACATCTGAATGTTCTATATATACATACGAGCGCTTTCGACTATTCTAGAAGCCATTAACAAAGTATTATTTTTAACTGAATGTATATTTTTTATGTCTGTTTTCAGATTGCCGGGATTGTTTTTTATTTTCCGAACTTTGGTCGGATACACACACACACACACACACACACACACACACACACACATATATATATATATATATATATTGTAACAGAGTTATAGAAGTTATAGTTTTGTTTTTTAAAGGAAGGGTAGAGATTTTTGTTTATTTTACTATCCAGACAAAATAAATAAGGAACCTGTCTTAAACTAGGCCACTTCTCCTAACCCAAAGCTATATCTCTAAGGCTGCATTACGGCCGACAAAATCAGAATAAGCTCTCACTCCACATTCACTTAAACATCATATCATAATAAATAAACTGTTTTCACCATTTAATTTTTATTTCAACTTATCACCCGATGAGAAGCGCACATAGCAGCTTAGAAACGCGAAAACTTTTGTGTAGTGATACTATGAATTTATAAACCATTGTAACAACCATTACACTACATATATTTATATATATATATATATATATATATATATATATATATATATGTGTGTGTGTGTGTGTGTGTGTGTGTGTGTGTGTGTGTGTGTGTGTTTTAAAAAAAGAAGACAAAAGGAAAACTATATTTAACTAGTCCTGTGATGGACTTTATCAAGGCAAAAAGACCAAATGAGCTTTATTCCAAACAGACTAACATACGTAATAAAAAGTCCAAGGAAAACGGTTCAATTTCCTTCCATTTAACAACTCGTGACATTGCACTACACGTGAAGGAGTTCTAAAACTAAAAAATATTCTGTTAATCTTTTTGAATCATTCGTGAGAGTTTTTATAGTTGCCAACATTGTTTATAGATACGTAATTTGGAATAAAGCTCGTCTTTCGTCTTTTTTCTTTGATAACGTCCATCACAGAAGGAAAAGCCTAGGCGAGTTAAATGCAGTTTTCCTCTTGTCTTGTTTTTATTTAAACAATTCTGTCCTTAATCTCAGATCATAACTGAGTATATATATATATATATATATATATATATATATATATATATATATATCCGCAGACAGATCTGTTTCGCTGTATCACAGTACAGTTTTGCTTTTAGCCAGGATTGAAACCCGACCGAATTGACGTCAGTTGGCGATTCTACCTCTTAATGAAAGATGCGTAGATGCTAGAGTAGCTACTGTTTTTGGAGTTTTTTTTGTTTTTTTCCAAAGTATACCATTCTTCTAGAGTTCTTAATCAGGGTGTGCGAGCGTAAATAGTCATCCGCATACAGATCTGTTTCGCTGTATCACGGCTCACCTGTACGGTTAGACATCCGATTACCTTTAGCCAAAACTGTAATCCGACCGAATTGACGTCATTCGGCGACAGATAGATATATAGATATGAACAAACGGTAAAACATATGAAAACGTTGATTTTAGAAACTTACAAACATAATTAGGTATATGAGAACAGCTGGTAATACATATAAACATATTCCGGTAAAAAGATAAAAACAGATTTAGATAGATAGATAGATAGATAGATAGATAGATAGATAGATAGATGAAGTCTTATTTATTTATTTATTTAATATGAAAATAGAAAGCAAGGACTTTTTCCGAATGAGTATTAAATTAAAAGAAGCATTTTACGCCAGACAACATGATTACAAGTGCTAAATCAGACAAATCCCAAACCATACCTAACAACTAAGACTGGAGAAAAATATCTAAAAAGATTATATCTACTGAATAAAACTGTAGTTTTTATTTTGTCGATTGAGATATTTATTTTCGTTCCGGCTAACGATAAATAGAACGTAAGAACAGGAGATAATCAGAAGGCATCATTTGAAGACAAGCTGTGTTAATGGCGTTGATTGGCGAACTCCGTCATTTGCAAACGAACACTTGAACGAATACGCTATGGCGACAGATTTGCAAGTACTGGACAATATATTTATTATTCATAGCCAAATAGTCAGAGTTAGTACCTTACAATGCGCGATTTGGGGTCGGCGTTTCCCTACAAATAAATACTAAATGGTTCGAGTGTCTGATTAGATGTTAACAGGTTTAAAGCTTTTATTTTCAGTCACGTCTGGAACGCCCATTTGTAATGGAATTAACTATTCATGGCTTCCTGGAAGAAGATACATTTTTACTACATTTAGCAATTGCTGATGGTCGAACAAAGCCCATAATTAAATCGCCTGTATTTTGTTTGACAGGATTACAAATCAAACTGAAGCTTGTAGTTCAGTGTTGAGTGTGTTTCGAGATCATTCCGCACTGTGTGCATTATCGGAATATACTGTCTAGCAGTTGGTAATGAATTAAGTTTTTTTTTTAATCATATCACCCCAAGCAAGGCGGTAACGCCACTGATGTGCAGGGGTCTACATAAGAGTGAGAAGACTAGAAAAGAGAAAACCGGACACCGCATCCTAAACAGGAAGAAACAAGGGATGAGACTCTTTATCTGTTCAATAGATGTGGGTGGAGTGTGAACCGGGCGATAGTTTAGTCTATCTACTCCAATTCAAGTAGGCTAGACTGACTGCCAAACCACTACATTATCGCGAACTGTTCCAATTGTTACCTCAGTTTTGTTATTTCTGGTACAAGAATGAAATATTGGGCGCTTATACAGAAATCAGTACAAAGAAGTAATAAAAATATGTATGTCTAGGTTGTTAACTGAAACTTAAGTCACTGGTACCCCTGCTAAAGGTGTTTACCAGTGCAACCAAACTGGCAACTGGGTCCCACCAGTTGCCAGTCTGATCAACCAAATGCAGCCGAAAATTCTACTCCCCCAGCTTCTTTTCTCGCACATCCTGCCTGTGGAACTCGCTTCCAGGAATTTAAATGCAACGTCAATACTCATCTCTTAACCACTTGATTGTAAACCTGCACTAACACACTGGCAAGTCTTACAGATAGGTCACAGATATTGTTGGTGTCAGCCTTTCAACTGCTAGCTGCATCATCAAGGCTAAGAGACAAATTGGAATCCATTAGTCCAAAACAAAAAAATATGCTGTCGGAAGAGAAAAATCAACGCCAAGAGACGATGTACGCATATTCAGGGAAAGTGTGAAAGATCCTAGAAAGACATCATTCGTTTTGTTTTAATTAATCTGCACAAGTGTGTAGTATTGTAAAGAGAATATATAGCGCGATAAGCAGTAGAAATAGCATGGTAAATATAACGTATTCAGTCAGTTAAGTGCCATACGTGATACACGCTATGGGCGATCATGTCTCGAAAGAGACATAACTGATTGAGCAGAAGATTATCCCGCAGTATGTTGACATTGCTTTCTGTGGTATACTGGTTGCCATCCAAGGCTATAGAACCCAATCTGTCCTATTATTTAACCCATAACTGGAAGGAATAGACGGATTAATACCTTTCCCAAGAGTATTTGCGCGTAAGTGAATGCAATGAATTCGGCTGGAATTCGAACTCGGCTCCCAGATTTCTCGTTCCGAGCTGATATACAATGCACCACAACGCACATCCTCTCTCTAGTGAAAAGAATGAACTATGTAGTGAATTTAAATGTAATGTTAATACTCATCTCTTAATCACTTGACTCTAGTTCTTTCTACACCACCCTGTATATCCTTTCCTTTCTCTCCGCTTTTGCAACTGTCATCACACCTGTATTTCCATCCTTCTCTTGATCCTTTGTAACTTTCTCTTTTTACCCTCCTCTTATCTAATCTTTTTACTCTTATGTAGCCCTCTGCACATCAGTGGCGTTGCCGTCTTTTTCGGGTGAAACGATAAAAAAAAATAATCAAAAGAAAACGGTCTACTACGTGTAAATATATACCAATCAATAACAGCTTATAATGAGCTAGCCTTTCTGCTAGAGCGGCTTGTCAATCCCTGTTGAAAATACCTTCTCGGGAACATATATATATTTGTTCCCCATAAGCAGAGCCTGCATGTGATTTATACTGCAACCATGCTAAGCTAATTACAGTTTCTTTCAGAGAACACTTCATCTGGTTTGATTAACAATTTGAATACGGCCCTTAAACGCTCAGTCTCATTGAATTGTAAATTCGTGCTAGTAAATCACCAACAAATTCTGAATATATTGTTTCCATTGTCTTCATCTTTAATGCCATGTTTACAACGTTTCGGCCGTTGTTTGTTCTGGTCTTCTTCAGGTGCTAGAAATTTCGACCCGAAACCTTTATTTCTATCACAGTGCTGTATCATTCTCATTCCATATGTGATGCCACTGCCCGATGTCGTGTAGTTATCTCCCTTTAACTCAACTTTTTATGTTTTTTGTTCAGCAGTGCTGTAGCCAGGTATTGAACTTATAATCCCTTTGAAATAACTAAATGACATCCAGAAGTCGCATCGCACATAGAATGAGAAAAAGTTACCCAGTGATCAAAATTTACCCCAGTGATCAAAACAAAGGGTTCGTTTGGAAATTCCAATCACCTGAAATATGTTGGAGCGTGGAAAGGCTGAAACGTCGTAAACATGGTAAAAAAGATTAGGACAATAGTCCGAATAATGTAAATAATATAAATACATCCTTATCTCAGAATAGATAAAAAAAAATCTGAATAGTTTCTTCCACTCAGAAGGTTAGGGTCAACATGTTTTAATGTGATAGGCTCTTCCTAACTGTACTGCAAGATGCAAATACATCCAAAGTCTAATATTAGTTGAATATAGCTCAATGTAACAACTTGCATCTGTTGTTAACTTGGACAAGAAATGGCTTGTTAATTTTAACGCCTCTAAAACGAAACTACTTTCTGTTAATTACCTTTTTTTTTACCTTTTATCAGCATGGCTAATGTTAACCTCTAGGCGAATGAGTCTTTGCTCATTCTCAGCTTAATGTTTTCACGGACATGAAGTTGAGGGATTATATTGAATGAATTGTTAGGTCTTATGCTAGGTATGTTGTTTCACTGTATCGTGCAAGACATATTTCTTCACCCAAATCTTCCTTGCATTTTTATAAGTTTTCCATTCCCCATGATTTTACTATTGCTGCCACATAAGGTCTGATATTCTTGCTATGTCTTTAAAGATTGTTGATACAATCCAAAGAAGAATCTACAAAGTATCGGTCTGGTGAATTTTCTAATATGACGCCTTGGCTTTATCAATTTAAGGGCAGTATTAGAGTGCCGTCAATATCTCATATATTCACAGCTGAATTGACTAAATATCCGTAAATTCTAAGCTAACAGTTTCTTTTTTACACTTGTGAAACTGTTTTCCGGCTTATTGCGTAATCGTCAAATTTGAGCTTCAAAATTTAAATGTCATGTCCATCTTTATCTTCTGTCTTCTGAATTTCCGTTCTTTTATTGTTCTCGTTCCTTAATAATGTTTTTCTTTTCTTGATATTCTTTTAAACTCAGTTAACCCTTTTGTCTGAGTGGCTTCGTTGCTTAAGATGAAACGAGTAAAAATTGGTACATAAGTCGAATTGATTATTAATTATTAATATTCTACTAGGCTGACTAGATCCGTTTTATTGGACAATTTCTTCACAGATAAATAGTTGATTTGTGGTTACAGGTGTTTGGTTCCACAGAAGCATGCTGGAAATGAAAAAAATCGATATAGTTTACGAATAATGGAAGCAAGATGAATAAAATTAAAAAAAATAAAGGTGAGAGTTGAAATTTCAGAGAGTTATTTTGAGGAAAGAGGTACGGTGGTTTTCCTGACGTGGTACAAGAACAAAATTATTGGGAACCGATTAAGGATCGAATTCATTACTTAGTCGTAATTATTCTAACAAGAAAAGATTGTTAAGCGTTGTAGCACATCGAGGTGCCCATTAGGAAAGATGTACACGACAATTTGAAACTCGTCCCATACACGGAAGTTAGTATAAGTAGATGGAAATAGTCTTCTTCTTCTTCTATGTCCCTTGTCCATTCAAAACTTAGGCAATCGTGGCTTTCCACGTCTTCCTATCCCTGTGACTCTTAGCACGCTTTCTCTTGCAACTCTACGCAACCCCAATACCGTCATCCACCTGCTCAGGCCCTTCAAATATGTTATCCGCTTCTTTTCTCTGTCTCTTTTTCCTTCTATCTGTCCTGTCAGTATCAGGTTCTCCAAGCCCTTCTTTCTCATTGCGTGTTCCTGATGCTCACTATTAATTTTCTTTTCGTTGCCATTCCTTCCAACACCTCATCGTTGCTTACATGCTCTGTCCATGACATCCAGAGCATCCTTCTGTAGAATCACATTTCCGCTGCTTCTAGTTTTTCCTTCATCTTTGATGATATTGTCCAACAATCACTGATGTATTGAAGAACTGACATCACATAGCATTCTAATTCTCCATTCTTAGTTTCTAGTGAAAGTTTCCTGTCTGTTAATTCTTTACTCAGATTCTGCAATGCGTCCTTCGCCATGCCAATTCATCTTTGGATCTCTGTGCCGCACTTTCCATCTCTGGTTAGAACACTTTCTAGGTATTTAAATTTTTGGACTTGCTTGATTCTAGTATCCCCCAACTGTATTTGGCATTTTTAGTTGCTCCTTTTACTGATGGCCATGCGTTCAGTTTTCTTGCAGTTTATTCGTAGTCCTTTTTTGTCACTCGCTTCAGCTACCTTCTGTAAGAGTTCTTGTAGTTTCATTTCCGTGTCTTCAATCAGCACTGTATCATCTGCGTATCTTATGTTGTTCAAATTGTGTCTTTAGATTTCTTATCCTGGCATAGCATCTAGAGTCCTCAAAATATTCTCACTGTACAAGTTGAACAGATCCGGTGAAAAAACACATCCTTGTCTTACGCCCATTTCTATCTTTCTAAATCTGCTGAACTCGTTACCTGTCCGTATGCAAGCAGTTTGTTGCCAGTAGAGATTCTTAATTATTCTGATGTCTTTCCCAAAAATGTTGAGGCTACTGAGCACCTCCATCAATTCTTTGTGGTGTATTTTGTCGAATGCCTTCGCATTACCATTAAAACACAGGTACAATCCTTCTTCATTTGTATTGCCCTTTCGGAGAGTGAGTAACCTATTTCATGAACTTGTATAAATAATTCGCTGAACAAAGGGACTTGAAGAAAGAGCAAGGGAACAAATACTACCTAGAACTACAAAAGACAGGTAGTTCTAAAGATCCAGGATATCGCATATCCTGAAAAAATATAGCAAATAAATCTAGATGAATCAGTTCTCGTAAAAGAATCACTTAACGTGAACAAAGCTAGCCAATCATATACAGAACAGAGGTTTTGTACTTTTAAGGATGCTCTGGGCATGTCATAGGGAACTATTTCGAATTAGACGCTGTAAATTCGGTGTTAGGTTATGATTGTTTCCAATATTCGAATTTCCGGAACCATTATTTAGCACCAAATTTAGTGTTGAATATAATTGAGCTTTATAAGCACGTGTCATTGTTCCACGGAGAGATCAAGTTAATCCATTTACCTGCTTTGAATTCTAAACCTTAATTCTTGCTTCCTCACTGCCCACCGTATCAAAGACGACTCCCCTGATAACATACTGGGAACATTCTAATTTTGTTTCCTACCAAATTGACCTTGTGTCTGATCCTGTTATATTAAATAGCTGCATTTTCCTTCCTTCTAGATCATACAGTTAAGTATTTCGCCTCTATTCATGGTGGGGGCAGTTCCAGTTAGTTAACAAAATAGCAGATTTTGAATAGTGATTTTCAAGGAACATTAGCCATCTTTAAGATGGCGTAACACAATTTTTCCTTTTCTATTTTCAAATAATGTCATTTTAAGCTGTAAAGAGAATAATTCTTATCTGCTATTTTTCCTTCATAGATCGAGCATGTGAGCAATGACGAGGTTTTGTAAATGATGGAAACGAAAAGGAAATTAATACTGAGCATCAGGAAGAAAGAGCTGCAGTTCCTGGGACATGCAATGAAGAAAGAGGGCATGGAGAATCTGATACTAACAGGCCAGATATAGGAAAAATGAGACTGAAAGCAGTTGATAGCATATTTGAAGGACCTAATAAGGTGGATGATTGAACGAGGGTTGCATGGCGTAACAGGAGAAGGCGTGCTAAGAGCCACCAGGGATAGGGAGATGTGGAAATCCATGATCACCTACGTTTTGAAAGGACATGGCACATAAAAAGAGAAGAAGTTCGAAACAAAGTCAAACTTTTACCAGTTCCAAGTCATCGAAAGGACACGGCAGAAAGAAGAAGATTTGTTTATTCACGTTCATTACTCTCTATAATTTCCTATCGTTTGTAGGTTTTGGTAAATTTTGTCGTTTTATTATCTCTCCTCAACATTGTTCTTCTCACTAAATTCTCAAACTTGTTAAGTAGGCTACTCCCTGCTCATCCCTGTTCATCTTGCCTTCAGCCTGTCTTGTCAGTATTAAATACTCCAAGTTCACTTTCCTGTTATGGTTGTTGGACTTTTTTTGGATACGTATATACTGTGCTGACACCCATGAGCCAACCCATTTTATAGTTCACCTAGGAAAGCCTTAATAAATCAGGAAACAAAACATATTCAATGCGTCATGTATAAAAGGCGGCCATATTTTTCCGAGTATTGAAGTACAAATTCAATTCTGGTGAGTGTCTGATTCCAGAGTGATGGTCTTTGACGTTGTTTCATTGAACAGATTACGTGCGGCGAGGATACCCTATATCTATATACTATGACGGACATGGTCAACAGATGCCAAGAGGATACTCTATATCCAGGAACGTTGTCAACATTACCATCAATCCCTTACTTTGTCACCATCATGAACTGTTGTTGTTATATATTATACATTCGGGAGATCGATTCTCTATTATAATCTAAACTTATTTATAAATAGAACTTTGTCTGTGTGTGTGTGTGTGTGTGTGTGTGTGTGTGTGTGTGTGTGTGTGTGTGTGTCTGTGTGCGTGTGTTTCTGTTACCTATAGACTCCGAAAAGGCTGAACCGATTTTCTTGAAAATTTACACAAGCATCTGCGAGTGTTCTTACCTAGGTTTTGTGTCGAGGCACACCTGATGAATATCGAAAATCGGTAATCGAAAAAACCAGGTTATAGAAGGAGTGGTCCGATTTTAATCAAATTTGATACACTCATAGACAAAGACATAAGAAACGATATTCAGAAGTGTCTAGGTTGCAGTTCTTACAATAGTGCAAAAAATCGATAATATATATATATATATATATATATATATATATATATATATATATATATAAAAGGCAAGATGTTTGTGTGTGTGTGTGTGTGTGTGTGTTTATCTGCCTGTATGTCTGTATTTTAAGCTTTTTATTTTAGTTTTTGCATCGAGTTTGGCCCTAAGTAGGTATAATTGTAGTTCTTAGTCTCAGCCATGATACCATTTACTCAGAAATGTTATTTAACCTTCAAAATTCAGTTTACGACGAAAAAACTTCTTTGATATCGATAACAGGAAATCAAAATTTGACTTACATCCATTCATTTTTCTTTCAGTCTACGGTTTCGTTTTAACTGGAAACAACTATTGCTTTCATGCCAACGTCCAAAGAGTCTGACCTCCAGGACCATGAATTAGTTTTAAAGCTTTCATTACACCCGAGCAACGCCAGGCTATACTGCTAGTCAGTACATAAAGTGATCTCTGCGCTTTATCCATAAAATATGGCGAATTTTACCAACAGTGGTGTCCTAGCCATAGGAATGGACTCTCCCTCCGTCAATAAATACTAACCTGCGTGACTTCCGGAGAGACAGTCGTGATGCAGTCGAGACGTAGGGTAACTATAAAATTCGGATGTACACTCCTATTTGCTGACTACTAACATTCTTACTTAGTATATATATTCTGTTATTCTAATACACTGGTTAAACTTAACTTTTTCTTTTCAGCATCTTCCTTCCTGGCCCTAAAGGGCCGCAGCATTTCCTCATTGTGTACCTGAGAAATTTCAACTGTCTCTTGGTTTTGCTACGTATAAGCGTATTTTTTAATTCCACTTTCTCTAAACCTTCGTCGTTACTGCCATGCTCACTCTATGATACGTCAAAGATATCTCTGTTGAAATGATTGTATGCCACTATGAGGTCTATGTAGCAGGTTTACAATTTTATATTTAAGTGGTAAGCAGTTTTTTCGAGGGGTTTGATGACATATACAATCAGTACACGCCTAGCCAGAGCGAAAGTTAAACTGAGTCTTCTAGATTTTTATAGAACATTGAAAGCTGAAAGCCCAGTTAGAATAATTCTATTTAGTGTTTTTACCATCTTCTATTTTATGTGTTGTGCCCCCTCAGGAGGTAGGCAATCATAGCTTCCACCACTTCCTGTCCCTTGAAATTATTACTAACTTTTGTCATCTGTTATTTCACTTAAACACTGTTCCTCCATTGATTTACTCAAATTCACTAAGTATGTTATGCTTTGTTTTCCTTGCACTCAAAATTTCACGTGAATATCTGATTTTCCAAACCCTCCTTCCTCATTGACTGCCCAAGTATTCTCAACTGTTCCTTTCCTGATGTTAAGTTTAAGTGTCCCGTTTTCCCATTTTCTCAGCATCCTACAGTAGAACCTCATTTTTTGCGACAAGATTGTTCGGCATTCACTGCCATATAGGAATACAGGTATTACGTAACTTTCCGTTGTGTTCAATGGAAATTTCCTGTTTCTTAATACTTGGCTTACATTTTCGAAGGCTTCTTTCATTACCCCATGCACCTACATATTCCAATCTTTTATTTTTTATTCTCTATTTATTCTAGATATTTAGATATTTTTATATTTCGAATTTTGGTTTAACTAAAATTTCTTTTACAAGGAGACGTGGATACGTTCTGTACCGTTAGATACATGTCTTTTTATTTTTAAAGTTGCAAACGTACAGGTCGGTAAAAATAGTTTTACTAAGTTTACGAATCAGGGACGTCTACTTAAACACTTGTATCCACTAAATATAAAATTTAAAGTAATGAGATTATATAATCATTACAATTTGGATTTTTTAAAGTCTTTTTAGATTTAATTTGTTTTGTGCTGCATTGGCTATCAGCTCGAAACGAGAAATTGGAAAGCTGAATTGAATTTCCATTTGAATTCAGTGCATCACATATTCACAAATACCCTTAGAAAAGATATGGATTCACCTCGTCTCCCTGCAACTACAGGTTAAATAGCAGGACAGATTGGGTTCTATAGCTTTGATTGGCCACCAGTCTACCTCAGAAAGAAACGGCAACCTACTGTGGGAAAATCTTCTGACTAGCAAGTTATGTCTCTGTCGAGACATGATCGCATAAGAGTGTAACACGTATGGCACTTAACTGACTTACAGAGTTTTAATTATATAAAATATATATAGCAATAAAATTAATTATAGAGATAAATAATTTGATTATTCATGAAGAAAGTATAATCTCTACAATCGGACAATTATACATGTCTATCACATTTTGACGTTATATAAGTTAACTTAGTAGTCATCACGGAATTTGCTTATCAAGATTTAGCTGAGAAACAACATAGATCCCGAAGGCGTTCGCCATGGTTTGGCATGCTGGCCTTCTCCAAAACCTCAAGGACTATGGTGACTCTTGACGAATATTTGCCTAAACCAATCGTCCAGACATATCGTGCAATGAAGGCCGTATTATTGCTCATTTATCTTAATACATATTTCTTCCGGGACCCTATCCTCCTGCTTATATTGTATCTTCTGCTTTTCATCACCGACCTTCACGATGTCATTAGTTCTTAGCTGTCTCTGCAGATGTCATAACTGTTTTCTCCTGGTAGCAAGTCCGACAGATCAAACAGAATTTTGCAAATACTTACGAAAAATGACCATATGGCCATGGTTAATTGAGGCAAGTTATGACTTGTAAACTTTAACATCTTTAAAACAACAGTGCTTTCATTTAATCACTATAAAGAAACTTTTTGCAAGCAATCAGGCTAGCTGATGTTAAACTCAAGAAGAGCAAATCATTGCGCCTTCTAAAACTTACGTTTTCACTGACATGAAGTTGAGTCATTTTTTTTAATCAACTGCTCAGTTTACTTTTATGAAAGTCGGTTAACTGCGTCGTATCATAATTTTTTTTGCACATTTATACATCTACCATCTGTACGTGCATTGAATACTGTTGCCATATCTGAACTGGTTCACCTACTATATATTTTGCGATTCTTTACAAAATCCAAAGAAGTAATTCAATCACCTGGCAGCTCGACTATAATCACCTCGCGTCTCGACTATAATTTCCTGTTATCTCGACTCCAGCCAATTTTTCATCGTCGTGCATTGACTTCTCACCGTCATTTGTACAAATATTTTCATGGTTCTTGTTCTGATCAGCTATTATTCTGAGTGGTTCGACTGCATGATTTCGTGTGTGCTACAATATTGACAACTAGGTCTCAGCGTTGTACTGTTGAACTAACGAGATGCAGTCTATTCCATTACTGTCCTTTTTCTTCACTCCTCACTAATTTCAGTTGAATTCATTGCATTCACATACGCACAAATACTCTTTGGAAAGGTATTAATCCGTCTCATCCCTCCAGTTATGGGTTAAATATCAGGACAGATTGGGTTCTCTAGCCTTGGCTGGCAACCAGTCTACTGCAGAATCTAATGGCAACCTACTGCGGGATATTCTTCTGTCCAGTCAGTCATGTCTCTTTCGAGACATGACGGCCCAAGCGTGTATCACGTATGGCACTTAACTGACTACTCACTAAAATTATTCTCATTCTCTTCCTCTCGTTTTATCGCCTAGAAAACTAGTGGCATTATCGATTATGAAACGATTGAATTTATTGCATAAAACTGTAGATATTTATACTTAAATTTCCCCTCACGAAAAACAAAACATTGGGTCTCTTGTAAGAATTGAACTCATTACCACAGAAAACTTGTTCGTGAGACCAGTTTGGTAAGCATCGTACATAATTACAAAGTTGATGTTAGTGTGGCATACGATGCGGATATCATAGACCGAGCATGTGAGCAATGACGAGGTTTTGGAAAGGATGGAAACAAAAAGGAAATTAATATTGTGTATCAGGAAGAGACAACTAAAGTTCCTGGGACATGCAATGAGGAAGGAGGGCTTGGAGAACTTGATATTAACAGGCCAGATAGAGGGAAAAAGACAGAGGAAAGCAGCGGATAACATATTTGAAGGACCTAATCAGGTGGATGACAGAACGAGGGTTGCATGGTGCAACAGGAGAAAGCGTGCCAAGAGCCACGAGAGACAGGGAGATATGGAAACGATGATCGCCTACGTCTTGAAAGGACCTGGCACATAAAAGAAGAAGAATTGTTCTGATCAGCTATTATCCTGAGTGGTTCGACTGCATGATTTCGTGTGTGCTCCAAGATTGACAACTAGGTCTCACCGTTGTACTGTTGAACTAACGAGATTGCAGTCCATCAGTTCTATTATAGTCGTTTATTTTCTCGCATTTCTTGCTACTGGACCCCCTTTCGAATACTTGCCTCCATGGGATCACCTCTGATCTTAAAAAAATCACTATTATATGCCTTCTTTAATGCTATTCCTTTACTGTCCTTTCTCCTCATTCCTCCTCACTAAGTTATTCTCATTCTCTTCCTCTCGTTGTATCGCCCTGCAAACTCGTAGCATTATCGATTTGCTTGGGATGAAACGATTTAAATTAAAGCATAAAACTGTAGATATTTGTACTTAAATTTCCCCTCACGAAAGATACAACATTGGGTCCCTCGTAAGAATTGAACTCAATACCTCAGAAAATTTATTCGTGAGACCAATTTGCTAAGCCTCGTATATAATTGCGAAGTTGATGTTAGTTTGGCATAAAATCTATCGGGGTTTAGTTATATTTCGGCATTAAATAATCCATAGAGATTGATATCAATGTAAATAAAAAAACAAAGAAATAAAATGTCTCATGTGAGGTATATATGGAGAATGAAACTTTATTCAGTAGTAATAGCTTGACGCTTACTTCTGACTCTGTAAGCTTTTATAATATTTTTCCACCTTTTATATAAAAGCGACTACCATGAAGAATGCTACTATTACAGTTGGATTACATCGACAGATCGGGTAGCTGTTATCCCAGTTGCTTAAGTTCTGGAATTCCAAATAAATGTGTGGTTACTATTATGTACAGCTGTTGTTTTGTTTCAGAACAGTACACACAGACAAACACAAAACAAAAAAATCAAAAGTTAGCGGGAAATGAATGTTTATTTTGAGTTTGCTCATTAATCACTTTCTGATTCGTCCGATTCAGATCTTGTTTTAAGGATTCATCTGTTCGCTGCTGGAATTTCTTTTGTCGTACATTTTGTGTTCAGTGTTTGTTTCTGAACATTCCTTAGAGATTTGGAAATTCTTGCCATCAGGCGCAAAACAAGAGAATACGCCTTTAATTAAGACAGAAAAGTATTCGATCGATTCCTTAATTGGTAAGTGTTATTGACGAGAATTCCAGGATTCTAATGCTTGCCAATTCAATCAATAAATTTTAACTAGACTATTCTGGCATTGCATTTCTTTTAAATCATTTTGCCCGGGGCAGGGCGGGACAAGCTACTTGTAAGCACGGGGTTACAGTGAGAGAAAAGACTGGGTACAGGAAGTATGGAGGAAAGACAAACGATGAACAGGATTAAAAAAGGTAGAAGATGCCAACTGACGTTCAATTTAAATTCTGGGAAATTGTAGCTACAAGGGTAGCGAGTAAACGGAAGGGAGTCCCACAGGCGGGAAGTGCAAGAAAAGAAACTGTTGGAGTAGAAGCAGCTGTTACATTTAATTATTTCAACGGTTAAAAAAAATAGGGACTTGGATGTAAATCTAGCAGCACATTTAAATTCATGTTGTCGGGGCACTAGGAAAAATACGCTAGAGCAATTGCCATGAATATATTTGTAGAAAAGAGGGAGGGAAGCCATGTCACGTCTCTGAGAAAGTTACTAAAGTCGAGATACTAAGTCAGGGTTCCATTGCCGATCCGTGTAGATTTTGTCATTAACCTCGAGATGAATAGAAGAAGCACGCGGCCAGATAGAGCAAGAGTATTCAATGTACGATCGAACTGCAGATTTATAAATGGAAGATCAATTCTGACAGAAGAACATTCAGGACCGACAAAGTAGCCCAATCTTTCTAGTAATAAACGCAGCTATAGATTCGATGAAATCGATCCACATGAAGTCGATTGAAAAAGTGATGCCAAGGAGGCGCAATATGGTGCTCTCCAGGAGATTAGCATCAGCCCTGCTCATGGCGGGCTGGCAAGTTTGTCTATGTTCGTTAAAAGAGAGCAGCTTTGTTTTGAAGGCATCACAATTTACAAGCCATTTCCTGTCTCGGTTAACCATTGATTTGGAGTCATTTTTAAGAGCAAAAGGCAGATTTAGTTTGTCAACCTTGGCAGATTATCTAATGAGACGGAAATAAATGGTAGTGTCATTTGCATAGATGCCTACTAGGGAAATGATGAACAAGAAAGATCATTGACTATGATCAGAAACAGTGTAGGACAAAGGGATATTTTACAAGAAGAGTTTAAATTTCTGTTTGTAAGATTAAATTTGGCAAATCTGTGATATTAAAAGAAAGATAATATAGCGTCAATCTAGTGAAAGATTCTCCAGCAGGATTAATTCGTTGATATTTGGAGATTTTCTTCCTCAAGGACAATGTGGATAAAAACGTTGGTTGGATGGAGTGAGTTGACCCAACTAGTTGTGAGTTCAGTACTTGGCTACCTCAGTGAGAACAAAAACATTTGAGGTTCGGGTTTAATAACTAAGCAATCCGGAAGTGGCATGACTCATGAAACGAGAACAATCTACCCAAGTGAGTGAAATAAAGAATTCAGTTCAAACTTCTAATCACCTGAAGAAGGTCGAGCGTACACGTGTGAAATGTCGTGAATGTGGCAATAAATATGAGAAAAACTGTCCGAACAATGTCAGTCAGTTATGGGCCATACGTGATACACGCTATGGGGGGGCGTCATGTTTTGAAGAGACATGACTGACTGGGCAGAAGATTATCCCGGAGTAGGTTGTCTTTGCTTTCTGCGGCAGACTAGCTGCCGACCAAGGCTATAGAATCAAATCTGTCCTGTTATTTAGCCTATAACTGGAAGGGAGAGATAGATTAATACCTTTACCAAAGGTATTTGTGCGAAAGTGAAAGCAAGGAATTCAACTGGATTTCGAACACGGCAACCGAATTAGTCGTTCCGAGTCGATATCCACTGCACCACAACGCAATAATATAAATAATTACAATACCCCCTTTTCAGAAATATTGACAGATATTGAAGAACTTACTAATTATTTTCAATACTGAGTTTTTTTGTCAATGCTAATAAAAATATTTTGTTGACGAAAGAATTTTATCTGGTTACAGAGAAAATTGTTTTTATTTTATCGTCTTTTCATTTCAGCTTCAAAACTGCGCTAAACCATAAAATAATGTTGAATATGTGACAGGGAAAGCAATCATGTAAAGCATATTGCTTAATTTGTGTGTTGTTTCAATAGAACGAATAAAAGTCGTTTCTGTCAGTTTCAGGAGGAAAAAAAAGTAAAAGTCGATGCAATATAATTTAGTTCGGCATTAATGAACAACCACAGCATTTTCCTATCGGCCGTTTGTACTTATTCTGTTCTATGTAATGTTTGTCTGTCAAGATTGTATCCATCACTTTGGCAGAACTCGGCAAAATATTCGACAAGCATTTATTATTAATTTCGCTTCGACATCAGGCCTTTTGCCGGCCTCCGGATGTGATGAAATGACACGGTCCGTTCAACGCACTCAGATTGCATTTTGGTCCCTCGGCGCCTAACAATGTTGCTTCTTGATTTCCCTACTGAGATCATTACTCGCAAACGCCTTGTTGAGAGCAATAGAAGGCCCGTTCAACCTTCGCGTTCCTTCATCCTATATATATATATATATATTCTTTATTTTTGGCCCTTTTTCCTTAAGCTCTCTTTATCAATATATATATACACACACACACCTGCACATACTTATTTTTTACACACACACACACCTGTACATATATATATCTATACCTATATATATTTTTGTATTTGCGTCCCTTTTTCCTTAAGCTATCTCTGTCACTATATATATATATACACGTACACATATATATATACACACATATGTATACATATATATATATATATATTTATATATACACACACGTACGCACATATATTTTACTTACACACACAAACACACACACATATATATATGTATATATATATGTATATATTCTTCATTTGCGCCTCTTTTTCCTTAAGCTCTCTTTATCAATATATATATATATATATATATATATATATATACTCACACACACGTACACAGACATATATTTTTAGACACACATACACACACTCCTATATATATATATATATATATATATATTTTTTTTTTATTTGCGTCCCTTTTTCCTTAAGTTATCTCTATCACTATATATATATATATACGCACACATATATATATATATACACACATATGTATACATATATATACATTTATATATACGCACATTTACGCACATATATTTTACTTACAGACACACACACACACACACACACACACACACACACACACACACATATATATATATATATATATATATATATATTCGTTTCGTTATTTTTTGCTTCGATTTTTAATTCCTCTATCGTCATCTGTTCTTCTTCTCTCACCGTCTTCATTTGTTTGTTGTCTCAAGTGCTACACCCAGCCTTCGGGCCAGCCGACATCTTCCCTTTTTCGCACTCTGCCATTGATGTATACAGAAAGCATTATATCGAGGCCAACGTAACACAACTGTTCATTCTACAGTATTGGCAGCAGGTTCTGATGCTTGTTGGCTAATTTAATACGTGGCCTAATCTCATAGGTAACTTCGACAATGGAACATTTTGCATTAATCCACTGATCAACTATGTATATTTAGTTGACCTCCATGTGTACAGGGGTGAATAGTTCAGCAGTATGCCGTACCAAATGTTAAAAAATCTTTAAAACGTCACTATATAATCTGAAAAATTAGTGAATTATCTAAAAAAAACTTTTCAAAATAATTGAGTATCAGGGAAAATAAGCAGCCACTAAAGTCATAGAAATTAGCATTTTACACTATCTTAGAGTCTTTCTGTCTCTGATAGACTAAAAAAAATTTACTCATTATATATATATATATATATATATATATATATATATATATATATTGTTACGGATAATCCCGAAGATTACGAAACGGATAAACAACCTATATATTGTAATTATTTGTTTGAACATTATTTTTAATGGATACTCGTATTTTTTAGATATTCTGTTTTTAATCAAGCAGTATATTTATTTCTAGTGTAGAAATAAATATACTGCTTGATTAAAAAGCGAATATCCACTCAAATACAAGTATCGATTAAAAATGATGTTCAAACAAATAATTTCAATATATATATATATGTATGTGCGTGCGTGTGTGTGTGTGTGTGTGCGTGCGTGTGTGTGTGTGTGTGTGAATTAGTCCAAATTTAGGTCAACTATAAAATTTGTTCTTGAGTACTTCTTCAAAGGAGGAAATCAATTTGTGGTCAGGTAAGGTGAACGTGCTGCTTAATCAATTAACCTCTTCGGCCAATCCATTTTTCAAAATATATTTCAAGCTAGTCACGCACGCATACCATAGTTACAATGAAGACCATTGTAATAATATAACCAATACACAAACCTATTCCACCTACTGTCCGCCTACTTTTGGACCATTCTGCATATGGCTGTCTACAAAGTCTTTGAAAATAGAAAGCAACACTTATGATGACTGTCAGTTTCACACGGCTAAAGATCTTCTGACAAACTGTAGGTACAACATGTAGGCATCTTCGGACTTATGGGTAGCTTCTTATTTGAAATAAGTTCTAAACTCTATGGGTTATGCTTTATTTATTTTTTGTCTTTGATTTATTTAGAAGAGTCTAAAAATAAGAGAAAAGGACAAACCGTAAGAGAATTTGTTACCAACACCAACTACGAACATGGCTAAAATGCTCTGGCCGTTTTCTGGAATGGAAAATATGCCTCATTTATCATTTATAATAGGACAACCAAAAATTCTTGAGACAATATAAGCTGAAAACCTTTTGAAAAGTATAATAATTTGGGTAATTTATACAATGGACACAAGAAAAGCAGATGGAAAACTTAACATAATTACTTTTTCAAAAATCTTTAAGTAAACCTGATATAGATAGCTGTCCGAATTAAATACATAATGTACCATTTGCCTTAATACTGAAGTATGGATAATTGAAAGGTAATAAACAAAAAATGAGAATCATTATTGCCTACGTCATAATGGGTTATAGTATTTAAAAATATATCAATATTTGCTAAATTTGGATTAGCATAGTAAAACACACTGCTGAGATTATATCTAACCAGGACCTCATGGAATATGAACCAATTTCAGCTTGGTTTGGCACAAAGAGATTAATGTTGATCTCCCATCGCACCTCCAAATTGAAATGAACTAACTCTGGGTAAAGCACAAGGTCATATGTGTTTCATGTGCGTAGAAATTCAATAGACAAATAATTTGCATGTATTGTTCCATGGTTTCTTCCACCTCCTTCTTGACTTTATATTCTCCTTTAAAAGATAGCTACTGTAATTTCCGCGCGGTAGATTTGACCGCCCTACTCCTCTGCGCTTTTTTCCTTCTGCTAATCGTGCCCGCATCCAAGGCGAGCGAGCCCAGTCCGTTCTGCTATTTAACACAAAACTGCGAGGAGTAGATATGGACCTATATCGGTATGTGCGTATTTTTTGATAGTGAACACTCCCGGAATTTGGCCTTAACACAGGGATTTCACTTTCTGTGTAGATATCCGCTACGCTAAGAGTACACCGAAAGTTTCATATTGTGCACATATCTAAAGTTTAGTTTAGCCTAGCGCAAGTTCAGAGTGCCTACAGTGTATTGAACCTAATAATTCGGCAATATCAATTGAATAAGATTATTTCATTTTTGCCTAATGCCCCAAAATGAAGATCATCCTGTAAGATTCAATCTCACGATTGAATTAAGAGAAAACTGGGAAGTATTATAACAGGAAAGTACAGAAAAAATGAATGTTCCGTCCAAAACGAAGTACAGCAAAAAGCTGGAAAATTTCTTTGGGACCAAAAATATTAATGCTCAGCTTTTTATATCCTATCGGTTCTCCCATGTATTATTTCATATCATTTTTTTTTTATATATATCAGTGGTTGATGATCAGTTGCCTTCGAGATGAATAAGAAAAGTGTTAATGAAGATTAGGTTTTATCTAAGAACTAGCAGTATAACCCGGCGATGCTCGGGTGTAATGAAAGCTTTAAAACTAATCCATGGTCCTGGAGCTTAGATTCTTTGGACATTGGCACGAAAGACTAAAAAGCAATAGTTGTTTCCAGTTAAAGTGAAACGTAGACTGAAAGAAAAATGAATGGATGTGAGTCAAATTTTGATTTCCTGGTATCGATATCGAATAATTTGTTTTCGTCGTAAACTGAATTTTGAAGGCTAAATAAGTCTTCTGAGTAAATGGTATCATGGCTGAGACTAAGAAGTACAATTATATCTACTTAGACCCAAACCCGAAGCAAAAACTAAAATAAAATGTCTGAAAAAATACAGACATACAGGTAGATAAACAGACACACAAACAAACATCTTGCCTTTTATATATATATTATCTATTGTAAGAACTGCAACCTTGAAACTTCTGATTATCGTTTCTTATGTCTTTGTCTATGAGTGTGTCAAATTTGATTAAAATCGGACCACTCCGTCTATAATCCGATTTTTTCGATTATCGATTTTCGATATTTATCGGGGGTATCTCGGCACAAAACCTAGCTAAGAACACTCGCAGACGCTTAGAGTACAACTGTAAATTTTCAAGAAAATCGGTTCAGGCGTTTCGGAGTCTATAGGTAACGGGGACACAGACAACGTTCCATTTATAAATAAGTTTAGATACCAATAATGCCCATGGATAGAACATTTGAACAAATAGGGAAACTTAAAGAAAAATAAACACCGCTTACATTCAAACGCAGAAAAAAACTGTCTACATTTCTAAAACACATAATGAGAAAAGACGGCTTGGAGTATTTGACATTCACGTGATATCTTGGCAGTGAGATAGGCAGCGGGAAACGGCGAGTAAATTATCTAACGAGCCTGTGCAGTACAAACTAATTCTAGGTAGCCTTAGTAATTTTTTTTAAAAATGGATTTCTATTTTATTTTATATTTGTTTTTATTTTATATGAAAATAGAATACTAGTAATTGATTTTACTTTGAAAATTTATTTCTGGTATTTTTACTCTAAAATATATTTTAGCACATAAGATTTTGACTTCTGTTATCGTGTTAACTATTTGCCCATAGCTGAAACTCTAGCAAAGCAATTAAGAAATGATTTTACGCTGCTCAAACCATCCAGTCTCACAATCAGAAGCCTTGCTAGCGGATTTAGTTTACTCTCATAGCAAGGATTTGATAACCCACGTCCGGAAAGGACACGTCACATAAAAGCTAAAAATGTAGTAACAGGCAACAAAATAGACACTAAGCTGGGTTTTTCCGGAGACAAGATAGCTTCTCTTGATAGAATTCTCTATAATAATGATGTATGTGAGTTGTCTGACCTGTGCCCTGTGACCTTTATTATATTATCGAAAACAAGCTTGGCATCATTCATAGAGAAAAATTCAAAACCAACATGTGGACAGACAAAAATATTATAAAAGTTTTCTAAAATTACTTTTTCATTCTTTGAAAATAAAATAAAAATAAAAAAGTTAAAAGAAGATTGGACTAAAAAGTAAAATGTGAGGGTAAATGGTGACAGAAATTTACAAAATCGTCGAAAAAATCGTGTAACAGTCAAACTGTCGATTCTTTACAAAATAAACGCTATTTTATGTTATTGAGTGTCGCTATATGACAGCCTGTAGCTTTAAAAATCGCAATGTACTTGATTTATGTTCATGAAATGTTATTTCTAGCTACTTCCATTTTTTTTTATGGAAAATTGATTCCATATTTTTTTCATTTTTTTGTATAAGGTAGTGTATACAGGTTGAGAGGTTACGAAAAAATATTCTCATTATTCCACAATTTCCCCCAACTCGGATTCTCATAAGCCGCATTCTTTCTATTGTCTAAAATTAAGAATGTCTTTATAGTTTTACTACATTGTTTATATTCTGAGCTAAAAAATGTATTACTCTATGAATACTTTGACGGAATATATTCGTCTTTGGATTTTGCATTTCAAAACTAATGCATTCGTCGTCCTTTTCTATTTTCTGCTTTATTTAACTTCTTGGTAACAGACAGACAGACACACACACACACACACACACACACACACACACACATATATATATATATATATATATATATATATATATACTTTGGCAGCAACCATTCTTTCAAACATCTTTCATTAAATACGCCCGGCAAGGGAGATTTAATTAATCTTTTCAGTTTTTCATGCATGTCTTGATGGAGATAAATATAAAAATTGTCTATAATTTTTATCGTCCCAAGCGCTTTCGCTCGTTTAAAAATAGCTCTAAAATGATCTAAAAGTGCTTGGAACGATAAGAATCATGGATTTTGTTTATATTCCTTATCTGCAACAAAACGGAAAAATGTTACGATGTTGGAAAAACTTAATAAAAATTTAATTAAATCTTACTTGCAGGTAGTATAATTTTTTTTCATTTCACCCCAAGCAGAGCGAGACAGCCACTTGTGCGCAGTGAGTTATTGTAAGAGAAAAGCTGGTTTCAGGGGTTATTGTGGGAAGGATAAAAAAAAATGCACTAATTCAGAAATATAGAAGATGGTAACTGACGTTGCATTTAAATTTTTGGAGATTGTACGATCAGCAAAGAAAGTAGACAGAAGAGAGTTCCACACACGGGAAGTATAAGAAAAGTAACTGTTGGAGAAGAAGAGTTTTTTTGTTGTTTTTTTTTTGCCTTTATGTATTTTGTAAGCAAAATTTTACGGTTGAAGATGAAATAACGTCTGTAGTTGAGAATGTTTAAAGTTATCTTAATATATTTCTCTTCTTCCTTTAGTTTTTTAGGGCCATATATCCTAAGAGATCTGAGATAAAATCCTATGATTAATATAGTTTTTATTTTTTGGAATGGGTTTTGATTATATTGTTTTTGTGAGTTTTTGATAAACTTTAAAATCAAATTAACCATTGTTGCTAAATAATATGTTTATTTGTGGGAGACATCATATGATGTAAAAGCCCGCATCTACGAACACAAGAAAAAACATGTGTCTAGACAAATGATCTAAGTCACTCGTTTTACATCAAGACTTTGCTGGGCATAACTAATGCCACTTTAATTTTAAAAAAAAACCCTAATTCTTCAGGGAAAAATTCATTTAAAACTTAGTGATAACATTTCTATCAACTATAAATACCCGCCTAAACATTATATTAGGTCTCTATCTTTCTAATGATCCATTCTTAAAGAATTTAACTTATGTGTGTTCTAACAAATTCGACAGTCAGTTAAATGGCAGACGTGTTTCATGCTTGGGTGATCATGTCTCTAAAAAGAAATGACTAACAGATGTATATAATTATTTAGGGTCTTAATGCACATGACACGTGTCTAACTAACGATTACTAACCCAAACGAAGTGAAAAATACTACAGTTTCTGTTTTTTCTCTCAATCTCGGACGAAGCTATAATAAAGGGAAAATATATTAAATTGATATGTTTGTTAGTTTTTATTTTTTCATCATATATATATATATATATATATATATATATGATATATATATATATATGATATATATATATATATATATGATATATATATATATATATATATATATATATATACTTAGGTAGGCACTTTTCTTTCAAACATCTTTCATTGGATACGGCCGACAAGGAACATTTGATTAATTGCCTTGTCAACACCCTAATATTTTCCGTTTTGTTGGAGATAAGGAATATAAAATTGCCCATAATTTTAATCGCCCAAGCGCGTTCGTCCACTGCTATGGCCATTTTCAAGAGTGTTTATGTCTCTACTGTTGTCATTTTTTGTTTATCCTGTTACTGTTACGTAGTTATTTGTTTTTAAAGGAGCGTCCATTCTCAGCTCTCACGGTCCATGCGCGAATGAAAATCTTGTGAACATCTATTTTAAAAAAAACTTTCAATACTCCGTTTCCACTGTTAAATGTGAAGTTGATCGTAAGAGACAAATGTTTGACATATAGTGTCCCAATATGTTCTTAATATTGTGATTTATATAGAAGTCTTGTTTTTTCGACCAGAATTTTTCTTAAGTATACTTGTAAATTATAGTTTAATATTGTTTTTGTTTTTTTCATGCTTCCTCCTGTTTTGCGGTCATATCACGTTGAAACACCGCTTCCTGTGCGATCACTGCAGTTAAACAACATCGTGTCTGGTTAGTACACAGCTGGGTGTCCGCTTGAATATACCAGGTGCTGAAAGTTTGGATGTGCGGGTGATTTCATGGCATAGAAATGAAAGTTGGAGAGGTGAGTCCGATTCCAATAAAGTACGCCATTGATGTGCAAATACACTCAGTAATGGTTTAAATATACCTATATTCTTCCCCCAACTATGGGTTAATTAACAGTATCAGTAAATCAACATTAACTCGAAAACAATCTTTTTTTTTAATATAAAAATATTTTCTTGATTTAGATAACCTGCAAAAGGTTAATAAGCCGTAAAAATCAAACACTCAATAATCGCTAGCTCTACTAAATCTTGTAAATAAAATTGTGATGAAGAGACTGTTCGAATTTGTCGATAGTGTTCCTGGCACAAGATCAGAAATCGTCGATTTGAACTTACTGTTTTTTGCTTTACGAATCATCTTGCCAGAATATGTAATCTTTAGACGAGACTGCAATCAAACTTCTTTCAGTACAGCCGCAGTATAAATCACAGTTTGGCTCTGTCTTTTGACGAAACACAGCTATGTCCTCGCAGGTGTCGACAGCAGCGATGAACTAGTCACGTTAGCAGACGGACTCACTCGGAAACGAGACGCAAGCTATTATTATTCCTCATATTCGATTTATGCTAACTGTAATATTTTGGTTTTCCGTAATAAGGATCGATACGTATGCGTATTATATTCGGATTAGACAAATGTTAATATACAAGAGTGTCTTAGTTGTTTCTTTAATATAAGAATGTAATGTTTTTGATTATTTGTGTTTAATATAAAATCACCTAAATGGTTATGGCAAGACCAACCGTTTCTGTATAAGAAACATTAAAATTCATTTATCGAATCATTAGTGTTAATGTCAGCTAGAACTTTGAAATAATTCTCTTAAAACATTTTTTCAAGAAAATATGTTTCTCAATTTCACGAGCACTTATCTGGTAGTGATGGTTTTATACTTTATAACATTTTGTTTACGTTAGTGTTGAAAGTCAACGTATTGATTATACCATTATTTTCTTTTCCAGTTACATATTCTATTTATTTTATCTGTTACTGCTTTTGGAAGTCTTCAAATATTTTTTAAATTATTATTTCGTAAAGTTATTTATTTGCGATTCTGTATTAGCAGCGTGTGAATCCGTCGAAATAGGGTTTTCCCTAAGTATCTTTATACGCTTCAAGTGACTATTAATCATTGATGTCAGAAAATATTTCAGATAGTTCAGGCATTTCTGATCGAGTTGGATGCCATGTATGACATCTACGCAAGAGTCTCGATCTGACGAGGTTAAGAATAATACTCGAGTTCTTTGGCTATTGCTTTGTAGTAGCTTGCAATGTTAGGAAAAACTACACCTAGCATAGCTTATTTTATATTCAGGTTCTTTATCCCTATTACTAAATTTGTTATAACTGATGAATAAACCGAGTATATTAACTATCACTGCTCTCATTTCAATTTCAGATCATAGTTTCTGTTTTGGAAGGTTTTATCCTAAGTTCTAGATTTTGGAACACTGGGTAAAGAATGGTGAGTTTTCTTTAAGATCATTGTTATTTCACTTATGCACACCTATGTCATCATTATAACATCCTTCATCATCAATACACAGTGAAAAAAGATCACTCTGTAAAAGAGTAAATGCTCTTTTCAATTAGAAAAAGCGATTGATTTTATATAAAGGTTAAGGTTCTAATCATTTCATCCAAGAAAGGCTGGGTGACCACTGGTGCACAGGGAGTTACAGTGAGAGAAAAAAAAAACAAGGTACAGGGGATGTCGAAGTAATGATAAGACTGGCTGTAAATCAAATAGATAAATTGTGGCAATTGAACTTATTTAAAATTTTGGAGATTTTAGCTATCAGAGAAGCAAGCAAAAGGTAGGAAATTCCAAACAGAAAGTGAATAAAAGAATCAATTAAAGTAGAAGAGGAGATTATATTTATTTTGACGGTAAAGGGTGGAACCTTAATGCTAAAATAGTAGCACGAGTAAATACAAGCGGTCGGAGTAAATCATCACAGTAGTTGCCATGAAAACAATTGTAGAAAAGACAGAGTGAAGCCATATCACAACGGTGAGAAAGTGACTGAAGGTGAGCTAGTAAGTCCGGATAGACTATATTGCAGTTCCTTCTTTGGATTTTGTTGGGAACCTCCAGATAAATAGCAGGAAAACCTGACCAGATATGGCAACAGTATTCAATGCACGGACGAATGGTAGATTTATAAATGCGTAAAATGTATTCTGACGAGAAAAACTTCCTGGCCCTACTCAGTGACTCAACCTCCCTAGCAGTTATAGATTTAATGAAATCATTTCATTTGAGATCATTTGAGAGAGTAAGGTCAAGGAGACCAAGTGTGTAGCTTTCTGGGAGATTAGCATCTTCCATTGTGATGGTAGACAAGAAAGTTTCTCTATGGATGTTAAAGGGGAACAGTTTGTCTTGGAGGCATGAAAAATTCTGAGGAGAAAAAGAAGAGAATGTTTGACAGTTTCCTCACATATAAAAAAAGAGTCTTGAAATATAAGGAATGCTATTTTACAAAGGATGCAGAGGTTAATATGGACCAAACATGTGAGTAACAACAAAGAAAATGGAAACAAACAAAACACATATTCATTGAGTAGAGAAGATGTTTTACTTTAAAAAATAAGTAACAAGATAAGCAAATGTTAAGATAGATAGGTTCGCCTATCGCCCGGTTCACACACCTACTTGGTGTTTAGTCAGGAGTTAGAGGATTCTCAATTTTTAATGTTTAGGACTGGATTTCCGGTTTCTTCTAAAGACGATTTTAACTTTTTATAATTTTGTCCTCTGTCTGTAATCTTATTTACTACTTAATTATTTTTCGCCTCAATAGGTGTAGAGAAGTTGGATCAACTACTTTGTGTTTAGTCAGGAGTTAGAAGATTATCACTTTTTACTGTTTAGGATTGGATTTCTGGTTTCTTCTAAAGACGATTTTAAATTTTTATAATTTTGTCATCTCTGTCTGTAATCTTATTTACTACTTAATTATTTTTCACTTCAATTAGAGGAGATAAGGTTGATCATCTTTAGGTTCACATTTCTTTCCGGTATTTCGTACAGGAGTAGATATTAATCATTCGTTTCCTGTTTAGAACTGTTTTCCGAATAATTCTAAAATATTTTTCTTCAATTTCACTCCGAATAGCGTCTTGCAGCTTAGTAGCATTATCGCCGTGCTTGGCGTGAATTGGTTTAAAATTGAATGGAGAAAGAGAGAGAGAGAGAGAGAGAGAGATTAAAGCAAAGGAGATGAATATTAGAGGAAGGAAGAAAAATATAACAACTACCTGCTTTAGATTTTGAAAGCACATTAATATATTGATGTAACTGTGGAAGGAAGACTGATTTCTAGCAGACTGCGTAAGGGTAGGTTTACGTTGAAAATGGACATTCCATAATGTCAGTTTTGTGGAAGGCTGGTAATCCGCAGCAGGTAACACGAACAAATACGAAAGTACTTGAGTTATCTCTCGGGCAATTTTTTTTCGGGCAATTTTTTTCCTATTTTTTTCTTCTTTTAATTAATTAATTTGCTTTTACCCTTTCAGTGAAGTGGCCTTGTTCCAAATTAAATATTACATAAAGTCTCGAGTAAAGGCATAGCTTGAAAGATTTGGCATGTGACCAATACTTACTGCTGGAGCTTTTGCATCATATTATCTAAACCTGTATCTCTCTTCCTTTAATCTCTCACTCTTGCTTTCCGTATCTACACCCCCAATATATATATATATATATATATATATATATATATATATATATATATATATTTGGAAAGCAATCTTTCTTTTAAACATGTTTCGTTTAAAACGACCGACAAAGAAGATTTTATTAATTTTCGATTTATTTTTATCCAGTGTTGTTACATGTTTCATTTTTGCTGGAGATAAAGAATGTAAATGAGTTCCAGAACTTTTGACTTTACAGACGCTTTCAACCACATCACTGGCTATTTTCAAAGAAGTTATTTTTTGCGATGCTGTTATTTTATCCTCAATTTTTTGCTATAACGTAATTTTGTGTGGCTATGAAAAGTGCGTTCTTTAAAGCTATCACGTGACGAGCGTTAATAGGCATCACGTGGGCGTCTGTCTGCTTTTTAAAAAAATTCATAACTCCCTTTCCACTGTTAAATAATGCAAGTTATATATATGTATATATATATATATATATACGCGAATTAATTTCAGTGTACAATGAAAATAGCTATTTTATATATATTAATAAATATACATGTTAATCTACGTAGATGGCACGACACAGAAATTCATGCATTATGCAATCATCAGGTACATATTGCAAATATAATATAATATCCACTTGATGATTGCATAAATCCTGAATTTCCCAGTCATGCCATCAATATAGAGCAACACACACACACACACACACACACACACACACACACATATATATATATATATATATATATATATATATATATATATATTCACTCTCCTATTATGTACCCCCTGCGCACCAATGGTATCACTGTGTTGCTTGGGGTGAGATGATTATAAAAATAAATTAGATTATAACTCCAAATAAAGGAAAAATATTACACGAGAACTCAACATCATTTGGTTTAAGCTAACTTTTATAAGTAATATCGAAAATAGAGAACCTATTTTTCGATCTATTTAATAAACACTTCCCTGAAAGCTCCGAGCTGCACAAAGTATTTAATAGAAATACAGTTAAATTAAGTTACAGCTGTACTTCAAATTTACAAAGTCACATAAAGAGACAAAATATCACAAATTTAAGGCTCAGCTTGCGGCAGAATGGCGTGGAAAACTTTTGAAAAAAAGCTAAAACTTTCAATGATGCTGATATCTGCAGATTGTCCCAAGAAGAAAATGTATTATTTCCAGAACGACAAAAACCTACTAAATGAAAAGTCAGAAATAATGTTCGGTTTTAAACCCATTACAACATAATTTTAGTCTCGTACAAACTCGGACTAAAGGATTTCCAATAATACACAACTACCTTATTTCAAAATTCTGAAGGAAAACTTATAAAAGCGTAAACCGTAAAGCAATCAGTCAATACAAACCACGTGATGAAACCGGAAAAAGTCTAGACCATGTTACCTAACGGGCTGATCTTCTCTACCTAAATATCTAAAACGTCTCTACGCCTGCTTGGCCTCACACTCTCAGCAGACCTCAAGTGAAATGATTATATCTAATCCATCGCTAAATCCACTGCTATGAACGTCGGTTCTCTGTGCAGGGCCCGGAAGTTCTTTCCGTCTGAATCTATCCTGCACATATATAAATCTACAATCCGTCCGTGTATTGAATACTGCTGCCACATCTGCTATTCTCCTCGGGTTTTTGACAAAATACAACGGAGAATCTGTAATGTGATCGATACCGACTTGGCTGACCGCCTGCAGTCACTCTCTCACCGGCGTGACGTGGCTTCCCTGTGCCTCTTCTATAAATACTTTCACGGCGCCTGCTCCGATGAACTTAGATCACTGGTGCCTCCTAGGTACGAATTTGCACAAGATACTTGATTGGCAACTTTTAGAGTGAAACCGTTAAAAAGTAACCGCAATTTGTACTCCAACAGCTTATTTTCTCGCACTTCCCGTCTGTGGAATTCCCTTCCGCATACTTGCTTCCCTGACAGCTACAATATCCAGCAGTTTAAATGTAAGGTCAATAGACACCTCCTAACACACTAACTCACACCCACTCTCTCCAACTCTCAGCCTATGTACCTCCTTACTCGTCTATCACACTCCTTCTGACATTTGCTATATCCAATCGCTCTCTGAGCCCCTTCCCTATGTAACCCCCTGCGCTATAGCGGCAGTGGAATGCCTTGCTTTGGGTGAAATGATTAAAAAAATGCCATGGATAAAACATGAGAACAAATAGAAAAACTTAAGGAAAAAAGAAAAAAAACTTCAAAAAAACCCTTTTTATTTCCTTTCAAACATGATTTGAGCACTTTTTAATACAACTGTTTACTGGTCTACTTTAAATCTGACCTTTAGCTGTTTAGTATATACGCATCGCTCATTCAGTAATGAACTAGAGCACTCTGACTATTGGGAGTGTATAATAATGCTATACACCCTAAAAAGACTGTCTCCTCCTACCGAGCGCCCATAGCTCAGAGGTAGAATTGCCGACTGACGCCAATTCGGTCGGGTTTCAATCCTGGGTAAAAGGCAATCGGCTGTCTAACCGTACTGATGAGTTGTGATACAGCAAAACAGATCTGTCTGCGGATGACTATATATATATATGTTCCATTTTTAAACGAATTATTCCGCTACCCAGGTTTCTACCATGAGTGGTAGAAACCACCCATGGTAGAAACCTGGGTAGTGGTATAACTCGTTTAAAAATGAAAAATATTCAAAAGTGCTACAATATAATTGTATCGAACACATTTTAATAAAAATGTTTACTGGTCTAACACTATTATGACCAAAAACTAAGTATTAAATAATCAATATATATATATATGTATATATAGTCATTACATGCTGAGTCCTTTCTTTTGCTTTCGGCCATATACTTTTTTCTATTACAGTTGATGTGTAAGCTATCCTTCTCGCTTTCCCTTAATACCTTCTGCGGAAATTCATGTATATTCATATCTGTGTCGGGTTTGCAATCAATGATTTCTGTGTATATACGTGAACTTTTCAATATGTTTACGCATATATATATATATATATATATATATATATATATATAAAATATTGTGAACATTTTTGTTTCTTCGATATGCGAGAAGATATATTTTTATATCTCCTTTTTTATCTTCTCATTTGAATGGAATCATTCTTTTTAGATTCCACTTGCCAAGCGGCCAGCGATCGACAGTGTGTATTCGACGCTTATCTGAAATCAGATATTATCATTACAGAGCATAAAACGCCCGTTTCAGTGACGCTACGATTGCAAACTTCGAAAATAACTCCGCTGCAAAACGAATATTGAAAGTTATCAGATAATCCATCATGTAAATCATCGCACTGGCGCAAGGCTTCACGGCTTAGGCACACTCGGGAGACTCATCCGAGCAGAGCGGATGAGTCGATTTAATCTGCGTTATCAGACTTCAATGAGGGTGGAGCCAGATTTCAAAGTTCCGTGTTTCGGAAATGAAAAAAACAAACAAACAAACACATGCTTATGTCCAGTGTATTTTAACACACACACACACACACACACACACACACACATATATATATATATATATATATATATATATATATATATATGATAACCGCTGACTTTTTTTATAATTATGACGCCTTTCCTTTCGTTTGGTTGGGTAATGAAAAACAAATACCCGCGAGTGTCCAGAGTATTTTAAAACACACACACACACACACACACACACACACACACACACACACATATATATATATATATATATAAGCATGACGTTTCTCCTTTCGTTTTTGAAGCATAAGAATCCAAAAGTTCGCACACCTAGCAAATATAACTTCAAATAGCTATCAGGAGAACATAAGCCATCGTCAAGGGTGTCAGCAATGTTTCTGGAACTTCTCTGTTTTATAGGTATAGGTGGCAACCCTACGCAAAGCACTTTATTCTCCGGCTGATGTAAACTATTTGACAACCAAGGCTATAGAATCCAATCTGTTCTGCTATTCAATATTTAACTTACAGCTGTAGGAAACAAAGATGGATTAATTCTTTTCGAAAGGGCATTTGTGCGTAAGTCATTGCAACGAATTTAACGGGAATTTGTACTCTGTGCCGATACCCATTGCAAATCTCACATCCTAGTAAAAAAACGGCTAGCAAATATATAAAACAATTTGAAAAATAAAACTGTTTTGGAACTTTAGATACATGCATTAAAAATTTCATACACTCAGTTAAATTAAAATCATACTTGATCAAGGTTAAAAGGTTATCTGAAAGCCATTAGGCATACAGAAGATTCAGACAATTTTATATCATTTATATATCTTATCAATTCTTAGACATGAACCATACCTTTTTTATCTTGCCTTGCTTGTGGTGAAATAATTATAAAAAGAAAATCAAGAAAAGACGAAAAATATAAGAACTCAAGAAAAGTTATTTAAAACCTTAATAAATTTAATAGCTAGAAATAATTGCAATTTCGATGGCATACTAAAAATACCCCCACTCCCCCCCCAAAAAAACAACCGGTTTCGCCCAGAGCTTATCAAGTTTTTATTTCTGGGATTTTTCTTAATCGTGAACTTAAAGATGAAATGAGAATTGAAGGAAAAAAAATCACAAGGGAAACTAGATCCCAATCACACCCAGACCCAAAAGGCATTCTCTCGGCTTACAGAGAAAAGGCCTTCAGGATCTGATATATATGGACTCTAGCACCTTTAGATGAAAAAGTGAGTGGGACCTTGATAAAATTGTAAAGTTCTTTCCACTCAATCCAACCACACAATTCTTGCTATTAATAACATGCTGTGGTATTGAAAACCCGGAAGTATTCACAAGTTGGCTACCACCTGCGGCTGAGTCCAAACTTCTGGGAGATAAATGCTGTTTAACTCTTTTGATCGCAAGGATGTTCTACTTATGTAGTCGCATTCGCAACCACATTGACATTTACAGAAGTGGAGGTCAAACATCCTTACGAATGGAGGAAAGAATTTGCGTGTAAAAAATATTTCACAAACATTAGACGAAACATTGCCAGACTGAGAAATTCGCTTAGCAAAACCTTACCATCTGTTCCAATATAAGGTAGTCGTAAATAAATTTGACATTTTTTAACTACATGTGACTTAACCTTATAAACATTATCGTTGATATGACGCATAACGGAATCCACAATGTCCAAACGATATCCATTTTTGGAAAGGGTCATCTTAATAAAGTCCATTTCACCGTGAAGAAAGGAACAAATTTTTAAAGCCCTACAAGTCAAAGTTTTAAGTAAATTAACTTTACGTTGGCGTATATAGTCCAGAAATATATATATATATATATATATATATTGTTATATTTTCAGCAGTGTATCATATTTGTATTAAAAAATAAATCGCATTCATTTTGTATGTTTTCGGTCCCAATTGGTGTTTCACATGACACCACGTGAAGTATATTGAAACTTATTCAAAGAGCTTCTCAAGTACCACTTTGGTAATGACTGCGATAGACGAAATATATATAAGCATAAAGTAAGATTATTGGTAAAAAATTACTTTGGATCAATGAATTCTTGTAGATATTTATTTTTTATGTCTACATATAGCCATTGATTAATTTCACTTTTTAATAAGCTATGGTTATTCAATTGCTTTAAAATGACTAACTTTCCAACATGGCATGAAGTACGTATATCTATCACATATCCAATAGTAAGATTTTGCTTTAGCTATATTATCCCACGTAATAATGCGTGTATTGCCGTCATAATTTAATGACCAGTAATCTTTTGAGAGCGCGGGGCTGTTCATGTATTATATATTGCATGAAGTTATTTGATAATGGTAAAAAGTACAAAATAACAAGGATTTTCTGTGGAACCAAAATAAAATTTGAAATCCTTGTCGGAATATATCAGTCAAATTCGTAAAAAATATTATCAGTTATATATATATATTTTCTTCAACACTATCCCAACTATGAGTTTCATACACAAACTAATCTCCAGATGATGAATTAAGACCATTACGCAGTTTACATTTTGTTAAATATATATTTCGTAGTTGCAATGATGAGGTAGTTCATATTTTATAGAGGTGTTGGTGTCTTTTCATAAATTTGTATTAAAAACATGTTAAATAAAAACACACTCACACATAGACAAAACAACCCAAATTTTTACTTCAAGTAAATAATATATACTCGAAGCAAATAAACCCTGACTTGTGCTACTTGTGGGGAAAAAGAAGTATATTTACTAATAAATAATTTATATCTCTGTTCACTATATATATATATATATATATATATATATATATATTTAATTTTTGGTCATAATTAAATTAGACCAGTACACAGATGTATTAAAAATGTTCAATACAATTATATTTTTTATTTGTAAACAAGTTATAACGCAAACCAGGTTTCTACCTTTTGGTGTCTTCAGGCGATTTGCAAAAACTAATTTTACAGTTTTGTAATAACGCTGAATTCCTTACATTCACTTACGCGCAAATACCCTTGGGAAAGGTATTAATCCGTCTCTTCCTTCTAGTTATGGGTTAAATAACAGGACAGATTGGGTTCTATAGCCTTGGCTGGCAACCAGCCTACCACAGAAAGCAATGCCAACCTACTGCAAGATAATCTTCTGCTCAGTCAGTCATGTCTCTTTCGAGACATGATCGCCCAAAGCGTGTTTCACGTATGACACTTAACTGACTGACTGAATAACGCTCACGTAACAGGGATCTTTTTTGAACGCACAATTTTCATAATTAGATGTTACTTAGAGGACATAGAACATTTTCTTCTATGATTATATGATCCTAATAGATATTTGTTGGTATGGTTACACTTGGTCATATTTTCTGTTCTTTCATTTAGTAATTCATTTTTGTTTGGGAATAACATAATAGCTAACTTTTCTTGGCACAGTCTACATATTTTATCACCGTTGTAAGGCTTATATATTACTCCACGTTATGCCGGAGTTTTTTCGATATTTTTATTTCTTTTTCCACACCTGGCTACTCAATTTTTTACAATTTTTTAAAGATTTCTAGTTTAAATGTATACTTATGGTTATTCCATCAAGTCTTAAAAGTGTCTTAGTTTGATCGCAAATACTTTTGTTTTGACCCTTTAAGTCATGTACTTTTGCTTTGTAAATGACGTCTTTTGTATTACAAAATCATTGAAGGGGGCATTTATATATTTGTCCCAACAGTTACATTCCTTATTAATGATGTTGTTTTGTAAGTTACGACTTACGTTTCTGGTGTTTTGTTTCTTTATGTAATTTTCTAAATTCCTGCTACAACTATAATTCAGTTGAGTGTATTCATATTTAAAATTTTCTTTAGCTCTGAGCTTTCTGGAAAGTTTTATCGATTAGTTTAAAAACAATTGTCCTATTTTGGTCCTTATTCAAAGTAAAATTGTGGGTTAAACAAAATAGTGTCTCGATTTCTATTATTGTTTATTTTATTTATTTGCTTGATTGGAGCTTCTATTCTAAAATGATCTTATGACCAGATTTTCTTAGGACATCTTCATAATAATTATTTTTCTTTTCATCAAATATTTTTTTGTTTGACGACATTTTTTGATAGCCTGTGCCCTATTCTTTCATAGATGTGCTTGATAATGCTTTTGAGAGTGTTAGATCTTGTGTTTATGTACTTTAAATTTGCGTTTGCTTTCATATACAGAGAGACATAGCCAGGTTGTAAATTTAATTTTCCATCAAAATATTGGACTACTTTTCTATGTGTTTAAACAATTATTTTAAAATCTAGTTGTTTGAAGAGTTTGTAAAATGTTTTCTTCATTTTATCATTCTCTCTTTTGTTGTCCGGTACTATAATCCGTATATATATATAAATATATATATATATAGGGAGAGAGAGAGGGTCATCCGCAGACATATCTGTTTTGCTGTCTCACATCTCATCAGACTCCGGTTGCTTTTTAACCCAGGATTGAAACCAGACCGAATTGGTATCAGTCGGTGATTCTACCTCTGAGCTATGGGCGCTCGGTAGAAGGAGGCAGACTAATCAGCGTATATATATATATATATATATATATATATATATATATATATATATATATATATATCGTGAAAATTTATTCGGTCATTTTAATTAATATTTCTCCTAATGCTTATCTTGTGGATAATATTTATGGATAATATTTATTGTGCTGGTTGCATAAATCTTTGGCCATATTGGAGTCATTTTCACACTGAATTATTTATTTTTAGAATGAAAGGAGAAAACGCGGGACGGTTTTTTTCCCACATACAGGACGAATTCCGAAATAGAATTATTGCATTCCGTCGTTACTTGCAATCGTGACGATAATTTCTAAAATGAAAAAATGGATGAAGTCAGATTTGAAGATTTCCAAAAATATCAGCAAACCTTACAAACTTGAAATATCATCTATCAATATTTAAAATTCCTCTCGAAATTTCAATGCCCAGGAAGTATTTTGAATCGACCAAACCCTTGTCACCTGAAGCATAGGATAATACGGTGACTGACTAGGATAGCAAAAACTTCAGCTAGACACTCTCATCAAAAAGAGACTCAAAGTAACTGAAATGTTCTTCAGAAGGATACTGAGGATGACATGGACCGAACATGTAAGCAACGACTTAGTTTTGGAGAGAATGAAAATAAAAAGGAAACTTTTACTTAACATCAGGAAGAATCAATTTATATTCCTTTTCTTTTTCATTTTTTTAAAAAATCATATCACCCCGAGCAAGGCGGTAACGCCACTGATGTGCAGGGGGCTACGAGAAAGGGAAAAGATTGGAAAAGAGAAAACCGGAAACCACATCCTAAACCGGGAACAATGGATGAGCCTCTTCACCTGTTCAATAGACGTGGGTGGAGTGTGAACCGGGCGATAGTTTAGTCTATCTACTTCAATTTCCTGGGACACGTAATGATGTTGGAGGGCTTGAAGAATGTGATACTCACAGGGTGGATAACGAGATAGATGGACAAGAGAAGTCAGTGCGGGAGCTATTTGATGGGGTTAAGTAAATGGATGGCAGAGTAAAGTTTGGAAGAAATAACAACAAAAAGTATTAAGAGCTACAAGCGGATGGAAGGTAGAGAGGGCCATGATTGCCTACGTCCTGGAACCACGCCGTACATAAAAGAAAAGATACTAAATGACGTTTATTATTATTATCAATAAACAACAGAATTGTGCATATTTCAAATGGAATTTACGTTGTATAGAATAAATTTTTCTCTATATATTCACTCATTTTAAAGGACTGTCAACATAAAATAATTTTCTTTAAAAACCCTTAACAAAAAGTGATGGATGAGTGCGACTTGTTCAGTACGGTTTCAGTAGATGAAACTGAATGCATCTCTCAAGAACATAGGCTGAAGAGGTTCATTTCAACGAAGAAACGAGCTTTAAATATAAGTCATTTGAAAGCATTCAGTTGGTAAGTGAAATAAAACTTATGATGCAAATGATTTTGACAAGATCACATTAAGAGATGAAACGAAGGTGGAGCTGCTAAAAAGTGTGATGTCAATGAAGGACGACAGGAAAACAAAATAAACAGTTCAAGAACATTGGTTAAAACTGACGATAGCTTGCATAATGCCAAATATGTCCTGATGTTGAACTAATATTTATAACAGACTTAGATAAAGGCGGATTTATTAACCTTCCAAAAAACACTCATTTGCACTTCTTCACACAATTGAAAATCGTTTTTTAATTTAATGTTTTTTATGAATAAAGTTTCTCTTTTCATGTAGTTTTGAGAGAAGTTATTTCTAGTTGAAATAACTTCTGCTTTATTTGGATCTGGATGTATACAGACGATCAACATTAGCTTTAGGTGTATTATCATTCATTTGCCATCTTTACACAAGAGAAATTCGTTTTTGAATTTATTGGCATTCTCTTTTATGAATAAAGTTTCTTATTTCTTTCAAGTTCTGCACTTTTCGGGTATGTATGAAATCCGATTCTTGTAGTTTTGTAAGATGATAATTCTTAGTTGAACTAACCCTTTGCTTTATTCGGATCTGGACATATGCAGATGATCGTCATTAGCTTTAGGATGATACATGCGGTGACATTTCAATTCAGTTAATATCAGCTATTGTCCAATGAAGCGTATAGAAAACATATTGCACCGAAGGGACAACTAAAATATTTATGGCTGATATTCTGTTTTGTATATTCAAAGTGGTATTTAACAACGGGCACAAACATCCGTCGTATTCTTTAGCTTACTTCCACGTATATTTGGACATGCTGTATATCATATCCTTCGCTGAAACCAATATATTTTATAGGGTTCTTATTTTTCCAATTCCTTAATCATTGTTTTAAAATCAAGATCTATTGAGGGTGTTTCTGTAATTCTCCCTTTCTTGGATGTTACTTTTGCACATTTAATGCGAAAATCATAATCACCTTACCACTGAAATATTGTATAGTATTGAAGATATCCTTCAACTCATTTTCGTTTCTGGCAAAGGAGTTCATTCATGTAGAATATGTGATTTTGGTTGCTTTGTGTCCAATGTTCTTACAGTTTCTTTTATGCAAAGGGAGAATTGAGGATAAACAGAACGGAAGGGGTGACCGAGAGCCTCCATGAAAGATTCTTTGTTGGATATACAAACAGTTGAAAGTGCCAGTATAATTGGAGTGATTTTGGTGCAAAATTTAAGTAAAGTTACTATCACCAAAGAGACATTATATATTTCCATTATGGATCCAAAATTGGGTCGAACAGTAAACTATAGAATTGTGCTGAGATGTCTAAATTTTTACCTGCAATTTTCCAGGATCAAATTATTTATTCGTAGTTGATCTTTGAAGCCATATGAACCTCTTCTATATCGCTTCGCTTCGAGTCGATGTATGTTATTTTCATCGAGAGAAGAATAAGTACAGTCCGTCAGGACAGATGTGTTTAGTTTATATATAGTGGACAGACATATTATTGGCTTAAACTGTTTGATAATCCGATTCACTTATTCGTGGCCGGAGATATAAAACATCTTCGCTGTTCCATTCTGGGATTTCTTTGTGGTTATTGATTAACATTTGTAAAGTTTCTGCTAAAAGTTTTTGGCTTGATGACAGATGGTGCAGCCAAAAAGTTAGCTATCTTGTCAAAAAACTGCGCCTCCTTGGCTTAACTCTCGCAACAGATCTCACATGGAATGAATATATAGAATCCATAGCTAAATCCGCTGCCCAGAAAGCCGGTTCTCTGTGTATAGCGAGAATTTTTTTTTCCGCCTGAATCAATCCTGCACATAAATCTACCATCCGCCCGTGCATTGAATACTGCTGCCATATCTTGTCGGGTGCTCCTGCTATCCACCGAGATTTCCTTGATAATATATAACGGAGAATCTGTAATGTAATAGATCCCGACTTGGCAGCTCAGATACAGTCATTTTCTCACCGGTGCAATGTGGCTTCCCTGTGTCTCTTCTACAAATATTTTTATGGCTCCTGATCCGATGAACTTAGCTCACTGGTACCCCCTACATATAAATTTACTCGAGCCAAAAGATTAACAACTAGGTCTCACTCTTTTACTCTGGAAACAATAAATTGTAAACGCACATACTACTCCATCAGGTTCTTTTCTCGCACTTCCCTTCTGTGGAATTCGCTTCCATTTACTTGCTTCCCCGACAGCTATAATCTCCAAGATTAGGAAGAATTTAAATGTAAAGTTAATCGGTATCTCCTATCTCACTAACCTACATCCTCTCTCTCTCTCTCATGCTTCTTTCCCTGTTCACTCCAATCTCATCAGTATTCTCATTCTTCTCTTACCCACTTCCTGACACCCCCTATAACCTGTCACTATTAATCATAGTTTTCCTCCTATGTAACACCCTGCAAAACAGTGGCAATAATACACTTTGCATGGGGCAATATGATTATAAAAACTTTCTTTGGAATTTCCATTTTGTGGGGTTTTGTTAGAGTTTGTCTTAGTTATTCTTGGTTATTTGTTCCATTCTTGCACATGTTTATCGTTCATTCTCTTTGGTTCACTCTGCATCGGGATTATGTGTAGCATATTAGACTGGAAAACAAAAGAAAAATCTTATAATTTTATTCTTCGCCCTTGATGCTTGTGTGAAGCAGAAGAATAGCCGGAGAGAAATTGAACGTACGAAGGAGCGATCGGGCATTTTAGCTAGTCTCCTTCTCTTCAGCCAAAATTTTTAGTCTTAAAACTCACACGCATTTTTGCCTTTTCAGGTTGTCGCTTTGTTGACGTCATCTATGGCTGAATATATCTATCAACCACCCTTTTCTTTTGTTGACTTCTATCTACGGCTGGATGCATCTGTCAACCACATCATTTTCGGGTCATCACTTTCTATCCGGTTGCCAATTTGTTGACCTTACCTAAAGCTGGATGTAACTGTCAATTACTTTTGCATTACATATATTCCTTTGTGTTAAGTTAGTTAAGTGCCATACGTGATACAAGCTTTGGGTGATCATGTATCGAAAGTGACATGACTAACTGGGCAGAAGATTCTCCTACAGTAGGTTGCCATCACTTCAGCGGTAGACTGGCTGCCAGCCAAGGCTAGAGAACTTAATCTGTCCTGTTATTTATATCATAACTGGAGTGATGAAACGGATTATTACCTTTCCCAAGGATATTTGTGCATAAGTGAATGCAAGGAGTTCAATTGGAATTCGAACTCGGTTCCACGATTTCTCGTTCCGAGCAGATATCCACTCCTAATAATGTCCCCAAAATTGTGCATTTCTTCAATAGATGGTGTTTTTTGGATTTCTATAGCTGCTTTTCCAGCTTCTTTTTATAACCTATTAAGTTCAATTTGGAATTTCTGATTGATTTTTCCCTTGATTGGTAGATTTCATTTAATGTTTTAATTTTATATTTCTGATTGATAATTTTGTTTTTTTCCGTTTTGAAGCGTTTGATTTTCTTGAAATATTATCTCGTATCCATCTTTTACATCTGCTTTCTTTATATTCTCACTTCAGTTTTGCCTTCAAACTGAACCCTCTTTGACAGTTGTTTAATCTTTTGTTTATCTTGACATTAAGTTATTCAGTAGCTGCTAAAGCAATGGCATATATGATAGTATTTTCTTCAGTGATGATTTCCAGTGATTTGTTTGTTAAAAATATTTGCAGTGCAGCGTTAAATGCACAGTATGTTTATTTGGCTTTGTTATAAATGTTTGGAGTTTACTACTACTACTACTGTTATTATTATTATTATTATTATTATTATTATTATGTTATTTGAATTTCTCTTAAAGGCCTACTACACCTACAAAATGTAAGTAGTATAAGCGGATATTCTGTTGCTCACTCTTTCTTATTCTCTGTCTGTCTGTTGTCTATCTCTCTCTCTCTCTCTCTCTATATATATATATATATATGTGTGTGTGTGTGTGTGTGTGTGTGTGTGTGTGTGTAAAATAAATTCAGGCAGACGCGTTGTTTCATGGTAAAACGGAAGTAAGGCCTATTTCAGGCGAAACATTATCAGCTTCCGTCTTTATTGTACAAAGGTACAAAATCCTTTGTACAATAAAGACGGAAGCTGATGATGGTTTGCCTGAAATAGGCCACACTTCCGATTTACCATGAAAAATTGTGTCTGCCTTAAATTTTCTTATATTTGCTCTATATGTATATATATATATATATATATATATATATATATATATATATATTTAAAGCTCTCTTAGAGAGTTATCCTACCACTGTATGTACAGGATACTCTTTTGGATTCTTCTATACTCACACTGCATGCTTATATATATATATATATATATATATATATATATATATAGAGAGAGAGAGAGAGAGAGAGAGAGAGTGAGATAGAGATAGATAGATATGAAAAGACAGATAGATAGATAGATAGATAGATAGATAGAAGAGAGGAAGCAACGGCGATAGATAGATAGATAGATAGATAGATAGATAGATAGATAGATAGATAGAAGAGAGGAAGCAACGGCGTTAGATAGATAGATAGATAGATAGATAGATAGATAGATAGATAGATATAAGACAGGCAGATTGCTATGGTTATGTTTTTGCAAATAAATTTTCTTGAGATCATATTTTTTTTTCTTTTCAGAATATAAATTATGTAACATTGTCCGAATATTTTAATCATGAAAGCGCTTTAGTTAGACTTTTAACTACCATGAAGGATGAATTTTATTTTTTTTAAATTTTATTTTAACTGAATATACGCATTGATTTGTGTTTGCATGTAAAGTCATGAGAATGTTTTATATTCCAAACACAGTCAACACATTGTGACCGTGCTCAGAGCAGACATTGTTGATCACATAAAAAATTATATAAAATATTTAAACATACCACCTTGTCTGCGATTTTTACTTAATTTGCATAAAAATGTGATTGCTGTCCAAATGCACAATATATATATATATATATATATATATATATATATATATACATATGCTTGGTTGCACAAGAGTGTGTACTATAAACTTAAGCAATGCTTTTTGTATATAAATGCTGCCAATGAGCTATTTAATAAGATTAATTTTACTTATCAATCGTCTTGCTTTCACCTATAATAATTTATATATGGCTATAGGCTATATTTCCTTTATAAATATGTGTATATCATATTCTCTTTCTCTCTATTCCTTTCTTTCTCTCTCTCTTTCTCTCTCTCTATATATATGTATATATCTATATCTATATATATATATATATATATATACAGAAAGTTTTTCTTTATTTGATCAAACATTATGTTTAATAGATACTCATATTTGAGAAAATGCTCCATTTTTTTATTATTAAACTATATTTATTTATATCTACTGGCCTGAATATTTAAGAAATCTTTTTTAAGAAAATATGCCACTTTCGGATGAATATTACCCAATATTACATATACTGTTTAATAATAATAATAATAATAATAATAATAATAATAATAATAATAAAGAACAGAGCATCTACTCAAATACGAGACTTTATAAAAAATAATGTTTAAACAAGTCAATTAAAATATGTCGGATTTAATCCAGTTTATAATGATTTCGTAAAATTTTCATATACATATATATATAAATATACACACACATATATATATATTAGTCATCCACATACAAGCTGGTTTCGCTGTATGACAGCTCATCAGTGTGGCTAGACACATCCATTTGCTTCTGGCCGGGATCGAAACTCGACCGATTTGGTGTCAGTCGGAGTCGCTACTCTAATAAGCCATAGGCGGATGGAATATATTCTTCTCTAGAGAGCTCAATCGTAATGAGAGCTGAGAGAATTATATATATATATATATATATATATATATATACATATACATATATATATTTACGTGTGTGCGTATGTGTGTGCGTTTGAAGGCAATTCAATTTTTGGGAATGGGAAATATGCTCTCATTTGCACTGAGGAAGAACAATAAAATGCCAGTTAAAAACGACTATTTTAATCTGAAGGATCCACACGTATTTCTTGCAAAGAGAATGGCCCTTGCCTATCAACTTACTCGTTTAATGACATCAGATGCAAATCCAAAAGGTAATCAGCGTCATTTTTCTCGCTTTCAGTTTTTTTTTCAAACTTATTTTTGCCGCCAATTTTATTACATTAAGGTGCGTTCTTCTTTTTTTTTAAATCTTCGTTTTTCGCAGAAACGCACCGAATTAGCTTTCCGCATATTTGCCTGTTACGTCAAACTAGTTAAATCCTTAGCGTAAAAAAAATGTGACGCCCGGATTTAAGTCATTTTTCATTGCAATGTTTCAATTTTCTGCGTGAATAATCTAGATTTTTATCTACATAATTAACTCTGTTGTGAAAGAGCATTCTTCATTTTTCAAAATCATTATATATATATATATATATATATAAAATGATTTTGAAATGTATATATATAATGGTCGCAAGTTCGAATCCTGCCGAATGACACGCATTTTCGTAATAAAAATTTATCGTAAGGCCCGTAGATCTAAATATATAACAAATAACAAAATATCTACTTAAATATGAGTATAGATCAAACAATTCACCGGTTGTTTATAACCAAGTTTCGTTAATCTTCGCAATATGTATGTATATATATATAGTCATCCGTAGCAGATATGTTTCGCTGTATTACAGCGAATCAATAATTTTAGACTCCGATTGCTACATAAACCAGGCTCGAAACCCGACTGAATTAGCGTCAGTCTGCGACTCTACCCCTGGGCCACGGGGCGTTCGGTGGAAGAAGGCAGTCTTTTTAGCGCATATCGTATTACGCGCCCAGTAGCTAGTGTGGTCCAATTCATTTTACTGAATGAGCGATGCCTACACGCTAGAGTGGCTACTGTTTTTCAAAGTCTACCATTCTTCCACAGTGCTCAATATATATTAAAAGAAAATGAACTGAAATTTTTTAATTTTGCATATTAGTCTATAATAAAAATCCACTAGATACACAGTGCCTAACAGCGATATTTAAGTAATTTTCAGCTGCGTGTATTTTGTGCGTGAGTAAAATTTGGTTTTATCTATATAAATAACTCTGTTGGATCCGAGAAATAATTCTCATTTTTAAAATCATTAAAGATAATATTATCCAAACAAATATAAGGTTAACAGCCGTATCATGTTCGAACACGAGTTGCTGGACGATCACCGTAATAACCGACGTTGAAATTAGTGATTGGTGATATATAACCAATTTCCACGTCGCTTACTTAGATGGGTGGCACGTCGTGGTGCAGTGGATATCGGCTCGAAACGACAAATCGAACAGCCGAGTTCGAATTCCAGTTGGATTCTTTGCATTCACTTACGCACAAATCCCCTTGTGAAAGGTATTAATCCGTCACTTCCCAACAGTTATGGGTTAAACAATAGGACAGATTGGATTCGGTAGCCTTGGCTGGCAACCAATCTAGCGCAGAGAGCAATGACAACCTACTGCGGGATAATCTTCTGCCCAGTCAATCATGTCTATTTCGGGAAATGATCGCCCAAAGCGTATATCACGTATGCCACTTGACTGTCTGGCTGTCTTAGATAGGTGACCACTTGAGAATAACAGGCACTGTAAGTTTGAATGAGAAGATAGTATAGCTTTTGATCATATCACATTCAAACATAGGTAGTGTTGCTTTCACCGATGTTAAGCAAAGTTAGTTCGAATCAGTAGCTAGACGGGTGACCGCTCATATATACCAGATGCAGTAATCTTGGATGTGCGGCTGGTGTAATGGATAATAACTTGGAAGTGGAGATCCGTGAGCCATGTTCAGGGATCGTTTTACTCACTAATGCACCTCCATCATTGGGAAAGACATGAATACACATCTTTTATTCATAGTTATGGGTTAATTAATAGGAAGTATCTGCAAGTCATAATTATCTTGGAAAAAGGCCTTACAATCGAAAAATATAATCTGGCTTTAAATAACCTGCAAAAATGTTGATAAACCTTAGAAAATCAATCTAAAGAAATCTAATACAAAAGTTTTACATCTTCTTTTTCTTCTTTTATGTCTTATTCTTCTTCATAGCTTTCCACAGATTCCCTCTCCTTCGTATTTCCTAAATAATTATGACATTTTTTGTTTCATCTAAACCCTTTTCTGTCAACAATTTTTACATGCTTAATGTTAAGTAATCTATGCACTGTTTTCTCTGCCACTCTTGCCAAAATATGTCTTATGATCGTCAATTTCCTAAACCCACTTTCTTCATAATGTTTTCAACTCTTTCATTCTGATGTTAAGAAAAAATTTACTTTTTGTTTCTTTTTTCTAAAACTTTGTCGTTGTGATGTTCAATGGCATTCTCATCATCTATTCTTAACATCCTTCTGTAGAACCACATCTACATTTTACGATATATTAAATATTTACTAGTATATATCTCCTCTCAAAAATTTAAGTCTTAATGTAGGATTCTTACAAAATTAACCCTCTTTTTAAATGTAAGAAAGAATTCTGTTTCTTGAATCAACAAAATCAATAAAAAATGTTTTTAAAGAATGAAACCAATAAAATGTAAACGCAAATTCTACTCCATCAGCTTCTTTTCTTGCACTTCCTGCCTGTGGAATTTCCTTCTGTTTACTTGCTACCCCGACAGGGCTACAATCACCAAGAATTTAAATGAAAAGTAAATAGAAATCGCCTATCTCACTAACCTGCATCTTCTCTCTCATCTTTCCCTGTCCACTCCTCTCTCATCAGTATTCTCATCCTTCTCTTACCCACTTCCTGACATCCTTTATAAACTGTCACTCTTTCCTCTTATTTTCCTTCTATGTAACCCCCTGCAAAATAGTGGTAGTAAAATGCCTTGTTTCGGGTGATCTTATTATAAAAAGAAGTGTGTGGTGTTGGGAAATGGATAACTGCTCGTATGAGAAGTCGAAGAGCCAATTTTGAATTCCGGTTGGTTTTGTTACATTCATTTACGTGTGAATCCATCCCTTCTTGCTTCAGCAATGGGTTGAATAGAAGGACATATCGGGTTCTATACTACAAAAGAGACGGAAATCTACGGCGGGAAAATCATTTGCCAAGCCAGTTATAAACAAAAGAAACATAATTGCCTAAGTGTGTATCACACATGGCACTAAACTGACTGAACCATGGAACCTATAGCCTTGGATGGACACCATTATACCGCAGGAAGAAACGGCGACCTATTGCAGTTAACTTTCTGCCTAGTTAGTCATGAACTGAATGATAAATAATCGCGTAAGCGTATGACACATAACTGACTGACGGATAGTCATTTAAAAGAAATTATGTTCAAGTTGTCCACTTTTTAATAAGTTCTTTTGTACATTCCAAGCTATCAACGCCTTTTCTGTGATGCATACGCCTATATTACAGTTATTGCAAGACATCTTTACAAACATGTGCTTGTAATTCGCACAAATATGTTGATTAAACCAGAAATTTTACAAGTTTTAGCTAAATGTTTGTCTGTGTGTGTGTGTGTGTGTGTGTGTGTGTGTGTATTCTCATCGTGTGAGAGAATAATGATTCTCATTTATTTTGTTATAACATGTGCTTCCAACATGAGGTAAATCATGTTTTGGAGCCCCTACGTACGTTCAGCACCAACTATATACAATAATAATTATCAAAGATTAACGAAATGGTCTTTAAACAACCGACAATTTGAAATTATTTGTTTGAACATTATTTATGATTGATACTCGTATTTAAGTAGATGTTCTGTTTATAATCAAACAGTATTATATATTTATTTCTGCCGGCCTGATTATTTATGATAGATTTTAGTTGCGAGAATGTGTGCCATTCGGCAGGATTCGAACCTGCGACCCCTATCCACAGAGGGGAAGCCACCAATTGATCTGGCGCGGAAAATGAAATTTCAGAGATGAATACAAGTCGCACAAAATTATGTTAGGAAAGGACATCTTCAACCATTGTTTAAATAGTAGGGCAGACAGGGGTTTCCAGCCTTGCGTCCAAAATCTTGGAAATAATAAGGCCTCTATTGTTCCGAATAAGTCATGGAAATTTACGTATAAAAGGAAAGGGAATCTGTGGAGAACCATGGTCAGCTACGTCCTGAAAAGACAGGTTATTTTATAACGGAACGTAATTTCTACTTTCTGTGCTGTTAGTTGCCATACGCGATACACGCTTGGCTAATCATGTCTCTTTGGAGACATGATTGATTAAACAGAATATTTTCCTGCAGTGCGTTACTATTATTATCTGCATCAGGCCGGGTGCCAACTAAGGTTATGGAACCCAATCTGTCCTGCTATTCAGCCTCTAGTCGGAGGAAGAAGATATAGTCATACCTTTCCCAAGTGTATTTGTGCGTAAGGAAATACAATGAATTCAACTGGAAATCGAACTCGGATCTCCGAATTCTGATTTTGAGCCGATATCTATTACACACCCAACGCACATTTGATCTAGGCTGATGCTTACATTGCTTACATTGTCTACGGCTATATCGTGTTGAATACACCGGTTCTCGTCCGATAACCGAAGTTAAACATCATTGAGACTGGTTAGTACTTAGATGGGTGACCGTTTGGGAATACCAGGTGCTGTAAACGAATGATCCACCAGTCCTCCAGGTTTGGGGGTTGGGCGCAGGACTAACAACCCTGTCCCATAAAAAAAAATGTTTGTTACGGAAATAGTAACAAAAATTTACAGCCCTACACACCATTAGGTGTAAAAAGGGTGAGATGATGATGATGCTTACATTAAAGTGCGTGCCATAAATTAAAAAAAATCCCGATGTTGGGTAATGTTGAAAACTTTTCAGTGCATCATCACAATGATCCGTCTCTCTCTTTCAATCAGTCTCTCTCTCTCTCTCTCTTTCTCTGTTCACTGACTGTATCTCTCTCTCTCTCTTTCTCTGTTCACTGACTGTATCTCTCCCTCTCTCTTTCTATATATATATATATATATATATATATATATATATATAAACATGGATGTATGTGTCTCTTAGAGTGCATGCATGTGTTTGATGACAGTTACTATAGACAAAAGAAAAACTAATCATCGCGTTTAGTACTCTGATTTTTGTATAGTTGGACTTAGCTTACTTCTTTTTTTCTCTATAACTGTAACAATGAGCTGCTCCTAGTTATTCCCATGGCAAGTACCCACATTCATGTAAGATTTGAGCAGCATTTGATTTACTCGAGTTTTTTCATTTTATGCATGAATATTTATTTAATCTCTTATTCTTTCTTTCCTCTACCTAGTCTTCTATTTCTTTGATACTATCTCTAACCCAAATCTTCCTAATTCTTTCTTACTTTGAGCAAGAAGACAACATTACAACATTTGGTTTATGGCTCTGTAGCAACAATCTATGAGTTTCAACAATCAATATGAAAGTCTTGACTTGACAATTCTATTTAAGAACCTGACTGAGTTTTTAAGTTAACATTTTGGTCTTGTAGTAATAGGAAGTCTTGGGAAAAACAACTCTTAGATCATTCTAAGCAAACCTATTTACTCTTAGTTGTTGTTCTTCTTCTTGTTCATGCACCGTGTCGCTTCAGGATGTAAGCGTTTATGGACCTTCACTTGAATCTGTCTCTTGCCGCCCTCAAAATTCTTCCCACTTTGCCATTCATTTGCTCAAGCCAAACAAATAGGTTTCATACCGCTTTCCCCTGTCTCTCTTTATTTTAATCCGTCCTGTGAACATTAAATTTTCCAGGCCGTCCTTCTTCATTTCATGTTCCAGAAACCTCATCTGTTTTTTTCCTTATGTTAAGTATGAGTTTTCACCTCCCTTCCATCCTCTCCAACATCTCATCTTTAGTCACATGCTAAATGTAAAATGAATATCTTTTTTTTTCATTATTTTTCCACAAGCAATTGAAAGTCCCCAAATGATGGAGTTTTTCTAAATTGCTGTAGTTATTTGTGTTGGTGAGTAGGAGTGTGACAATGAACTGCTCCTTCATATCAACACGGCAAGTAGCCATATTAGAGTAGAATTTGAGTATTATTTGATTCCCTCAAGTTTTTCCATTCTATCCATAACTATTTAATAAACCTCCTTTTCTTTGTTTCATTTACTTTGTATTCATTTCCTACGATGATCTCCTTAGCTACGGCCTTTCTAATTCCCGATTATATTGAACAAAGATTACATTGCAACATTCTTTATCAATGCATAATTACCATGATAATGCTCATCAGACGACGAAAGGCGTTCAGAAAGAAACTGTTTTCTTGTTTTAATTTTATATTTTCGTTTTACGGATATATTCTATCATATCTGAATTTTTATATGTACGTACACACGCATACATATACACACATTTAAAAATATATATATTTCTTCTAATTAAATATTTTATTTTTTCAAAAAGAAAGTTTCAAGTATTATATATATATATATATATATATATATATATATATATATATATATATATATACTAATGAATAAGGAAGAAAGAAAATATTTGCAAAGTTCAAAGCATTAATTTAAGAAGTGATCAATATTGAAATAGAGCAATGAACATTTATTATAAATATATACTTTAGAACATGTAAAAGCTACAATCTACTACAAAATGGTACATTTTGTTTCGACACTGAAAGAACACTGTCTCATTAGGTAGTTAGTAATTGTGGTAATAAACGTTTTTTTTTTTTTTTGAAGATGAAAATTTATAAAAACTCACTTTCACGACGTACGAGGTAAAGAGGATAGGAAAGATGAGAAAACAAAAACACAAATCAAAAAAAATATTGTTCTATCAATGTCGAAACATAATGTACATATTTGTAGTAGATTGTGGTTTGTACATGTTATATAGTATCATTTAATATATATATATATATATATATATATATATATATATATATATATATATATATCCTCTGATAAAGGTCATGAGAAAACAAAACGCGTTAATGAAATAATTTCCATTTGGTCCCTATTCATAACATGTTGGCGCACATATACTTATATATATATATATATATATATATGTGTGTGTGTGTGTGTGTGTGTGTGTGTGTGTGTGTGTGTGTGTGTGTTTGTCTTTGAGTGTATTTATATAGATGTGTATGTATACATATGCATATAAATGTATATATATATATATATATATATATATATATATATGTTTTTGAATAAGTGTGTGTGTGTGTGTATTATAATTTGGCTGTTTCTCAAACACTTGACGTCATGTGTATGTTATTTAAAGAACATGAAGCATTAGAAGAACAAAATTAGAGTAAATGAATATTCTCATAATAGAATAAAGGTATCAGCTAATCTGTAAACTATATGCCGAAAAGATAAAATATCTGATGGACCTTAATGATGGCTGGAGAGCTTTACGAACGCACTACTTAATAAATATTGCAGCTGCGGCTTCCATACTTCTTCGACGAGCGAGAAACTAAAAAAATAAAGCTGAAAACGAGTGGGAGTTAATTTGTTCATATCTTACTTTTCTTTTACTATGTTTTTTTTTTTTTACAGTTTCTTTTTTTTTTCACTTCTACCCGGACGCACCAATTTAGAAAAAAAAATACATAAATTAGATTACGTGCGCAGTTTCTCCAGCACAGATTTGATAAAGAGTAAAAATGGCTGACGAATCGAGATTGGTAGATAAAGAGGAAGCAGTACTATCCAATAACACACGCGCATGCGCACATAAATACGTACCTCATTTTCTCCCATACTGTCTGTCCATCTATCTAACTATCTATCAAAATGAGTATATATATATATATATATATATATATATATATATATGGAGGTGTGTGTGTGTGCGTGTGTGTGTGTGGGTTTTTTTTTTCTTGGAGCTCTCTCTCTCTCTCTCTCTCTCTCTATATATATATATATATATATATATATATATATCATAGAACTAGCACTCCAAGGAACAAAACACATCGTATATGACAGTGATTAGTTTATAGGAAAAGGAAACCATACTCCTTCCCTAATATATGCGAAACAGGTAAGTGAGGTTACTTTTTTGTGCAGTGGGAACTTATTAATGATAATGAGAATCTACTCCCATGCACCGCGTTTCATTTTTATGTTGAAATTAGTACTTAGAATCTTCGTCCTTGTTTTAGTAGAGAGCAAAAATAATACAAACAGAAAGCATAAAACATAAAACAAACAGAACATTTACATTCATCACTTTATTTTAAGTTATGTATTCTTGAGATTTATTCATAACAGCAAATGCGTCGCAAAGATGAAATAAATGATTAAAGAAAGCGAAACGACCTCTTATTGCTTTAATTAATTTTGCTCGTAAAATTTAAAATGTATAAATGCGAAGTTGTATTTGAGCTTTAATTGTGGCTCTTGTAGTAACACGCGGATATGCGTTGTGGTGCACTGGATATCAACTCGAAACGAGAAATCGGGGAGCCGAATTCGAATTCCAGTTGAATTCATGGCATTCACTTTCGCGCAAATACACTTGGGAAAGGTATTAATCCGTCTCTTCCTTCCAGTTATGGGTTAAATATCAGGACATACTGGGTTCTATAGCCTTGGCTGGCTACCGGTGTACCGCATAAAGTAGTGCAACCTACTGTGGGATAATCTTCTGCCCAGTCAGTCATGATTCTTTCGAGACATGATCGCTCAAAGCGTGTATCACGTATGACACTTAACTGTAGTAACATCAAAAAGCGATAGGCGTATATGAAAAGCAAAAGATGCTTACTTGGTGGGTAAGCTAAGTATAAACAAATCAGTAAATGTCCGAAAAAACATAAACATGTGCCGGTTATGTAATAATCTAATTACCTAATGAAGGGGATGCTGTATGATTTTCATATGTAGAATGCGCTTGAAACGATAGATCTATGGTTCTATCGAAGAAGGTTGAGAATACCACAGTGATGACATGTGATAAAAGAGAATGTAACTTCTGTTATTACAAATACGCTGGAAGATCAACCAAATGCAGCCGACAATTCTACTTCACCAGGTTGTTTTCTCTCACTTCCCACCTGTATTCTTGCTTTCCTGGTGGCTACCACCTCCAGGAATTTAAATGCAATATCAATGCTCATCTCTTAACCACTTAAGTCCAGTTCTTTATACATCACCCTTTATATATTTTTCTTTCTCTCTACCATTGCAACTGTCATCACACCTGTATTCCCATCCTTCTCTTGCTTTCTTCTCTGACACCCACTGTAACTGGTTCGTCTTTCTCTTTACTCTCCTCCTGTCTAAACTTGTACTCTTATGTAGCCTCCCTGTGCGCAGTGGCGTTACCGCCTTGTTTGGGGTAAAACGATTAAAAAAAGACATAAAATGAAAGAATTCTTGAAGAACATTACAAACATATGGCATATTAAAAATATTATTTTCCTTTTCATGATTTTTTTGATAATCGTATCGCCCCAAGCCAGGCTTATACTACCACTGTTGTGCAGGTGTTTACATAGAAAGAAAGTTATGAGGAGGAGTGTCAGAATACCGGGTGTGTCAGGAAGCGGGTGATAGAGGAATGAAAATACTGCAGAAATGAGATGAGAGCATGAGAGAGATGATGCGAGTTCGTGAGATAGAAAGTGACTATTGACTTTACATCTAAAATTCTTGGAGATTGTAGCTGTCAGGGAAGAAAGTAATCGGAAGAGAATTCCGCAGACGAGAATTGCAAGAAAAGAAGCTGCTGGGGGAGAATTTGCGTTTATATCTTATTGCTTTTACAGTAAAAGGGTGGGACCTAGTTGCTAATCACGTGGCTCGAGTAAATTCGTATATAGGGGGCACCAGTGTGCTAAGTTTATCAGAGCAAAAGCCGTGAAAGCACTTGTAGAAGAGACACAAGGAAGCCACACTGCGCCGGTGATAAAGTGACTGTATCCGAGCTGCTAAGTCTGGATCGATTACATTGCAGATTCTCCTTTGAATTTTGTCAAGGACCCCTAAATGATAGCAGGAGCACCTTACCAAATATAGCAGCAGTATTCAATGCACGGGCGGATGGTAGATTTGTATATGTGCAGGATTCTGCTATATATTAAGAATTTCTTCATAAATTACCTGGGTTAATATGTAATAATATTGGTGCTAAAGTGGCATCTCGTTTTAGCTCGATTTCTCACTATCATAACGTAGCTTGTTTGTGCCTTTTTATGTATATTTTAATGGTAATGGTTCTGATGAGCTCTCCTCTTTCGTTCCAAGATTTTAAGCCCAGTACTAAATTGGAGGCAAGGTCTCATTATTTTACATGTGAAATGACTAACGGTTTTTATGGATTTGCGGCAATGTAAAATTACATTTATATGTTCTGGAAATAATTAGCGAAATTCAAAGATTTAATCAAAACAATTTAGATATTGATGGGAATGAGTAAGATAATCAGTTGATATAAAACGCCTGAAAATGCCGAAGGTTTGAAACCAATTTTGCATAATCAAGTAACTTCGAAATTAATATCTATATATAGTACTGTGCAAAAGTATTAGGACAAGAACTATTTTATCTTTTATGGGACATCAAAATAATGTTTAAAATCACCCTGTCCTAACACTTTTGCACACTACCGGTAGTGTGCAAAAGTATTAGAACAGGGGTGATTTTGCTTAAGTCCTAACTGAAATACAAGGTGAAAAGCCAAACCTTTGTAAGGATTATTTAAGCAAAAAAAAAAAAAAAAAGAAGAGGAAGGAAAGCTTTGGAATTTGAATTTGCTCCCACAAAGCCCTGATCTCAATCCTATTGAACATCTATGTGTATTTTGGGTAAAAAAAATTGATAAATCTAATTTTACTTCGCAAGAAATTCTTTGGGAACAAATACAAGCTGCTTAGCAGGAGGTATCAGTAGATTCATTAAAGAAGCTTATGGTGCCAATGCCTGACAGAATGAAGGCTGTGATCAAATCAAAAGACTATTATACTAAATATTACATTTATTTTGTAACAAGTATTTTTCTTGTTAAAGCGTTTGTTGAGTAAATCAAATAAAATTATCTTAATTAAATTGTTTATTTTCTGTCACTATGCCTCATAAAAGATAAAATAGTTCTTGTCCTAATACTTTTACACAGTACTATATATATATATATATATATATATATATATATATATTTCGTCATCAATTTGTTTTTAGACTTGTTTTGTTAAAGGAAGATTTTATTAATTTTTTATTGTTTCCTTTTTTTGCAGGAGATAAGAAGTGCAATAATGTTCCGTAATTTATGGTTTCCCAAGCGATTTCAACCACATCACTGGCCGTTTTCAGGATGTTATTTTTTTTTCGATGTTGTTATTTTGTCCTCATGTTTTGACTGTAACGTAATTTCTGTGTCTCTGAAAGGAGCGTTCTTTAAAGCTATCACGTGACTATGATGAAGTAAAGAATAATAAAGTTGCAACAATGCAGAGAACTTTGTAAAATCTTTACTAGATGAGGAAGAGAGTGGAGGCGGAAATTATTTGCATCTGACAACGCATGCTGTTATTTATTGTGTAATCTGATAATAAACAAGAAAACGAATGCTGAATAGTTAGGTAATATCTAATCTTCTACTGGACAATGATGACTGGAGAAAATGATAACATTTTAAAAAGTGACAGATAGTGCTGATCTATGGAAGGTTGTCGAGAAGATGCAATTCGTAATGTTGTTAGGAACGTAAAATCGCAGTTGGGCAATGGAATCTGGACGTAAATTTAGATACTCTTCACATAAGAATAAAAGGATTCTCGCGATAGAGATGTGGATCTACCAACGAATGCCGAGCAAGACAGAGAGAGAGAAAAGATGTGATTAACCTACTAACGAGATTGTGTATATGGTTGACAAAAAAGTGATTGGGTGTGATATTAAAAAAAAAAAAAATTATGCTAAAATCTACAAATTGAAGAAGTTGTGGAGAGTCGTGATCGCCCACCCTGCCGGAACACGGCACATGGCAAATATATATACAACCTTCTGTACAACCTCACGGCATATAAAGACTTTGATTTAAATAATATAGGACCTTATAGAGATGATGGACTTATGATAGTAAATGAATCTACTGACGGTAAGGATGATAGATTTAGAAAATTAATCTATAGATTTTTTAAAATCTTTTGGTCTTAGCGTAGTTATTAATTCTAATATAAAACGAGTTGAATTCTTAGACATAACGCTAGACTTAGTTTACTAATAATTTTCAATCTTCCATGAAAAATAAAGCTAACTCAATTTATATTAATAAATTCTAATCATTCACCATCCGTTATCAAACATATTTCATCATCGGTTAAACGTCGCTTTGTCTCTGTGTGTGTGTGTGTGTGTGTGTGTGTGTGTGTGTGTGTGTGTGTGTGTGTGTCCATTACCTATAGACTTCAAAACGGCTGAACCGATTTTCGTGAAAATTTACACAGTTGTACTATAAGCGTCTGCGAGTGCTCGTAGCTAGGTTTTGTGTCGAGGTACCCTCCGATAAATATCGAAAATCGATAATCGAAAAAATCGGTTTATAGAAGGAGTGGTCCGATTTTAATCAAATTTGATACTCTCATAGACAAAGACATAAGAAACGATATTCAGATGTTTCAAGGTTGCAGTTCTTACAAAAATGCAGAAAATCAATAATATATATATATATATATATATATATATATATATATATATATATATATATGAAATAAAGACAAGAGGAAAGCTGTATTTTAAATCCCCAACGCGTTTCGTACTGTGATGGATTTTCAAGGCAAAAAGACGAAATGAACTTTATTCTAAATTACGTATCTATAAACAAACAGTGTTGGTAACCACAAAGACGCTCACAAATCATTTCAAAAGATCAACAGAATATTTTTGTTTTTAGAATTTCTTCATGTGTAGTGTAAAGTCACGAGATATTAAAATGAAGGGAATTTGACCATTTTCTTTGAAAACTGTTTATTTTGTGTGTAAGTCTGTTTTAGAATTTCTTCATGTGTAGCGCAAAGTCAAGTGATGCTAAAATGAAGGGAATTCAACCGTTTTCTTTGAAATTTTTATTATGAATGTTAGTCTGTTTTAGTATAATTTCCATAAGTAAAGATGAGATTGGGAAAAATCCGGGGCGTAAATTGATGTTTTGGTAGCATTGGATGGCGGCGCTCTCGAGAACTTTTCTTCTGAATAAATTGTTTCCTCTTTTTATTAGTGTGGCATTTTTAAAATCGAAATTGTGGTTGAATTTATTTCTGTGAATCACTAATGCATTTGTAAGATTATTATTAGTGATGTCTCTTTTGTGTTCATATATACGCTTTTTTAGATTTCTACTTGTTTCTCTGATGTAGATGGAGGAACAATCCCGGCAGTTTATTTTGTATACACCTGCTTGTTCCTCATTTTGATTTCGGTTATTTTTAGATCTGATAATATCCATAATAGTTTTCGAAGTAGTTGTTACTATATGTGTATTTTTTTTATATGAGATAGATTGTTTTGGATATTAGATGCAATGGAGTTGGTTGGTAGTATGATGTATTTGTTATTGTTTAGATTATTATTTTTATCGTTGTGATTGTATATATTATGTGCCTTTCTTTTTGCATTGTGAATAAAGTGATATGGGTAATGCAAGTTTCTGAATGTGCTTTCTATGTATTTTTCTTCTTTTGTTAAATATTGGGGGCTGCATATTCTTAGTGCTCTTAAGAAGAAACCTAAATAATACCAGATTTGAGTTTGGAAGAGTGACTGGAGTAGATATTTATCAGGTCGTTTTTGTTGGTAGCTTTTCTGTAGACGTCAAAATCGAGTTTGTTGTTATTTTTGTATAATATGATATCTAGGAAAAGATAGAGTATGATTACATTTAGTTTCGAAGGTAAAATTTATAGTAGGTTCAATGTTATTTAGTTTGTCGACAAAATCTGCTATGCTAGTAGATTCCGGATAGATTAGAAGGGAGTCGTCTATATATCTAAAGTAGGAGGAATTTGGTGGTAAAATGTTTCTGGAATAACTTCTTTCTAGAAATTCTAAAAATAAACAAGCGAGAATTTCTAGAAAGAGATTATTTCAGAAACATTTTATCACCAAAATACAGTTTTCCTCTTGTCTTTATTTTGTTTAACCATTCTGTCCTTTATCTCAGATTATAATTGAGTATATATATATATATATATATATATATATATATATATATATATATATATAAAAAGGCAAGATGTTTGTGTGTGTGTGTGTGTGTTTATCTGCCTGTATGTCTGTATATTTTTCATCCCTTTTATTTTAGTTTTTGCTTCAAGTTTGGCTCTAAGTAGGTATAATTGTAGTTCTTAGTCTCAGCCATGATACCATTTACTCAGCGGATTTATTTAGCCTACAAAATTCAGTTTACGACGAAAAAACTTATTTGATATCGATACCAGGAAATCAAAATTTGACTTACATCCATTCATTTTTCTTTCAGTCTACGGTTTCGCTTTAACTGGAAAAAAACAATTGCTTTTTAGTCTTTCGTGTCAACGTCCAAAGATTCTGAGCTCCAGGACCATGGATTAGTTCTAAAGCTTTCATTACACCCAGCCACGCTGGGCTATACTGCTAGTTATTATGATAAACGGACCGCAACTTGACACTGGTTTGATTTTGACTTAGATTTCGGATGTACTAGATTGAAAACTTTCATCGTTCATTTGCATATCAGTTTTTGCTGAAGCTGAAGAATTTGTCCACAAATGGACGGCTGAAAAAAAGAGGATGAAAAATTACGCTCTGAGAATTTTGGAAAGGATTAGGCTTCGGAACTGAGGACAAAAATAACATTCAGAAGGTTTATTTAGACCATCTTTCAGCTTGTCGGACGGACGAAACTTTGTTTCGCAGATTTTGTCCGGGCGAACTTCCGACATCGAAAATGATACGAAGCTTGCCATCATGGATAATAAACCGAAGATTTCAGCAGAAGCGATTGAAAATCAGTATCTCAACAGAACTTGGGTTCGTCTCTAAACTCGATACTTTGGTGATGCTTTCCTTGATGAAATAGACGTATTTCACTCGTGTTTCTGTGTCAATTTGTTTGTTGTTACGCTACAAAAAGAAACCTTCGACAGAACTGTCACAGACGATGAAAAGTTTATTTGTGATAGAGAGCGAACCCAAACGGAGCTGGAAACAAGCTTGTGAATGTACAAGACCCGTGGTTACAACAGGGTTGCTTGAAAAAGAGGTGTTGCTCTTTGTTTGGTGGGATTACAGAGGTTCTCTTTAATCTTCCTTATGCGTCGAAACAGTAACGCTAAAGAAGTAGTATGACCAACTCGCCAATCTCAATGTTGCTATTCAAGAAAAATGGCCGATTTTGGTAAATCAACTCAAGACCGCGTATTGAAAAACAAAAATTCGTGACTGAAACTTATGTTGAAGAGTCGAGATTAAAAACCCTCCTTCATTCACCGTATTCTCATGAGTAGGTTTCTTCGCATTATCATTTCTTCCAGTCTCTATAGAACTATTTAAATGAAAAAATATTTAACTTCATACAGAGAGTAGAAAACTACCTCACTAATTTCTTCAAGAAAACACTAAGTTTGAAGGAATATGACATCATAGATATATATATATATATTATCAATTTTCTGTACTATTGTAAGAACAGAAACCTTGAAACTTCTGAATATCGTTTTTTATGTCTTTGTCTATTGGTGCATCATATTTGATTAAAATTGGACCACACCTTCTATAACCCGAACTTTTCAATTATCGATTGTCGATATTGTCGACACAAAACCTAGCTAAGAACACTCGCAGATGCTTATAATACAACTGTGTAAATTTTCAAGAAAATTGGTTCTGCAGTTTCACAGTCTATAGGTAACGGACAAACACACACACACACACACACACACACACACAAAGGAGGATCTGTAACGTGGTTGATACTGACTTGGCAGACCGGCTGCAGCCGCTCTCACACCGGCGTGATGTAGCTTCCCTGTGCCTCTTCTACAAGTACTTTCATGGCTTCTGCTCCGATGAGCTTAGATCACTGGTGCCGCCTAAGCACGAATTTACACGAGATACTAGATTAGCAACTAGGTCCCACCCTTTTACAGTTAAACAAATAAGATGTAACCGTAAATTCTACTCCAACAGCTTCTTTTCTCGCGCTTCCCGCCTGTGGAACTCCCTTCCACAAGTCTGCTTTCCCGACAGTTACAATCTCCAGGTGTTTAAATGTAGGGTTAATAGACACCTCCTATCACACTAACTCCCAACTATTCTCACAACACTCTCATCTACCCAACCCTCATTCTCGGTATCCTCACCCGCCTATCACCCACCCTCTGTTATTTCCTATATTTAACCAGCCTTTCTCCACTCTACGTAGCCCCCTGCACAGTAGTGGCAGTGACATGCCTTGCTCGGGGTGAAACGCTTATAAAATAAAAAAACAAAAAAAAAATATACAGACAAAGTTCCATTTATTATATAAGTTTAGACAATTTTCTATTTTGTGACTATTTTCTTTCTAGTCTTTAAGGAGATTATCAAGCATTTATTATCATATAGGATGACTCATATTACATAACCGTATATTACTCTTTAATTTTATTTTTTTGTACGATTGTTTTGTTTCTTAGTAGTCTGCTTAACTTTCAGAATACATTTTTTGTTAATATAATGGACTTTAGGACTTCAGTGTCGCACTTTCCATTCTTTACAGATATTTAAATTTTCCTGTTTCTTTATGCTCGACTTAGCTTTTTGAAGGTACCTTTTGCTATCCCGATAATCCTTTGGATTTCAGTGTCACACTTTCCGTTCTCTGTTAAAATATGTTAAGATATTTAATTTTTGTACTTGTTTGATTTTAGTATATCCAATTTGTAATTGGCATTTTGGGCACCATCATTTGCTAACAAACATGCATTTTTCTTCTTCCAGTTGATGTTTAATCCTTTATTCCCGCCTTTCTTCAGTAACTTCTGGAGAAGATTTTGTAATTTCTTTCGTGTCTGCTATGATTACTGTGACATCTGCATATTTTACATTGTTAAAAATCTGGCCAAAAATAATATGTTCTAGTAGGATTTCTAGTTCCCTCAGAATCACTGCACTGTTTAAGTTGAATAAATTTTGAGAAGAGACATCATTGTTTTTCATTACTTTCTATTTTAGTATAGCGGATAAAATCATTTTCCAGCTGCTTGCAGGCAGTATGTAAGTTAAATGCCATAAGGGATGCACGCTTTGGGCGATCATGTCTCGAAATAGACATGACTGACTGGGCAGAAGATTATCCCGAAGTAGGTTGCCATTGCTTTCTGCGGTAGACTGGTTGTCAGCCAAGGTTATAGAACCCAATCTGTCCTATCATTTAACCCATAACTGGAAGGAAAAGACGGAATAACCCCTTTCCCAATTTGTGCGTAAGTGAATGCAAGTAATTCAACTGGAATTCCAACTTTGCTCCCCGATTTGTCGTTCCGAGCCGATATCCACTGCACCACAACACACGTCCAGTCGGTATGTACTTGTCTAATAAATGATTTTTTTTGAATATTTAAAATGTTTTTTTTATAATTTTCCTAATTGGGTTCGAACTATTGCATTGATCTAAAGGAGCAGATTATAAATTTTGAAACTACCATAGCATTGTGACTCGTGATATGATGTGTAGTATTTTCGTTAAAACTGTCTTTCAATTTATTTAAAGACCTCTGTTACTACACTATGACAACATTAGTACTGTAAAGAATTTACACATCTAATGTAAATTATTATGTAGGCATATTATATTATATGAAATTTTCTGGGGAAAAAAGTTGTGTTTATATTTCGTGCCAACTATTTGTTTATCAGGAATCTCCACTTCATAAAACCTCATTCCGTTACCAGAATGTTCATTAGGACTCACTCCTTGATTTTTTCGGAGATGCCACCTATGCTGATATTTTCAAATTCCAAATCGAGAATTTTGCCACTGAGGTTTGTTTTTGGATCAAAGCTGTTACGGATGCTTTCATTCCTTCTCTGAAATACCAGCTGAAACCACAATCTTCACCATTGTTCACACCCGTATGTTCTTCCGCGGTAACTCAAAGAAATCACTACTTTCAGCTATATCAATCATCCTTTATTATGATAATAATATTGAAAATAATTATGTTTTGCAAAATCGAATTTGCAAGAAACATTACAAATGAATTTGAAAACATTTCTAATATTTAAATATATAAAAATACGTTTCATTTTACTCTCGGTATAATCTTTTAAAACAATTTAACTGTTTTTGTTCACATTACACACAATCTATAAGAATATTACTGTGATGTTAACATGTTTTAACATAATTATTACAAAAAGTTTTGTTTCATAGCCATGTAATCTAGAATCATTATCTATAGAATTACCACTGTTGATGTACGTAAGAAAGTATTTTGTCTTTTAGTTAAAGTACGTATACCTCATGTAAGCTCACACGAATTGTTCCATATTATTAGTTATATATTGAATATCCATTAACCTAATGGTGTGTAAGTAATTTTTCAATTGTAATGCATATATTTTATGTATAAGTTAACTGTTATATTTACCTATATAAGTAATTCTGCTATCGTAAGTCTGAAATAATTCTACTTCTGAAACCATTAAAAGAAAAAACCTAAAGAAAGCTAATATGAAAGTTTTACATATTACGATAGATTAAATATTTACTATTTTTTATGATTTTTGGAGACAGCGCCCAAGAGGATACTTCCTCGATCAGTACAATCTCATCATTTTCAAGCCTAGGATTAACCTTTATCTTTCCGACGTATCTTCATGAATAGTGCCTCTTACTTCCTCTATAAACCTCTACCTCGAGGGGTTTTGGGTTTTGAACAGGATAAACGTTTTTGTAAAAATAAATATGTATGTATCCTGTCAGAAAATGAAGTCTATATTGAAGTAATTTTGCAAATACATTCATTTATGATTTATGCATAAAATATGTCGATTTTTTAATATCTATAGCTTAGCCTATTGCTACATGATTAGAAATATTCTGTTTTGAACCAGTAAATGAAAAAAATGCCTAAAGAAAGATAGTGGCAGACAAAAGCTATAAAAAGCGTGGTATTTGCAGCTGCCAGTTTGAAAAGTTTGAATATGCAAAAATAGTTTTCATTTTATTCCGAACATGATTTTTAAAAGAATTTATGATCAACCTGATTTCTCTTCAACTGATCATTCACATTGCAAGCAATCAACAGAGATGCTAATATGATGTTTACGCACATTTCTAATTTCTATTTTATGAACCACTACTTATATTAGATACGCGATTTGAGTAGAAGCTTCGTTTTATTTAAACAGTATGTATTTTGTTTACCGCCTTATATAAAAAAATGACCTTCGATAGCATTCGAAGCTGCTACCATATTTGCAAGAGAAAACACCGTTCGATATAAATAATAAATACTGTTTACTGAAAAGTAGTGTTTGTGATACAGTGTATATTGACTCCGAACGAGAAATCGGAGAGCTGAGTTCGAATTTCAGTTGAATTCGTTACATTCACTTATGCACAAATACCATTTGAAAACCGTCTTTTGCTCCCAGCTATAAGTAAAATAACAGAACATATTGGATTCTGTATCCTTGGTTAGCAGCCAGTGTACCGAAGAAAGTATTAGTAACCGCGCGAAAATATTTTGCCCAGAGAGTCATGTCCCTTTCGAGACATGATCGCTCAAACATGTATCACGTATGGCACTTAATAAACTAACTGGCTACACAAAGAGGGGTATCTAACTGAAAAAAAAAAGTTTGACGTTATAAAAATTTACTTTTGATATAATTGCTAAAGACATTCTTTGCTTCACAGGGCTTTTAATTCTATAATTATTATGACTAAAACTAAAAGCTCCTTGTAGTTACTAGGCATATGTATGAAGAAAACACCTTGGAACCCAATAAAGTTTAACTCCTGACTTCTTAAATGTTAAAGAAGGCATTTTTGGGATCCCCCACATTACTTAGCGATGGTTAATGATAAAAAAACCGACAAAGAAATTATTAAAAGTCTATTGATAGACGAAGATATAGTTTTTTCTGTTAATGAGTGTGAATTTCACTGCAGTTCTTTGATATACATATTTGGATTCAGTTATTCTGTGTATTGAAAATAATAATGCGGAAAGTACTATGATTGTTTGCACAGTTACCAGGTCAGTATTGTGCCACATAGTGAGAGCCTCAGGATATAAGAAATGGCTTATAATGAGATAACATAAAGAGATCTTTGATTTTTTGCATCTACTGTGTGTCCGTGTCCGTTTATGATGTCGGCGATCGTGACTCATCACAACTTCACATCTCCTAAAGCTTGTTTTTTTGTACCTTCACTCTTTCCTATCCACTTTCAAAAAGCACGATATATACAGTACTTTGCAAAAGTATTAAGAGAAGAACTATTTTATCTTTAAAATAAAAATAGGCATCAAAATAGAGTTTAAAATCACCCCTGTTCTAACACTTATGGTTCTAACACTAACGGTAGTGTGCAAAAGTATTAGAACATTGGTGATTTTCCTAAAAATGCAGGGTGAATAGCCAAGTAAACTGCTAATAAATATTGATTATTCAAAACTAGGTGTAAACGAAATGTATTAAAAAGAAGTTATATTTAAATTTTCCTATTTTCGATTAAACAAGTTATTTTGAAACATCTATTGAACATCTATGGAATATTTTGGATAAAAAATGATTAATCTAATCTTACTTTAAAAGACATACTTTGGGAAGAAATACAAGCTGTTTGGCAGGAGGTACCATTAGATACATTGAAGAAGCTTGTGGTACCAATGTCTGGCAGAATGAAGACTGATAAAAACAAATGGCTATTGTACTAAATATTAAATTTATTTTGTAACAAGTATATTTTCTTGTTAAAGCATTTGTTTGGCCTGAAAATGCCGAAGGTTTGAAACCAAGTTTGCATAATCAAATAACTTCGAAATTAATATATATATATAGTACGGTGCAAAATATTAGGACAAGAACTATTTTATCTTTTATGGGACATCAAAATAATGTTTAAAATCACCCTGTCCTAACACTTTTGCACACTACCGGTAGTGTGCAAAAGTATTAGAACAGGGGTGATTTTGCTTAAGTCCTCACTGAAATTCAAATACAAGGTGAAAAGCCAAACCTTTGTAAGGATTATTTAAGCAAAAAAAAGAAGAGGAAGGAAAGCTTTGGAATTTGAATTTTTTCCCACAAAGCCTTGATCTCAATTCTATTGAACATCTATGGGTATTTTGGGTAAAAAAAAAAAAAAATTGATAAATCTAATTTTACTTCGCAAGAAATTCTTTGGGAACAAATACAAGCTACTTGGAAGGAGGTACCAGTAGATTCATTAAAGAAGCTTATGGTGCCAATGCCTGACAGAATGAAGGCTGTGATCAAATCAAAAGACTATTATACTAAATATTATATTTATTTTGTAACAAATATTTTTTTTGTTAAAGCATTTGTTGAGTAAATCAAATAAAATTATTTTAATTAAATTATTTATTTTCTCTTAATATGCCTCATAAAAGATAAAATAATTCTTGTCCTAATACTTTTGCACAGTACTATATATATATATATATATATATATATATATATATATATTACTGTTTTTTCTAGTCTATTTGCCTTAAACATGTCTTAGTTGTGTCCCTTTTACAAATCCTCCTTCTTCATTATGTATCCCCATAATGTCAACCATTTCCGATTCTGTGTATATGGATGATTTTTGTTTCCATTTTCGTTAAATCTTTCCCCACTCATTTCCTGATGAGAGATCGTAAACATTGTTCCATTCATCATCCACATCCAAAATTGCTATTCTTTAATTAGACAAGTTTGCTGACACTCTCTTCGTGGTGACTCAAACCATGTCGTATATTGACAGTGCTTACTTGTACAAATTCAGTAACCACCATACGCACTTAATACTCTGAATATCCAAGCGGTTTTTCCATATCGGCAGAATTCTACATTAAGTAGGTTGATCGGGAAAACATGATTTAATTTTACACTACAAATATTATAAAGTAACTAATTCGAAGACAGAATTAAGCGTTAGCATATATTCCATATTGACTTATTCAGATCTATATTAGCTCATTGTAAGTCAATGAGTCTATAGTAATTCTGCATTAACCATCTGTTGTTGGTATAATTGCTAAGTTGTCTAGATTTTCAAATTCTATAGGGAAACGCATGGCATTCAGGTCGAGGAAAAGCGACCAGACTGACTGCAACCAAACCATGAAGACCTTAACAGAGGAATAGGCAAAGATCTACCCGATCCCAACGATCAAGCCGGAAAAGGAATGTACCAGTCAGGCTGGCGTAACCAAGGCGGACCTTAACATACCAAGCATCCGACAGCCGTGTTCAACCAAGTTTACCAGATCTCGCATGCCTTTGAGGCTCGTGGGAGACGCTTTAGGGACAAATGTGAGGTATCTTCCATCGCGTAGAATTCTCTACCAAAATCACATTCATGTGAATGGCCTCGTCAAACTCAACTTGACAACTGTCTAGTAGTAAACTGGCCCTACATAGTCATCTCCATCTCCGCCACCAAAGAGAAGAAATGAAATAAAGAAAGAGGCTCACGGCCCAGATGCTCTAAGGTGAGCAAGAGCCGAGCGTGATATAATTTTAAAGTCATATTCATACTTATATATAAATTATACTTTATAAATTTTGTCTTATATTAGTAGATATGTGTATGTCTTTGGAATATGTACAGTAACTAGTTTACTGGGTGAAGAGAGATTTTCTACTGCAAGGTTAAGACTGCACATCATGTTATAAATAAAATAACTTTAGAAACGACGATATGAAATGAAGAAGAAAAACATGGGAAAATAAATTGAAAACAATTGTTAGGTTAATAAAGACGAAACAAATCGCATTAAAATGGAAATAATAATGATTGAAAGAGTAATCATAAATGAGTAACAAAATATTTTAAGCTACAGTTGCGGTTTTGAGTAAGAATTAATAATAATAGTAGTTTGAGGGAAGAAATATAGGAAAACTGGTTAGTTACCAGTAAATTTTAGTGATGAATGTAGAGCTACATTGGATGAACCGGATGACTGTACTGGAGATCAGGCTCTTTATGGAAAGATTCAACCAAAAGAGATAAAAGGAAATTAAATTATGCAAGGTGAAACAATATCTGGGATAAGTAGTATATGCAGTAAAATCAATGTTCTTTTAATACTATTAAGATATATGCAGAGATTGCTTGTTCTCTATGAGGTGTTATTAGTTTCATTTGTGCCCATCCATACTGTAATTATCCCAAGATTCTCCAGACATCAAGGTAATTGACAATTTTTATTCTATAATGATAACCATGCAATCTCTCACTCTCACGCACTCTCACGCACGAACACACACACACACACACACACACACACATAACATGCTAACATATATAACATATAATATGCTAAAATTTCCCTTCTCTGATTCCATGAGCCTATGGCTTAATGGTTAGCGACTCTAACTGAAACCAAATCGGTCGCGTTTCGATTCCGGCCAAAAGCAAGTAAATGTCTAGCTACACTGATGAGCTGTGATACAGCGAAACAGGCTTGTATGTAGATGACGAATATATTATTCTCTCATTACGATTGAGATTTCTAGAGAGGAAAATTTAAATAAAAAGTGTTAACGTTTCTGCGATTTATGCATAACTCTTAAGCAATGAATTGAGTTCTTTCGGTGACTGGCGGGTGTATACACCGCTTATATATAACAAGCTAAAATTTCCCTTTTCTGATATTATGAGCCTAACGCTTAGGCGTTAGCGAATCCGACTTTCACCAAATTGGTCGAGTTACAGTCCCGGCCAGAAGCAAGTGGAGGTCTAGCCACACTGATGAGCTGTGATACAGCTAAACAGGCTTATATGTAAATGAAGAATATATATATATATATTAGAACGTTATTTATAGTAAAAAATCCTTTTTAATCAGATTTTATATTTTAAACAGTGTGATTTACGTCTAACGGCCTGTGCCTACGAGAAAGAAAATAAAGTAAAGAAAAACCGGCTTACATTTAACCGGTTGTTATTTTATTTATCCAAGCGTAATGTTTAGTGTATACCCGTATTTTAAATAGACGTCGCATTTTTATTTAAACAGTTTATCGGCCAATGCACACAAGAAAAATCAATATAGAAATTATGACGTATTAAAAAGAAATCATTTTTAAAAATCTCTTTATTATTTCAGTAGATTTACTGATAAACTGTATTTTGTCAAGCAGGTTTTTTTTCTACCGTCAAGTGCTCGGTATCTGAGTGGAGATAGACCGTTGATAAGCACAAAGAGTTTGTCACTTTAAATGAGCTGGTTTATGATGTTCTCACTTTTCAGGGTTGGTTTGCCTTGACGAGTGAGAGCATCAAAATCGTGTTTTCACGAAACTTCGAAGTCGGTATGAACCTGCTCAATTAAAGTGACAAATTCTTCGTGATTATATATGTATTTGTGTGTGTATGTGTGCCTTCTTTCGCGTGGAAAGTTTCTCCAGACATCAATCTAATTGACAATTTTTATTCTATAATGAAAACCATGCAATCTCTCTCTCTCACGAACGAAGACACACACACACACACACACACACACCACACACACACACACACACACACACACACACACAACACACACACCATGCTAACATATATAAAATATAATATGCTAAAATTTCCCTTCTCTGATTCCATGAGCCTATGTGTTTTGCGTGAGTGAATGTGCGCAAAATTTTTCATATATATATATATATATATATATATATATATATATATATTATTTATATGAAAATGAATTTCTGTTTCGAGATAGTATCACATCATCAGGCAATGTTGAATGTTGACTGTGAAAATGATTTACAGTATTTATTGTATTGAGCATTAGTTATAAAAAAATAAATAAATAAATGTCAGGGGACACAAAACCGTAAAATCTTGGATACTCTTCACCTGGATATATATATATATATATATATATATATATATATATATAACGCAAAATATTTGATATTTAAGTCAGGTAAATTCCGATAGTGACGAACTAAAAAAAACTCAATGTTAAATTTATTTATTTAAATTATTAGAGTAGATAGACTAAACTATCGCCCGGTTCACACTCCACCCACGTCTATTGAACAGGTGAAGAGGCTCATCCCTTGTTTCCTGTTTAGGATGTGGTTTCCGGTTTTTCTCTCTTCCAGTCTTTTCACTCTAACGTAGCCCCCTGCACATCAGTGGTGTTTTCGCTTTGCTTGGAGTGATATGATTAAAAAAAAAATTCATCTAGGAAATATTCATATACTCATGAAATTGTAGAATTAATAATTAATTATTATTAATAAGAAATTATCCAAATATTGTAGAATTTTTGTCTTTATTTTCATCTGAAATTAAAGCCAAAATACGATGTTTAGAACGGCTCATGATTAAACATAATAGACATTTATTGTCTCTCATATTTAACATTATATGTTGAGAAAATTATATGCTGCCTTGATACACTATATATATATATATATATATATATATATATATAGCTTAGTGATGATCCACGTATACTGTCTTAATATGTATAGGAAAGAATATTAAAACGTTTTCAGTTTAAAAATGTGTTTTTTTTTTACAGTATTTGTTTATTTCTACTATTATATTTTATACTTCAGACAGCCTTCGGTCCTTCATCAGAAACAAATGATTTTAAAATTTGAATTAGTAACGTATTTCGCGAGATTTCGCGAGAGCATCTGTGAAGAGTCGGTTTACATCACATGACGCGTTTGTTTACATCACATGATGCGTTTATGGAGAGAGTTTTTGTTTTTACATCAAGTGACGTTGAAAGCGACAAATATTTTTAAAATTATGTTTGTAAACGTAAACCTATCTTTAATAATACTTGTGAATTTGTTTTAGATAAAAAATTTTTTTGAATGTATCTAAACAGTTTAGTTATTGACGTATTTATAAAGATTCAAAGCACCTAAGTCCCTATTTAACCCTAGCTTGTGTGTATTTAATTTTAAGATCCAGTATTTTTCTTTCTCTCTGCGTGTGTATGTAGAACTAAAATTGGAGTCTATTAGTAAACATTTGCCATTTTCTAAGGTGCGACCCAGTTGATTGAAATGTGCTCCTACTGGGGAATATTGATTATTTTGGCGTATATTAAGTTTGTGATTATTGAAGCGAAATCTAAAGCTATTACCGGATTCGCCAGTATATCAACTATTGGGACAGATTGAACAGAAGAGGAAGTATATAATGTTTTCGCTGTCACAAGTGGATCGTGGTGGGTGCAATTTGATTTTGGTGTTGGGTACAGAGCATATTATTTGTTAGAAGTGAGGATAGTTGATAGATTGGGTGTTTGTTTTATTACATTTATGGGTGGTTTCTCGAAAATGTCTTTGATTTTTTGTTCGATTGGAGGTTCTTGTAATCATTTTTAAAAATTTTTGATAAATAATTTGTTTCTGATGAAGGACCGAGGGCGGTCTGAAATATAAAATATAATAGTAGAAATAAACAAATACTGTCAAAAAACACATTTTTAAACTCAAAACGTTTTAATATTCATTCCTATATATATATATATATATATATATATATATATATATATATATATAAGCAAAATAATATACAACCAAAGCACTTTTAGAAATAGTAAGATCAGCAATAAATTTATGAAGCTGAAATAAAAGAATAGCTAAAAAAATATATCAAAAGGTCACATAATTTCACGGAGGCTATACTAACGTATATATTTTAATGGTCATGATAATATTTGTTGTTTCTTTACAAGGAAACATTTGGGATTCATTGACCATGTTGAAATTTATGAAATCTTTCTCTTAAAATATTTTTCCACGAAAAAGCGTTTTTCAACTCCAGTAGCTCTTTCCAGAATTGATGTATTCCAGACTTTAGTAGTGACGAAAAGAAGACAGAAAACAATACCACAACATAGAACATAATACAGAAAACTACACAAAGAAATAAGGAAGAAATTCAGACAGGTTAAGAGGAATAGCTCAACAACAAAGGTGCAGAAATAGAGAGATTGAGCGCGAATAATTAAGGAGACACGCATAAAAAACTAGAGAACATACAGGACACAGAACATGCTCCTCAACAGGATGTACAAAATCCAATGTTGGAACGCTCATATTAGAGAATAAGGAAATACTCCAGCGATGGGAAGAATATATCAAAGATCTAATCGACAACAACAGAAAGCAACCGACAATACACAGAGATACTGAAAGACCGAAAATATTAAAATTCGAAGTGGAAGCTGCAATGACTAAACTAAATAGAAGCAAATCAGCTAAACCAGACGGTATTGTTATAAAGATGCTTCGACGTAGAGAAAATTACAGAAATGTTAATAGAAAACTATAACTTCGGTGAGATACCGGAAAACCTAAGCAGATCGATTTTCATATCACCGTTTAAGAAGCCGGTCGCAAACGAATGCAAACACTACCGAACAATCAGCCTAAGGAGTCACATAACAAAACTCATTATCTGAATCTTGAGGAATAAAGCGCGGAGCAGAATCAGGCCAGAGATAGGACAAGAAATGTGCAATTTTGTCAAGGAAATTGGAACATGAAATTCGATATTTATGTTTAAAATGCTATCAAAAAGGCCAATACAAATAAAGAAGGAAGTGTACCTGTGTTTTATAGACGACATAAAGCATTCAACAAAGTACGCCACAAAGACCTGATAGAAATGTTCAGCAACCTAGATATATTTGGGAAAGACATTAGAGTCATCAAGAATTTCGACTGACAGCACACCGCTTGCATACGGACAAGAAATGAATTCAGTAGATATACAAAGGTAGAAAGGGTGTAAAACAAGGATGTCTTTTCACCGGATCTATTCAACTTGTACAGCGAAACTAACCTGACGACCCTAGAAGCCATGCCTGGACTCGTCATCGTTGGCTACAATTTAAACAATATAAGATACGCAGATGTTAGAGTGCTGATAACAAACACGGAAAGGATGCTACAAAATCTCCTAAAGAAGGCAGCTGAAGAAAGCGAAAAGAAAGAACTACAAATAATCTACAAGAAAAACGAATTCATGGACATCATCAAAAAGAGGAACCAGAAAGGTCAACTACAGGCTGGGAATATTAAAATCAAACAGGTACAGAAATTTAAATATCTGGGAAGTGTTCTATCAGAGAAGGGAAAGTGCGATACTGAGATCTGAAGGCGAATATGCATAGCAAAGGACGCGTTCCAGAAGCTGAGTAAAGTATTGTGAAACAAGAAAGTTTTGCTAGAAACAAAGAAAAGAGTACCGGTTTACTATGTTATGTTTGTTTTTCAATATGACAATGAATGATTAACAATTTCAATCAAAGGTGAAGGAGAGACTTGAAGCAAACGAAATGTGGTTCTACAAAAGGATGCTGTGGATATCATGGATCGACCATGAGGTGATTCTGGAAGGATATAAACGGAAACGAAATTAATACTGAGCATCAGAAAAAATAGCTAAAGGTCTTGGGATATGCAATGAGAAAGGAGGTCTTGGAGAACCTGATACTAACAGGCCACATAGAGGGAAACGAGACAGGGGAAAGCAGTGGATAACATATGTGAAGGTCCTGAGCAGGTGGATGACCGAACAGGGGTTGCGTTGTGTAACAGGAGAAAGCGTGTTAAGAGCCACAAGGGATAGGGAGATGTAGAGAGCCATGATCGCCTACGTCCTGAAAGGACAAGACACATAGAAAAATAAGATATTTTTATGTGGTCTGTTCGTTAAAATTGTTTGTAGTGTGGTTTTCGCTTCAGTGCTTTCAATGGTATTCTGCTCTGATGCCGTTTGTTTCATCTTCATAAGTGACAGAATTTGAATCAGTGAAATTGTTTATGTCGCAGCTTGATTCTTTTCCGTTGTATTTCCTGAGAATTATTTTGTTTCTCATTTTTTTAGTTTTTATTTTATCCTCTGTCATATTATCCATTTAATATCTTGTCACAACTTTGTTTGGGTCGAGACAGGGGCGTATTTCCGGCCTACCATATCTATCCATATTTAGTATATATATATATATATATATATTACTTTGCGGTTTTCTGAGTGCTATTAAATAAGTTGTCATCTTTCGTTCGCTTTCTTTTTTATTAATTGATTTGTTATTAAGTCACTAAGTCCAAAGATGGTCTTTCAGTATTTAATTCGTAAAGACAAGGAGTAGTTTTCTTCAAGATACAACCTCCCGGACGACCGTCGACCAAAACTGAAGTGCATTTTCTGCCTTTTATTATTATTATTAAGTGGAATAAATATTATAGTTTAACCACCTCATATTATTCATAAAAAAATTTTTCCTTGAGAGCGCAGTTTTTTTTATTAAGATTCTTTCAACGAGCAGTCCGATAGATGTAATGCACACTCTGTAAAATCTAAATGAGGTACGGATGTGCATTGTGGTGCAGTGGATATCGACTCGGAACTACAAATCGGGGAGCCGAGTTCGAATTCCCTGTTGAATTCCTTGCAATCGATTAAGCACAAATACCTTTAGGAAAGGTATTAATCCGTTTTTTTTCCTTCCAGTTATGTGCTATATAATAAAACCTATTGAATTCTATAGCCTTGGCTGGCAACCAGTCTACCACAGAAAGCAATGGCAACCTACTGCGGGATAATCTTCCGCCCAGTCAGTATCTTTCAAGACATCACGCAAAGCGTGTATTGCTTATGGCACATAAGTGAAACACGTTACGCCAAGAAAAATTGAATACTGCTTTTTGTTACTCCTTGGAACAAGCATAGTGATAGCCAAACGGTCGTGTTTACACTGTAACAGCACAAAAAAAAATCTGGTGCGATTAAGCTCAAGCTTCTATCACGTGACTACAATAATGCCCATTATAAGAACGCGGGAGCAATAGGCAATTAAAAACCTAAAAATAATTTATGGCGGCAGTACAAATAATTTCTTATACGTAAATTACTGTAATGACTATGATATAAATATGCATTAATCTTAGTCCCCGCTCAAAGTAATGTGATTGGCTGGTGTCAACCATAAATACAAAGGCGACGACGACTATAGGTCTACTGCTAGAGGTCTATGTCCATACGTCTATGAGACCAGAGTTCTATTATTATTAGTTCTATAAGTCTTCGACTAGAGGTCTACGACTATTTGCCTTCGTCTACTAACTATGCCTACGTCTCAGGATACTACATATGATGAATACCGTCTATTACGTCTACGTACTAGATTGTCCTACCCGGTTATATTTGTCTAAACCACTTAACTACCTCGAATGATATATATATATCCCTTTCCGCTATATATCAGTTACTAAAGTGGATACTATTATTTTATATAGACCCACCATTTTATTTTTACCTTAAAATTTGTTAGTTTGGGTATCCGAGAAATCTTTAAAAGTTTTTGAGTGATGTAACAATATTTACTTATTAATCGGATTTATCCTGAAAACATTGGCTTGGGTAATAAAATCTGATTCAGTGCATACGCCATTCTCTGTTGCTTTTTATTTGGTACACACTACGTATTTACGATCCTCCATTAAAAAAGACAACAATTATTATTATATTATAATGATAATAATAATAATTATTATTATTATTATCTGAATGAAGAAAGCAAAGATTATTACCATCAGTGTCAGCGTCGGCATTTTATATTCCATTTCGTTATTGCAGGAGCCTTGATCACTTTCAAAGGTAATAAAAGTAGAGGCTGTAAACTCTTTCAAATTCTCATAGGAAATTTAATAATTTACTCGTTGTTGTCACCAGTCATAGAATATTACATGACTTTTAATTGCCACTGAGTCGTTAATTGATCTGATGTAATAGGAACTTAGTTTTATGTGAATACTTTTTAATCGATGGAATTCAGTAACCGCGCTATGTCGATAGTCAGACACATTCAATTATTTGTAAGGAAGCAAATCCGACTAATTTTGCTTGCTTTCCCCAAATCGTAGGTTCAGCTCAATTGTTATAACGCTTATGCCTCTCAATCCACTCCCCTCTCTCTCTTTCTCACAGACGCGCTCTCTCACTGCATATATTAAATTTAAAACCGCTAACCTAATTGTCAAAAGTTACAACTCACCTGCAAAATGTAAACTACAGAAAACCAATATTATTTACAGATTTACATGTCTTTTAAAGAACTTTGTTCTTGATCAATCCAAATTCATAAATAATTACATTGGATATATTACAACCTGTTTAACAAGAAGACACGCGTTACATCTCTCTGACCATAGCTCTAGGTATCATTTAAATGCGCATGACGACCGACCAAAATGTATCCGTAACATTCTTGACGATAATAGAAATATAAGAGCTTCATCGTCATGTCAATAGGTCAGTTAAGTGCCATACGTGATACACGCTTTGGGCGATCATGTCTCGAAAGAGACATGACTGACTGGGCAGAAGATTATCCCGCAGTAGGTTACCATTGCTTTCTATGGTTGACTGGTTGCCAGCCAACGTTATAGAACCCAATCTGTTCTGTTATTTAACCCATAACTGGAGAGAAGAGACGGATTAATACCTTTTCCAGGGATATTTGTGCGTAAGTGAATGCAAGGAATTCAACTGGAATTCGAACTCGGCTCCCTGATTTGTCGTTTCCAGTCGATATCCACGTCACTACAACGCACATCTTTATGTAAAAAGGTTAAAAATAATGGAAATATTATTAAGAAAAAAGAAAAAAGTAACACTCAATAATATCAACTATGAAATGGTCACAGTATACTAACAATCGTCATGTCAATAGGTCAGTTAAGTGCCATACGTGATACACGCTTTGGGCGATCATGTCTCGAAAGAGACATGACTGACTGGGCAGAAGATTATCCCGCAGTAGGTTACCATTGCTTTCTACGGTTGACTGGTTGCCAGCCAACGTTATAGAACCCAATCTGTTCTGTTATTTAACCCATAACTGGAGAGAAGAGACGGATTAATACCTTTTCCAGGGATATTTGCGCGTAAGTGAATGCAAGGAATTCAACTGGAATTCGAACTCGGCTCCCTGATTTGTCGTTTCCAATCGATATCCACTTCACTACAACGCACATCTTTATAAATTGCTTGGATAAGTAAGACACTCACGCAATTTTAATATCTATCTAAACTTATAAATGGATCTTTGTCTCTGTGTGTGTATGTGTGTATGTGTCTGTGTGTGTGTCCGTTACCTATAGACTCTGAAACGGCTGAACTGATTTTCTTTAAAATTTACACAGTTGTATTATAAGCGTCTGCGAGTGTTCTTAACTAGCTTTTGTGTCGAGGTACCCCCAATAAATATCGAAAATCGCTAAAAGAAAAAATCGGGTTATAGAAGAATTGGTCCGATTTTAATCAAATTTGATACACTCATAGACAAAAACATACGAAAGGATATTCAGAAGTTTCAAGGTTTCAGTTCTTAAAATAGTGCAGAAAATCGATAATATATATAAAAGGCAAGATATTTTTGTGTGTGTCTGTTTATCTGCCTGTATGTCTGTAATTTTTCAGCCTTTTATTTTAGTTTTTTGCTTCGCGTTTGGCTCTAAGTAGGTATAATTGTAGTTCTTAGGCTCAGCCATGATACAATTTACTCACAGGACATATTTAGCCTTCAAACTTCAGTTTACGACGAAAAAACTTAATTCATATCGATACCAGGAAATCAAAATTTGACTTACATCCATTCATTTTTCTATGGTTTCGCTTTAACTGTAAACAACTATTGCTTGTCGTCTATGTGAACAGCTGCTGCAAGGGTAGAAAAGAAAAGTTCTTTTTTTTTTTTTGGCATTGTATCCTGTCCGACGCTGAAAAGTGGATACACTAGGATAACCCTAAGCATAGAAAAATCGTGCGGTAAGCCTGGCCATGCATAACCATCGGCGGCAAGGCCGAATATTCATGGCTGGAGACTTCTACTCTGCATTTGGTGTGAGCAGCTGGGTGTAGTTAACTTTGAGCTGCTCAAACCGACCAAAACCATCATGGAAGATTGCTATAGACTTAAGTTAATTCGTTTGAGCCGAACATTGATATAAACCGCCCGCTATAAGAGCAGAAACACGTTAAAGTTATTCATAAATATGTCAACGTTCGGCCACATGTTGCAAAATAGGTGAAAACCTGCTTGGAAACGCTTGAATGAGAGATTTTACTCCACACGTTGTATTCATCAGACATTGCCCAATCGAATTATCAGTTATTCCGATCGATGGCACGTAGCCTCGCTGAGTAGTACTTTTATTTTTATAAAAATACCAAAAAATGGGTCTACTCGTGTCTAACCTCAAAAGACGTGTCGTTTCTCCGACGTGGAATTCAAACGCTGCCGGAAAGATTGAAAAAAATGTGGCTAGCGACGGACAATACTATTAGTGGCACGTTTCTTATTAATATTTGCATATAAAACATTTCGTTTCATGAAAAATCAGCTAGAATTTATTAAAGTCCTAATAATAATCTTCTGAAATTGAAAAACTTCCCATTTGTTCCTGTGATCGTTATGCTACTCTTTGAAACTCAAACGATTTCAAGCTATTTAATAAAATGTTCTTCTAATTTATTTTATCTTATTTTTATTATTCATATAAAATGTTAATATTTGGCCGTCATTTTCCTAGAAACAAAGAAAAGAGTGTTAGATTGCTATGTGACGTCAGTTCTTCAATACAGCAGTGGATGTTGGACAATATCATCGAAATGAGGAAAAAACTTGAAGTAGCGGAAATGTGGTTCTACAGAAAGATGCTGCGGATATCGTGGACCGAGCATGCGAGCAACGATGAGGTGCTGGAAAGAATGGCAACAAAAAGAAAATTAATAACATCAGGAAGAGACAACTGAAGTTCCTGGGACATGCAATGAGGAAGGATGGCTTTGAGATCCCGATACTGACAGGCTAGATAGAAGGGAAAAGAGACAGAGGAAGGCAGCAGATAACATATTCGCAGGGCCTGATCAAGTGGATGACGGAATGGGAGTTACGAGGTCTAACAGGAGAAAACATACTAAGGGCCACCAGGAATAGGAAGACGTGGAGAACCATGATCGCCTACGTCCTAAAAAGACAGGGCACATAGAAAAAGAAGATATTCATTTTCTGTACACACACTTAAAATAATGATTATCATATTTTAACAAGTGCAATGGAAATCCGTAATCCTGAACCCTTGCTTCAGACAAATTATTTTTCAGAGATAAAGAAAAGATCTGTTATCAAACTCATTTCGATGTCCCCGTAGAAAGATATGTGAAAAAATGAACGAATTAAAATAATTTTACTTTAGATTTGAACACTTCCCTCCCCATAGATTGATCTTACCTGAGTTTTACCTTCATTTATCGAATAGGTTATATGAAACCAAAAAGCCTAATCCAAGTCGAGGTATAGAAATTGAAATTCATTGGAAGTGTTCTAACAGAGGAAAATGAGTGCGACACTGAGATCCAAAGACTTACTGATATGGTCATGAAGCTGATTAGAGTACTGAGATGCAAAACAAATTCTCTTGAAACAAAAAAGAGAATATTGGACTGTTATGTGATGTCTGCTCGTGAATATGGCAGCGAATTCTGGACATTCTCATCAAAGATGATGGAAGCAGTTGAAATGGGATTCTACAGAAGGATGATGAAGATACCATTGACAGAACATGATATCAACGATGAGGTTTTAGAGAGGATAGACACGAAAAGGAAACTGATAGATAAGGTCAGGAAAAGACAACGGAAGTTTCTGAGATGTGTAGTTAGGAAGGAAGGCTTGGATAATTTCATACTCCCAGGACGGTTAGAGCGAATGAAAGCACGCATGTTGGACTTAAGCAGATAGATAACGAAGCGTGGTTTGATCGGGATGACAGAAGACTTGTTAAGAGCTACAAATGATAGGGAGATCTGAAGAGCCTTAATCACCTACGTCCTGAAGGAACACGGCACACAGAAGAAGAAGAGAGACGCTAGACGAATAATTTTATGTTTAATACATCTTCGTATAAGGCACTATATTCATTTGCACGTCGAATAATATATAGCTTTTATTTAACAGTACGATAGAATGTGTGGAATTTCTGTACAAGTTTAAAATACTGGTTTTAAAAGAAGTGGTTTTCAGCTGTGGAAATATTTCTATAAGTTGAGGGGGAGATGTGAACTTCCGCCGTCTTGAGATTTAATATCGACCATTGATGGAGACTTCAAATATTCGTGCTAATGTCGTGATGACATCTTTGGGCCAATGTTCTAAAAGCAGGAAACCAGAAGCCATTATATAATAACTAAATTTACATTACAATAAGAATAAAAATATCAATTTAATTTTATAGGATGGGAATACAATTAATATCTTATGTTCACAGAGCAGATTGACGAGGAGACAAATTGCTTCTGATTCAGAATTTAATAATTGACATAGGAATTTAATAAAAGGAAAGAACACGCGGTCAGTTTCAATCGTGAAGTACACTTGACCGTTTTTCGCAGTATTGCGTTAACTCTTTCTGCCAGGTGAAAAAATAACGAGGGACTCGTGAGCGGAAAGGACGGTGACTCTGCTGCAGAGGTAATAGACTGATAAATTAACTGGCTTCTCTCGTGCTTGAATGTCTATTATGTTTAATCATGAGCCGTTCTAAACATCGTATTTTGGCTGGAATTCAGGTAAAAATAAATATAAAAATTGTTCAACATTTTGTTATTTTTTATTATGCTGGTTCTAAGCTTCAGATATTGGAGGCCATCTACATTAAATTAAAACAAACCACACTTAATAAAATCACATTTTAATCTGGTCATAAGACATTACATTGCATTTAGACATATGGTTCTGTTAATATTTCAGTCTCTCACGTGATGTGAAGTCATAGAACCGCATTACAAATTTACCAATTGCGTTTGCTATTCGGTGATTGATATCGTTGCTTAGCAATGTTTTATGTCAACACAAATAATCTTTGATAGTGGATGTCTTTATGTTAACTTCCCTGCAATCTCTCTGTGAGCTGAAAGCTTAAAACCAGCATAATAAAAAAATTACCAAAGGTTGGACAATTTCTATGTTTATTTTCACCTGAATTACAACCAAAATACGATGTTTAGAATGGCTCATGATTAAACATAATAGACATTCAGTTTCTGTCATACTTAACTACATATATATATATAGTATTGTAATAGTTGTTACAATGGTTTATAAAAGCATAGTATCACTACATGAAAATCTTCATCTTTCGGAGCACAAGTGCTCCTCTTCTGGTGATAAATGGAAATGAAAAATTAATGGTGAAAACGATTCATTCTTGGTAATGTGCTATGTAAGTTATGTGTGGGATGGGAATTTAGTATGTCTAAGCCGGTCAGTCGGCAGTTTGTAACCATAGAGATACAGTTTTGGGTTAGGAGAGCGAGGGTAGCTTAGTTTTGGACAGGTCACTTGTTAGTTTTGTCTAGGTTATTCTTATATTGGGATGTTGGGTTTTTTAAGAAAAGTAAAACACTTTTTATTTTACTACTATCTATGAGTGGGTGGAATAGAGTGACTTTATAGTGTTGTATGGGTTTATTTTATTTTATTAATACAATATTCGTTTTTTTTATTTTGTGGATTAAACATTAAATATTAATTACATTTTGGAGAGGATTATTTTATGTGAATGAAGTTGTTTTGGTTAATTAAATTTTAACGAAAATTTTTTTCGATGTTTACATAACATTGCTAATTTATCCGTACAGTTCAATAGTTCGCCATTGTTGGGGCATTCTTTTATAAACCATTGTAACAACTATTACAATATAAAGCTCTTCTTTGTATCGAACACTCTTTATAAAAGTAAATGCTTGAACATTTGGTTTAAAATCTACGTGTTCTATAACTTTCTTACAATATATATATATATATATATATATATATATATATATATATATATATATTGTCATTTAAATTACGCTAAATTCAAAATAATACTGACATCACATTTTATAAGATATACATACAAAAATTGCACAAAATTATCTTTAAATAATAACAAGGAAATTTATTCAGTAAAATCGCCATTTTTTTTAGCAACGGCCTTACGTCAACTTTACAATTTCTTACAACTTTTCTAGAAGGTCTCCTTGTTTAAGTTAGTGAATGCCGCCATAACACCTGCATTCAGTTCATCTTTGGTGTTACAAGGACTTTTACTAGTCTCTCGCTACACTGACCTTCGAGCAAAATGATCAAGTGGGTTGCAGTATGGGCAGTTAGCTGGGCAGATATACGAGGTGATTGTGGTCGCAGAAATTGTCTGACCGCCATGACTGGGTTCTCATGCATGTGTCCAGATTTCTGTTGCTAGGTACAGGGTCTTTCAGCAGCCACTCTCGTAACCTAGGGAAACACTAACTCTTCTGTTGCAGTTGGAAGACAACCGTTTTGAATCTGTAACTCTGGAGGAAGATGAATGTTCTTATGACATTGCCATCACTAGTGATGATTCCAAATATCATGATGTTGATTGGATATATCTTCTAACATTTTCCAGAATCCTCTTCACTGTCCTCAGACTGATATCCAAACATTCTGAAATGTTCATATTAGACCGTTCTGTTTCCAAATATCTGTTGAAGTGACTGGCAAGATGGTGCCCTTTCCTCACAGACGGTGGCAAGCTGACCCTACTATACTGTTCAAACAACGCGAATGTGTTAAATGTACAATAAAAATATCGACAATTTCCTCATTGCACCAAACACACACACACACACACACACACACACACACACACACACACATATATATATATATATATATATATATATTAAAAATAACTTTAATCCAAACGGAAAATTAGGAAGGTAAATCCCAAAAGCTGATCCTAATTAATATTAAAGTTTTGAACATTGAAAATTTATTTTATATATATATATATATATATATATATATATATATATATATATATATATATGATAAAATATACTTTTAATATGTGTTATATTTAAGACTAAAAGTGCTAAATATCTAAAGTGATGGAGCTTATATAAATATAAAAATGAATAATTTGTTACATGTTTGGACACAACCTTCAGACAATGTGTTTTATCTTACCTATTTATATAGGCTGGTCAAAAAACAGTCGGAAAATAAGTTCTTGTGCATTGTTCAGCCAATTTCACTCACAAGACTTAGGTGTAACCGTAGTATTGTTTGCAGAATCTTTCCAAATATGCCTCACAACGAGGTTGCCCTCCCCAATGCAGATAATATCAAGGTCACCTTAATGACATATCGACCATGATGAGATACGAACCCTGGACTCATGGTTCGATAGCAAATGTTTTAATTACTAGTGTTCATTCATATGTGACAATAGGTAATAAAATGATCTATGGAGAAGACTACTAACATCTATGGTAAGTCAAATGATTAAAATAGTTGGAATCGTAGTCATTGGGAAAACCTAGACTAGCAATGTATATATATAAATAGTGAAGAACTTTAATCTTAAAGTAATAGTAAATACCAACCTCAAAGAAGATGATTTTCTTGATGTTGCACTTGATTTAGCTAACAGTAATTACCATATGTAAAGCATAATGCTTATTATATCTACATACATCCTAAATCGAATCACCCACCAACCATTATTAAACATATACCACATTCAGTTGAACACAGAATTAACAATAATTTCTCCACGGAAGACATTTTCCATCAACATAGTCATTACTCTAATACAGCTCTGAAAAAATGGCTATAATTGCAATGATATTTAATATCATAAACAAATTAATCATAATACCAAATATTATCTAATTAGAAAAATAATTTGGTACACACCACTATCTAACCAAATGGCTAGTATCAAGTTAGGAAATAAATTTCTTAATAATGCCTATAAAGGTGATGATATTTAATATCAAAAACAAATTAATCATCATACCAAACATTATCGAAATAGAAAAATAATTTGGTACACACCACCATTTAACCAAATGGTTAGTACCAAGTTAGGAAATAAATTTCTTAATAATACCTATAAACGTGATGATATTTAATATCATAAACAAATTAATCATCATACCAAACATTATCAAAATAGAAAAATAATTTGGTACACACCACCATTTAACCAATGGTTATTACCAAGTTGGGCAATAAATTCCTCAAACTACATCAAAACTACTTCTTAAATAATAATCCCCTTAGAAAAAGTACAAAAAGTACACTGAAACTTAATTATACCTGCACTAACAATCTTTCTATAATAATGAACAACACAGTAATAAAATCTTAAAACAATATTATGACATTAATTATAAGAACTTACTATATATAATGATAATAACACAATTTCCTGTAATTGTCATAACCCTGATGTATATCCATTGCAAAATAAATGCGTTACAGATTCAATAGCATACCAAGCTGCCATTTTCACTACTGAAAATCCTAATCTTACCAAACATTATATCGGATGTACTAGAGATAAATAATATTACGTATCGAATATGCCAGCACAACTCCTGTTTCAATAATAAAATATATAGTAATTTTACTTTTCTTTGTAAAAACTGCTGGCAATTGAAAGATGCAAATAAAATTCTTACATTTAAAAGGAGAATATTAACTAAAGCTAGAACATGTAAATCCTTACATGAAATCTGATTCCTTTGTTTACATGAAAAATCGATGTAATAAAGTTCCCTAAAAACCGACTTATTGAACCAACGTAATGAAATCAGTGATTTTTGCCAACATAGAAATTTTCATTCTCTTAAATATATCTGAAATTATCTCAATTTGAACTTAATATTTTTAATATTTTTTAAAAATTTAGCATATTTCACTGGTAATGTTTTTCATTAATATTATTTTTTTATTTTACTTATTAACAATTCCTCTTAAGAAAATATTTTCGTTTAATTTTACTTTCATTCTTCTATTTTTTCTATTATTCTTATCTTTACTTTATTTTATTTATTTTAATATATTTTATTATTGCTTAAATCCATCTGTCGCCTTAATCTTCCTCTTTTCTGTTTCTTCTCTATTCTCTCTTATTCTTTTTTCCCTTTGTTCTATCTTTTATATGTTTTCTTTAATCTTATTTTTTCATTGAAACGATATGAGTCTTAGACACCCCATTTTTTTAAATGTCATAACCTCCCGACCAGAGCTAATTCATCTCATTGGATGACCACTTTATTCCTATGTATTTATTTAATTTTATTTTTTATTTTTGTTTAATTTTATTTTTTAAATCTTATCTATATATATTACCAAGTGAATTAACTACATTTTGCTGCCTGATGATGGAGTATTAACACCGAAACTTTATAGCTATTGAGTTGCAGTATGCTGTTATGACAACAACAACAATAATAATAATAATAATAATAATAATAATAATAATAATAATAAAACTGTCAAAATATAAAGACCTGGAAATTGAAATAGAAAAATGTGAAAATTGAAAACAAGAATCGTGCCAGTGATAGTAGGTGCACTTGGAATGATAAAAAATGGAACAAAACAACACATTGAAAGAATCCCTGGAAACCCCAGCTTAAGAGACATACAAAAAATTGTCTTATTAAGTACAACCCACACACTAAGGAAAACTTTATCTATGTAATGCTGAGGATGATAGGGAAGATAGAAAAACATGAAACGGAGCCATAACAACACGCCACTACCTGCCTTAGGTCTCCCCGCAGACTTGGTTGGTAGTGAGACCAAAGCAGAAATCGAAATATGATGATAAATGACATAATAATAATAATAATAAGAAGAAGAAGAGAAGAAGAGGTCTTATTCAGCTAGAATTGTCATACAAGACAACAACTATAGGCTTATTAACGTACATAAAAAAACAGACTGGATGATACAATCAGTAAGGCTGTAGTTGCCCCAAATGAATATAAAAATCGCCACGATAGAGTGGGGCAATATTTACATATTGTACAACAATGCCCAAACACTATGGAAAATCTGTAAACAAACACTGGTATTAACATCACCCAGCACCGGTTACAGAAATATAAGATGTCACCATTCTATGGCATTACACCATCTACACAGACAGAAACATTGAAGCAAATAGGCCAGACATTATTGTTTCAAACCAGAAAGAAAAACTTATCTATTAATTGATATGGCTTGTCCAGCGGATTGTAACATAGCAATCAAGGAATTTGAAAAACTGTCAAAATAAAAAAAAAACTAGAAATTGAAATAAAAAAAATGTGGAAATTAAAAACAAGAGTTATGACAGTGATATTAGGTGCGCTTGGAATGATAAAAAATGAAACAAAACAACACATTGAAAGAATCACTGGAAACCCCAGCTTAAGAGATATACAAAAAATTGTCTTATTAAGTACAGCCCACACACTAAGGAGAACTTTGTCTATGTAACGCTAGGGATGATGGGGAAGATAGAAAAAACATGAAATGGAGCCATAACAACACGCCACGACCTGCGTTAGGTCTTCCCGCAGACTTGGTTGGTAGTGCAACCATAGCAGAAATCGAAATATGATGAAAAATGACATAATGTTAATTACCATATATCTATTCTCTGCTTTTGTATTGAGCACTTTTTAAATGTAAATATCTAACTGTGGAATGTACTTCAATTAGTAACCATTATATATATATATATATATATATATATATATATATATATATATATATACCTCACCTAAAACAATCATGGAAATATAGAAGATAGCGATCCATTACAAAGACAACAGCGAGGCAGAATTGACTCAGTTTTTTCTCTATAATAACAGTAATTAAAGTTCACTAATTTGTTTGAAAGCTTTGGCCGCGTGTTTGCTCTTAACAGTGCCTTATTATTTTTTGTGTTTTTGCAATAATTATCTTATTGAATAGTGAAGAATATATGTCTTCTCTATTATTTTTCTCATGCCTTAATGTAAGATACTCAATAGTAGTTACATCCCTATATATGTTCCCGTCATTTTAGATAGCATATCGATATAATTATTTTTCCGCCATCTTTTACAGCACGGGCCCAGTTGTTATATAAATAAATGACACAGTAGAAATTTAATTAAAACACGAATTCCAACAAAGGGAAAATTATTAAAAGTAAATAACTAAATTAATTGCAATTTTCTGGTGTTGCATATTTTAAAATACAAAGCGTCAGATGAGTAAAATGTAGTAACGGAAACAAATTATGGCGTTTTTCGGAGAGTTAGCTTAGCGATAGTCTGTCAAAAGTAAAACAAACGGCGCTGTGAATACACCGACTGCTTTCCATGCACAGGTCCCAACACACAAAAGAGTAACTGCTTACATCTTTCTAATATCAATATTTGGTTTTTGACGCAACAAAAATTTCGCTTACCATTTGTCTGTAGACTTAAGTATAAATCACATGTATACATTTATAGATTCAAGCGTAATCGACTTAAATTTCTCCATTAAATGAAGTAGAACTAAAGAATATTAAATACATTAAATAACACATATGTATACAATGACCCAAACAAATCCAATCCAACTTAAAACCAATACTTGTACTAATTTTATTTTAAAAGTACTAAACAGAATTCTTGGGCAAGGTTCTTGTATTTAAGCCATAAATTGTCAATAAACAACAAACAGTTTTTTATTTTCTCTCTTACTTACTAAGCATAAGCTATTTTTTTCTAAACGACCACCTTTCAAGACAATGTAAAATGCAGTGAGCTATCACAGAGTCTTTTTTTAGGAATCTAAAAACAATACATTCGTTCAAATAATGCATAACGAACAAGCAGTCGTAGGTTTTGAGGGTTTCAGAAATTTCACATTATGAACAATACACTCTTAAGCAGGATAGTGGCACAAAAGGAGATCTGGATTTAGAGCTAGTTTTCAATCAAGTATTTCAAACCAGAACGAAGTTCAAGGTAGGCTAATGTCAGTGTCAATTCTGACTACCTAGGACATGATCAGATTACCGAAACAAGAAGCATGGTTTCTGTGCAATTTATCACAGAGTAGATGATTGATACACGTTTGCAACGTTTAAAATACAAGATAATTTCAAACCAGAAATCCAATTATAGTGCATGGCCGAACAAGCTTGTTACATTCACATTAGTATAGTGACTGAATCAGGATTTCAGCTGATTGAGCCCATGAAGAAGAGCGCTTCTCCAGCGGTGATCGGCTGAAACAGGCAAGAAGCCAAGAAAGCAAACATTCTACATCGGTACATGCTAGAGTAGAGAATCCTAATATCTTTGGAGCCTCTTGGGAATTCATTTTTCTCCCTGGACTATCAAAACCATTTTAATTAAAAAGAAGCATTTCTGTTTAACAGACATTGACACAATAGCTAAGAAACAGGTTGACTATTCTGAAGATTTGATTTGTCATTCTAATAAATTATTATGGTTCTTTTGTGTGCTTTTGCCATGCAGTCTGTTACAATGGAAAATTCCCTATACAACCTTATATATATATATATATATATTTGAATAATTTTAACAACAAATAGAATATAAAATCCTGAATTCGTACTATTTACTTTTAAAAATGTTCTGAATACAAAGTAGAGCAATATAATATTAAATGCAATATCAATTCCCATCTCTTATCCACTTAACTCCAGCCTTTTCCATATCACCCGTGTATTTTGTTCTTTTCCTTTCTCTCTACCTTCGTAACTGTCTTCTTCACTTCTGCGTTCATATACTTCTCTTGCCCTTTCTCTTTCTTCTCCTGGAGCTGGTTAGTCTTTGTCCTCGGTCTTTTCTTGTCTAAAACTTTAACTCTCTTATGTAGCCCCCTGCACATCAGTGGCGGTACCGCTTTTCTTTTATTATAATCACTTAAGATAAAATATTATGATTATATATAAATATATATGTGTGTGGGTGAGTAATATGTATTATATGTAATTAAAATAGCGTTACTACAATCATCACATTCACTGCCAAATCAAAATATTTCTGGCAATTAAAAAAACAACAAACACACAATTATTATCAGGGGTATTATCGCAAAAAGCAAATCTTATGTTGAAAAAAGAAAACAGATATAATGTCCAAGTACTGAAAGACAAGAAAATCTCATTATAAACAAAGTAAAAAGTGCTGGTTTGCTACGTGATATCGGTCCTTCTGTATGGAAGTGAATTCTGAACGATCTCATCAAAGATGAAGGAGAGGCTTGAGGCAGCAGAAATGTGGTTATACAGAAGGATGCTGAGGATACGATGGACAGATCACGTGTGAAACGATGAGGTGTTGGAAAGGCTGCAAACAAGAAGAAAACTGATCATAAATATCAGGAAGAGACAAATGAGGTTCTTTAGACACGTAATGAGGAAAGAGAGCCTGGAGAACTTGATACTCGCGGGTCGGATAAATGGAAGAAGAAACATGGGAAAGCAGCACGAGACGTACTT